>JAKSZT010010858.1:14880364-15141790 GCA_026826555.1 Tolypeutes matacus
TTCCTTCCTTCCTTCCTTCCTTCCTTCCTTCCTTCCTTCCTTCCTCCTTCTTCCTTCTTCCTTCTTCCTTCTTCCTTCTTCCTTCCCTCCCTCCCTCCCTCCCTCCCTTTTCCCTTCCTTCTCTCCTTCTTTCCATTTCTCTCTTTCCCATCTACCTATTTTTCTATTTTGCAAGTTAAAGATAAGTGCTTAAGGTAACTGGAGATAGAAATGTCAGGGTAATTTGCAATATGGAATTGCTGTTTTTAACCTTTATTTTTTTTAATTTCAGTTCAATATAGATATAATATTTGGTTGCATTATTAAAATAAAGAAAAAAGCCCAAGCCTAGTACTTCTACCTCAGTATGTTTCTATTGTATTATAAATGAAGCAGAGTTCTCCTGTCTCTTTAGATTGTATCTCAGAAGCCTTAGAAAAGCTTGTTTATATTTCCTCTTCTTTTCTTCCTCTTCATAAACCTTTCCAACAGATTGAAGGTACATTTTAGTTTTATTGGGCCATAAAACTTGGTGCAATACATTTCATCCTTTTACGAATTGTCTTGAGAACATTTTAATTGCATTTCATTGTGCCTTGGTGTCAGATATATTCTTTTATGATCTACTCTTCAAACTCTAATTCATTACTCTTCTCAGTTTCTCTACTAATGAGCAATTTTGTATTTCTTAAGATCTTTTGTCGGTTCTAAAGCTATAAACCTTTCTGTGCAAGTGTACCTGTGTGGTTGTGTTTTAACCACATTCTTCAATCTTGCTCTTCTTACTCTTTCCTTAAGTCTGTTTTACATCTCCATATTTTACTTTGACAAATTTTTCCTTGTTTATTTCCTCTGGCTGAATAAGCCCTCTACAGTGCAGATACCTACAGTCATTTTGAAAAAGTTATTTTCAAGAAAAATAAGGAATACTAATTGGACAAATGAAAGAAAATATGATCGTTCTGGTTGTGCTTGCCAGAATTTTTGTTGTTCCTGATATATTGCAAATGACACTTCATACAGCAACAAACAGCTGTATGTAATATGGGAGCAGTGCAATTGGGGTTCAGTCTGATGGGGCTCTGGAAAGATCTGAAGGCACACAGACCATAAATAAAGCTCCAGCAGGAACTACTCCTATAGAAGATGGAAAGCTTCGTTTGCGTACACAGGAAAATTTAGAGCCAATAAAAATAAACTAAATCTGTTTTTGTTGCTTTTTAGTTATTGGTACTGGTTTTGTTTCCTCTTTCTCTGCACTAAGCCTCTCAGATTCCAGAAGAATTTTTTTCCCCTATACCAAATTGTTTCTATGACCTAGAGCCTAAGACTTCAGGAGCTGTGACTGAAAGAGAAGACATGCCCTTAGCCCCCCAGAAAAGATAGCATAGACCTGCCAACCAGCGTTAGTGAGGACTTTTGAACAAAGCAGAATACTCACGTCCTCTAGGTCGGCCATGTGTGTGAACAGCATATTTAGAGTCACCCAGCGAGCGAAGCAGTGCGCTAGGTCACGCTGGAGATAGGAATTTTATAGGTGTTGCCTTTTGTTTGGGCTGTCGGCAACTGAAGATGCAGGGAGGCAGAAAGCCGAGGTGGACAGCGTAAGATGGCAAATGGGAGGAAGGGACAGAATGCAGCTTATCTCTGTCATCATGGAATGAATGTGAAAGGAAAATTGATAAAGCATGGCGGGGGGCGGGGAATGGAATGCAGTCTATTTTCTACTTTATATATATATCTTTTTCTTCTTAATTTTGTCCTTGTGTGTGCATTTTTTTTTTTTTATTATTTTTTTTTTAATGATTTCAGTAGTATGGGCCTGCTGTGCAGGGAAAAGACAAAATGACAGAACTGCACCATTACCTTCACGTGATTCCAGGGAGAAACAGCTGAAGGTTGCGCAGGCAGGCGTTTAGCAGCCCTGCTCACCACTCTGTTTTCCTTTAAGAACATTTGGCATTCAGTTATGTGGCAAATCTTCTCTTTTAGATCCACTGAGGACACAGAATGTTTACTCTCATGGTTGCTCTTTTGTTTTTCTTTTCTGCTTATTCATCAAGGGGTATTCTATGAGATGCAGAAAGGTGGTACTGAAGAGATGATGCGAAGGGTATTGAAATGGACTCAGGCTTTCTTTGGGGAAAAAAAAAATCTGAATAAAGTGATTTCTTCCTAGAGGAAAATAATAAAACTGAGCTTTCACCTTTACTCTTAAAATATGGCCTTAGTGTTATACATGTGAATAAGTTAATTATACTCATGGCTACGATACTGCACTTCTACTTCTTCAAAGAAATTGCTTGGTACTGAAAATATCTATATTTCCTTCAGTTTTTGATATTTTAACTATTTGCAGTTCAAGTAAAAGGCTGCAGGATGTATTAGATTTCTTTGATGTTTCTTAAGACCCTATTATATAAAAGTATTTTCCTGCATACCACACTATACGAAGACAAAGAAGACACAAACATCACCTTCATTTGGATTATATTCTTTCATATTTACAATAACACTGTAATGATTAGGAATTTCTCTTAAAATTAAAGAAGAACTGTAAGAGCCCAATTTAATTTTAAACATTTTTTAGACCTATTTCAAGATCTTGTGGTGACCTGGTATACCATTTGGAATGAGTATACCTGAGGTATTGTAGCTTTACGGTTAATACAGAGTCAAAGTTCTTGGCAGTGCAGATAATGTGCAGTTAACTATATAATCTTTCTTGTTATATTATTCAAGAACAGTGTATCAATTTACTTTTAAAAAATTATTCTAGTAACATGTATACACCCTAAAATTTCCCGTTTTAACCACATTCACATATATAATTCAGTGCTGTTAATTACATATGATGCAATGTTGTGTTATTATTAACATCATCCATTACTGAAACTTTATAATCAATCCAAATAGAAACTCTGTGCAACTCAAGCATTAACTCCCCACTTCCCACAACCACCCCAGCCCCTGGTAACCTATACTTCAGATTCTGGCTCAATGAGTTTGCATATTTTAATTATTTCATATCAGTGAGGTCATGCAATATTTGTCCTTTTGTGTCTGGCTTATTTTACTAAACATAAGGTCTTCAAGGCTCAGCCTTGTTGCATGTATGAGAACTCCATTCCTTTTTTATGAGTAATACATATTCTATTGTATGTGTATACCACAGTCTATTTATCCATTTATTGGTTGATGGACATGTGGTTGCTTCCACCTTTTAGCAATTGTGAATAATGCCACTACAAACATTGATGTGCAAATATCTGTTTGAGTACCTACTTGCAGTTCTTTTGGGTATATATCTAGAAGTGTGATTGCCAAGTCATATGTTAATTCTATACTTAACTTTCTGAGGAACTTCCAAACTTTCTTCCACAGTAGATGCACCATTTTACATTCCCTCCAGCATTGAATATGTATTCCTGTATTTTTCACACCCTCTCCAACACTTGTAATTTTCTGTTTTCTTTTTTTTTTTTTTTTTTTTTTTTTAATACCCACTATAGGGGGTGTGAAATGGTAGTTATTTGTGTTTTTGTTTCTCTGATGGCTAATGATGTTGAGCATTTTTTCAACTGCTGTTTGAAAAATATATAGAGAGATATAGATACACACACACACACACAAACACTTTGGAGAAATGTCTATTAAAGTCGTTTGCCTATTTTTTAGTTAAGTTGTTTGTCTTTTTATTGTTGAATTGAAGGTTTCTTTATATATTCTGAATATTAAACCCTTATCAGATATGTGGTTTCCAAATATTTTCTCCCATTAAATAGGTTCTCTTTTCACTTTCCTGAAGCAGTCCTTTGATGTGCAAATGTTTTTAATTTTGACAAGGTCCCATTTATCTGTGTTTTTTCTTTTTTAGCTTGTGCTATGGGTGTAAAGACTTTGAAATATTGCCTAACACAAGATCCTGAAGATGTATCTCTATGTTTTTTTCTAGGAGTTTTATAATCCTGGTTCTTATATGTAGGTCTTTGATCTATTTTGAGTTAATGAATTCATTAGGTTGAATAATTCACACCAGTGGAGAACTTACTCCCTCAACAATTGTTTATTGTGCACCTACAATGGACCAGACACTGATTTCAGTCCTGAGCACAATTACAGACAAATTCAATTTCCCCTTCTTATGGACTCTCCCATCCTAAGGAAGGGAAGAGATGATAATGAATTATATAACATATATCTAAGCTGTCAGGTGGAGAAAAATGCTATAAAGATTTACGAAGTCAAGTGTGATGGTTATTAATTTTATGTATCAAATTGACTAGATTCTGGTGTCCAATTTGGTCAAAATGGCCTAATTATTGCTATGGAGATATTTTGTAAATTGGATTAGCATCTACAATTAGTTGACATTAAGTAAAGGAGGTTTTCTTCAATAATGTGGGTAAGTCTCATCTAATCATTTGGAGATCTTAAGAGAGAGAACTGAAGGTTCCATATCTCAGAAGGAATTCAGCCTCCAGACCACACCCTCCAGTCCCTCCTGAGTTGCCAGCCTAGGGAATTCAGATTCAAACTTCAAAGTCACTCCAGAATTTTCAGTTCCAGACTGCCCTATGAAATTCAGGCTTGCCAGGCCCCACAATGGTGTGAGCCAATTCCTTATAATAAATCCCTTTATATATACATATATTCTTTTGGATCTGTTTTTCTGGAGAACCCTGACTCATATACCAAGTATAATGTGGAAGAGTTCAGGGGAAGGGAGAGAGAGCATGAACATTTTTTAATAGCATGTTGAGAGACAGCATCTCTAGAAGGATTATATTTGCACACAGAGCTGAATGACGTGCGTATGCTAGCCATGAAGTGTGAAATTTCTGAGACAAGAGTGTACAGGTGTGCATATGGAACAGCGGAGGCCATCTTCCAAGAGGAAGAATGTGGAGAGTAGGAGGAGATGAGGTCAGAAAGGTGATGATAGGCAAGACCAAGCGGGCCTTCTGGTCTGGATGAAGGATTGTTGTTTTAATTTTGAATGAGATCGAAAGCCATTTGTTGATTCTGAGCAGAGGCTCCCTCTGGCTGCTGAGATGACAGTCTGAGAATTGCCAAGGGAAGAAGCAGAGACATCAGATAAATTTCATTTTTATAGTTAAAGCAAGAGATATGGTGGTGGAGAAGGTGAGATGTCACCAGTCAGATTTTGTAAGTAAAATGAAGCCAGGGCCAAGCGAATCTGTTGACTGAAGTGAAAGAAACAGAGGAGTCAAAGTTGACTTCTCCTTTTTTTTTTTTAAGTCATAAGTTCTCTCTTTAAGTCCTTCAACTGCTTGGATGAGACTTCTCTCATTGCTGAAAGCAATTGCCATTGTTGGTTTCAAACAAAATCAGACATTGATGCAATCAACTGATTCGTGATTTAAATCCATGAAATATACTCACAGTAACAATCAGATCAGTGTTTGCTTGCCGAACAACTGGATACCATAGCCTAGCCCAGTTAACATATGAATTTAGCTATAACAGTTGCCATCATCCTAGATGAAGAATGATAGTTTAATGTCTATGAAAGAAAATACAAGGATAAAATTATTATCATGCATAAATTGGACAGTCAAAATGATAAAAGCTGACTGTGTTACATACTGGAGAACACTTTAACCTGATTATTTTTTCCTAGTTTTAATTTTTTTTCCATATTAAATGAACTATGAGTTAAATAGTCTATTGATGTCTTTACAATTGATCTACCACAGGAAAAAAATGCATTGATAATCCAGGCACATATACAGCAATATTGCTTAAACTGCTCTAAAATTATTTTGCCAATCAAACAAAATTACCCAACAATTTATAATCACTGATGGGTAGTTAAATCAAATCAGAACAGATGCATCATTCTGGAAACATAATCATGCATTGCCTCTTATCCAAAGAATATACAAAATAGCTGATGGACCTAATTTGCATAATGAGAAGATCTTTAAGATGTATAAGAAGAGATAATTATTTTTATAATGTTGGTACCTTCAATTCAATTAGAAAATATTTAATTTTGTAATATATTTCCATAAGTTCCTAAGAACAAAATGTTTAAAATGAAATGCACCCACCCAAATGAACTTGAATTGACTGTAAAGCATTTCTTAGTGATTTAGTTTAAAGATAATTCAACTTATCATAACTAGAAAAAGATTCACTGGTGAATTAAACTACTATTTATCTTTAATGGATATTTTTATATTAGGTTTTCATCATCTACTTCTTGCTGCCTTTAATGACTAGCAGCAATATAATTGAAATACTTTACTTTTTAATAAATAAGACAGCAAATTACAAAGAAAGTCAATGTCCTTAAACAAAATAAAATTGTAATAATGATGTTTATATAGATACTTATACATAATATTATGATTTCTGAATATGATTTCTCAAAGACCAATGTTCTGGAGGATGGTATACCACAATATTTGAGTTTGTAAACAATAAATTATTTTTCTCCAGTTTTGAAAAAGCAGGATTACTGTAGATAACCAATATTCCTGGTTCTTGATAGTGTGTAGAATTATTATCTAATGCCTGTTATTTCCATTAAAGTGTTCTCTCTACAACGTTTAGATTAAGCAAGTGTTAGTGGCTGGACATGGGGAGTACATTCTAGAAGAGGTCCATTTTCACATAGAACATGGGGAAAGTGGACATTACTGATATATAAAAACAGTATATGCAATGCAAAAATATATTCAGCATTACTAATTGTTTTCTCTAATGAATATGAAGTAAAATAGAAGGAAAGCACTTCCTCTAATTTCTAACTCTTTCATTAGAATTTTATGCTTCACTCAAAAGACTCTGGAAATATCTTTTTAACCTAAATGCATTTTTCATTCAATAATTCATAACAGCTGATGCTGAATGTATGTAGAATGTTTAATAAGGTTGATGATAACACAATATGAGTATAACTCAAACTGCTGATTCGTAAATGTGGTTGTGGCTGAAAGGGGTAGTCTAGGGAGGCTGATGCTAATTGAAAGAATTAAAGGATAATCTAGGGACTGTATAACAGTGAGTTTGGTGGTAGATGAAGATTATGGTTAATAATACAAATACAAGAAGGTTGCTCTATTATAAGGCATCAAGAATATGGTAATACATGGGAAAAAATACAACTATTATGACTTATAGTTAACAGTAATACTGTAATATTCTTATAGCAAAGGCGAAGAAATTTCTATATTAATGCTAACGGTCAAAAAAGAATATGGGATTTAGTTTTATGAGATGTGAATATGATCAGCTTTTATTTTTCATCTTCTTCATTAACAAGAAGTACTTGGTCATGTCATTTAAACAATCTGTACTAATTTATTCAGCTTTTAGAACAATGGAGAAACAATTGAGTTTGTTTTTTAGGATTAAATAAGATAAATATGCCTGGACAGGATTTTTTAAAATAATGTTTCCAAAATTTGTCAAGATGTCTTTTGTTTGTTATTTTATATTTTGAAATGGAAATAAAGTTTTAAAAAATAATAATTTAATCTAAACTCTTCAATTGCAGAAGAAACCAAGTCACTGGCAAGTAAATTACTTAAAGTCATTCAACTAAGAAAGAAAATCATATCAAATAAAACAAACAATGACATAAACAGTAACAAAAATAATGAAAAACACACTGAGTAGTAATTTTGAGACTGGCAAAAATCGAAGCAAACAGTGAGAAATAACCTTGTCAGCTGCCATATTGGACTTCTCTTCATTTATAAATACCATTATGTGTTCTTATTTTATAGATAGGCTAAAAGTACAGCTGGTCATTAATTAAAGCATTTTAAGCATTGCATTTTCTTTATATGTTAAAACTTTTACAAATATATTAATTAGCTACACAAGCAATATGTATGGGATAAAGGAATGCAGATTAAATAATGAGTGCATAAAGATTTAGAAATTATATTTAGTTAGATGACCAATAAATTTCTAAAGATTTTGGTAAATTATATTCTGATAATATTGAGAAAAGCATTCCATTAAATGGGAAGGAGAGTGAGAGAGAAGGAGTTCTTTGTAATTGTCAGAGCTCCATTACACCCATCCCCCTCCCCAACTA
Organism: Tolypeutes matacus; assembly: GCA_026826555.1. NCBI lineage: Eukaryota > Metazoa > Chordata > Mammalia > Cingulata > Chlamyphoridae > Tolypeutes > Tolypeutes matacus. The sequence goes on from JAKSZT010010858.1 coordinate 14,888,421, forward strand.
TTTATGCTGAGTGGAAACGATTCAAAGGATATAAGTAAATGATAATAAGAGAGAAACAAAAGTTGGTAAATATGATATTTAAGATTAATCAGGTTGGTAGTGCTTTTCAAATTTTCATTTATAAAGTTTGTGCTCTGCCCAAGTGAATCTGACCAAGGTAACTGGGGACTAAACCCAGCCATGCACTCTGTGAAAACCCTGGGAAAGGTTGATACTATTTTAAAATTTTCAATTAAGTGCTGTGGATTCGCTAGCCGTGGGCCTGATTAAATGAGCCCTGAATGAAGTGGAAATGAATATGGGAAGTGTGTAAAAAGCAAGGAATCACTGGTAAAAGAGGATAATTTTGTAAAAATGATGAAATCCCATTTGTCCAAAGCAAAAAAATGAAACCCTTTCAGTGATACTACTGAATTTTAGATGTGGGAGCTAAGCAGGTGCTTTGTTGCATGACAATAGTTAAAATCTTCCATTGCACCTGCTTTTTGTGACAAACGTTAATGCTCTGAGTTTTTGCAAAGACAGGTAAGATGGCAAATGGAATGGGAATATCAGCGTGCAATGAAAACATACAGAATAAAAATCCACAGCAAGATGGATCAGAAAAGAACTGATATCCTTAGAAATATCAAAAAACATCCTTAAGAACTACCATCTTAATCTACTACAACTAGTGCCACAGGGAAATATTCAAGAAGTAGGATTCTTGAGCTTACAATCTATCAAATTGTCAAATTTTTAATTCAAAGTATTCTATATAAAACTGTATGTCTTAAAATTTTCCAAGAATTTTTCTGGTAATGACACACATTGTCTTGAACCATTGGTATATGCACATACACAGGTGACATGCCATATTTGTTTAGCTATAAACTTTCGATTATCATAGTGAAAGTTTTTGCTAGTCTGAAGTTATTAGTAGATTCTAAGATGATAAATCACAAATAATTCGTATGCATATTATATAATTTTAAATGCAGCTACATATATCGATGTTAGACTTTTCAAATAGCCAGCAAATCAATGCTACATGTAATGTCTCTAATTAAATGATAAGGTAATAACACAGTCTGAATGGTTTGTGGAAGGGCTATAGCAAGTTGGATTAGTATCTGGGAGAGCACATAGTTGCAAATACTGATCTATTTAAGATACTAGTTGAACATTGTGTCAGGATTACATTTAGTAAAATAAAATAGGTAATTGTTACCTTTTGTCTGAAAGCAAAAAAATTCTAACTCGTCAAACATTAAAAACAAAGAGATTTATTAAAGTTGTCTTGGTGGAGCCTCTGTCTCTATCCCTCTTTCTCTTATATAAAGAGTGTTTTCTTCCTCACAAGTTTTCCCTGCTTCTCTTCACTCACTTTTTCTACTTATGTTGCAATATTAATTAGCTTGATTTTCCTTGTTTTGTATATATTTCTCACCGCTCAGTATCTGTTTATTCATAATTTCTGTTTCCTCATAAATGCAGCTTATTATGGTCTCTCTTGATTCAAGAACATAGCTCTCACTCTCCCACCCACCTCTGCCCCAATCTTTATTCCATGTTCAGCTCCTACTGTTAAACATATTTTTGTTCGTATTTCCCAGTTTAAATTCATGAGCACAATAATATAATTAACCTAGCTTAATATTTGTGTCTGGTCCATGTTGTTTGATCTTATATATCAACTTCTGGCCCAATTAGCTGCATCCATAGACATCAATACTCCTGTGTGCGGGCAGGACTCCTCAGGTGAAAGACTATGGTGGGTTGTGCTGAGGTAGGAAAATAGAGGGATATCTGGAGCAATATAGGAAGAACCAGCTGGGCTTGCCATTGGATTGAAAGTAAGGAGGTTATAAAAAGGATGAGTTAAGGATTACTCCCAGTTTTCATATGTTAGTAATGAATGCCCTCAGCTGAAAACTCAGTCACATATCAAATTCTGTTTAGGTGGGGTGGAAGGGAAGGGGAGGAGAGGGGAGGCTTTGAAAGACAGATTTCTGTTTTAAGTTTGTTAAATTTTAGATCCTATTTAACATCCAAATAGACCTGCCAAGCAGTTAGATATCCCAGTAGATAACCCAAACAGTTATATAAAATCATAAGAAGGGGTAATAAGGGAGAGTTAAGGGGGGGGAAATGTGAAAATAAGCCATAAGGGAATCCTAAATTTATAAAGAATAAACATCAGGAACAGGAAACTGAGGATAAATGGTTACTGTCTGTCCAAAGAAACCCAGAAAGCAAAGGACATCGTAACCAGCTTTGATTAAAGGTTTTGAGATTTGTAGTGAAATGGGAACAAAATATTCTCCATTGGATTTAATACAGAGGTAGATGATGGCCATGTTATATGTTGATTTTTGAAGAAATGGGCTTGGAAACCAGATTGGAGAATGGTGAAAGTGAAATCAAGGAGAGAAATTGGAGACAACATAAGAGTGCAATTACTTTGAGAAGTTTTGCTGTGAAGGGAAGCAGAGAAATGGGGTTATATTTGTTACCATGATTTTGGCTACTAATGAAAAAAAGAAAAACAATGAAAGGGAGCTTAAATAATAAATAAATTAGAAGAAGCTTGAGTCTTAAGGGATTATTATGAAAAAGAATATGGTAAGAGGACCTTTGTACAGCAGTAACGTAGTGGTTGAAACATCAGAGGCTTGAGTTTTTTATATTTGTCTGTCCAGACAAACCTGGCAGATGAGTTATTTCACCTCAGAAGGGCTGGGGAAGCTCTAAGTGCATTGCATCTCATAGAACCATTCCTTTCCCAAATCTGTTTTAGAGAAGCAAGTAACTTTTCCTGACGTCTCAGGGTGTACTTTCCTCTGTATTCTATTGATTCCATCTAGGTACATGCCAATTTCTAAATTATCCTCTCAGAGGAAATAGTAATGTTCTGATTGGTAAAGTTCTGTCACTCTATGGGTTAGATGATGGCTGCAGTATGCATGATTTTATGTTGATGGGATTTATATATCGAATCATAGATGTATTAACTCACCTAGGTCCTGAGGATAACCAGGTGCCAAGTCTCTGCCATCATACCATATATTTTAGGAGGTGAGTTAAATAAATATACAAATTTAAAATTTTGAAATTCTTATAAGGTAGTCTGAATAAAATAAAACAATGTGATGTGCAAGCTCCTAGGTAGTGGATGAGGTTTGCTTTCACCAGAATAGTTTTTAAAGGTCTCACTAATGGGGCAATGTTTGATCTGAAACCAAAATCAGGGGAATCAGAATCTATACAAAGAACTAGGAAAAGGTCATTCAAGGAAAAGAAACAAGCAACACATTTGAAAGTTGTAAGACAGGGAAGAAGGAGTTGAATATATGATGAAAGGATAAAAAGAAACTGGTGAGGCTGGAATGGAGCATGGGGCATTTTTAGGGTATTGGAATTGTTCTTCATGATCTTGCAATGATGGATACAGACCATTATGCATTTTGTTAGAACTTATAAAAGTGTATGGTAAAGAATGTGAACCATAATATAAACCATTGACCATGGTTTGTGGCAATGCTTCAATATTTGTTCATCAATTGTAACAAATGTACCATACTCAAATAAGATGGGAGAAGGGGAGGGAGTAGAGTATATAGGAATCCCTTATATTTTTTATGTGGCTTTTCTGTTACTTAAAGCTTCTTTGACAATAAAGCGAAAAAAATAAAACACTGGGGGAACATACAGAAGAAATTGTCACTATACATAAAAGATAACAGATCTTATGGGAATGAAAGACACAATACAGAAAAATATGTATCTGTTTATTTTTATATTTTATTTTTTTTAATTTTACATTTTTTTTATTTGGTCTTTTTTATTATTTTTATTTATTTATTTTTGGCTTTGATTTGGGAGAGGTTTTGGATTAAAGAAGAGTTGCAACTGAAGCAGGGGAGGATCACCTGTGCAGGGTGTTAGTGGTAAGTGGATGTGTAAGGAAGGGTGAACCTGAGGCATGCCTCTGAGAATATGGATGTGTTCAGGTGGCCATGGGGTGTTGTCTCAGTGGGTGGAGATGCACACAATGAACAAAAGAATATGGAATTCCCATCCTGGGAAGTCCTACTACATTCTCTAATACATCCATTGGCAAGAATCCTTAGAGTACATGGGCAGTGTCTAGCGAAGGAAGACAGACCAATATTCCAGACCCTAGATACTGATGCTTGTACTTATGAACCTTGCTTTTGTGAAATTGAAACTTAGCCTAGTAATATGTATGGCATAAGAGTTACCTACTGAAAGTCTCCTGGCTGCTCAAATGTGGCCTCTTTCTGAGCCAAACTGAGCATATAAGCTCACTATCTTCTCCCCGGTTTGTGACATGACTCCCAGGGATGAGCTTCCCTGGCACTGAGGGATTATTAGTAAGTGCCAACTAATGATGCATTTAGAAAAAGACCTTGATCAAATAGGGGAAATATTAAATACAAATGAGTTTTTATGGCTAAGAGATTTCTAAGTGAGTAGGGAGGTCATTCCAGAGGTTATGCTTTTGCACATCTTAGGAGAATCTCACTGACTGCCACAGGAAACAATGCTTCAAGCAGGGGGGCTCTTCAGGGATCTAGAGACATCTGGACACTACAGGCTGGGCAGACTACCCCAGGAATTCGGCACCCTGTCAGTGGATATCCCTTACTTTGGAATATATGATAACCTATCCCCCCAATGTATCAGTGTTGAACTCATTATAATTTTCCTATATATTTTCTTGTGCCCCTTTTTATTTGAACCTATAATTAGCACTATACCCATTAAGTATATGTCCCAGAAACTTCAATCTTCCTGCTGTACCTATGCCAGTAGAGCCCTGAATCTCAGCAGAGTTGCAGGTAACACCCATCTTCCAATTGATCAGACTCACCCAAGACAACTAAGAAAAGGATGATGATAAACAATGCCCATCCCAAAAAACAGAGAGTACCTACAACTGCAAGCAAGACAGTTCCACCAATCTGCCCCATGGAGTCTAAGCCCCCTCTCAATCTGAAGCACAGTGGGCATCACCATTCCAAAATCCTCAAGATTGAGGAATGAACAAACATAAAAGGGGAATGAAACTATGGACTAAAATAGATTTATTATCATTCTAGTAATGAAGAACTTGTAACATTACTATAAAGGCAGTGGTCATCAGAGGTTCTGAGGGGAGGAAGATGAAAGAATAGGTATAACAGGGCATTTCTGGGATACTGGAATTGTTCTGCATGCTATTGCAATGATGGATGCAGGTCATTATGTATTTTGTCAAAACTTATAAAATTGTGCAGTGCAAAGTGTAAACCATAATGTAAACTATAGTCTATGGTTAGTAGCAATTATTCAATATGTGTTCATCAATTGTAACAAATGTGCCATACATGAAAGATGTTGTTAATGGGGAAAAGTATGGGAGAGGGATGGGGTGAGGAATATATGGGAATCCCCTATATTTTCTTTGTACAATTTATGTAATCTAAAGCTTCTTTAAATATTAATATAATAATAAAAAAGAAAGAAAATCCAGCTCTTCCATATACCAAATTTTAGAGCAACTTTGTACAATAGAGATATGATGTGAGTCTCACATAATTTTTTAATTTTATAAAACATACAGTAGGAAAAAAAAGAATAAAAAGAAATATAGGAAAAGATGACATCCTGAAGGTAGACATTGGCTAAGACCTATAAAGCCTGTTAGCCTGTTGAAAGGAATTTAAATTTTCTTCTAATTTAAACTAGAAGCCATTGGCGGGTTTTAAGCAAGGGGGATATTATCTTGACATTTATCTTTTTAATAGATCAATTTGGCTGTTTTGTTGACATTGGATTATAGGGCCTTAGAATAGGTGGTAAAATCCAATTAAGAGGCTATTGGTGTTATACAGAGAGCTAGGGAGCTGGAAAAAAATAGAAGGCAGTGGTTGATGAATAAGATGTTTGAAATAAGAGTTTTCAGAAGTGATTAAGTCAAAATGTGTAAACTGGCGGCCAAAAGGATAAATCCAACCTATGGAGCTATTTTTATTTGTTTCAGTTAATGAAATCTATAAGTAATTTGATTTTAATTACTTTAGACGTTCTCTTCTATTTATCATAGTTACAATAACTCCTTTTGCCCTTAAATCTGTTTATTTTATCTTACGTGATATTCCCCTGAAGTAATCTAAATGTGAGGTGTAGCCTAATGTATGATATAGAAATGTCTGAACAAAGTTAGGGTGAAGAGATAGAAGAACTGAGGATCCAGGGTGTTAGATAATGCAATGGATTCTGAAGTCTTTGAGAGTTATGACTCTCAAAGTAGACAGAGGCAAAGTTAATATTCATATTATCCAAGGATAAATGAGAATAAAAGAGATTCTGTGGGTGACAGAATAGGAAGAAAATTGTATAGCTGAATAACAGAAGTTTCAAATTACAAAGTTTTACCATCATATTCCAACTTCCATCCCTAAAGTAAGTGTAATAGAGAAAATCATGATTCCATTTGAGTTTGTAGCAATATCTGTGGGTTGTTTAGGGAATATCCTCTTGTCACTTATAGAAAGTAGGTTTTGGCACACAGAGAGGGAACTTGAGGTGAACAGTAGACAGTCTGATAGGGAAAGTTAGGTTAAGAGGCTGGGAAAGTAGAGAACTTATAAAACCTTATCAGGAAATGAAAAAGTATGATATAAGTAGTCTTGAACTTCAGAAAGTAACTAGAGTATGTAGGTATTATACAGTCAATTCTGCTCATTACTTAAAAGACGCTGAACAAAATATTTTTTTTTAATTTATTTTTATTGTGGGTAAAAATCAAAATTCTCACAATACATACAAACATTTGCAAAATGATATATAAATATATATGCATATATGTGTATTTGCTTACAAAAATGTTATTTATATATATATATATACATATATTTTAAGAGGTGCTTAGATTACCCAAAATATTACACGGAACCCACTGGGATTCCCATGTTGCCCACCTCCCACCACATCCCACACAAACATCTCCCACAAGTGTGGCCCACCACCCTCAATGAACTTACACATCCTGGAGCCTTGCCACCAACCATAGACCACAGTTCACACTGTAGACCACACTCTCTCCCACTCAGTTCTGAGTGGTGTGTGCTGATTTAAAATGGCCTACATCCGTTGCCACAACGGTACTCAGGACAACCTCCAACTCCCAAAGAAGCCCCTGTATTTCAACTGCTCATCCCTTCCCTACCCCAAAAGTGTCAAGTGGCCACTGGCTCCACCTCATTGTTATAATTTCTTGCATTGCTAGAATCACCATATGTGAACAAGAGAATACCATCAAGTCCACTCTAGTCCATAGTTCTTCCCCCAATCCTGAGGGGACTGGGATGGTGATGTCCACTCCAACTCCAAGTGAGAGAGGGCTTATATCCCATGGATATGGTGGGTGGGATGATCCTGCCTGCAGATGCCTCTCCATTCCCTGGGATGGCCATTTCCCATCGTTGTCTCCTCAACAGGTGACTTGGATGAGTCCATTGAGCTGTAGGGTAGGAGTTGCAGCTCCACCGAGATTTCATGCACACCTGGCACATAGGTAGGCGGGAGGCTCCAGTCTCTGGAAGTATACCTAAAAACTCCAGCATCACATATAGGTTTGAATAGAAGAGACTGGTGAACCATGTGCAGGGAGGACTTATTTGAGTCTAATTCTGTCACTCTCAGGAGCACAGATTCCAAAATAGAACCCACTGATAAGGCATCAGTCGCTGGGGCTATCCCCCCTTATATAGGACCTGGGTGTCTCCGGAGCTCTCAGGAACCCCTCTGTGTGGGGTGATAGGCACTTAGATGTTCTATGAGCTCCTACTGAGGTGTGCATAAGAGTTACCTCTGGGATGACCTCCCGACTCTCTTTGAAGTCTCTTAGCCACTTGAACTCATTTGTCTTTACCATTTCCCCCTTTTATTCAAGGTCTTTTTCCAGTTGTGTTGCCAGTTGGCACTTGGGAAAAGTTTTCAATTAGCAATAATCGTGCCTCGGATAGACCTCAATGGCTACGATACTGCCACTGTGCAAAGCTGCCAGTTGGCACTTGGTATTAATCCCTCGTTGCCAGGGAGGCTCATCCCCGGGAGTCATGTCCCACGTTGGGGGGAAGGTAATGCAATCATATGCTGAGTTTGGCTTAGAGAGAGGCCACATTTGAGCAACAAGGAGGGTCTCAGGTGGCAACCCTTAGACACCCCACAACTGCAGGCTAAGTCTCATTTACAAGAGCAAAGACTCACAAGGGTAGTCATCAATAAAAAGAAACACATCTATGGGTCATCCTATTTTGACAGGCACTGTCCCTACACTCAGAGGACTATTGCTGCTCCCTTGGAGACTGTGGCAGAGCTCTCCAGGCTAGGAATTCAGATTCCCTCATTTATTGTGTGATTATCCACCCATCGTGACCATGCCCCATCCCCCGATCCTTTGAATGATTTTGTATATCTTTCATGTATATTCGGATGAACCAACCCCCACGAAACCCCCCCAGATACCCCCCCCAATAATCCCCCGCAGTACCCATTGTAACCCTTCTGTGATCCAAATCCTCCATGGACATTTAGTCCATAAAATAATCAAATACACTTACTAGGAAAAAGAAACAAGTGTGATAAGCTTACATGCAAGAGACAAACATAAGGAAACTCAGGGGGAGAAAAAAAAAAAAGAGAAGGGAAAAAAAAAACAAATAATAAAACAAAGAACAAAACAAAATAAAATATAATTAGTGGATTGGGACATTCAAAAAATGGGCAAAAAAGCAAAGGAAATGCCTTTAAATATATATATATATATATATATTAATTTTTTTTTCCTTTCTCTTTTCTTTTTCTTTCTTTCCTTCCTTTTATCACTGTGTTATCGGATGTCTGGTGTGCCATGACACCTTCCTCCACTCAATCCCCATTGTCTCCCAATTTTTCATATAATTTTCAAAGAAGGTTTAGGTCACAGCAAAGTCACACAGGGAGTGCCAGAGACTCCCAGATACCAAACCACCCCCCCTTCCCCACCCCATATTAACTCCCCCCATTTTTTTTTGGTTGTTAGCATTGTTATAAATGTTATACAGATAGCAAAATATAGCAACTAAACATTGTCAGTGATTTACAGTATAGTTTACAATTTAGATGATACAGTTTAATAATTTTGATGATATTTACCATGTCCTGTGTCCATTACTGTAAGGTAATGAAAAACCTTCCCCATGACCACCAAACAACCCATTAGATCTTGACTGTTCCCTTCTCCCCAGCCCCCCAGGGCCCGTGATACTCCCCTCACCCAACCCATGGAATGTTGAGATTCACGGTTACATGCCCTGGGGATTTGAACCGGCCCTTCCTAATCCACCCACCCCCCAGTGATGCACCACCAAACCCAGGAACACCACCACTCATCTGTCCCATCCCCCAACATGCAACCACACTCTTTCCCTTAACCATAGATTATGTCCATATGGGTGATGGCTCAAAGCCTGCTCTTCTCTTACTCTCCTTTGTTAACCTATCTTTCAGACAATGGTACTCAGAGACTGCTCATTTTCCTCAGTTCAGATCAGTGAGGTCATATAATGTTCATCCTTCAGTGCCTGGCTTGCTTCACTCAACATAAGGTCTTCAAGATTCATCCACGTTATTCCATGTGTTAGCACTTGTTCCTTCTTACAGCTGAGTAAAATTCCATTGTATGTATGTACCACATTTTGCTTATCCATTAGTCTGTTGATGGGCACCGGGGCTGATTCCAACTTTTGGCAATGGTGAACAATGCCGCTATGAATATTGGTGTGCAAATATCTGTTTGTATTTTTGTTTTCAGTTCTTCTGGGTATATACCCAGCAGTGGAATTGCTGGATCATACGGAAGATCTATTGCTAGTTTTCTGAGGAACCGCCAAACCGTCCTCCACAGTGGCTGGACCATACCGCAGTCCCACCAGCAGTGGATGAGGGTTCCTATTCCTCCACATGCTCTCCAACATTTAGTATTTCCTGTTTTTTTAATAGCTGCCATTCTGATGGGTGTAAGATGGTATCTCATTGTAGTTTTGATTTGCATTTCCTTGATAGCAAGTGATGTTGAGCATTTTTTCATGTGCTTTTTAGCCATTTGTATTTCTTCCTTGGAGAAGTGTCTTTTCAGGTTACTTGCCCATTTTTTATATGGGTTGTTTGTCCTTTTATTTTCGAGGTGTAGGATTTCTTTATATATGCAGGATATTAGGCTCCTATCAGATATATGGTTGCTGATTATTTTTTCCCATTGGGTAGGCTGCCTTTTTATTTTCTTAATAACATCCTTTGAGGTGCAGAAGTTTTTAATTTTGAGGAGATCCCATTTATCAATTTTTTCTCTTGCTGCTCGTGCTTTGGCTGTGAAGTTCATGAAACCATTTCCTATTACAAGGTCCTGTAGATGCTTCCCTACATTATCTTCCAAGGTTTTTATGGTTTTGGCTCTTATATTTAGATCTTTGATCCATCTTGAGTTGATTTTTGTATAAGGTGTGAGATGGTATTCTTCTCTCATTCTTTTGGATATAGATATCCAGTTCTCCAAGCACCACTTGTTAAAGAGGCCACTCTCTCCCAACTGAGTGGGATTCCTGGCCTTGCCAAATATCAGATGACTGTATATGCGAGGATCTATATCAGAACTCTCAATCCGGTTCCATTGGTCAGTAGGTCTATCCTTGTGCCAATACCACGCAGTTTTGATCACTGTAGCTTTGTAGTATGTTTTAAAGCCAGGTAATGTGATACCTCCAACTTCATTTTTTTTTTTCAATATATCTTTGGCAATTCGGGGCCTCTTGCCTCTCCAAATATATTTTGTAGTTAGTTTTTCCAGTTCCTTAAAAAATATAGTGTTGACTTTTATTGGGATTGCATTAAATCTGTAGATTAGTTTGCATAAGATAGACATCTTGATGATGTTTAGTCTTCCCATCCATGAACAGGGAATATTTTTCCATTTATTTAAGTCTTCTTTGATTTCCTTTAACAGTGTTGTGTAGTTTTCTGTATATAAGTCCTTTACATCTTTAGTTAAATTTATTCCTAGGTATTTGATTCTTTTATTTACTATTGTAAATGGTATTTTTTTCCTGATTTCTTCCTCAGTTTGCTGGTTATTGGTGTACAGAAATGCTACTGATTTTTGAGCATTGATCTTATAGCCTGCAACATTACTGAACTCCTTTATAAGTTCTAGAAGCCTTGTTGTCGATTTCTCAGGGCTTTCTATGTATAGGATCATGTCATCTGCAAATAATGAAATTTTTACTTCTTCTTTTCCAATCTGGATGCCTTTTATGTCCTTTTCTTGTCTCAGTGCTCGTGCAAGTACTTCTAAGACAATGTTAAATAGGAGCGGTGATAGTGGGCATCCTTGTCTTGTTCCCGATCTCAGAGGGAAGGCTTTTAGGATTTCACCATTGAAAATGATGTTAGCTTTGGGTTTTTCATATATACCCTTTATCATTTTCAGAAAGTTTCCATCTATTCCTATCTTTTGTAGTGTTTTTATGAGGAAAGAGTGCTGTATTTTGTCGAATGCTTTTTCTGCATCTATAGAGATGATCATGTGATTTTTTCTTTCAGTTTGTTTATGTGGTGTATTACATTAATTGATTTTCTTATATTGAACCATCCTTGCATACCTGGGATGAAACCCACTTGGTCATGGTGTATAATCCTTTTGATATGTTGTTGAATGCGATTAGGAAGTATTTTGTTAAGGATTTCAGCATCTAGGTTCATTAGAGAAATTGGTCTGTAATTTTCCTTTCTTGTGGTATCTTTATTTGGTTTTGGTATTAGGGTAATGTTGGCATCATAGAATGAGTTAGGTAATATTCCTTCTACTTCTATTTTTTGGAAGAGCTTAAGTAGAATTGGTGTTAGCTCTTTCCGGAATGTTGAACAAAGTATTTTGAAAATAAATATCAGATATGGTGGTAATTCAGTTTGGGGTAGTAACAGCTTACTAGCTTACACAGTGGAGTTGGGACAAATTAGAAGCCTAGTCATAAAATAAGAGGAAAGGAATAAAGCCTAATATTAATTGGGTTGGAGTTGCTTGTCAAATGAAAAACTTTTAAACTGGGTTAAAGAAAAAAAATCAACTATATATCAAAACACATCAACTCAATGGTAAACCAATGTGGGAAAAGCATGGGGTGGTTAAATATATATAAGATACTCCCCTGATGTTCAGCCCTGGGCTCTAATCGCCCCTGAGGACACAGTGTCCCCCAAGACCTTGGACACCTGGGGGTCTGAGGAGCCCCAGCCCCAGCTCTGGGGAAGGCTTTGACTGCTTCCTGGCACCCCGGGCCATTTCTCCACCCCTTCACCTTCCTGTGTTACAGGTGCGTTGTCAACCCTAGGGGCCGTCCAGCCACTCCAGCCTAGCTGGTGGCTCCAGGAGTGGGGCGGCCCGGCTGTCCATCTCGACCCCGCGTAGGGCTGGTGAGACCATGGCCGAGCGCTTGCCGGCGCCCACCTTGATGGCCCAGGGGGACCTCTGCTACACCTACCGAGCTGCTGGCCCTCTAGCGGCGCTTCCGGCAGAACCCCGGCGAGCGGATGAGCACCTGGATCCTGCGCGCATACGACCAGGGCGCCGCAGCCCTGGCGCTGAGCTCCGGCCACCTGGTGCTCCTGGGCAACCTCAGCCACGACGCCCTCTTCAGGTACCACTGCAAGGCCCTGCGGGGCGGCTGCCGGAGCCTGCGGGCCTGGCCACTGGCTGCCTGGAGCTGCCGCTGGCCAAGCTGCTTGCATTTTGGGGCCACCGAGCTGCCCCTCCGGCCCTGGGCCACCATGGAGGAGGGCGTCCAGCTGGTGCGCGAGCTGGGCCTGCTCGACTGGATCTGCCGCGAGCCTCCCGCCACCAGCTCGCCGGAGGCCGCCCCCGAGGACATGCCCTTCTCCCAGGCCCTGCGGCAGCGCCTGCTGACGGCCGCCGCCACTGAGCTGCGGCCCTGGCTGGTCAGCCTGCTGGTCAAGGGCTGTCGGTGCTGGAGATCCAGGCTGTCGCCGCCGACGTGGGCCTGCTCTGGCGCCAGGGCCATCCAGGCCGCGCCCAGCTCCTGCTGGGGCCCACCCCCACGCGCAAGGACCTGCTGGGCTGGCTGCTGAGCCACGGCGTGTCCTGGGAGCGGCTGGACAAGCAGCCCGCCGAGGAGCTGCCGCAGCTCCACATCCAGGAGGCCGGGCGCAGCCGCCGCCCCACCCACAGCAAGCCTGCGGGGACGGGGAGGGAGGCAGGACCCCGGGGAGCTGATGGGCTCCAGGCCAGAAGCCCCGGGTGGACAGCCTTAGAGTCCTGAGGGGCTGGCCCTCCCAGTGGTGGCTGAGGACCCAGAAGAGAGCTGGCGTCCTCGCCCTTGGCCGTTCCCATGGGTGACCCCGTCAGAACAGGTGGGGATGGGGGTTAGCGGCCCCACTGAGATCTCTCTGCCAAGCCTGCACTTCATTCATGGCAGCCTGTGGCCTCGTGGATGGGCCCAGAGAGGGCGCCCCCACCCCTTTGCCCCCACATGGCCCTTAGGCACTTCAGCCCACACCACGTGAGAGCTTCCTGAAGTTTACCCCACACTCAGATTTTTTTAAAAAGGCTTTTTAAAATGCAATCTCTTTACTTGACACTAAGTGCAGGTACAGCATTTGATTTTTAGGAACACTCCTTAACTGTTTTGTAATGTTTCTTCCTCAGGAGAGCTGTTTTTGCATCAGCTTTCCCTGGTAAAGTGCGCTTTGGCCATTTGCTGCCCTGGGGAAGGGGCCAGGTCCCTTCTGATGGGGCCAGGTCTCTGGCAGCCTGCGGGGCCTCTGCTCTGGGCACAAGGCACCCATTAAACAGCACATGCATCCTCAAAAAAAAAAAAATATATATATATATATATATATATATTTATATATATATGATAATTGCAAATAAATGTAAAGCTAACAACAAAAATATTCAATAAAGTGGAAAGGAAAGACAGCAGCCTTTAAAGTAAAAACCAGGAGAGTACTCCTAACCAAATTTCTACATCCCAGAAAAACTAGATCAACCATAAATCTTAATGAACCAAAGACAATAGTAATGAAATACATAAAACAAAATTCTCCAACTACAAAGATCAGGGTTATAAAACCACAACCATAATAGGTAATATTGATCTACATCTTTCAGAGTAGATTGGTGAAGTAAAGCTAATTGAAAAATGATTTATGGGCTTTAAATAGCATGACCAAGTACCTCTATTACATAACAATATCTAGGATATTCATTTGATTCTCTCTTTCCTGTACTAGGATGAGTCTACAAAGAGAGGAACTTTATTACTCTCTTGGGGGGATACAAATTGCCAAAACATGTTAAAATGTATCTGAAAAGTAGCATATCCACCTTTGGACTAAGAATGCCATCCCTAAGACTCTATCTTACAATGAAATCCCACATGTGTGTTAATTAATATAATAATGTAATCACAATAAATAAAAATGAATGTAAAATCTTGGAGGAATAAGTTTTAAATGCTATTGAACACTTTGTAGCCATTAAAATTAATTAAAAGAATATGATGGATTCTCATTTGGGAAGATTTCCTTGGAAAAATTTCAAAATATTTTCAGGAAAAATGAAACACTTTTCAGATCAGTACAAAGATTGTTCTATTTTTTATTTTAAAAACAATCTCAAGGTATGTGTTTCAATGGCATGTTTATAGACGTATAACATATTTTTTAGAATACATGATACTCTCTTAAGAATTCACCTCATAGAATTTGGATTGGAGATAGTGAGTAGAAGTCTTTGATTATTATTATTTTTTTACAGTATAGTTTACAGTTAAGACGGTACAGTTTAATAACTTTTGATGATATTTACCATGTCCTGTGTCCATTACTGTAGGTAATGAAAAACCTTTCCCATGACCACTAAATACCCCTTTAGTCTTTGATTATAATTGTAGAGGTTAATAGATAGACGAGATAAAGATGATAGAAGCATAGGTGTCACACACCGGATCAGTAAAAGTTGTACATAATAAGTACTCATGAACTATGAGTTCATGAACTCATGAACTCAGTGCCTACTCCAAGTATGAACTCAGTGCCTACTTAGCAGGGAATAATGCTCCCTTTCAAGGTAAAGATCCCAAGGCATACCTGTAAAAATGGACTTTTCTCTAAAGAATAAATCTTTAACAATGTTGGAAAACACGTGGAGGTGGCAATATTTTAAAAAGTTATATGATGAATCATTTTCTAAATTTCAGAAGCTGTGCCTCTAGAGTATGTATCAATTATTTGACCTATAGTCACAATGCATCTTTGTGCTTAAATTGGAAAACTTTATATTATGCACTCACAGTCCAAAGTTTTCATATAAGAGAAAAGTGAAAGCATGATAGATTTCCTTCTTTGTCAAAGGGAGAACACTTAATGACACTTCAATAGATAAATGATAGTATAATAGATAAATGATAGTAAATATTACTTAAAATTTTTTGTATTATAAAGTTTTAACTTCAAGAAAGATAAAAATTGTATATATAAGTGAAATTATTTTTAAAAATTGAATGATGGAATAGGAACCAATTAAAATATAGTGATATAAAATAATAAAATGTCAAAACATTTAAAATATAATAATAATACTTACCTGGTGGGAGAGATACCATGATCATGAAAGTGGTTTTCCTAGGACGAGGCTTATCCATTGCACTCTGGATGTGCTGACCCATGCAATTTCCCCAAATTCAGGAACCTGGACAGCATAATTTGTGGTAGTGGGGGACTGTGTTCATGCTTTTCCCTTTAAAAAAGAAAAATATATACAATAATTCACAATTTCAAGTGACTTTTAAGCTGCCACACAGGGTTAGTAGAGTTTCACACATATCAAATTATTTATTCCTTATAATCCTACATGAAGAAACTGAGACACACAGAGGCTCAATAGCTTGCTCAAGTCACATACCTACTAGGTCGGAAAGATGGTATACAAATTGCCTGGTTCCAGATATCATGTAGTATGATAAACATATTAGTAATCACCAAAATAAAGTTGAGTTTAAGCAAAACAGCTTGGGAATTTTTGCAATAAATGATTAGAAAGAATATAAACATCAAAAAGCACCTGTGTTAATAACCGTATAAGTTCAAATATCATTCAAGTGAACTGATATAAAAAGGGACAAAGAGTGATATCTCATAGTGATAAAGTTTACAATCCACAAATCATATAGAATCTCCATGGACTTTTATGTACTTACCAACTTGAGTTCAAAGCACACAAAATTAATGTGGGTGAATACAAGAAGAAATTAACAAATAGGGTACTATGGCAGATGAATGTAATATTCCACTTCTTGGATCAAGAGATTACCAAAAATAGCAAGATCATAGAAAGAATTTGAAAAAAAAAACAAAAACAGATTTATATACACATGCATATTTGCTTAATTACTACTCAAAAAACTTAGTTTTTAATTGTAAAATAAAATATTTAAGCTTTCACATATAAAAACCAAAAGAATAACAAAATGAAGGAAAGTGAAGTACTAGATAGGAAAAATTCAGAAATTCATGTAATTGAAAGAAATAAAAATATTTGAAAAGAATTATAAAATACATAAATCATCATTTTCAAAACAGAACCCTATATTATCATCACAAAGAAAGGTGTACTTGTTCCTCCTTACCCTGCTTTTTTCACATTCCAACTATTACATATATTTAATATATTCTGTGTTTCTATTTATTTCCATCTTTCGTTACTAAAATGTTAGCTCAGCAAGGATAAGTTCATGTGTGTGTGCTTACTGGTGTATTCCAATTGCCTAAAACAGTGCCTGACATACAGTAGGCATTCAATACCTATTTTGAGAATGAATAATTACTTGTAGTATGATAACATTAAGAACAACTGCATAAAAGAATACATATCTATGCAATTGTATAATTTGAATTAGTGTTTTAATAAAAAAAATGTTTAAGGTAAATGCATCAGTTAATATAGATTATATCTGATAAAAATATACTGAATATAAATTGACAAAACATGTTAAAATTTATCTGAAAAGGAACATATCCACCTTTGGACTAAGAATTCCATTTCTAAGACTCTATCTTACAGTGAAATCCCAAATGTGTGTTAATTAATATAATAATGTAATCACAATAAGAAATGAAAATGAATGTAAAATCTTGGAGGAATAAGTTTTAAATGTTATTGAGCACTTTGAAGCCATTAAAATTAATTAAAAGAATATGATAGATTCTCATTTGGGAATCTTTCCTTGGAAGAATTTCAAAATATTTTCAGGAAAAATAAAAACACTTTTCAGATCAGTGCAAATATTGTTCTATTTTTTATTTTAAAAACAATCTCAAGGTGTGTGTTTCAATGGCATGTTTATGGAAGTATAACATTTTTTTAGAATACATGATACCACCTTTGACAGAACTTGGGATTATGAATCGCCACCAAAAAAGCAGGCATAAAGAAAGTTGAAATTTTCACTAATTCTTAAAAGCAGAATATGGGCTTACTTGAGTGATTTTCTTAATACAGGCAAACTAGATTTACAAATAAAGAATATTGTTATTCCAGCTTCTGCTTCTCACATCATATCTTTTCTCACTCTCCTGCCTCTCTTTTTCCCTTATAAGTACACTTGTGATTCCATTGGACCAACTCAGATATTTCAGAATATACCCCCCCATCTCAATACCATTAATTTAATTATGTCTGCATTACACCCTTTGGTGAGTAATGTAACATATTCACAAGTTCTGGGGAATAAGATGTGGATATTTTGGGTGACACTTATTCTGCCTAAAACAAAAAAATAAAGGGATAAATTAACTAAAGACATTTCACATCATTAAATCTGTATACAACTATTTTATTTTGCCGAAATGCAATATATCAGTAAGTGGTTGTCTTTACCATAGGGATTTACTATTTTAAAAGCCCACAGTTTCAAGGCCTAGAAAAGTGTCAAAATCAAGGCCTCATCAGTCAATGCTTTCTCCCTGAAGACTGGCTGCTGGTGAGACTGGACTCCTTTCTCACAGGGCAAGGCACAAGTGACATCTACTGGTCTCTCCCTTCCCTTCTGAGTTTTGTTGCTTCAGATTCTAGCCTCCTCTGGCTTTCTCTCTTTCTCTCAATTTTCATCCTGTTTATAAAGGACTCCAGTAAGAAGATTAAGACCAAACTTCCGTCATGCCTGACTGAAGTAATCTAATCAAAAGGCCCTTAACTGAAGTAACCTAATCAAAAGGTCCCATCTGAAATAATTTCATAACCATGGGAATGGATTTGCTCAAAGAATATGATTTTTCTGGGGTCCATATGCTCAAACTATCACAGCAACAGTAACAGCTTCAAAATACATTTAAAAATTGATATAACAGAAAACAGAAGTAGAGGAATTCAAAATAAAGTTGGATATTTCAACATCTCCCTCTCAGTAACTGACAAAATCAAGAATCATATATAAGAAAAATACTACACACTGCCCTAAATTAATCGATATTCATATGAAATCCCCCACCACCACCACCACACACACACACCAATACATAATTTTCAAGGGCACAATGTAATACATCAAGACAGGGGTCAGTAAATAAAGCTTGTATATTTAAAAATTAGAACAATAAAAATTAAACAAGAATTCAATAACAAAAGGATATACAGAAAATAGCCAAATATGTATGTTTTAGTTTGCCAAAAGGCTGCTGATTAAAAGTACCAGAAATGGGTTGGCTTTTATAATGGGGATTTATTTAGGATAAAAGCTTACAGTTGCAAGGCTGTGAAAAGTCCAATTCAAAGCACCATAAGAGGTGCTTTCTCACCAAAGTCAGCTGCCATGTTGGTAAAGCAAGATGGCCGCCGATCTCTACTGAGGTCTCTGTCTTTCTGCAACTGTAGGCAAACCTGGTGAAGGGCTTTCTTACCAGGCCTCCTTTTTCAGTCTTAATGTCTCTGCTTTCTTCCCAAGTTCAGCTGCAAGCTGTCAAACATATGGCTCATTTCTCCCTGGGCCTCAGCTCTTTGAGCCTCTTGGGGGCGTCTCTCCTTGCAGCTCAGCTTTGGGAAAAACTAGAGTCCTTTCTCTTATCATTGCAGGATCAAATATAGTGGCTTCCCTTATCTGTGTCTCTATGTGTTTCTCTCTGTGTCTCCATTTATATCAGACCCAGTAAGAGGGTGGAAACTCAACCTGGTTCATGTCTCACTGACATAGTCCAATGAAAAGCCCTAAAGAGAGCTTATCAAGTAATCTAATCAAAGGATCCTGATCCAAATTTAAGGCAATCAAAGGGTATCACATCCACAAGAATAAACTAGTCTAAAAATATAATCTTTCTCTTTTGGGGATTTATAAAACAATATTAAACTTCCAATATGTAGAAATAAATTAACAAACTTCCAAATAATCCAGAAATAGAAGATATCACAGTGGAAAATATAAAATATTTTGAATTGAATGAAATTGAAACATTATATATCAAAATTTGTGGGATACAGCTAACATGGGGTTTAGAGGGAAATTTATACCATAAAATATTTATATTTGAAAAGAAGAAAGTCTCAAATTAATTATCAATGCTTCCAACTATGAATCAAGATAAAGGTAAGCAAATTATACCAAAGCAAAAATAAATCAGTGAAATAGAGAACAAATTAACAAGTGATATAATCATTGATCCCAAACCAAAGATGTTTCTTTATAATTATCAAAGAAAGGGATAAATATCTAGCCACACTGATTAGAAAAAGAAAGAAGACATCATTTTCCAATGTTTGGAATGAAAGAGCAGACAACATTTCAAACCCTACATATATGAAAGGATACTCTAGAGGATATTCGAACAACATTGTGTCATTAAATTTGATAAATTAAGTTATATGGGAAAATTCCTGGAGAGACAATTATCAAAGCTCAGACCATAAACAAATGCTTTAATAAATAAATAGGTAAATTCTTTAATAAAAAAATTACATGGGTAAGTAGGTACAGTTTATCCTTACAGAATTCCAATTAACAAATATAGACAGAATGAGGGAAATAGGAAATAACCACTAGAACACCCTAGATATAAATGCTTCAGCTGAGAGCCACTGATGAATGGTAAAATTACTGAGTGAAACTTCAAGGACAAAAAGAATATTTGTATATCCACAAAATATCATCCCCAAAATATTTATTCACCACTATGTCCACAAAGTCTTTGAACTCCTTCCTCCAGGCAGTGGAGTTTTGTCTTTCCCTCTCCCCTTGAGGATGGGCTGTATTTAATGACTCTTTGCTAATGAATAGAGTAGGGAAAGGGAAAAACATTATTTTATGCTGGAAAACGCTGGCAGACAAAACCTTAACTATATGAACAGGTTTAACATTGCCTCTAACAAGTCATATTTATATTCTCTATCCCTTGATAAAATATGATTAGAAAGGCATATTTAATCTGAAGTATTCTCAAATATTTATAGCATCCACCTAATCATGATAAACATCAGGAAAACACAAAATAAGGTGTTTTCTACAGAACAGATATCTAGTAGTCTTCAAAATATCAAGGTCATGAAAGACTAAGGAACTATCACAGATTAGAAAATGCTAAGAAAAAAATGGCATCCTGGGTTGGATGCTGGAAAGGAAATAGAACGTTACAGAGAGAACTGGTTTAATCTGAATAGAGTCTACCATTTAGTTAACGTGAATTTCTTAGTTTTGAGAATTTTATTATGGTTATGCAAGGTGTTAACATTAGGAGAATCTGAGTAAGGGTAAATGGGAACTCTCTGTATTATCTCTGTAATTCTTCAATTAGTGTAAACTTTATGACAGGGAACATATAGACATTGTTTTTGTATTAGCTTTTCTTAGATCTCCTTTTTTTTTTTTCTTCCTTATTTTACTCATAAAACCTGATTCAAAAGCTGCAGAGGGCAGGCTTTAGGGTGATTGATTGATAAACACTGGCAGCCTGAGAAGTTCCTTAGGGGCTGTATTAGTCAGCCAAGGGTGTTGATGTAAAATACCAGAAATCTGTTGGCTTTTATAAAGGGTATGTATTTGCCTTAGGAGTTTACAGTTACCAGGCCATAAAGTGTAAGTTACTTCCCTCACCAGTCTATTGCCATGTATTGGAGAAAAATGGTTGCTAATGTCTGTGAGGATTCAGGCTTCCTGAGTTCCTCTCTTACCAGAGCTTGCTTCTCTCCAAGCTCAGCTCCTCTGCTATCTCCACAAGGCCAGCTGTAGACTATCAGGTGAATGGATTGTTTCTCTTCCCAGGGCCTTTTCTCTTTCCTCATGACCAAGCTCCTCTGTGTGCTTACTTCCCAGGCTCCAACTCAAAAACCCCAAACTCCCTTCTCTGCGGTGCAGTTTCTCTGTGAGTCCCTGCCCACAAAGGGGGCGGGGATGCAACATCCTACTG
Source organism: Tolypeutes matacus (assembly GCA_026826555.1). NCBI lineage: Eukaryota > Metazoa > Chordata > Mammalia > Cingulata > Chlamyphoridae > Tolypeutes > Tolypeutes matacus. The sequence goes on from JAKSZT010010858.1 coordinate 14,909,913, forward strand.
ATGTGGCCCAATCAAAGCATTAATCATTATTTAATCAAGTACAAGTAAAATCTCTGAATCCAATACACTCTAATATGCTCAGAGGAAAAGACCAGTTTACAAACATAATCCAATATTACTTTCTGGGATTCATCAATAGTATCAAACTGCTACAGGGGCCTAAGAGGTAAGGCTATTTTTCCTTGTTTTTTTTTTTTTTTTTTTTTTTTTTTTAATATTTGTTTGTTTGTTTGTTTTTCTTTCTTTCTCCTTCTTTTTAAATTAGTTGTTGCTGTCTTGTTTCTTGTTTGTTGTGCTTCCTCTTTCTTTGTTTCCCTTTTTGTTCCTTTTACCAATTTTTTTCTACCTATACTATTTCTTTTCTTTCCTTCTCTTTTCTATCTTAAGTTTTCTGTTGTTGTTCTTTTATGCCACCTCTTTTTGTTTGATCTTACATTTTTCTTGTTTTTATTTCTCTTTCTTTTTTCTCTGTTTTCTTTCACTGTTTACTTTTTTATTTTTCTCTTTTCTTTTTTCTTTTCTACTCTTCTCAAAATTCCAGCATTGTAAATAATTCTATATATTTTTCTCTATTTTGTTTCTTGTTTCATTGTTTCTATTCCACTTTTTTATTCTTATTACACTGTACTTCCTACTCATGTTAATTATTCATTTTCCTTGGTCTTGTATGCTTCCTCTTCTACTTTTTACTGTTATTATTACTAATATTCTTTTTCTCTACTTATCTCTTTCCTCTTCTCTGGTCCTATTTTTCTTTCAAGGGAACACAGACAATAGCAAGGAAATAGAATAAGAGGAATGAGGTGTCAAAATTAATCCTTACAACACACACACAAAAACAGCAACAAAAGAAAACTCTAGAGTAGAAAGAGAAACTAATCAATAGAATAAACCCATCAAGATAAACAGATGCTTAGACACCAACAAAAAAATTACAAGCCCTACTAAGAAACAGGAAGACATGGCCCAGTCCAATGACAAAACTAAAAAACAAGAGGGGATGCAGAACATGGAAAAACTAATCAGAGATGTTGAAACAAATATCTTGAATCAACTTAATGAAGTAAAGGAAGAGATTAAGGATATTAAGAAGATACTGGGAAACATACTGAAGAAATTGTAAAATACATAAAAAGAAGATGGATATGATGGTGATGAATGGCACAATGCAAGGAATAAAAAATACACTGGAAGCACATAACAGCAGATTGAACATGCAGAGGAAAGAATCAATGATGCAGAGGACAGTACAGCTGAAATCAGACAGATAGTAGAACGTATAGATAAAAAGATGGAAAAAATCCTGCAGGGACTTAGAGATTTAAATGACAACATGAAACACACAAACGTAAGCATTTTAAATACCCCAAAAGGAGAAGAAAAGGAAAATGGGACAGAAGGTGTGTTGGAGGAAGTAATGGCTGAAAATACCTTTTTTGAGAGACATTGATGTACAATTCCAGAGAGCAGTGCACCCAAACAGTATAAATCCTAACAGACCTACCCCAAGACATATACTTGTCAAATTGCCCAAAGCTCAAGACAGAGAGAATACTGAAAGCAGCAAGAGAAAAGAGATCCATCACATACAAGGGAAGCTTGATAGGATTAAGTGTTGATTTCTCATCTGAAACCATGGAGGCAAGAAGACAGTGGTATGACATGGTCCACATGCTAAAAGAAAAAAACTTCCAGCCAAGAATTCTCTATCCAGTAAAGCTGGCATTCAAATGAGAGACAGTTCAAAATATTCACAGATAAACAGAAATTAAGAGATTTTGTCAATAAGAAACCTGCCCTTCAAGAATTACTAAAGGTAGTTATGCAGGTCAAAAGGGAAAAACAGGAGAGAGAGAGTTGGAGGAGAGTGTAAGAAGAACTAAAAAGATAAAAAGAGAAATGAAAACAACATATGGCATATATAAACCTAAAGAAAATGTATTAAACTCTCCAGCCAAGAGACCCAGACTGGCAGAATGGATAAGGAAATATGACCCATTTATATGCTGTTTACAAGAAACCCACCTTAGACTCAGGGATGCAAGGATGCTGAAAGTGAATGGCTGAAAAAAATTTTACAAATAAACCATAACCAAAAAATGATGGAAGTAGCTATACTAATATCAGTCAAAATAGACTTTCAATACAAAACTATTTTAACAGACAAAAAAAGACCACTATATATTAATGAATAAAAGGGATAATCTATCAAGAAGAAAGAATAATCTTAAACATTTATGCACCTAACCAGGATGCTTCAAAATACATGAGGCAAATATTGGAAAAACTAAGTGAAGAAATAGATGCCTTTACAGTTATAGTGGGGGGATTTAATACACCATTATCACCATTAGACAGAACATTTCAACAGAGAATCAATAAAGAAACAAAGACCTTGAATAATACATTACAGGATCTGGAACTAATAGACATATACAGAACATTACACCCAAATACAGAGAGATATACATTCTTCTCAAGTGCACATGGATCACTCTCCTGGATAGATAAAATGCTAGGTCACAGAACAACTCTCATGAATTCAGAAAGATTGAAATTCTACAAAATAATTTTTCTGACCACAATGGAACAAAGCTGGAATTCAGTAAGGGGCAGAAAACCAGATTAGCCATAAAGATATGTATGTTAAACAGCACACTCTTAGACAAACAGTGGGTCAAGGAAGAAATCACAAAAGAAATCAGTAACTACCTTGAAATGAATGAAAATAACAACACAATGTATCAAAACCAACGGGCTGCATCAAAAGCTGTACTGAGAGGGAAATTCATAGTGTAAGTGTCTATATTAAAAAAGAAGAAAGAGCTAAAATCAAAGACTTCATAGAACTCATTCTATGATGCCAACATTACCCTAATACCAAAACCAAACAAAGATGCCACAAGAAAGGAAAACTACAGACCAATCTCTCTAATGAACTTAGAGATCAATTCTTCAATAAAATACTTGCTAATTGTATTCAACAATACATCAAACAAATTATAGGCCATGACCAAGTGGGTTTCATCCTTGGTGTGCAAGGATGGCTCAACATAAGAAAATCAATCAATGTAATACACCACATAAACAGATCAAAGGAAAAAAATGTAAATCTCATGATCTTCTCTATAGATGCTGATGTACTATGAGAAAATTACTATTAAGAATTGTGAATTCATAAGCTTTCTAATCAATAGTGTCTGTTGTTTTAGCCTAGAATTGTGAATGATTAACTTGTCTTTTACCTTTTTGGATTGTTATAATGCTGCTATGCAGGCAACCTTAAGTTTGGAACCCCTTAAAAGGGATGGTCCCCAAGCTTCCAGTCAGTACCTCATCCAGTAGGGGACGTACTGCCTGGGACTGTTTTTCCAATCGGGACTCTTATTGGCTGCTGAAAAATGGGGTCCCCAGCCACATGAGAATTCAGATGTTGAGTTTTCCCCTGATTTGATGAGTAGTTGTATATACTTTCATTCTTTCCTATGTCTTTAATTAATTACTTTTCTTTTTTATGATTGATCAATTACTATAATCATTTAATATAACCTGAAACTCATTTAATTGAATAAAACTGCCTTTGCACAGCACTTAGAGTTTTTGCCTCTTCCTTAGCAAAACATTTAATAAAACTGCCTCTGCATGAGGCAAAATACAAAAAAAAAACTTTCCTGATAAAAACACTTCAAAAGATAAGAATAGAAGGAAACTTTCCTCAACATGATAAAGGGTATATATGAAAAACAAACAGCTAACATCATATTCAATGGTGAAATCCTTAAAGATTCCCCTCAAAGATCTGGAACAAGACAATGGTGCCCACTTTCACTGCTCTTATTTAACATTGTGTTAAAAGTACTTGCTCAAGCACTTAGACAAGAAAAAGATATAAAAGGCATCCAAATTGGAAAGGAAGAAGTAAAAATTTCACTATGTGCAGATGACATGATCCTATACATAAAAAGCCCTGAGAAATCTACAACAAAGCTTCTAGAGCTTATAAATGAATTCAGCAAAGTGGCAGGTTATAAGATCAATGTGCAAAAACCAGTAACATTTCTGTACACCAATAATGAAGAATCTGAGTTGGAAAATAAAGGAAAAAATCCCATTTACAATAGCCAATAAAAGAATCAAATACCTAGGAATAAATTTAACTAAAGATGTAAAAGACTTGTATGCAGAAAACTACACAACACTGTTAAAGGATATTAAAGAACAACTAAATAAATGAAAGAATATTCTTTCTTCATGAATAAGAAGACCAAACATCATTAAGATGTCTATCCTAACCAAACTGATTTACAGATTTAACACAATCCCAATAAACATTATCACAGCATTTCTTAATGAATTGGAAAAGCTAATTATGAAATTTATTTGGAAGGGCAAGAAGTTCTGAATAGCCAAAGGCATATTGAAAAAGAAAATCAGAGGAATCACACTAACTGACTTTAAAACACACTACAAAGCTACAGTGGTCAATACTGTATGGTATTGGCACAAAGATAGAAGTAGTGACCAATGGAACAGAATGGACAGTTCTGATATAGATTCCCACATATACAGTCAACTGATATTTGACAAGGTCACCAAGCCCACTCAACTGGGACAGAATGGCCTTTTCAACAAATGGTGCTTGGAGAACTGGATATCCCTATCCAAAAGAAAGAGAGGGGAACACTGTCTTATACATTATGCAAAAATAAACTCAAGATGGATCAAAGATCTAAATATATGAGCCAAAACCATAAAGATCTTGGAATATAAATTAAGGAAGCATATACAGATCTTGTATTAGGAAATGGTTTCATGAACTTTACACCCAAAACACCAGCAATGAAAGGAAAAATACATAAATGGGACCTCCACAAAATTAAAAACTTTTATGCCTCAAAGGAATTTGTCAAGAAAGTGAAAAGGCAGCCTATTGAAATGGAAGAAAATATTTGGTAACCATATATCTGATAGGGGCCTAATATCCAGCACATATAAAGAAATCCTACACCTCAAAAATAAAAGTCAAATAATCCATTTAAAAACGGGCAAGTGATTTGAATAAACACTTCTCCAAAGAAGAAATACAAATGGCAGAAAAGCACATGAAAATATGATGAACATCACTAGCTATGGGGGAAATGCAAATCAAAACTACAATGAGATATCGTCTTACACGAATTAGACTGGTGGCTATTAAAAAAAAAAAAAAAAAAAAAAACAGAATTACAAGTGTTGGAGAGGATGTGGAGGAATGAGAACCCTTATCCACTGCCCTGGTGGGAATGTAGAATGTTGCGGTCTTTGTGGAGAATAGTTTGGCAGGTCCTCAGGAAGCTAACTATAGAACAGCCATATGATCCATCAATCCCACTGCTGAGTATATACCCAGAAGAATTGAAAGCAGGAACATGAACAGATATGCACACCAATGTTCATAGCAGTATTATTCACTATTGTCAAAAGTTGGAAGCAACCCAAATGTCCATCTTCAGATATATGGATAAACAAATTGTGGTATATACATACAATGGAATATTACTCAGCTGTTAAGTAGGAATGCAGTATTAACACATGGGATAACATGTATGAATATTGAAGATCTTATGTTGAGTAAAGCAAATCAGGCACTGAAGGACAAATATTACATGACCTCACTGATATGAATTAAGCAAATTGAACAGACTCACAGAGCTATAGGCTGGAAGATAGGTTAAAAGGAGACAGAAGGGGAGAAAAAGGTTGAGAGTCAATGCCCACATGAGTAAAATCTATGATAATTTGGAAAGGTATAGTTGTACAGTTGATGTGCATACAGTGATGCAGTGATGTATTCGGCTGAGTGGTGTTGGTCTGTGAGGGGGTTAGGGTGGGGAGGGTGGACTGGAACTGGAGGAGGGTTGGGGGAGGGAGCAGACGAACTATGGGAATTTTTGGATATGTGGTTGCAACTACAACTTTAGGAATGTTCTTCTGGCAAATATGTCAGGGAGGATTACTGGTTTAAGGTGTGGGATGTGGGGGCATGTGGAACAGTGTATCTGGGGCAGGCTTCTAGGGAGTGTGTAGTGTTCATCTTGTCATAGTGTGTTGTATCAGTTGGTGGAGACTCACATAATGAGCAGGAAGGTGTTGGACTCCGATTCTGGGGAGTCCTGCTATGATCTTAAATAGAGGGGCAGGAGTCTCTTAAGAGTATAGGCAGTGCCTAATAGGTGAGGAAAGGCCAGTATGTCAAGCCCTCAATGTTGTTTCAAGTAACTATGAATCTTGTCCTTCAATGAGTTAATCTTGGTCATTCCCATGGGTCCTGAAGGGAGGGGGAGGGAGGAATAGAATTGATGGAACATGGGGCATTTGGGGGGCAGTGGAATTATTCTATATGATCTTCAGTGATGGATATAGATGATGTTAAACTTCTTCAAAATCTATAAAAGTGTATGGTCCAAAATGTAAATCATCGTGGAAATCATTGACCATGGTTAGTAGCAACATCTAAATATTTGTACATCAATTGTAACAAATGTACCATCCACATGTAATATGTTATTAAAATAGGGGAAAGGGGAAAATGGGGAGGATGTTGGGTGTATAGGAATCACCTATATTCTGTACATGACTTTTCTGTAACCTAAAGCTTTTTTGAAGACAAAATGAAAAAAAATAAGACACTGGGGGAATTAACAGAGGCAAATGTCACTGTACATACAAGGCAACAAATCTTACAGTGATGAAAGACATACTGCCAATTTTTTTTAATTTTTAATTTTTAATTTTTTTATTATTTCAAACTTTTAAAAATATTTCTTGCATTTTACTTGTTATTTTTTAAACTATCGTTATTGTATCATCTTCCTATTAATTATATTTGGTTATTTTGTTGTCTTCAATTTTGAAGAGGTTTTGGATCCCAGAAGGGTTACAACTGTGGCAGGGAAGGATCATTGGTGCAGGGTGTCATAGATGGGGAATACATGGGAAGAAGCCCACCTGGGGCATCCCTATAAAGCATAAGAATGTGTTAAAGTGTTCATGGGGCATTGTCACAGTGGGTGGAGTTTCACACAATAACCAAAAGAATATCGAATGCCCGATCTGGGGAGCACTGCCACATTTTCTAATGGGACAGCAAGAATCCCCTGAGTACAGGGACAGTGACTAGTGAAGAAGGATGGACCACTGATGGCCCCTTAATAGGGATAACTGTACTTACTTTTGAAATTGAAACTTAGCCTAGTATTATAAGGTGTCTAAGAAATACCTCCTGAGAGCCTTCTTGTTGCTCAAATGTGGCCTCTCTCTAAGGCAAACTCAACATATAAATGTTACTACCTTCTCCCCAGCATGGGACATGACTCCTGGGGATGAGACTCCCTGGCACTGACGGATTACTACCAAGCACCAACTAGCAATACAACTGGAAAAAGATCTTAACCAAAATGGGGAAACAGTAAAGACAAAAGAGTTTATATGGCTAAGAGACTTCAAAGTGGTTCAGGAGGTCATTCCAGAGCTTATATGTATGCACATCTTAGCAGGATCTCATTGGCTGCCAAAGTAAATACTGCTTCACATGGCGGGACTCCTGAGGGCTCTGGAGACATCTTGACACTACCGGCAGGGCAGACAGCTCAGAAGTTTGGCACTCTGCCAGTGGGCCCTACTTTGGAGTTTATACTCCCCAGTGTGACAGAATTGGACTCAGTGTGGTTCCCCTACACATGGCTCTTCTGACCTTTCTATTTGAACCTATAGTTAGTATTAGAGTTGATAGGTGTATGTCCAAGCAACTTAAATCTTTGGGCTATCCATGTACCAGTTGAGCCTTGAGACTCAACAGAGTTGCAACACCTACTCTCCAGTTCATAGGACTCACACAGGACAACTAACAAGGAGATCATGATGGACAATGACCAACCCAAGGAACAGACTCTGCAACTGCAAGCAAGATATTCCTATCCATATGCCCCACAGGATCTAAGCCTCCTCTCAATTAGAGGCGGAGTGGGCATCATCATCCCAGAATCCTCAGGACTGGGGAATGAATGATGGACTAGAGTACACATACTGTTATTCTACTGTAGACTTACTGTGATTCTAGCAATGGAAGAACTTTTATCATTGATGTGGAGACAGTGGCCACTGGAAGTTCTGAGGGAAAGGAGAGGGAAAATAGCTGTAATTTGGGGGTATTTTTAGGACTTGGGTATTGTCCTGAATGATATTGCAATGACAGATAAAGGCAATTATATATCTTGTAATAATTTACAAAAATGTGTGGGAGTGAGTGTAAACTACAATGTAATCTATAATCCACACTTAGTTACAATGCTCCAAAATGTGTTCATCAATTGTAACAAATGTACCACACTCATGAAGGATGTTGTTAATGTGGGAAAATGTGGGAGGGGGAAGGAGTGGTGCATGTGGGAGTCCCCTATATTTTTTATATAACATTTATGTAATCTAAGTATCTTTTAAAAAGAAAAAATAAAGTATTAAAAAAATAAAATATATTTCTCTTTTCATCTATCCAATCATACCTGTTCTCATATAGTCCAGTTTGTTTCTTTTTGTAATATAATAAAATTTTATTTTTAAAGAGGTTTTACCTACAGAAAAGTTACATCAAATGTATAAGGGATTCCTATATATCCCAAACCCTCCCTGCCTACATCTTCCTCTATTAACAACATCTTACAATAGTTTGAGACATTTGTTACAATTGATAAATAAATATTAAAGAATTGCTACTAACCAAAGTCTATAGTTTATATTGTGGTTTACACTTAATTTCAATGCCCTAAAAATGCCCTATGTTCCACCCATTATTTCTACTTCCTTCCCTCAGAATCTCTGGTAACCACTATCTTTATATCACTCTTACATGTTGTACCATTACTGCAATGTTAATAATTTTACTTTGTCCATGGTTGCATTCCTCCCTTATATTTGCTCATTCCTAGTCTTGAGGATTTTAGGATGGTGATGCCTGCTCTGCCTCAGATTGAGAGAGGCCTTAGATCTTATGAGACAGATTTAATGAACAGTTTTGCTTGCAGTTGTAGATACTCTCCGTTTCTTGGGATAGGGGATGTCCATCATCATCCTTTTGTTTGTTATCCTGGGCAAGTCCTATGAACTGGAGAGGAGGTGTTAGTTGCAACTCTTATGAGATTCGGGACTTAACCAGCATATGAATAGACCAAAGAGTTAAGTCTCTGAGACATACATTTAATTGGTATAGTGCTAATTTTAGGTTCAAAGAAAAGGGATAGAAGAATCATGTGTAGGGAAATTATAAATGAGCCTAACTCTGTTACATTGGGGAATGCCCACATATCAGGTGCTGATTTCCAGAAGTTGTGTAACTTGCCTATAGTGTCCAGATGGCTCTAGAGCCCCCAGGAACATCCCTCTTCGAAGCTTTGTTTACTGTGGCAGTTAGTGAAATCTGCCTCAGACATGCATAAATGTAACCTCTGGAAAGACCTCCTTACTCACTTTGAAATCTATTTGGTGTAAAAACTCTTTTGTGTTTAAAGTTTCCTCCTTTTGGTCAAGGTATTTTTCCAAATACATTGTTGATTGGTACTTGTTATTAATCCCTTGGTATGAGAAAGGCTCATCCCTGGGAGTCATGCCCCATGCTGGGAGGAAGGTAGTGCATTTATTTGCTGGGTTTGCCTTAAAGAAAGGCCATATTTGAGTAACCAGGAGGTTTTCAGGAGGTAACTCTTAGTCAATAGTGCTTATTAGACTAAGTTTCAAATTTACTAGAATAAGGTTCATAGCTACATGCATTAATATTTAGGGCTTAGCACATTGGCCTGTTATCTTTTATTATGGACTGTCTATGTACCTGGGAGATTCTTTCCCCTCTATTTGAGAATATAACAGGACTCCTCAGGATAAGAATTTAATATTTTGTTGTTTATTGTGTGGGTCTCCACAAACTGAGGTAAAAACTATGACAAGTTGAATACCTTCTTATTCCATAGAACATGCCCCAGGCACACCCTTTCCCACACAGTCCCCCCCCCACAACCTGAACCTCCACATATTTGCAAAATTTCCCCCTTTCCCACCTATTATTGATTTCCAGTTCCATTCCATTATGTTACAAAAAGGTGCTTTGTATAATTTCAATCTTTTTATATTTATTGAGACCTGCTTTGTGACCCAACATGTGGGCTATTCTGGAGAAAGATTCATGAACATTTGAGAAGAATGTATAGTCTGTTGACTTAGGGTACAGTGTTCTGTATATGTCTGTTAGATTTAGCTTGCTTATCATATTGTTCAAGCTCTCTGTCTCTTTGTTGATTTCCTCTATAGCTATTCTATTTTTGTGAGTGGCATGTTGAAGTCTCCAACTATTATTGTAGAGATGTCTATTTCTCCTTTCAGTTTTGCTAGAGATTACCTCTTAAAGATAGTCTTCCAGTCAATGAATATTTCATTTATTTAGGTCTTCTTTAATTTCTTTTAGCAATGTTTTCTAGTTTTCTGTGTATAAATCCTTTACATCCTTGGTTAGATTTGTTCCTAGATATTTCATTTATTTAGTTAGTATTTTGAATGGAATTTTTTCTTGATTTCTTCTTCTGATAGTTTATTGCGTGAGTATAGAAATACTACTGGTTTTGGATGTTGATCCTGTACCCTACCACATTGCTAAATTCATTTATTACCACTAGGTGCTTTGTTCTTGATTTTCCCAGGATTTTCTGTATATGGGAACATATCATCTGCTAATAAAGAAAATTTTATTCACCCTTTCCAATTTGGATGTCTTTTATTTCTTTTTCTTGCCTAATTGCTCTGGCAAGTTCTTTCTATACAATGTTGATTAACAGTGGTGACAGTGGAAATCTTTGTTTCTTTTCCTGATTTGAGATAGAAAGGTTTTAGTCTTTCAGTACTAAGCAGGATGTTAATTGTGGGCTTTTCATGTATGCCCTTATGTTGAGGAAGTTTATTTCTATTCCTAGTGATCCCTTTTATCAAGAAGGGATGATTTTGTCAAATGAATTTTCTGCATCAATTGAGAATATTGTGTGGCTTTTTTCCTTCATTCTGTTAATGTGGTATATTACAATAATAGATTCTCTTGTGTGAACCTACTTTGCATACCAGGGGTAAATCCCAATTGATCATGGTGTATAATTCTTTTAATATAATTTGGTTTGCAAGTATTTGGTTGAGGATTTTTGCATCTATATTCAAAAGAGATATGGCCTGTAATTTTCTATTCTCATGATATTTATATCTGGGTTTGGTAGGAGGATGATGTAGGTCTCATAGAATGAGTTAGGCAATATTCCTCATTTTCAACTGTTTGGAAGAGTTTTAGCAGAACTGAAGGTAAGTCTTCTTGGAATGTTTGGTAGAATTCTTCTGTGCAGTCATCTGGACCTGAGCTTTCCTTTATTGTGAGTTATTGACTCTAGATTCAATCTACTTACTAGACATTGGTTTGTTGAGATCTTCTATTTCTTCTTGAGTCAATGCAGGTAGTTTGTGTGTTTCTAAGAATTTGTCCATTTCATTGAGGTTACCTAGTTTATAGGCAAACATTTGTTCATAGTATCCTCAAAGTGTTTTTTATTTCAGTGAGGTCAGTAGTAATATCCCCATTTTCATTTCCTGTTTTCATTATTTGTATTTTCTCCTTTTTTTTTTCTTGTTGGTATACCTAAAGATTTGTCTTTTTTATTGATCTTTTCAAAGAACCAACTTTGTTTTTGTTGATTTTTGCTTTTTGTTTGTTTGTTTGTTTCCATTCTATTTATCTCAATCTTTGTTATTTCCTTTCTCTGCTCATTTTATTTTTATTTTGGTCTTCTTTTCCTAGTTTTTCAGGTTTTGATGTCAGGTCTCTGATTTGAGATATTCTTTTTTAATGTAAGCATTTAGAGCCACATTAGGACCCTCTTCTGCATCACATAAGTTTTGATATGTTGTATTTTCACTTTCATTCACCTCAAGAGATTTCTTAGTTCAACTTCTGATTTCCTACTGGACCTATTGGTTTTTTTTTTTTTTCTTCTTCTTCTTCTTTTATGTTTGTTTTTTTTTTTTTTTTTTTTCTCTCTTATTGGTTTTTTGAGTATGTTAAGTTCCACATAATTGTGAATTTTCTATGTATCCCTTTGTTATTGATTTCTAGCTTCATTCCATTGTGGCTGGAGAATATACATTGTATGATTTTAATGATTTTTGAATGTATTGAGACTTGTTTTGTGACCTAACATATGGTATATCCTGGGATGTGATCTATGTGTATTCAAGAAGAATGTGTATACTGTTTTGTTCTATAGATTTCTGTTAAATCTAGTTGGTTTAGTATCACATTCAAGTCTTGTACTTCCTTACTGATATTCTGGCTAGATGCTGTATCCATTACATAGAGTGGTGTGTTAAAGTCTTCTACTATTTATGTGGAACCATCAAATTCTCCATTCAAATCTGTCATTATTCTTCATATATTTGGGGCTCTGCTCTTAGGTACATCTTGTTAAATATTCCCTGTTATCAGTTTATAATGACCATCTTTGTCCCTCATAACTGTTTTTTTACTTAAAGTCTATTTTTTTTTCTGATATTAGTATAGACACCACAACACTCTTAATTGCATGGTATATTTATTTTCCATCCTTTTACCCTCAAGTTTCTTGTATCTTAGAATTTAAGGTGAGTCTCTTGCAGGCAGCATGTAGTTGGGTCTGCCAATCTCTGCCTTATGAAAGAAGAGTTTAATCTATTTATATTTAAAGACACTATTGATAATACCAGGCTTTCTTCTACCATTTTAGCCTTTGTGAGTCATATCTTTTTTGCCCCTCACTTCCATTAATACCTACTTTTATATTTATTTGCTTTTTTTTATTATGATATTGATTGTCTTCTCTTTTCTATCTGGATGTATTTTTAATCTATTTTCCATATGGTCACTATGAGGTTAAAATTTAACATCCAAAATGTATAACAATTATATTTACTTTGACACCAACTCAATGTCAATATACTTCATATATACTTTTCCTATTCCCCTCTAAGCTCCTCCAAAACTTTTTGCACTTATCACCACTTATATCTTTCTACATTTTATGTTCAAAAACCCAGATTTATCATTATTTTTATGCATTTGCATTTTAGCACCTGTGGAAATTAGAAGTGGAGTTGCATACCAATCAATACATGACAATAATGCTGGAATTTATAATTACCCAAATGGTTACTTTTACCACAGATTTTATTTATTTATGCTACTTCAAACCACTGTCTATTGTCCCTTCCTTTCATTGTTACAAACTCCCTTTGTCATTGCTAGTTGGGCAGGTCTAGTGGTGATGAACTCACTCAGCTTTTGTTTATCTGAGAATGTCTTAATCTCCCATTCATTTTTGAAAGAGAATGTCACCAGATATAAAATTCTTGATTAGCAGGTATTTTCTTCCAGCACTATAAGTATTTCAATCCCCTGTCTTCTTGCCTGCATGGTTTCTGATGAGAAATTGGCACTCAATCTAATTAGGATTCCCTTGTACATAACATGTTGCTTTCCTCTTGCAGCTTTCAGAACTCTCTCTTTGTACTCTGTAGTGTGATTAATATATGACAGGGTGTATTTTTCAGGGTTTTCTGGGGAAACAGAACTTACAGGAGTTATCTACAAACAGTATGAGATTTTATCAAATTATCTCATGCAACTGTGGGGATTCTCATGTCCAAATTCTATAAGGCAGTCTGAAATCCAGGGACTCCAGTGAAGGTTCTCATTGAGATCCCCAGGAGACACTGGCTATCTGAAGTAGAGATGAGAATTCTCTCTCTGAATGTTGAAATGTCTTCTCCTTTTAAGGCCTTCAACTGATTGGATGAGACAACACTCATTGCTGATGACAATCTCTTCAGTTGATTGGAGATGGAATCAACCATCTATACAATCAACTTACTGATGATTAAAGCCCCTGAAATACTCTTGTACTTCAGTTAGTCCACTGCTTGCTTGAATCAAACAACTGGGCAGTATTACCTGGCTGAGGTGACACATTAGCCTAACCATCATATGAGGTTTATTTTTATTCATGGTTATCTTGTTGAATGTGCATATTTTACATCTTTTGTGAAGTTTGGGAAGTTATCTATTTCTTTGACTATTCCTTCTGCCCCTTTCTCTCTTTCTTCTTTTTCTGAGACTCCCATCACATGTATATTCATGCACTTAATGGTGTCACAGAGCTGTCTTAGGCTACTTTTGTTTTTAATATTTCTTTTTTTCTCTTTCTGTTCCTCATCCTGACTCCTTTCACATGTCTTGTCTTCCAGTTTACTGATTCTTTCTTCTGCCAGCTCCAATTTGCTCTTGAAACACTCCTCGGCATTTTTACATTTCAGTTTTTGGTCTTCAACTCCAATAGTTCTGTTTGTTTCCTTTTTAAGCTTTCTATTTATTTACTTAGACGCTCATATTTCTCATTCATTGTTTTCTCGATATCCTCTAGTTCTTTTCTCTGTATTTTCCTTCCTTTTCCTTGAGCATTTTTAAGACAATTTTTAAAAGGCTTTGCTTGGTATGTCCACATTCTTTTCTTCTTATTTGGTCTTTTCTGTATCTTTATCATCTTACTTTGGATAAGCCATAATTTCCTGTTTCTTTGTTTGTCTTGTACTAATTTATTACACACTGTACATTTCAATATTTTAAAATGTTACCTCTGGGATTTATTCCCTGAGATGTCTGTTTCTTTGTTTTGTAAACAGCTGGTGATAAGACAGATTTTCTTGATCTTCAGGCCTTCTGTCAGGAAGGCCTGCCTTAAGCAAATACAATGCACAGGATTTTCCCTGTCTTTCTGGGCCTGTGTCATGTCCTTGGCTTTTGATTTTTAGTTGTTTCGGAGTTCTTCTGTTTACAAGAGTTTAATTGTTCCCTTTGTTTCCCAGGAGACAGAACTCTCTTTCTTGGGTGTTTGAAGCTGGTAGGCCTTTGTACCAGAAAGTATTCCTCTGTATTTTCTATACTCTTCATTGTCTCAAGCTGCTTTTGCCTGGAGGCCAAATTTTGGGATAAGGTAACCTCTGAAATGGTTTTCCAAGACTGTCTGTCTTAGACACAACAGGGCTAGGGACCCACAAAGGGGGCCCAGACAGCTCCTATGTGGCTTTGGAAGGAAATCAGGAAGATTGCCAAAGCTGCTCCAATGGATCCCCAATGTTGAGTACTCCTGGCCTGCCCAGTAAATGCAGTCTTTCAGCTAATTTCCCCCCACAACCCTGAGAAAGCACTGCATCTTTAAATCTCCAATGCCACTGCCTTGTCTGGTAGGGCTGAAAGAATAACCTCTGTTGCTTTTGTTCAGGGCAGATTTTAAACAATGGCTACCACTATCTTTGTCCAGGGCGAGGATGAAACAGTGGTTGCCCTCAAAGCTGGATCCCTAGTGATCCAAATTCACTAAATCAAAAGCCATGATCAGTGCTTAACCATGCCCACATATCGTCTTGAAGAAAATGATTTTTAATGTCCTTTTCTGTCTTCAAAGAGCTAGCCAGGGACAGTACCCCATGGCCGCTTTCCATGAGAATGGAGGATATGTGTCAGTAGCTGCTGCAGGAAGAGAGCAATTTACTGTTCTTTTTCATAATTTATCAGCCACTGCTTACTCTTCCCTGGATGGTGTATAGTGTTCTTCTGGCCTCCAGAGTTTCAAATAGTTGTTTCAGACAGTCCCTGCCTGTTAATTGTTTTAGTAGAAGGAGTTAGTCCTGGACTTCTCTACTCTGCATCTTCCTGGAAATCCTTTGTCTATATGCTCTTATAATGTTTGAAATACTTCTACACAGACACCCAAGTATGCATCAGCACACACACCAGATTGATTTTTCATGGTGAGAAGAGAATAGAAAACATGGGAAAAAAAGAGTATAATTTTGAGTAAATTAAATATTTTTTAACTTACTCCCTTTTGTTAAGTTTAGATTATGTTTTATCCCACTAATTATAATTAAAATATTGATTCTTTTCAAAAGTTGCTTGCCATACTCTGTGTGTGTATGTCTTTGTGTGTGTCCTATAGATCTAAGTCTCTCAAATTTCATTAAATCTCAGACAAGATAAAGATTGTGAGTTCATTGGTATAAACAAGGTTTAAAGCACTTAAACACTGTCTATGCTTTTGGTGGCTTAAAAACTATTACTGCTGGACAGATAAAGTATCTGGAATAACATTTATCATCTGTACAACCAAAGAGGCTACAATTTTAAACCAGGAAACTTGTTGCACATTATCAGTTAATAATTTTGTTTAAAAATGCATGAATGTGTCATATATGATTTTTGCTAGGAACTGTTATATAGTCTAATAGGTATTCTCTGTTAATAGTCTAGATAACCTCTGTTAAGTGTAAAATAATGTTCATGTAAATCTGTGTTCCTGGAAATACCATTATTTCGTTAGGTAGATTAAAATAGAATTTAGGACATATATTTTAATATTAATAGTTTATTTCTCTTTCTTAGCAATATTTTTCCTCGTCATTATCACAATATAAATTTCAACACATATTCAGGCATCCCTTAGACCACTATTTTTAATTGTAATATTTAATAGCTTTTGAACTGCTAGTTACTCAGTTTTATTCCAAAATTTAGAATGCTTTTTTAAAAGAAGTAACTTGGTTAGAGTACAAACTATTTTTACAATCATTAAAAACCACACTACTACTTATTAACAGAGTCTCCTAAAAGATCCACATATTTTATTTTGTGTAGGGAAAGCAATTATTATCATGCTCCATATCACACAAAGAATTATAATTTGCATTTTTTACTCTTTCATATAATAAGGAATACTGGCTTCCTTCCCAAATGCAATAAAGTCTGGTTAAATTTATTTCATGAAAACACTGCTCTTTTCTTAAAGATTAACTAGTAATGTAGATACATCATTGAGGCTCCAGAAAGCAGACACTTTAAGCAAAGGCACTTTCTGTTATAACATTACTGGTAGTGCACAATTCAATTTTGTAATAAAATATTTTAAAATATCTAATAAACCATGTACACTACATTTGTGTGAAACAATCATATTTCAACCTTAAAATATCTTAGGATGTCTTGGAATAAACAGGCATATGCAAGAACACTTGCAGTTCATGAGCCTGACATTCCCAGCATTGGTAACAAGGAGCCCCCAAGTAGTAGGAGTCTGGTTGAGTTATATTTTATTGCAGAAGCAGATAATTCTTCCAAATCAGCACTGGTTAATTTTGTTTTGCCTTTAATTCATGCTTTTAAAATTGACTTGGAAGACTAAGGAAATAAACTAAAGGAAAAAATATGTAAAAACCCCTTTCTTCACCAAAAAAGAGAGAGAGAGAGAGAGAGAGAGAAGAGAAAAAGTGAGAGAGAGAAAGAAACTCAGGAAGTAGTAGATATGGACAGTGAGGAATTATTCCCCCTTTGAAAGACTGTTAGAGTTTAGTCTTAGTTCTTAGATGCAAATATCTCTTTTAAAATTTTATTATATGTACCTTATTTTAATTAAAGTCTTTGTTATCATCCTACAAATGTATTTGTTCAAATTTTTCATCTGCTTCATTTTGTAGGACATTATCAGGCATCCGCTCTTTCTTGTCTTTTGTTTCTTTCTTCCAATTTACTATATTTTATTTAATTTTGGCAGTATCTATGGAGTTCACATGCTGTTTCCGGTCCCACTATTACTTAGCTTTATGAGAGAACTTTTCTTTGCCGATCAGGTATTTCCTGAAAAACCTTGAGAAATAGGTTAAGAATCTAAATTAAAGCAAATGCTACATTGCACTTTGTTATTTTTCTCAGAATGTTTTCACTAGTGCTATTACGGAGTTTTCCTTTCTTACGTCTCCAAGATTTTACATCTGCCTTTGATTGAAAATGTCGTAAATACAAGCCACAATCTATGAAATATTGATTCCAAATACAAGGGACCTTTCACAAAGTTAAGGTAAAATGCTGAGAGCTGGTTCACCCCTGTACAGATCTTAGCTAAGGCGCAGAATGTTCCAATTCTGCAATTATCAGCAAGATATTGTAGCAAAGGACTGTCTTCTTTATAGATTCAGAATATTAGTGTCAGTGGAAGAAAAATAACAATCAGATCTGTCAGTTGAAAAAATAGTAATAATAATAAACAGTCTTTGTCCTACAGGATTTAGGTAACAGAATTTTCCAAAGTCATGTGGTCAAACTTGCCTGGTCATAAAGAATAGCTGAGGTTCTTGAGAAAACAGATATGTCATGTCCCTGTCTTGGGATTTTTAGATCCAGAACACCAGAGATGGGCTTTAGGAATGTTTATTTCTACCAGAATCCAGATGGATTTTTAATCAGAAGGTTGGGGAAAAGGTATTCTCCATAAAATCATTTTGACTTAGAAAAATAAAATCAATAAATATATGAATATGCTTTAGTTTAAACAATGTATGGTTTTAAGTAATAAGCACATTTTAATTTAATATAGACCATTTTAGTAATTAATATGAAGAAAATTTTATATGTTGTTATTAGATGTTAAGTTTAAGAATGTTTTAATTTTAATGATTTTAAATGTTACTGACTTTATATAGAACTCCTAAATCCTATATGAACACACATGAATTTGAACTTCTCAGAAGACTTTTATCAGTCTGTTAATCAAATTAAAGGACTACATCCATTTCTACTTGATGTCTACCAAGACTTCATCACCATCAGAATTATCCTTTTAAGGAAATCAGCTTTGGTGATAATGAATAATATGAGGGGATGAGAGTTTGTACAAATATAAAAATATGAATATTGTGAATTTATAAATCCTTTTGAAAATGTATTCTTTGCTGGCATAGCTGGCAAATAAAATTCTCCAGATTAGAGTGGTAGATGGATAAATAGCCACTAAATAGAAATAGAAAGCAAAAGATAAAGAAAGCAATGCAATTTTGGATTTATGTTTTTTATTTAATATGCTGAGAAACCAAGCCACATCCTCTCTTTTCTTATGTCACTTTATACCTAAGAGCTGATCTCACTTCTATTTTTCCATACTGTGTTGATAAACCTTTTAACTCTTCTTTAATAATTTACAGCTTATTTTTCATTAAGCCTTTATTTTGTTGATCAAAACTTTTTTTTTGTAAATATTTCTGTTAGACATCGATGGATAGAAAAAGAGGGGGGAAAAATGATCCTTCCCCCCAAGAAGAAAACAGCCTTTTTTCCCTGGAACATGGCAAAGAAACATTTAGAAATAATTTTCTAATTCTTTTTTATATCTTTTGAAGTAGAAGCAGTAGTGTCATTAAATCCATTTTGCATGGTCTTCCTTCAAACATTTATTGGAATCACATTTATTCTTTAGAAAGCTCCTGATTTTTTAAATTTTTGAGGTAGATGAAAACCAATATTTAAACTTCCATTGAGACCTGAGGCATTGGGCAAGCCAAGAAGTACTGACACTCAAGTAATAAAATAATTTGCACAACTGATACATGCTCTTCATTAAAATTATATATATATATAAATGTATGTCATATAATTCAAATGAGATTATTTTATTTTTTCAATATTACTGTGAAGTAGAAGAGTTTTCTAAAAAATATTCTTGGAATCACCTAAATTCAATTCACCTACCACCTGTACCATATATTAGATTCAACAATCTCTGCAACCGTATTTTCATCTCTTCAACTCGATAAACATTCTACTTTTCAAAAGTAATTGCCATTCTGTTCAGTTTCTGAGCATTTCATTTGTATGAATTGTGCATCTCAATTATAAAACCGGTCACAGTATTTTATTTGTGTATCCAGAACACCTTTGCCCTCAGGGAAATCAAAGGCATGTAATTAATTATAGTTCTTAAGTTAAAACATTGACACAATTAACCTACAGCATCCATAAAACATTGTTGTCTGAGAAAGAACAATTGATGCAGTGAGTATAAATGCATTAGTAAGTTTCATAAATGCTGTAAAGCAATAGCACAATAGAGATGAAATCTTAAGACCTACTAATGGATTTTTGTCTAATTTAAGATAAATATGTGACATCAATTTTCTTGTCTTCAAGCAAATAATTGCACATATTATCCCCAAATTAAATTCACATCTCTTTAAACTAGTAGCCCATTTTATCTCAAGACTTTCAAGGTTGAGGGAAAATAACATCCTTTCAAAGAGAGGATGTTTAAAATCTTCTGCCTATATGCTATTTCAAAGCCAGTTGTGGTATTGGAAACCTGGTGGTGGCTTTGGCCTACCTTATACTCTCATTTGTAAAAAAAAAAAAAAGTGGTTTAAACGAAGTAGACAAACTGTGTAACGCATTTGGATACATTGCTTGAGTGTTATAAAACATAACTTATTCAAATTTAATGGAAAGCTTTCTTCAAGTATATTTATTAACATGATAATCTGTTGATTTAAAAAAAGTTCGAGCAATACTATGGCCTAGTAAAATTTTTGTTTTTGTTTTTGTTTTTTTGCAACAAAGACTCACACCAATTGATGTTGTCAAAGACAGTGTTGCTATTTTTCCTTTTAGAAACTGATTATTTAATAATTTCAAAAAATGTAAGAATTTACATCCATATCCCTTTATTGAAGTTCTGGAAATTTCATATACTCCAGAATTTCTTGTCCCATATCATTTTAACCTTTAATTCACTTGGGTTAACCAAAATTTCTAAAACCTCATTCAAAAATGTTTATGACTCAATCAGTAGAGCTCCCGTTTACCATATGGGAGGCCCTGGGTTCGGTTCCCGGGGCCTCCTGGTGAAGGCAAGCCCGCCCGCACGGCGTGGTTAACTGACCCAGTGAGCACAAGCAGCAAGGGGGGAATAAATGAATAAATAAATAAAATCTTAAAAAAAAAAAAAATTCTTAAAAAAAAAAATGTTTATGACATTCTATCTGTATTTTAGGCAATGGGCTACATTTTTTAAAACTGGAAAAAATAATAACACAGATTCTCTAATCTCTTGAAGAAAAACAATATGAAAATAAAGCATGCAAAGAAATAATTATCTTATCAGTGTTCCAAGGACGTGAAAGAAATGCACCTATGCAATAAATATACCCTAGCCCTCTCAATATGCTCATTTCTGCAGAAAATGAAATGCAATGGAAGTATATAAGTAGCAGTCACCCCAACTTTTATCCTCTTCTGACTAACAGCAGCAGAAGGGAGGGAAAAATTAATTCTGAAAGATGTTCGCAGTCACAGATATGAAAATAAATGTAGTTGGACAATTCAGTAGAGTTTTTCACATAAGAAGAAAGGTGAATATTTGATAATACAAGATTTATGTTCAAGAAAGAGAAAAAAGTTTTACTGGAATTCAAAGTTCACGGAAATAGAAGCAAGAAAAAAGAATATAAAATTATATTGGATAGGGAGAGGATGTAGCTCAAGTGGTTGAGAGCCTGCTTCCCATGTATGAGGTCCCAGGTTTGATCCCTGGTACTCTTTAAAAACAAGCAAACAAATAAAAAAGAACAACTCCCATTGGGGAGTGGATGTAGCTCAGTGGTTGAATGTCTGCTTCCCATGTACGAGGTCCTGAGTTCAATCCCTGTTACCTCTTTAAAAAAAAAAAAAAAAGATTACTTTGGGGCCAAATTGTTTTTATCACTCAGGAGAAAATCATTTAAGTTTCAGACTTATTTAAGCTTAAAAAGTATATTTTTGTTACAATTGATGAACAAATATTGAAGCATCACTACCAAACTATTACATTATGATTTATGCTTTGCATTGAACAATTTTATAGATTTTGACAAAATGTATAATGGCCTGTACCAGTCATTGCAATATCATGCAGAACAATTCCAATGTCCCCAAAATGCCCCATGTTCCACCTATTCTTTCCTCCCCCTCCTCTCAGAACCTCTGGTGATCACTGTCTTTATATCAATGTTACAAGTTCTTCCATAACTAGAGTAATAATTAGTCTACTTTGGTCCATGGGTTGCATTTACCTCTTGAGTTTGTTGATTATTCAATCTTGAAGATTTGAGGATGGTGATGCCCATTCTGCTTCCATTTGAGAGGGGGCTTAGATCCCATGGGGCATATGGATGGAACTATCTTGCTTGCAGTTGTAGATACTCTCTGTTTTTTGAGATGGGCATTGTCTATCATCATTCTTTTGTTACTTGTCCTGGGCAAGTCTGATGAAGCGAAGAGCAGGTGTTGGCTGCAACTCTGCTGAGATTCAGGACTCAACCGGCATATGAGTGAAACAAAGATTAAGTCTGGGACATCTATTTAATGGGTATTGTGCTAATTATAGATTCAAATAAAGGGGCAGAAGAACCATATATAGGGAAATTGTAAATGAGTCTAACTCTGTTACATTGGGGAAATAGGTAAACATATATTCCAAGATAAGGCCCACAGATGGGCTGCTGATTTCCTGGGGTTGCCTGCCCTGCCTATAGTGTCCAGATGTCTCTAGAATCCTCAGGAGCACCCCCGTTTGAGGCACTGTTTACTGTGGCAGTCAGTGAGATCCTCCTGAGATGTGCATAGGAGTAACCTCTGGAATGACCTCCTGACTCACTTTGAAATCTCTTAGCTATAAAAATCTCTTTTGTATTTAATATTCCCCTCTTTTGGTCAAGGTCTTTTTCAAATGCATCACTAGTTGGGCTTGGTAATAATCCCTCAGTGCCAGGGAGGACCATCACACTAATGAAAGATGTTATTAATAGGGGAAAATGTGAAAGGGGGAGGGAGCAGGATATATGAGAATCCCCTATACTTTCAATGTAACTTTTCTGTAATTTAAAACTTCTTTAAAAATAAAGTTTGAAAAAAAAGTATACTTTTAGAGTTCTTGGAAAATAAAGACTCCATAAAGGATCTTAATCCTTACTGCCTCCAAATCCTACTGATTCCATTTTAAATGACCAAAGGATAAATGTGTAAGCAGAGAAGAGACCAACCCTAGGACTAGAAATTGGGTCATTGTGACATATTCATGCCAAAAGTTAGTTAATGAATTAATTAAAATGTTAAACTATCAAATATAATAAACCTGATGCTGTGATGAAAGGAAGATACCTGTAGCTGTATTGGACATCTTTTTTTTTTTTTTTTTTTTTTTTCCCAGAAAGAAGAAAGAAACCACAATTCCTTTCATTTAGAGATTCAATAGCTGAAGACAAGGACTCAGAGAGAGTAGGTGTGTTAGAAGTCAGGGGCCACAGGATTTTCCTGTGGGAGAAGTTTCCTATCTCCCCAGCAGGCCTGGCATCAACTCCAGGCCATCTGGGCCATGGTAACCCAATACATAAACATCTCGTAAGAGAAATGTGGGCACTGATGACAGATCCCTCGTACAGTGGTTTCACCAAGAGTATAGAAAATAAACCTAGGTGTATATAAGTAGACACAATTCTACCTCTCTGTCTCCCCTCAGACTGCTAGTTCACTGAAAACCAAGTTAAGTTAGGCAACAGTCCTCCAACAACATATCTGAAAGGGAGCTTGTGACAGTTTGAGGTTTTGTGAATCTCATAAACAAAAAGATTTTGCTTATAAATTAATCTATTCTTCTGGGTGTGATATCCTTTAATTAAAATGGATTCAGTAGAGGGGCCTTGATTAAATTACCTGTTAAGAATAAGGTTTTGATTCGACCATGTCAGTAAGGCATGACTCAGATTGAGTCCCCGCCCCCTTGGTGGGTGGATATAAATGGACACTCACTCAGGAAGGCACACTGAAAGAGAGAGAGGTCTGTCATTTTTGATCCTGGAGCCCTGGGGAAAGATAAGCCTGATAGTTTGCAGCCGACCTTAGGAAGAGAGCTGAGAATGATATAGAAATCCTGGAAAGACATCTCTACTATGCCAGTAGAGAGAAGAGGCTCTGAGAGACAAGCCCTATGCCAGCCTGCAGCTGAGAAAGGGGAAGCCCAGAGGGGAAGGCTGAACCCTCGTAGAGATCAGTGACCATCTTACTTCAACATGTGGCAACTGACTGTTGAGAAAGCAACCTTGAGTTGGACTCTTTAGGGTCTTGTAACTGTAAGCTTTTACCCCCAATAAATACCTTTCATAAAAGCCAAGAGATTTCTGATACTTTGCATTTGTACCCCTTTGGCAGACTAATACAGGGCTCTTAGGAGAATTCAGTAAGATGGTGAGGGAATCCAAAAGCAACCCATCCTTACTCTTGTCAAAGGCCAGCCGCTCCACTCGTATATTGGACTCAATCACTCTCACCCAAGACATTTTTCCAGTAGTTATAGATTCTCTATTCATCACCATCAGTTTTTCCCACTCAGCTAAATTGTTCATATCAGCATTCCACACATGCTTTACTATCTCACATATTAAGGGGAAAAATAGTCCTCTGACTCAACATCTATCAGGTCATCACATCACCTTTGTGATGGGTTTACAACCTGATATCTTAAAATAGTTTTGAAAAACTATTGTGTACTGTCGTGTTGTGTTCTCTCTTCCTATTTTTTTCTTAAGTTCACTTCAGGCAGGTTCGGTCCCACTTGACAAAGTGGCCCTTGTCAATTTCAACAATCTTCCATCTTCAATACCTATCTTATTCAATGTCAGCAGTTTCTGAATCTTGATGGCATGACCCAATTTTATTTTCAGTGAGCTCCTATGATAGCACATTCTCTTTGTTCTCTCCTCACACCACTCTCCTTTCATGGAGTCTCTTCATCTCTCCAAATTTTAAACACAGGGATGCCCCAGGATACAATCAAGAGCTTCTTTCCTCTCAATTTACAGTCATTCCAGTTATGATCCAACCCATGGCTGTATATATCATCTCTGTATCTTTTGCCAGCAACTCTCCCCTGATATAAAGACTTCATTATTTAATGTTTCTCCACTAATAGACATCTCAAACTTTACATTAAAAAAAATTCCTGCTTTCTTTCCAAAATGGTAACTTTCACAATATTTCCATTGCCAGGATATGGTATTGCCAGTCTACAAATCCTTGAAATAACTCTAACTCTTATATTAATCTGCCAGCCCATGTGCAATATAGCACAAATATATGTGGTCTGCCTTCAAAATACATCCAGAAGCTGAACATTTCTCATAATTTCTCAGCACCTTCAATGCTAACACTGTGGTCCAAGTGTCTATCATATCTCTCCTAGATTATTGCAAAAATTTCTCCCCAACTTTCTTTTGCTCTCTCTCTCTATATATATATAGGGAAAGATATATATATATATATGTAGAAAGATATATAACATGTAAATCTTATCAACCTAGCAGCCAGAAAGAAGCATTTAAAAGATATGTTAGATTACATCCCCTCACCACTAAACACACCAGCAATTACCCATGAAATCAAGAATATGCAATGTCCTTACCTCCAAAGGCTGACCTTTTTTCCTCCTACCCCAGATGCCATCCCCTTCAAATATCCCCACTGACCACCCTGCTGAATCCATGATGGTCAAGGAGTTTCTCATTGAAGGGCCTTGTCATTTGTGATTCTTGATGCTTAAAATTTTCTTTTCTCAAGAGTCATTGAGCTAACTCATCTCTACTACCAAGTCTCTACTAAATTCATCTTCTAAGACAGGCCTTCCCTGCCCAATCTACATAAAACAGCAGTACTTTCTCTACTATTGACCTCCTATTCCCTTGTCCTACATTATTTTTATGTGTATGCCATATTACCAACTGATGATTAGTAAGAATTTGCTTATTACCTTTCCCTACCCAGAACTTTTTCTCATCATGCCATATTGTATTCGAACATCATAGTTTTCCAATAAATAAATTATGAATGAATAAATGGATATGCTAGACAAATTCTATAAGTTGAAACATATTTCCTCTTGCAAAAATGAAATAAATTTGGTAAATTATGAAAAAACAGTCAATCTAAAGGAAGATATCATTCAAAAAGGTCAAGTCCTGTTATCAACATACGTACATGGAGATTCAATAGAGACCAGGTCTGTCTTTTCTGGAGAGAAAGAGCTGGACTGCTTAACTCCTTCCTTCCTATAAACCCAATTCTGGTGGGGAAATTCCACAGAAGAATATGTAGGTAAACTGTAGTGTTTTCATAAATTGCAAAGGTATTCAGCCATTAGAAATGACAAAAATTTGATAAAATACAATTGCATAGCTAAGTCCCTCAAATGATTTTGAATGAAAGAAGTAAGACAGAAGATAAGATATTATTATTCCGTTTATATTAAGTTGCAAATCAGAGGAAACAAAACTGTAACAAATGGCAAGAAAATAGATATCATAAAATTAAGGATTATGGTTGTTTCTGAAAGGGAGACTGGAGAGTGTAATTGAAGATGAATACACAGAGTCTTCTGCAAGACTAGTCACAGTCTATATCTTAATAAGTGATGCTTATATAACTGTGGTTTAAAGTTATTTTTATACTGCACATATATCTTTTTCTACTTTCTATGGCTATGCTCTCACTATAAGACAGAAAAAAAAGCAACCAACAATTTTTTAAATGGAAAACTGTAAGTGAAAAAACCCTGTGATATCTGTTCCCTATGTCCTCCACTTTCTTTTCACTGTAAATATGGTTGCTGCTCCTCTTTCAAAAGATGTTTTATGTTCCTTTTAAGGGAGCTTTGTGAAAGGACAAAAAGTACTGCATAAATATATCTTCTACCTTCCCGGGTTTAAAAAAAAAAAAAAAGTTTATGTCTTATATTGATAATATTAGCAGGCAAGCTCATGTTAAATGGTACTAGGGTCTGTCAGCAGTAAGAAATCGAACTGGATTTCAAGCCTTGTACATGACATTAATCATTGATATTCATCCAGGAGTTGTCATCTTCCTTTATTTCTCTTGAAAAGTCTCTCTGCTCTTTTATCATTTTAATACACTGAAATTATAAATGTGGAAAGAAATCTGCCTCAAGCATATCATTTATTTTATATTGTAATATATTCAATTTTGGATTAAGAAATACAACTTCCATGATCAATAGGTTGATGAATGTTTAATGATAGATAATTAATCCCGTTTATTTTACCACCAAATTTACCAAAGATAAATTATCAGTATTTGGAAAAACAGCTTGTCAGGCACATAACAACCTTTTGCTCATTTAGCTTTTAAAATTTTGATGCTATACCCCTTTTTGCTTGATTGTAAACAAATTTCAGAGACATCAAATTGTCTCAAATGGAGTAGTAAATAAAGGAAGTATTATTTCAGAAGAAATATTTTAAATAATTTCTGTTATAGCTTCATTAAAAAAATTGAAAGTTTATGGAATTCAAAGTTCAGTTTTTATCAGCTAGTATATATTTTGCACAATTAAATATATTTAACAAAACAAGAATCAATTTATGTCTTGTCTAATGGTTTTAGGATGAAGAAAACAGAATCCTTATCACAATGCAATATTTGTTGGAATGGCTATTTTTATGGATAGAAGCACTCTCAAATTGCTTTTGACAGAAATGAAAATAAATTCAGTAACAGTTCTCAAGATCTCAAGATGTCCTTTTATTTTTTACTTATGTTTCAGATTCTGAGAGGGGTTTATTTTGTAATTTTAGAATCATATTTAAAGCCAAAATGTTGATGCTATAAATATCCCAATATCTAAGATACTATGAAATATCCAGCTACCTAAATACCTAAGAAATATCCCAGTATTTCTTAGAGGAATTCACATTTTTAAACTGCTTTGACTTTCAGAGGAAAAAAAGAAAATATTGACAATTCCCTGTTTTGAAATTAGTAGCATTATTATAATTCAAATCAAACTCCTTGAAAATTAAATGTAGTTTATATAGGAAAAATACTATGTGGAGATTGAAATATGAATCAAATATTGGCTTTAATTAATGTGAATTTATCAATATTGGTCATTAATTGTAACATATGCACCATAATAATGCAAGTTGTTAATAATAGGGGAGACCGGTCAGGGGTATATGGGAACTTTCCATACTTTCTTCTCAATTTTTCTGCAAATCTAGACTAAAATCTATTAAAACATGTCATTGGAGTCAGTTTCTCCCTGAAGCCAACCAATAAAGACTTTAAAAATATGTAATATACATGTGGCCATTCAAGCATGGTAGTCTCTTTCCATTTTAACTACACTTACAGTTAGAGAGTCACATTTCACTTGCTTCTCTGTGATACGGTTGGTCTTTGTGATACGGAAAGAACTTAAAAATAGTTGGAGGTCTGGGAACTCATCCCAAGAATATTTGTCTGGGCCAAAGGGAGGAAGGTCCTGTCTCCCCTAAAAAAAAAATTGTTGCTCTGTATTTCCAGTGTTATTTTGTTCATTAAAAGCAGCTGGCCTATTTAGAATTAAAAACAAACAAACAAACTTGGTAATGATATTGGCATCTAGATCCATGTAAAATATTACTTCAAAAATTATAAATTTGTTAAACTTGAAGACGACCTTTTTGTTTAACCCAAAAATAATAGTCGATATTAAAAGGTATAACTAGCTCCATTAAAATGGAAAAAAATATTTCATTTTACTGTAATTGCAGTCTTGAACATCAGCTAACAGATGTTGCTATTGATGTTTTATGAATATTTTTATAAAGAGGTTTTCAAACAGTTTTTGGTTGACTTTCATTTTTAAAGGACCATCTTATATATATTGGCACTAACATTTGATTTTTTAAACTATATTACATTAAGAATCCATAAATGTGTATGACAGGAAATTATTTTAACTGATATCTGTAGGAAGCCAACATTACTCTAAGAAAGACAGTTGTTATTTGATGAAGTAAACGGACCCCTCCAAACACTGCATAGATGAGAAAACTTTAAATAAAGAAATTAATAGGTATTTGGAGTTCCCACAAAGTGGGTTTCAAAGAACAGTTACAGTCCACTGAGCCAGAGAGAAGAGGAGTTTAGAGAAAAACAGTGTTGATACAAAGAGGGAAATTGAACAAGATCATGGCAGGAAATGGACACCCCCAGAGCCAAGAGAAATCTCCTGTGTCAAGGAGCAGCACATTGGGAAGCGGCTGTGGCTCAATCAGTAGGGCTCCCGTTTACCATATGGGAGGCCCCGGGTTCGGTTCCCAGGGCCTCCTGGTGAAGGCAAGCCCGCCCGCACGGCGTGATTAGCTGACCCAGCGAGCACAAGCAGCAAGGGGGGGATAAATGAATAAATAAACAAAATCTTTAAAAAAAAAAAAAAAAAAAAAGGAGCAGCACATAAATTTCAAAGATAGTGATGCCAATTTTGATCACATCCTTTGCTAGGCTGTGCACAACTACTACTGTGTAAACACAAACCTTCAATACAACCTGTTATGCATAACAGTTGCGTGTTAGGAATGCACATTGTAAAGTATTGGAGGTAAAGAAGCAGTGGATCTAAAAGGGTAAAAGGACAGCAACGGTAACATCAGAGAACAATTTGAATCCAAAAGTTATCAGGCAAACAAGTGCAGGATGGATTTAGTTAGAAGGGAATTTAGAAAATTCCCAAATTTTCCAGATTGTTTTGAAAATTGGCCAGCTGGAGTACGGGTACAAGGTATGGCGAGGGTAGAGAACAAAGACATCCATTTGACTTTATGAGGTCCTGGAAAATTGTCAGGCTATTGGAATAAAAGATGACAAAAGGGTCTTGAAATTCTCAGGTTAAAAGAGAAATGTAATATAAGCAACTGTCAATTATATACATATTCACATGACAAATAACTTTTATGATCTAGCATGTAAAGTTCATTAAAAAGTTGAATGCCACGTACCATCATTTCCTTTTGAAATTTAGTAGTTTCAATCGTTATATCTTTTCTCCCTCATTCTTCTTCATCTGACTTTTGTTTTTGTTTTTGTTTTCGTTTTCTCAGGAGGTACTGGGAACTGAACACGGAATCTCCCATGTGGGAGGCAGGCACTCAACTGCTTGAGCCACATTCACCGCCCTCTCACTTTCTTGATAGAAAGAAGAAAATTAATATTTAACATGATTTATCACAAAGTTACCAAGAATGTTAAGTCTCCAACACTTATCTCTTTCCATTTTTTTGCTTATATACTCCTCTCGTTTATTAACTGAAATTCCCATCTTCCCCATTTTTCTGCTAAAACTTTTTTCCTCCTGTGCTTTCAATATAATTGTAGAAAATGCATAGTGAATTATAATGATAATTATAATATATGCATAATGTTATATATAGACAGTTCATATGCAATAAGGCATCCATAGCTATTAAAAGAAGGATAGGTTTTATACCCAGATAACACTATTTCATTATATTTTGTGATGGAGATTTCAAATACATTCAGCCTAATATATTATATAATGCTAAATTTAATTCATTTTCTTTTCTCTACTTTCCATGCAGTTCCTGCAAAGCATAAACAATGATTCTTAAAGCAATTCGGACAGTCTAAATTGGACATTTTGCCACCATAAGCATTGTGCACACATATTTAACTACTTTCTCCATTCAACATTGGCTTGATACATTTTAGCTACTTATAAGTCACTTCCAGAAACTCATGTCAAATATAAAGAACTCTACTTCTCACATAAGAATTTCTGTGTTTAAACACGTGTACTTTATCTGTATTGCAAGGTCAAAAACAAATATGGAAAACAATCAATCAAAGTTATAATAAAAGCTTCAGATTACCCAATATGGACATTCTATGAGAAGTATAAATTATTGTGCATTTGCTGGGAGCCTGGGATTAAAGATCTCTTACATTTGAGGCCTACATCTTATTAAATAAGTATACTTCAGCCCATTTAACAATAAAATTTGTGACCTCCTTCGCAGTAGGTAAAATCCAATTTCCTTTTCAGTCAGCAAAGTACTGTTCCAAATGTCTTTGTTCCCACTCGGTTGCCCTCTTTTATGGCATGGAGTTCATAAAGCAATTCCCTAGCCTGAGCAGAAAATAAACAAGCAAATGGCATCACTTAAGGAGCCCCAGGCTTAACACCTAGGGTAATCTGCACTATAACATTAATCATGGAATAGAAAGTTACAAAACATTTGAGAAATTTGTTTCTGGAGGGAGTTGAGAGAGCTCATTTGAATCCGGTTTGTCTCATAAAGGAGGCATTGTGCTCATAAAACCACAGGTATGTTATAAAAACAGCTGTTTCCTTTCAAAATACAGCAGCCACATCGGGGGTAAATTTCACCAAGGGTATAGCTTAATCAAGTATCCCATTTATACAAAATATAATGCATTCTAATTTCAAAACAGAGAGCAATTACATCTTTATTTATATTTTCTTATCCAGAATAAAATCTGTTATGTAGTCACAAAGAAACATTTGTATTTTTAAGTTACTCACTTTGAAAGGGAAATCTCATTTTACTTAGTTTTACAAAATTTAGAATAAAATGTCCTCATAGCACAAGAAATATTTCATAGTGAAATTTACTTTTAGACACTCATACCAGAATACTGTTGTTGTTACAGCTGTTAGTGGTGGAATTATTTGGGGGTAAATGAAAAAATGTCAATAAGCAAATGGACTATATAACTGCGCATTTACAAAATTATGATACTCATTAACATTATGATATATTAATAATGAATGAATATATTATTTATTCCTATAGGAAGACAACGTCAAACAATAAAAGAAAAGAAAACTATATGAAACAAAACAACAGAGCTAGCTTTTGGTGTTTAGGGGTTCTGAAGCTCCCTTGCACAAAGGGAGATGGAAGACATGTCCAGCCAAGCCTTGATTTCTGTGGTATGTGCCTTTTATGGGGATTTCACTGGGTCTACTGATTGGGGAAGGAAACAGGACTTTCATGCTTCCATTAAAAAACCAGGTAGTGGCCAGCCGACTAAGATGTATTTTCTATTATGTTTTTTTCTATTGGATCATTTACTATGAGTTCTAGCATTATACCTATTATCATACTCCTAGACTCTGGTACTGTGCCACACATACAGGAAGAGTTCACATGATGCCGCTATGCTATAAAAGGAATGAATCGATCTTGTTATTCCAATGTGGCATCTGCTTAAGCTTTTTATCCTACTTTCATCCTTAGAATCACTTCAGCAATTTCTTTAAAATATTTAGACGTATTTTGCCTTTTGTATAATGAATAGATTTGTTTCTATAAATAATGCATGCATCTACAGATAAGAGATAAGAATGCTTGTGTATCCAACTGTGTTTTAAATTCCACAGTTCTAGCATATATTTAAACCATTAACAATATTAGCTCAATGATTTCTAATTAGTTTTGAAAAGACAAATGAAGGGATAATTGAATTTATCCAGTTTTAGCATTACATCTGAAAAAGAAAGAGAGTGAGAGTGAGAGAGAATCAGGAATCAAAGCATTCCATTATTAGAAAGAAGCATGACATCACCATTTTTTCATTAAAAAAAAAAAATCTCAAAAAATACCCTGGCTGACTATAAATCCACTCCCCCACACCAAAATTTACTATCTCAGGAATGTTAGTTGGAAATTTCTGCCATCTAGTTGTATAAAGTTTGGGTTTAATTTTAAGTAAAATTGCTTATTTCTCTCTATTTTCAATGTAAATTAGAAAAAAAATATCAACGCATGTCTTTTCAATCAAAAGTAAAAAATATATAAGGTTAAATATTAAAATTGATTCCATATGATATGATACTTTATCACTTAAAAATAATTTGGAAATCAATTATTTGGAAATGATTCAGTTAAACAGTAATTATTTTAATGCTGTATCAGGTTAGTAACCACAAAATTCATAATGCATTAAAAGTGTTCAATTGTCAATTATTGAAAAACATTCAGTAATATATTTTACACAGTCCTGATCTGATTTTTAATGAGTAATACGAGTATAAATTAGAAAATTGTTTGCATATAATTGTTTAGATTAGAAAGAAATATAAGTAATATCAAAGGAAAGAGAAAAACAAACATTCAAATAGGTATTACCTTGCAGTTGACCATATTACTTCAAACCATGCTGCATAGTATATGGTGGACAAATACATTAAAAACTTTTTTTAAAAGCATTTAAAATATCTTTATTATTTAAGTGATTCCCAAATTGTAATGAACTTTCTCCAAAATTATCTTGTAAATGGATTTGATCTGGACAATAAAAACAAAGTATTCACTTGAAAATTTTGCTCTATATATAATATCTAATATTTAATAACTGGTTTTCAATCAAGGAATTATATATATTGACTTTAGCAATTTGATTATTTTTATTTTATAAATTATATAGATGACATTTCTCATATTACCTGTGAAAGAATTTTAAGAAGGGTCTGATTAAGGTTATCTATGAATAGTAACTTTTGTTGTTGTTTACATCAACAGTTGTATGCTCTTGACTCTATCCTAAGCCTTTAGATGTATAATCTTTCTTCCATCCTATGTTTTGATGTGCTGTGTTGGATGGAAAAAAATAAATGAGAATAATTGCTTATAATTCACTTACTAACTTATTAAATAATACATTAATCATTCAAAAATACTGATTAGGTATACATTATGTGCCAGACATTATACTAGGGGTTTAAGGATGTGAAAAATTCTTTTCAATCCAGATGCTCATAAGAGTGTAAAACTTTAAAATTAGTTGCATCTCCAACATCATAATTGGTAATATATAAATCCTTCGAGTCCCTAAAACAACACCTATTTACTGAAGTTGAATGTGTATTGTCTATCAGGCAGCCATAGTGTTATGCAAAGGAGAGAGAGAAACAGAAAGAGAGCAAAAATGATCTTTGTTCACTCCTAGTTTAATGTTTAGTGGTGGGATAAACTATTCTTAAACAATGCTGTAAGTCCAAAGGTAACTTGTCTATAAATAGCTTCTGAAACTAGGTACCCAATTTGTCCACTACAATAAAACCTTCATTTGGTTTTCCCAGCTAACAAAAACTAACATAGAGAAATACATTGAAAAAAAAATGCAGTCTGTGATATATACACACACACACACACACACATACACACACATTACATTTACCTGATCCCTCTCTCTCCTTTAACCTCAGCAACTTCAAGGAGAAAGAGCCTTAGGGGATATCCAAGATCTCCCAAGGACTGAAATCCATATGTTCCCTTTTACCTATGCATGGAAATTTCAAGGAGGAAGAGAATCAAACTTCTATGTCTCTTTTGGATCCAGGCTCCCTAGTTGCCCTCCTCCCAAGTCTCATGAGGAAAGAGATGCTGGGAAAAGAAGAGGCTGAAGCTATCATGGACATCAGGACAGAGCTGTTTTGGCATGTGCAAAAGCAGGGCAAAAGTGACCAAGGGAGAAAAAAAAAACTTCCCACCATATTCCCTGCTTCACCTTGCACCTCCTGGCATTTCGCCTTCCCAACCAGGGGATAGTGTAATGCTAAAGCCTAAGTTTAACGCTAAAATGTTAACCTCTTTAGTATGTATTCCTTTAGAGGGAAAAGTGCCCAAATTACATTCTATGGGGTTTGAGCAAATCTCACAGTGGGAAAGAAAATCTAAAGTGATCTTGTTGGTGGGTCCTGTGGGCAAATTTAGTGTGCTTTTGTTGGACTTTCCATTGCTGGAGATCTGAGTGCTATTGTCTTTCTCCATTCTATAAGGATAAGAGAATTCTCCCAATTCAGGGAATTCCACATACAAGTAGATGATCTCTGTCCCTTCTGGTCTGGTCTAGCAGAAAAAACATTAGTCCTAGGAGAAAGAGGAATTAACTCAAGGAAGCCGTTTCCTAGTATAATAATATCACCTGCTGGAGGCAGCCACTAAATACATCATTTAAGAAAAGGTCAATATTAACCTGCTCCAAGTTCTTACAGAAATTGAACTCCAGACTCACTGAAACCATTTTGGGGTGAGCCAACTCGGACTGAGCCACCAACAAGAAAAGGTCCCAGCTGGTCTTGCTAGGAAAAGGAAATGGTATATTCAAGAGCACAGCCAACCTGGCCTCAGAATCATCTCCGTTTCACATTAAAAAGGGAAAACTTCATACCTCATTCCACTTTCTGAAGCTAAGCTTAGCTCCACGTGACCCTCGATTTACATAGATACTTCCAAATACCTGGGCCTGGTTCACTGATGACTTGATTAATAAAAGTGTGAACTGGGAGGTGCAGCAATGAAGCCCCAGTGATAACTCTGGATGACAGACTATGCTAAGAACCAGTCAGCACACTGGGATGAATGAAAAGCCATTGTCTTTTTCTTATGCCATACTCCTAAAGGCCAGGCTTGGGCTGTGGGTAATGGCATAGCACTTGTAAGTCCATAGACTGAAAGTTTAAAATACCCCTCTCTTGGGTCATGAACTTGGAAAAGAACCATGGTTGTACATTGGACAGCCTGGGTCACTCAGGTAAATGTCCACAGGAAGGGCTTATGACACCCTTCTCCAGTAAGACCAACTAGATTTAACTTACTGATCAAGCCTGCACCATCTATTTTTTTGCTGTCACCACCATCATGACAGCACATCCCCATTATAGACTGGGCACAAAGTAAGGACTGTATATTTCTAGTACAAAACCACCTCTTTACCTCAGACTGTGACTCCAGCTAAAAGTAGACCAATATTTCTTGTGGTAAATGAGGACATTATCACATGGGGCATTTTCCTCACTCACTCTGGACAAACTGATATCAGGACTTTGACCCTATTTCAGGTCTACCACGGATGACTCACTACTGTGGACACTTTTCAGCTTACGGTTTTGCTATTCTAGTCTTATCACCCAACTCTTGCTACAATATTGTAGCCCTTAAAACTAAACTCCATCATGTTTTCTGCTTTTCAAATCATATCCAGTATGAAAATTTGTCAGAGGTCACCAAACAATGGTCTATCAAGGTATTTGATAGACATTCTGCCCATCCTCCTGTCCATAGGCATTTTTTATTGACTAATAGAACAAACTCCTCAAAAGTCAGCTCAAAATGGTCTATGACTTTCTCCACACATCATTTGGGGTCATACACCTTATAATAAGGTAGTTTGGTCACTAATTTTGTCCTAACAAAGGGGACATCCTTATCCGATTTCTTTCTGAGGAATAATCAGGATGAAAGGAATGAAAGTTTATACAGAACATATTGAAAATGCAATGTTTTACCCAGACCATTCCTGGGCATGATGCCATTTTCTTTCCCCTAAACTCAAACCCAGGCCAACAAAGTTAGTCCACCCTCCGAGTGAAAGCCTAGATGAAAAAGGGGTTGAGAAGATTCAATCTAAATTCTGGTCAAACCACCAGGATTCTCTGACTGGATTGATCTAGATCATGAAGACAATAACCACTTGATTGAGTACTCTGCTCAGAATATCCTCCTTTAGTCTCCCATACAAATGGAATTCTATGAATTTTATGGCAAGAATTTTATTCATTTCTGACTCCTCAGACAAAAGGTTTGAATGTGAAGAGGTATGTGGCAGTTTCATATTGTTTATGAATTCCAATAATAGATATTGGATTATGTTTGTAAACTGGTCTGTTCCTCCAGGCATATTACATTATATTGGATTCAGAGGTTTCACTTTTTAAATAATGATTAAGGCTTTTATTGGGCCATGTCAGTAGAAAATTGCATCCCTGTCCTGTTGGTGGTTGTGGACTCACAGCGAAAAGACATGGCAAAAGACAAGAGTGGGAGTTTTAATGTTGGAGCTTGGGGAAGTAAGCACACAGAGGAGCAGAGAGAAGGCTCGATTAGACATGGCAGAGGCTGCGGGAAGAGAGACAAGCTATTTGCCTGATAGACTACAGCTGGCCTTGTGGAGAGAGCAAAGCAGCTGAGCCCAGAGAGAAACAAGCCCCAGGAAGAGAGGAACCCAGAAAGGTTGACCCTTGCAGACATTGGCAGCCATTTTGCTCCAATACATGGAAATAGACTTTGGTGAGGGAAGTAACTTAAGCTGTATGGATTGGTATCTGTAAGCTTCTACCCCAAATAAATACCCTTTCTGAAAAACAACTGATTTCTAGTATTTTGCACCTCTTTGGCTGACTAACACAAGGGGTCATTGGAGAAAAGGCAAAGTTATAGCTACACACCAATTTCATTGCTTTTTAAGGAAAGCAACAACCCTGGCATCTGGGGCAGACAAGTATTAATCCCCAGGACATGTGGGGTGGGAGTAGGGAGTGTAATCTTGATGTCATTCTTTCCAGTTAGATCTAGCACTGCATCTTGGCAAAACAAACAAGTGGACCACTCAACTCAAGCAGGAGCTGCAACTGGCAACCTGACCCCTGCCAGGTTTGCCATTCTCATCCATATGCTATGAAAACAGCAAAATTCATCTTGAGAGTCTGGGACTGTTATGCTGTGCCTGATGCCAATGGCAGGTCCTGAATGTGATCACATTATGCTTATAAACCCATGGACTGGCACAACCTTGCTTCACTCTGACTAATGCAAAGTCACCTTCTCCTGATGCCTTGAGTTATGCCATGTTTAGCATGTATGGCATTCAAGGCTGCACTAATCAGTGACACTGCCCGTGTGACTGAACCAAACCAATATAGCAGGGATCCACAACAAATCCCAAACTGGAGTGGCTTGTGTTCATATAGGTTCGGTGTTTATGTGTAAATGGCCCATCTGTTGCCTCTTGTAATTATTGGAAAATACATTAATGATCAGCAGGTCAGCTTGAACTCCCTTTCCTGTCATAATGAAAGGCCTCGGTCTATGTCTGGTTTTCTGAAGTGAG
Source organism: Tolypeutes matacus (assembly GCA_026826555.1). Classification (NCBI taxonomy): domain Eukaryota; kingdom Metazoa; phylum Chordata; class Mammalia; order Cingulata; family Chlamyphoridae; genus Tolypeutes; species Tolypeutes matacus. The sequence goes on from JAKSZT010010858.1 coordinate 14,947,612, forward strand.
ACCTACTGGTACCACTGAGACTTATGACAGATGCACGGGACCCTGGGGTGCATCGGAGGGTGTGGTGGAGGTCAATACCACTGCTTTCAGTCCTGTTCATAGCAGCCGTAAGGAAATCCAGTATGAGACAGGCTGAGGAGACTTGGTCCCTGCCTCTGCGTGCTACTCATAACTGAGAAGTCTGAGATGTTATAATTACTTTTCCTATATTTCCAATATGCAAGTAGAATTATGGTGAGGAGAAATTGTAACTTAGATGCCTGTAGGGTCCTTTCTTTATCCTTAAATTTCAAAAATTCACAAAATTTTTTAAACAGCTTGAGGATATTTCCTCCTATATCAACAAGTGCTTTGATTTCCAAATCCAGGTCTCTGTTTTGTTTCTATGATTTACTCTGTTATAATGTCTTTTTGTCATGGCCTGAAATCAGTGTATTTCTCATTCTAGAATGAAGGGGAAATGTTTCATGTACAGTATTGGTTAATGAGCAATATTGGTGGAGTCATTTTGAGTCACCAAAGTATAACAATTTATCACTTAGGTCTCAGATTTGACCCCTCTCTCTGGGAAAACCTCAGTTAGCCATCTAAATTGAGATACTTATCCCTAACATGTGCCCCAGTAACACTTTTGCATTGCCAGAGCCTCCCTGGCAGTGTGCTGTAATTGACTGCTGCAACACTATCACTTTATAATATTAATGCTGAGATGACAGAGTATGTTTGTTTTGTTCAACATTATATCCCTTATTCTTAGTGCCTTGACTGGGGCATTGTGAACCCTCATTACACATTGTTCAAATGGATGGAATTGATTTGAATCTAATGGAACTTAGATGTGGCAGCTAAGAAGAGCAAGGAGAAAGTCATAGTCAACGGGAATCTGAGCAGAGGAACTTTATTGCTGTTCATTGCCTTCTGTGCGTTTGATAAGAGTGCTGAAATGAGGACCAGATTTCAATCAGAAGCTCTGTTCAGCCTGACCTCCTGGACAGGAATAATGGAATAAACTCAAAAGAGTATGTTCCTATCTGCCATCTGGATTCTCCCCACTTTCAGTCAGGCTTCACTCCTACAAAGAGGCGGGGGAGGGAAGTTATGGCATCGCATCTGCTGTTTAGAACTTTAGAGATTTATTGTCGTTACTATTGCTTAACTTTTCACTCTCTTCCTCCCTCAAAGTCAACCAAGATCTGTCCATCTTATACATATTTTTCTGTTACTCATATTTATCAGATTCAACTAATTTTATAAATACATAGACTTTTAAACATTGTTCTAAAATTAAAATAATAAGAGTAATTAATTATATTATACACATCTCCAGAGCTTGCTTTTCTTGTTTAAAGATACAATGCACTTGTGGATTCTATCCCTTTTCAATCCTGCAAGCTAGCCAATTCTTTTCTGACTCTTTTTCTAGAAGACATTTTAAAATAGATCTGATAAGAATTGACTCATTCTACTAATATCCCACTGTCTACCTTGTCCTTAAAAGCTAAAAACAATAAGAAGAGACAGTACATATTAATAAAATATATCATTTGCCCACTCTAAATATTTTACTTCAACCCTTAGTGTCTTTTCTGTCCTACTAATCTTTTTGTCAGTGCTAAATATGGCATATATTGTTCTAAATTTATTAGCTGATAAAGCAAATCTTTTTACTATTTGCTGTTCTATAGTATTTTTGACAGTTTTCAAATATGTATTATCCACATGAATTTTGAAATCATTAATTAATTTTAAAATAAGATTTTAAGTAGAATAGCAGTAAATGTATTTACCAGTACTAATTTGCATACCAATTATTGGATATTTTATATGCATTAAATCTTCCATTCCAAATATACTGTATATATATTTTATTATCTGGTTCTTATGTTAAGATTCAATGCTTTTCTTTTTTTTAAATTTAGTTCTATATATTTCATTAAATTTAATTCTAAATAGTTATAGAGTCTTAGTCTATTTGGAATGAGATCATTTTTCCACTTAGTAAAAACTTTTCCATTTAGTAAGTGCAATTCTTACTATTGTATTTTTAATACAAAATATTAGTTATATATATATATATATCAGTCAACTTATCAAATGCTATTAATAATTCCATTGTTTTAGTGTAATTTTATAAAATATGGCTTTTCTAAAAAGTAAATAACAGAAAAAACTAATGATTTTACCTTTTATTTCATTTTTTTAAAACAATTTATTGAAGTACATCATTTATACACGAACATACATAAACAATAAATGTTCAGTAAACATTGTGAACTTACAAAACAAACAGGGCTTCCACACATCACCCCACCACAAATGTTTTGCATTGTTGTGAAACATTTGTTAACAAGTTATGAAAGAGTATCATCAAAGTATTACTACTAACTATAGTCCATATCTTACTGTCTTATACTTTTTTTTTAAGGATTTATTTATTTATCTTTCTCCATTTTTATCCCAACCCTCCATTTTTGCTGTTTCTGTGTCCTTTCGCTGGGCAACTCTCTGTGACCATTTCCTGCCCTCTCTTCTCATCCTTCTCCTCCTGTCTTCACTGGAATTCGATCCTCATAACCTCTGATGTGGGAGAGAGGCGTCCTACCACCTGTGCCACCTTAGTTCCTGTTTTTTCGGCGTGTCTCATTTTGGCTCTCCCTTGTGTCACTCTCCTGTTACATCATCATCTTGCTGTGTGGCTCGTGGGGCCTGATGGTGCACCCGTGCATAGGGCCTGGCAGCTCACCCGCGCATGGGGCCTGATGACGCACCTGTGCACAGGGCCTGACCGTGCACCTGCTTGCGGGGCCTGGGGGGCTCACCCGCTTGCAGGACCTGGCGGTACACCTGCTCACAGGGTATGGTGTTGAATGTTTTTAAAAACACATATTTTATTTCATCATTTTATTTTATTCAACAAAACCTCCAAGGTAATCATAAATACTTATGGTAATATAAGAAACCCATTTTTCTCCTGATTTCTACAAAAACTGGTATAAACATAAATTCTGCTCTTGTGAAATGTAGGCTTCCCCCCCACACCCCCAAAAGTATTCTCTCCCTTCTTCTCTGGAATGGTATATGTTTCCCTGCCCCTTATTTTAGCTTGGCCATGATATGCACTGTGGCTATTGGGATGGATTGGATGCAATTCTAGCAGAGGCTTGAAAAGGATTGTGTTACAGTCATGTGAGCAACAATTCACTGCTCCCGCACCCGGGGTTGGGGGTAAATACCTGGGTTGTAGACATGAACCCAATCCACAACTGAAGCAGAGCCTCCAACCTGAGAACAGCTAAGATGCAGTAAACCACAAACGGCTATCTATCCCATGAGAGGGAAAAGTAAATATGACTGTTGGAAGCCACTGAAATTTGAGTGGCAGTGTTTCATGAAGCATTGGAATAGCAGCCCAATTCAGATATTTAGATATATAATAGGTTATTTGTTTCTTCTATCCCTATGTTACTTAAGATTGTTATTAAAAAATGGCTCCTGAACTTTGCCAAGTACCTTTTAATCATCTATTAATGGAATATGATTTTTTACCACTAAATTGTTGTTAAAATGATTTATTTTGTTAATTTTTCGGCTATGACTCTCATTTAAAACCAAAGAAAAGCATGTTACATTGCGATTATTTTGATAATCTACACGACTGGTAATATTTTATTTCAATTTTTGACATATATCCATGTATAAGATGAGCAAAGGCTTCTCACTTTTAATTATATATGTTACGTTTTGGTATAAATGTTTTCAATCCATATAAAAAGAATGTTTCTTATGGATAGTTAAGTAACATTCTTTTTAATGATTAGATAAAACTCAGCTGTCAAACCATCATTTTAAAATTTAACTTATATAGCAATCAGTCTAGTAAAGTTTTATACTTCTTTAATGATTTCTCCCATTCTTAAAATTCATCTCCATAGATATCTGCATACTAAATAATATTAATTTAATTTAATCAATCATGTTTGCATCTTTGGCTATGAAGTCTTTCTCACTCATCATTTAGTATGTTTTTATATTAATTTGAGCATTTATTTATAGCACACTCTCCCAAGTTAATTCTGTTGATTTTTTCGATGTTTGATATATGAAAGATAGTTCCGTTTTTCCTAATCATTCTCCCTTTCCTATCCACGTAAGAGGATTGTGCACCCTCTACGTGGCATGTGAATGTCAGTGTCGTGGCTAGGTAAGGTGTACTTCACTGCTTATATCAGCAATACTGGCCACCTGCTTGGCTTTGGTCAATGAAATATGAGTGGGTAAGTCCAAGAAACTTCTTTAAATACAATTTTGTGGTTGTTGCTTCTCTCTCTACCATTAAAGGGGCATGTTCCACTTAATTGCTGCTACCTCAGCCTACTCATCCTGGAGAGGAAATACAGCCAATGCAACTTCAGATAACATAAGCAAGAGAGAAATGTTTGCTTCTGTGTATCATAGAGATTTTAGGCCCATTTGTTAATGCAGCATAACTGACTAATAAAAAAATGAACATTTATCTCAATTATATTTCCTTCAAATTTAAAAGGCATTTATATTTATGTTTTCAAGTAAATGGTCCATTGGTTTCAAAATTAAGTATAATTCCTTTCACTGACTTTCCTAAAATTGTACTTTTGGTTTATTTACTTTTGATTCATGAGTTCAACATTATTTAAGGGAGCACTTCCTATTTTGAAGTAATCTGAATTTTGAAATCATATGTTTACAATTTATTTCTAAGTTTAATGCATTTATGGTAATGATTGTAACTTTTAGATACACACACTTTAAAAACATTAAGTTTTTCCTTGTAGCCAAGTACATGATCAATTTTGTAAATATTCTTCAAATAACAATAAAATATATTTATATATTCAACATTCATAGAATGAAAATCAGATATTTATGTCTGAGTATAGTTTATTACAGTATCCAGTTCCTATATGTTTCCATTTGTTTATTTCTACTAGATCTTTTTAATTCTGAAAAAGATATATTGCATTCCCTGAGTATAACTCGATTTCGATCAAGTTTTCCCTGCATTTCTAGTAGATTGGGCTTTATGTTTTGAATGCTAAGTGCTTAGGTACTTATAGTTTTGTGAAGAATGTATCTATCAAGGAATTTGCCTTTTATCATTACATGAAGTACTCCTTTGCTTTATTTTATAGCTTTCAACCTTAAAAAAGCTTTTTTATTTACCCTTGATCCAGTTCGCCTATCATACGTGGCTTTTCTAAGATGATTTTGTTGTATTATTTATGGTAGTTCATTCTTGTTTTTTGTTGTTGTTTTTGTTTGTTTGTTTTGTTTTGTTTTCTGTTACTGTGTGTACCATGCTAGGCCTTGATATGCAAAATTCCAAGCACATTAGCATTACATTAACTCTACATAAAATACATGAGTCACTACTTTTTCTCTTTTCATTATCTCTCCTCTTAAACTGTCTACTTTGTGTTATTCATTGTCAGTTGGAGTATTTTGTGAAGTACTTTCCATAAATGGGGCATGTGAATGATAGATTCTCTGATTCATTGAAAAGTCACCCATTTTCTTTTCAACCTAACAGATAAATGATAATTTATCTGCTCATCAGATTCTAGTCTTTTTCTTCCAGTTATCTAACGATATTTTAAACTATCAGCTTCAACATGTATCTTTGAGAATATAAGTATATTGTTCTATTTATGTGGAAGCTTCTAATTAAAAATAAATTATTCTTGAAATTCAGAAATCATGGTAGACTTTCAATCTATCCTCTCTCTCCATCAGAACACACACAAATACAAACATACGCACTCAAAATCCAGTCTCTTTTTTTTTTTTCCTCAGCTAGAATCTAATTTCCTAGTTCTTCTAGAAACTAGGTTGTTCCACTTTTCTGCCAAGGGAAGGGAATGGAAAGCTTTGTGTGACCTCCGTTTTGCATGCTTATAAAGAAATAGCTGTCTGTAATTGTTTTCTTTCCTCTTCCTATGAACTGTAAAATGACGACGATGGCAACTATGCTGACGAGGGCACTAGTCAGGTAAATTTATGTAAGAGAAGAATGAACTTCTATGTTATTTAACCTTGATTTGTTGTGCATTTAATAATTGAAAATATAAACAATTAAAAACTAAAAAGTAAACACAGATGAATAAATATATACATTTCTTAATTGTGGATTGAGGAGAGCAATGTCTTCTTTTCGGTAGCTCTCAAAGTATGGCCTGGACTTCTGAGAGTTCCAAAGACACTTTCAGGGTGTCTGTGAGTTCAAAACTCTTTTCATTACAATACTAAGACATTACTTGTTTTAAACTATGCTGTATAAGAGTGCTGGCAAATTAGGAAAAATTAAGCCAGTGGCACCATCTGCACAAATAATCATTGTACTATTTACCACCATGAACTCACAGGAAAAAAAAAAAAAGGCATTTTCAATTAAAGGTGTCCTTATGAAGCAGTAGTAATTACTAATTTTATTAAATTTTGACCCTGTGTACATGTCTTTTTTTAATATTCTTTGTGAAGTTATAGGAAATATACCTGGAGTATAGAAAATATGCATTACATATGTAAATAAAAGTTGTCTCCAAGAAACACACTTGTATGATTGAGTTGCAAACTGACTGGTAGTTTTTCAGGAAATACCATTTTTACTTGAAAGAATGGCTGACAGGCAAAAGATGATTATTCAAACTTGAGTATTTGGCAAAAGGAATACAACTGACAGTATTTGTTATCAATTATAAAATTTGAGCTTTAAAAAAAATAATAAAATTCAGGAAAACTTGTGGCCACCAATGAGAGCTAACAGCTTCTAAATACTTCTCAGAAAAGAATGCGTATTTGTGTGTTTGTCTGTGTTTATGTGTATTCATCTGTGCGTGCATGTGCATTTTCTTTTTCTTGATTAAAAATTTTGTTGGTTTACAGAATAATTATGCAAAGAAGACAGGATTCCCATACACCACCCTATTAGTAAAACCTTGCATTGATATGGAACATGTATTTCGATTGATGATAGCACATTTTTATAATTGTAGTATTAACTATAGTCCATGGTATGCGTTTTTTGTTGTTGTTTTTTTATCTTATACAATGAAGTGTGTCAAAATGTGGAAGATCGGGAAGCGGCTGTGGCTCAATCAGTAGGGCTCCCGTTTACCATATGGGAGGCCCCGGGTTCGGTTCCCGGGCCTCCTGGTGAAGGCAAGCCCGCCCGCACAGCGTGGTTAGCTGACCCAGCGAGCACAAGCAGCAAGGGGGGGGATAAATGAATAAATAAATAAAATCTTAAAAAGAAAAAAAAAAAATGTGGAAGATCCACATTTAGTCCATGTTTTAGTTTTCTAGGCTGCTAAAGCAAATATAATGAAATGGTTCAGCTTAAACAATGGGAATTTATTAGCTTATGGTTTTGAGGCTAAAAGAAAGTCCTAATCAGGGTGTCATCAAGGCAATGCTTTCTCCCCAAAGACCTTGGCTTCGGGGGCTGGCTGTGGCACTCCTTGCCCTTAGTGTGCCACATGGCAAGGCTGTGGCTTTCTCCCTCTCATATCTGAATTCATTCCATTTATAAAGGACCCAAGTAAAAGCTTCTTTCAAAATAAAAACAAACAAAAAAAGATCCATTCTGATTGAGGAGGGTCGCACCTTAAATGAATTAGCCTCATGTAAAGGTCCTCTTTACGATGGGTTCATACCCCCAGGAATAAATTAAATTTAAGAACATGATTTTCTGTGGTACATACAGTTTCAAATCACCACAGCCAGTGTTTCCAAAAAATCAATGTACAAGAGAGATCAACAGACTTAATGTAACAGAGTTCAAAAATTTTAGTAATATGGATTTAAATTCTACCTACTAACTTACTTTTAAAAAACTATCACATCAAATTTTTTGTGTCGTGTCAAAAAAGAATATCAACAAGTACCTGAAAAGGTTAAAGCACTCTCCACTTTACAAATATAGCTCAGTGTGAAGTTATATTTTCTTCATCTATTTCTACCAATAACATGTAAAAATGGAGTGAATGCAGAAACAGACATGAAATCCAGCTATCTTCTGATAAGCTAGACATTAAAGAGATTTTCAAAAATAAGAACTAATGCCACTCTTCTCACTACTATTTTTTTGTTGGAAAAATATAGTATTTTTTAACTAAAAGCATTATGTCAATACTTAACAAATTTATTAATTTACTTTAAAATGAATAAATACATGTTTGAATTCTGCATTTTAATTTCTAATACAGTGTCAATAGATATAAGCCATAAAAACAAAAGCACTTTTGGGTCCGCAAAAATATTTAAACCTGTAAAAGATTTCTGAAACCTCTGCCTCTAGCTTGCCAAAACCAAAAAGCTTGAAAACTTCTGCTTTAACTTTTATCAAAAATAACCCAGAAAGTTTCGAGGATATGACTTTTGTGTCTTATTTTCATCAATAAGTAGAGAAGTTACTAAGCCCATCCCAAATACAAACTTAAATGTACCAGAGATATTTTCCTCTCTTATCCTTTTGATAACTGCCACTATACCATCTTTTCCTTTTTCTACTTGTAATATTCTTATCTCATGCTATTACATCTTGTGTAAAAATATTCTAGATTATCTGAAATATTTGTATTAACTGTTCTTGCAAGAATTCCTTCTTCTACTTCAGTCAGCCAGCTTCTCCTGGGGAATTCAACTTCACCTTCATCACATTCCCAATTTGTAGCTTGCCCTACAGAAATCAGACTTATCAATCCACATTATCTTGTGAGCCAATTCCTATAATTATATATATAATAGTTATTTTATTATATATATGATTATATATTATATAACTCCTATTAGATAATATGTATTCCTGAAAAATTATATATATATATATATACACACACACACATATATCCTATCAGTTCTGTTTTTCTAGAGAACGCTGACTCATACACCTTTTAAAATTTGAAATTTCTGAATTTTCCAACACAACTGACCTGTCTGGTGGCATGCCTCTCTGTCCCTGAGTCTTTCCAGATTCCATTGTTCTTTGTGGTCTTTGGCTCTACCCTGTCTGTGGCTTCTTCTTCTTCACTACCCTCTTCAGGCATACTTGATAGGAGAGTTGTTCTGAGTATGTCAAGGAGCTGTGTAAAAATGACAGGTTCCCGCTGAACTGAAGTGGAGACATCAGATAAAAGAAAGACTCAGACAACTCCAGCTTGGCAAGTGTATTAGTCAGCCAAAAAGGGTGCTGATGCAAAGTACCAGAAATCTGTTGGCATTTATGAAGGGTATTTATTTTGGGTAGAGGCTTCCAGTCACAAGGCCATAAAGCGTAGTTACCTCTCTCACCAAAGTCTGTTGTCACGTGTTGGAGCAAGATGGTTGCTGGCCTCTGTGAGGGTTCAGCCTTCCTCCTCCTCCTAAGGCTCCGTGGTCCCAGCTCATTCCATTCTCAGCTGTAGGTTAGCAGAAGGCTTGTCTCTCTCCCCCCGGGGCTTGTTTCTGGGCTTTCTCGGCTGTTCAGGGCTCTGGTCTCTTCAGCTGCAAACTATCAGGCGAACAGCTGGCTCCCTCCCCGGTGCTCCAGCGTCCAAACCTAAACTCTCTGTGCTCTCCTTCTCCATGTGTTTACTTCCATGTGACCGTCTGTTTTACCCTCACCAACGGGGTGGAAACTCAACCCTGCACATCCTAATGACGTGGTCAAATAAAAGCCCTAATCTTGATTTAATAAAGTAAAAGTGAAACCTCTGAATCTAATACAATCTAATACACCCACAGGAACAGACCAGTTTACAAACACAATCCAATACCTATTTTAGGAATCCATAAACAATATCAAACTGCTACCGCAAGCAATGAGCGTTTAATAAGGAGTCTTACGTGGGGTCCTCGGTGGTGGGAGGAAAGGCAGCATTTTCCAAGCTGGTTCATACACACTTATGGCCAGAGAGGGGTCTTTTATATGGCACGTCTAAGGAAGGCAGTGTGCTGCTCAAGAACCAAAGGTACATAACTACTGGACAATAATCATCAAAGTATGTGGAGGGGATGTGTGGACTTTTACAGGAAACAGTTCCTAAAAGAGCAGATGTTTTCAGCAGGGCAGAAGTTATACATTGATGGAAAGGTTTATTGATCTAGGGGTGATCAGGCAGTTTGGGGAAAACAGATACCATAGCTGGCTTCTGTTAAAACAGTTTAAGCAATCCTAGTACAACAGCTGTTGATCAGTCACAAGTTACAGGGGCTTGCTGTTTTAACTGCTTAGGAATTCTGCTACAAATAGGAGTGCGGGATGGAGCAGGAAGGGTTGGGGAAGAAAATGCAGTCCTATATACCACAAGAGTATATGGCCTCCTTGCTGCAGGAAGGACTTCTAATTGGCTTTTGTTACTCACAGCATTCAATTTCAGCATTTGCTGCTTAGAGTTGAGTAATAGTTTTCTCTCCAAACCTTAAAAGTCCCTGAATGTATGGACTTCCCTATTAGGCTTTATTCGTGTTTACCAACTAGCATTGATAGCCTTCCCCCAGCCTCAGGTAGCAGTGTTCCCACCCCAGACCACTTGACCACTGGGACAGTGCCACATGTTTCAGACTTTCATTTATGATTGCACTTGTCTACCAATACCAATTTCTGTGTCAGTACCGAGGGGTGTGGTGATTTCTCATTCACGCTTATCTCCAACACAGGTAACTGGGGGCCACCATCCTGAATGTCACCACCATGTCCATAGAAAAGGGAACCTTCAAGAGCCGCCCCCGCCTAGTGATTAAATACTCGGGGTCAGTGCATGACTTATTAGGCTGCATTAATCTCACGACCCCACCAAGGGAGCAGAGAAGTGCAATGTGGCATTTACCCAGAGAGGAAATATTAGACGAAAAGCATTATGAAAACCTCATAGTGTAAGCCCGATATATCTTTTTTAAATTTATTTTTTCTTCTCTTTTTTTTTTTTTTTTTTTTTTGTCAAGTTTCCAAGTTGCCCTGTTAACATAAGAACTGCAATAACAATAAATCTGCTTTGGTCCATGGTTACACTCCCCTCTTATTTTTGTTCATTCCTCAGTCCTGAGGAATTTGGGACAATGTCTATTCCTACTGTTTCAGCTGAGAATATTATGAGGATGTAGATATTATGGGGGGTGTAGATATTATGGGGCACAGGAAATGAATTGTTTTGCTTGCAGTTGAAGATATTCCTTGTTTGGGAGATGGTACTGGTCCAAATATACTCCACAGGTTCTGAAAGTAATAAAATCAGTGTGGAAGAATATTTTCATGTTAATCTCATGAAGACATTTGTGAATTCGAAGACATACACAATCAGCATAATTATTTAATTATGCATCCACTGAAACTCATTGTATAATAATTATTAAATTATTTTGTATGTAAAATATGATGATATGTAAAGTAACATGATAGATTGTTATCCTTATTGTGAACTAATAGAAAAAAGTCTTTGATCACAACAAATCATAAGCCTAATTTAAGCACCAAGGCAGACTTTATTTTTATTCATGTTATTTCTGCTAATGATGTAGTTGGATGCTGTACAACATCTGTTGTTTACACATCTGAACTACCCATTGGATTACATGTAAATTTTCACATAGATTATGGACTCTATTATTAAGATTTAGGAAAATAAACAATTTAACTGAACAAGTTATTATTCTAATAGAAAACTATATTATTCATTATCTATATTAAGGCTTAAATAATTAACCTTCCCAAGAAAAACTGCAGTAAATATTGTAGATACTGCATAGGGTCACCTGCTGAATAATTAAACAAATTAAGGCCCAAGCATCAACTTGTAACACCTTAAATAAATCAACTGAAGCACGTTTATTATTCTTACATTGTCAGTTTCCTCATGTAAAGAAATATCAAAGCTCGTCATTATTTGGTGAATGTTTTTCCTTTGGATCTCAATTTTTTTTTCAGCTTTTCTTATGTCAGTTAGCACTAACTTTTTCTGGAATGGCTTGTGCATAATATGATCCACCAACATCAAAACAAATTTTTAGAAATGGTATTACTACAGCAGTTACAAATTCTTTCTATAGAATCAACAGAACATATATTACTTTTCTTAGTCTAAGGCTACATTTACAAATTTTAAATTAATTGAACAAAACCATTTATTTTTATTTTGTTATATGTAATTGTCCTGGTTTAAGTCTTTTGTGAATCCTAGAAAATTATGTTCTTAAGCTAAGCCATTTATTTGCCTGTAAAGCTATTGTTTTGATTAAATTCACTTAAGGGATCTTTTGACTAGATCACTTTTGATTAGATTGATTCAGTTAAAAGACTTTGATTAGATTGTGAGACTCATTGATTGAATTGAAATCAATTGGGGCTCTTTGGAGTACTTCAGTGAGTTGTGTTCCAGGGTGGGTCTTGGCCCCCTTGCTGGAATCTTATATAAATGGGAGAAACATGCAGAGAGACACAGAGAAAGAGAGCTGCTATTCTTACCCTGCCATGTGAGAGAGAACTCCAGGATCACCTACAGCCGCAGAAATATGAAGAAACACCAAGAGGCTCAGAGAGAGGCTAGAGGCTGGATTCAGCAAAGCAGCCAGAAGCTAAAGAGAAGAGGTCCAGGAAAAGACAAGCTTAATCACACACAGCTGAGCTCAAAGAGAAAGTGAGCCTGGAAGAGAAGACACAGACGGCCCGATATTTTGCCTTGCCATGTGGCATGAGTCCAGGATCAGCGCCTTGATTTGGACATTTTCACAGTTTCAGAACTGTAAGATATTAACCTAATAAATTCCTATTAAAAACCCATTTCTGGTATTTTTGCATTGATAGCCTTTAGCAAACTAAGATAGTATTCTTCAAATATTTGATATAACATACTTTCCTTAGATATCTGGAAGAAAAATGAATATAATAAGTTACAAAAAATATAATCACCTTCCGTTACCTACGATTTGATGGCAAGAATATTGCACTAACTATATTTAAAATTAATTGCATAGTAATTTAGAATTACTATTAATAGAATACTACTTTTCATTGTGCCAATTGTTTTCTAAAGATGAAATTGATTTATTGCTAAATGTTAACACATTTATTTTCTAAATATAATCACATAATTTAATTTATGAAATATACCAATTAACAAAATACCTAATATGTGAACATGGCTTACAATTTTCTGAAAATCCTTCTATTTTTTCCCCAAAACTTCTTAGCACAACTTTATACAACTTGACCCCTACTAAATCTCCAGGTTACCTTGCCCATTATGTAGTCTCCTTTGTGTTGATTTTATGACCTTCATTCATTCCTTCTTATTTTGCATATTTTTCCTAGTTACAAGAGCATCCACACATATGGTCTTTCTGCTTGAAAATCCCCCTGCCTCAGTTTGACTAGTTAAATTTAAGCAGATAATTTGTTGTTTTTGCTTACTCATCATTTATTCATTCCCAGTTGGTCAGGCAACATTATCCCAGATTCTTTGGAATAATCATCTGTCTACTATCCTCCCTCTATGTGGGCTTGGTGGGGGAGAGGCTGTGCCCTACTCCAGGGGAGGATCATGTGCCCTTGAACTGACTAATCATCATAATTTCATCCCTCTGGTCACCAACAAGATGTTGTAGGGATGGGAGCATGACCTAAATATGTCCAAATTGAATGATACCCAGAAATGGTATGAGAGCATCTAGGACTCAGAACTACAACAATTATGCTTGAACTGCCACGGGATGAGTGGGAACAGAAGGGATGCCTGGGAAGGAAGCCAACATAGAGAAGAACAGATGGAAGAAATGGAAATATTTGGACCTAATGGACTTGTTTGGGCCTCAGATCTATAAAGCCAGACTCTGTGTCATATTGTTCCCACCTTCTTATCTCTAGTGCCACTGGCACATCTGAGCACTTAATTTACTTTTATGGAATTAACAAAGGAATGTCAAGATTACCAAGTAATTTAAATATATTTTAATACCTGTGCTTTGTATCAGCAGCCTCAAAAGTCTGAATTGTTAATAAATAAATCCATTCAGTAGTTCATTCAACAAAATTTCTTTGAGGGATTACATGTGCTCAGCAACTAGGCATTTCCTTGTGATGCAAGAGTGAACAAGACTAAGGCAATGTATTTTGCCCTCAAAAAGCTTACAGTGTAGTTAAGGAAGATAGAAAGAGCAAGTATTAGAATGCCATATAAGAGAATATTAATCTGGTCTGGTGGGTGAGAAGAAGGTATAGTTAAGAAAAGTTTCCATGAGGAAGGGACATTTAAACCAAGACCTGAAGATAAAGGGATTGGGAAAAGATGGGGTTTGTGGTCCATGAATATTTTAGTTCAAGGCAACAGTATGTGTGAAGACCAAGAAGAAAGATGGTTAGGGAAAGGAAGTCAAGGAAAAAGGGACATAAACAGCCAGTAGAAGGTCTACAGAAATCAGCACATGCAGGGCATTTTAGAATGCAATCAATGTTCTGAACTTTAACCTAAATGCAAATAAATTGTATAAAGTACTTCAAGCAGGGAATTAGCATATCAAAATTTGCATTTTCAATCATGAATTTTGGGCAGAGTGAATTAATGAATGGACAAGACTGGGCATATTGCAAGAAATGTGTCAAGAAATTATATTACAGTGACTTGGATTAGACAGGTGGCTTATTGAAATGGTGCAGTCAAGAAATGATATATTTGTGGGGTTAACATAAGGGAATAGGTCTGAGAAATATTTTTAAGATGAAAATGCATAGTGGAATATAACTTGGTATCTGATATGCTAGATGGAGTGAAGAACATGGAGAAAAAATATACCCAGATTTCAAATATGAATACTTATGTGTCATTTATTGCAAAAAAGAAAGGCAGATGTACAATTTGGAGGAAAATATCATGGGGAAATCATAATTTTAGAATTATGCTTTAAAATTAAATTGGCAATTAGGAAATAATTTTAACTCTTGAAACACTACAAAAACAAAACAAAACAAAACAAAAAAAAAACAATGGTTGCAGAGGCCAAAAATGTTGGTTGAATAGTTTATCTTTATAATGTACTGCATCTATCACTAAGTTTCATTGCATTGAAAATATATTAAATTGAGATTGAATTCAACATGTATTAGTTTAACTTATTTACCTGATACAGTGAAATGTATTGCTTTGTCCTCAAGCAAGCCTGGGGAATGGAGACAGGGTTGAGTGGTAATCCAAACAGAAAACATTGAATAAGCGAATGTATCAATGAGAGATGTTATAAGATGAATACAAATTATAAAAGCAGATAAAATTCTGAAGTAGGAATGGCCATTTTGGTCCAGAGTGATAAGAGTATTAGAATCTGCCAAAAAAGTAGAAATGTATAATAAAAAACAGAAGCAAAGCTTCTAATCATGGCAGATCTGTTATTTGTGCCTCTTTTCCATAAAATTCCATAACATCAAGCATACACACACACCTGACAGCTTTCCAGCAATGTCAGTGTTACTCATTGGAAAGTGTGGGGTTGAATGGGCCGTGGACCTGCAAAAGGGGTAATTGTTTGGCAAGTCCTCTTTTTTCCAATTCTTCATCCAAATTCTACACACACTTGATAGTATATGCAAACTTTCATGTGTAAAACTGTATTTTAGATAGTTCATTGCTTGATTTTTTTGCTCACTCAGTTCTCTATCTTTCATTGATCACATTTGTCAGTCTACTTCTATCTTAAGGCACTTGTGCCTTCTTTTTCTTCAGTCTGGAATATTCTTTGCCCAGCTCATAGCAAGTGCAGCTTATACTCTTATACTGGTAAAATTTCTGCTCAAATGCCACCTGACCAGAGACAGTACTTTTCTAAACACTCTGTATAAAGTAATCTCCTCCACTCAACGTTTCCAATCCCCATACCTTGCTTTCTTTTTAATTCAAAGCACTACTCACCATCTGATATACATTTGCTCATTTTCATGTTGTCCTATAAATTGTAAGCAGCATGAGGGCAAGGACTTTATTTGTTCATTGCTATATCGTCAATGCCTATTCCATAGTAGATGAACAATAAATATTTGATGAATTAATGAGTGCATTATTGTTTATCCTATATATTTTCATACATTCAGAATTCTACCAGAGTTCTACCTGTGGCTTTATGTACACCTATTTGATAAGCAAGGATGGAGTTAAGTAAAGAAAAATTAGTTTAGAAAACCAAATCAAAGCCAAGTTGGGTTGAAACTTATCCTGAGGTTAAAGACTGTAGATAGTTAGGAGCTAAGGAAGGTTTGTATTAATGAGTAACAAGACAAAAACCTTGAACTTTACCTTTGATATGCATATTTTTAGAAGATGGATATTTTAGTATGCTCCACAAAGGGGCACTGTATTGTAAAGTCTGAAACTCCACGTGTTTCCTTGACAACTTTGAGGCTCACTGGGTCTCAAATGCCTTATGGTGTATTCCCCTGCTCTTCCTAGATATGACACCCACACAGCAAGAAAGTTTCCCTATCCAGCTAATTCCCTATCAGCCAAATTAGATGCATTTGACTCAGTCATCAATCTAATGGGTTTTATTTACCTGCTAGCCCACAAAGTTTTTCAGACAAACCAATTACATCATCCTACTGGAACCAAGGGTCATCTCACCCTCTTGTTACTATAAAGCCTATCTCTCACAGCCACTGAAGATTCACTGTATTTCCAAGTGTAACCCCCACATGGCCCTGTGTGGCAGGCCATGTCTTCCCTTGGATCTGTGAGTATGGTTGATTAATAAATTTCTGTTAGATTTCCCCTGCCTGGTGTTGGGTATCATGTGTCTGATCATCTTATATTATTTAGGGCAGGGGATCCTTTCTTCAACAACAGGGTGAATAGAGGCAATCAAGACATTGGCCTCCGTTCATACATGTCTCATCCACTTTACCTGTTTTGCCCATTGCTCTATCCCTTCTGCTCGTAGAACAGTAGTAGGTACATAATAGGCACTGAGAAAATGAATGAATAAATAAATTGATGAAAAAATAACTAATTTAATCATGGTTGCTGTCATTTATCTAGAATTAATCAAGTCCTGTCTTTAGTTCATCAGGGATTGCTTTGCCTCTTATTTCCAAATTTATTTATGCCTGCCCTGTTCCTTTAGTCCTTACTTCCTACCAATTACCAAATCAATAAAAGAATTGTAGCCTAAGTTCAGCAATGAGGACAGATTCTTTTTAAGGTGGTAGTTGTATTTGATGGTTGTGATACAGGTGACTGAAAGAAAATTGACCTCTAAATAACTTGGACTGATTAATGAGCAAATCTAGACACACTCTCTTCAAAGGTGTAGGCCATTTCCAAAAGATTTAAATAGACATTTCTCCAAAGAGGAAATGCAAATGGCCAAAAGAACATGAAAAAATGCTCCATATCACTAACCATTAGGGCAATGCAAATGAAAACAACAATAGGATATCATCTTACACTGCATAGAATGGCCATTATTAAAAAAACAGTAAACAATAAGTGCTGGAGAGGATGTGGACAAATAGAAACACTCCTTCTGTTGATGGGATTGTAAAATGGAGCAGCCTCTGAGGAAGATATTTTGGTAGTCCCTGAGGAAGCTAAATATAGAACTGCCATATGATCCGGCAATTCCTTTACTAGAAATATAGCCAGAAGAACTGAAAACTGTGACAAGAACAGACATCTGCGCACCGATGTTCATAGCAGAGTTATTCACCATTGCCAAGAGATGGAAACAACCCAAGTGTCCATCAACCAATGAATGGATAAACAAAATATGATACATAAATATGATGGAATTCTATGCTGCAGTAAGAAGAAATGAAATTGGGACACATGTGATAACATGGATGAATCTTGAAGACATTATGCTAAGTGAAGTAAGCCAGACACAAAAGGACAAATACCGCACGGTCTCACTGATGTGAACTAAATATGAAGAATAAACACATGGAGCTAAAACCTGGAGTATAGGTTATTAAGAGATAAGAGGAAGGCTGAGAAGGAGCAGCCATTAATTAAATTAAATGTAGAAGTTTAATTAAATGTATTAATTAAATGTAGAAGTTTTAATTAACTTGACTGTGAAAGTGTGGAAATGGATAGAGTTGATGGCAACACATTATAGTGAGTAGCAGCTGGTTTATAAATGGGATTGTGGCTAAAAAGTGTAGTTTAGGGATGTACATGTCAACTGAAAGAAAGCTAGAGAATAATCTAGGACCTGAATAAGACAGTGAACCCAGAGGTGAATGAGAATTGTGCTTGATGCTACAGATGCAAGAGTGTCCTTTTGTTTGCTGGAGCAGATGTAAGTCACTATTGCACGGTGGTGGGAATGTGGAGAAGCATGGGAAAAATACAATTTGTGTGACCTGTGGATGGGGATTAACAGCAATACTGTAATATTCTTGTATCAATGACAAAGATATACTGTGTTGATATTGGGGGGGGTATGAAAAAAGTGTGCCAAATGTATACTATGGACGATGGTTCGTGATAATAGTCTGATGATATTATCTCATTATCTGTAACAAATGTTCTACCACGATGCGGTGTGTTGGTGAAGGGGTGTTGTATTGGAATTCTACACATGTGCATGATTGTTTTGTAAGATCACAAGTTCTGTAATAAAAATATAACAATAATAATAATAAGGTGGTTTGGGGGAAAATACACCAAATGTAAGATATGGACTATAGTTAGTACTAATATTTTGATGACATTCTTTCATAAATTATAAAAAATGTTTCATAACAATGCAAGATGCTGGTGGTGGGATGATGTATGAGACTCCTTATGATGTTATGCATGTTTGTTTTGTAGGTTTGTAACTTTTACTTAGACTTATTATTTAAGTTTGTTCATGTATGAATGATACACTTCAATGAACATTTTTTTTTAAAGTATAGGCCATTTCAAATCACATCAGGAAGTATACACAATTTGTTTCTGTTAACTTCAAAGCACACATGATAGGGATGTTACATTTTGTTTTGGAATTTAGTCTGTCTCTGTAATTTCTAGAGATATAAAAATCCATAAAAGATTTAATTCACATAAAGGGCAAACCTCTCTAAATGGTCATTCTTTTTGAGATACAATATTTGCCCTTGGAACCATTCTAGTCTAATCTGTAGGAGTCCTGTAGTTTTCAGCAAAACCCTTCATTGCAAGAGTCAGATATAATACCCTCTAAATACTCTCTCTGGATTGGTCATCAAGTCATCTCAAAATGTTAGCAGGTTATTAAGAACTGTCTAAAATAACTGAGGCTTGTTCAGGGGACCCATTTCCTGTCTCTATTCAGCCATTACCACACCAATAGCAAATTGGAGTTCTTTCTTGTGTGGGAAACAGCAGTTTCCAGCAAAAGTACAGTAAGAAAATGTAAAAGACAAAGCTGTAGACCCAGAGGAGAAATTTAATGGAACAGAGCCTACAACCAGTTATTTCCTGTGGGAACAACCTTTAGTAGAAATCTGTGTTTTGACCCCAGATCCTCGTTTTTCATCCTTTATATTCATTCAAACTAGTTTTGTTATCCTTTCTTTCTAATCCATAGATATGTGCTCACTCTCTCCTGGTCTCCTTTTTCCTTTTCTTTTTCCTTCTTCTACATTATAGCCAAATCCCTCTTATTATCTTATTTACATTGGGTCTAAAGATAATAGTGTAGAAGTTCCTTATTTTCCAAGGAAGTTTTCTGCTTGGCATTACTCAAAGTCAAATGTTTAGGTTGTACTTATGTTACCAGAATAAAAATTTTAAAAATTATCATAAGACCTATAGCACAAACAGTGAACCCTAAAGTAAACCATGGACTAGAGTTAATAGTATAATTATAATGATATTATTTCATCAATTGTAACAAATGTACCACATAAAGAAAGTTGCTAATAATGGGGGATGGGGGTGGTATATGGGAACTCTGTATTTTCTGCATGATTTTTCTGTAAACCTACTTTTCTGATAATAATAATAATAACAAATAAGTAAAAATTACATTGTTAGAAAAAAAAATTTGAAGCTCTAAACTCTAACAGTGGAATCTGATAAATGCATTCAGAAAATGGTTAAGAAGCAGAGCACACATTTTGATTATGCAAAATGTGACGACGATCTGTTACTAACAGTGCAATTATTTGGTCAAGAAAATATAGTACTGAACTGGTTGAAGAAACTCTCCACTGGCTAAAATTATAACACTTTTATTAGTTTTAAAAAATAATGATTTTGCTTTGAAAGACACTGAATCAATGAAAACTCATAAATCTATAATGACACTCAAAAAAGATTCATGCTGGTAAAATAAACTGAATTATCAAATTAGGCACCTATTAAGCCAAATTATTACTTTAAAAATGCTAATTAAGTCCAAAATCCTTGGGGAAATCCTTGAATTCTTTCTTTCTCTTGCACCCCATCTCCAATTTGTCAGGATTCCTGTGTTCTCCATCTTCAACTATATCCAGAATTTGGCCTCAAATCACGACCTCCTGGTCAAGCTACATTCAGCTCCATCTCTATTTCCTTAGCTGCCCTCTAATGGCTTCCCTGTATCCCCCTCTTTGACCATTTTGTAGCACAAGAAGCAGAATGTTCTTTTAATACCCAAACCAGATGAAGCAACACCCAGGTATAAAAACCTTCAATGACTTCTTATTTCACTCAATATATAGGCCCATTTCCTTACAATGGCCTATACCAGAACTTAAATGAACTTCCTCTATTACATCTGTGACCTCAGCCAACTACTCTCCCTTTCCCACCCCTCTTTAGCCACAGAGGCCCCCTGCTATTCACTAAGCACCCAGGTTCATTCTTTACAGGAGGCAGGAGGATTTGCTCTAGCTCTTTCCTTGACTGTTCTTCCCAGTTATCTGTTTTGCTGACCTCCTTACTTCCTAGTCTTTGCTAAAAACTCAACTTCTTAAGGAGACTTATATTCGTCAAACTATTTACTGCAACTTGTCTCTCCACAGTTCCCTGTACTCCCATCTAATTTTTCTTTTTTTTCCATAGCATTTAAACATTATCATTTTTTGTTTATTATGCTGATCGCTTATACTTAATTTCCCCCATTAGAATGTGAAATCCATGTAGGCAAGGATCTTTAATTTATTCACTGATTATCACAAGCACTTAAAACACGGCTTTCTAAGGTGCCTAATAAATATTAGGTATTGCTGTTGAAACATTTATCCTGCCTTTCCATTGGGAATTGTACTTTGACTATTACTAATAACCCCAACTGATGAGGCACAGTTCTCTTTTAAAGAAGAATGCTAGCCAAGATAAAAGAGAAGGGATGACAGAATTAGAAATGCATTATTTTGTGAAATGGAATGATAGTGACCTACATAAGGATAAGTGTAACCAATTGGTTAATTAGTTAAATGGTTGAAAATTTATGTATTAGGAAAGTGACCACACACACATGGTTACAAGGGAATAAATAGATATAATTATACAATAAAGGGATTAGATTGTCATCTAATTCACTAGACTCAAATAGTGAAATTTAGAAGCTATTATATGTCTTCTGAATTAAGTTTCCAGATTTAGCAAATAAAAATCAGAGTACTCAGTTAAATTTGAATTTCATATAAACAATGAATAATTTTAGTGTAATTATGTTCCATGCAATATTTGGGTGCCCTGTATTTTATCTGTCAACTCTACTGCTGAAGTGACGTAGTATGTAATACATAACATTATAAGCAAGAGTTAAGAATTAACAAATGATTGTGATTACTGAAACATTATATATATATGCCCTTTTACTTTCTAGAATAGCCAGAAACAAATACTTGAAATTACTTAAACTTGCTGAACTAGTGTCCAGATGCCTTGATCTCTGACAATGATTGTAAAACTGTATAACCTTTATCTTGTGATTGTCAATACCTTGTGACTCATGCCCATTTTGTACCCACCCCCATCCTGTTTTACAACTCTAAAGTCTTATGAACTCTAGATAGCCCCTTAATATTTATTAATGAAGGAACCTGAGCTAGCCCCACCCCCAAATACTTATTAGGATAAACCTGCCTCTCTTGATACTATAAAACTGTCAGAATTACTGCATTTGGAGAAGACATATTTTAGGCTGCTAAGCCATATGAGCTCCTTGCTATGTGCTGGCAAATTAAACTCTTTTTGTCTTTGAAACCTCCATGTCTCAGGAATTGGTCATTAATGAAGCACATTGGGCAATGAACTCCGCACTTGCTCAATGTCAATTTAGCAATTCCTGGTAGGACCAAGGAAGAAGGTTCCTGAAGAATGAGTCTGACCACCCGAGGTTCTGGGGCCCGAGCAAGAAAGGTAAGCAGCTTAACCAACTCTTTTGTGGCTGCTAGACCCTATTGGTCTAAGAGGTCGGCAACTGGGTTTTTCCTCTCTTGCTGGCACCCTAGAACCACGGTGTTTTAAAGTTTCAAAGAGAGAAACAGTTTCTGTTCCAAGTCCAGACATCTGACTAGGCGAGGGGCTCACCAAGGTAGATGTGAATCCAGAGTTTTGTTTGGCGGTTTGAGTCTCCTGGACCTGGGTTTTGAGGCCCTGGGTCCCACTTCCAGAATGATCTCCTTTGCTCTGACCTCTACACCTTCCCTTGGTTTTCTGGCTACCATTCTGTTTGGGGTTTGGGACCCCACCTTGAGTCTGTCTTTGAGTATATTCCTGAAAAAAATAAATATCCAGCAATTAATTGGTATTTAATGAAATTAAGTGTTTAAATTGGTAATTCGTGTGCTACTTAGCTGTAGTAAATATTAACTGTCTGTTTAAATTGGAAATTGGTGTGTTACTTAGATCTAGTAAATGTTAAGTGTCTGTTTAAATTGGTAATTGGTGAGTTACTGCATTTGTATTGCTCAAGTGTTCCTAATTGGTTACTGGTAACCGAAATTCTTTAAAGTGGAAAATTCTAATTCTCCTAGCATTCCTAAATATAGCGCTTTAAGCTGTATTTTGAATAACTGAAAAATTTTAGCCATTAGGTTATGATAAGGCAAGAAATAGTTTATTTCTGTAATGAGTTCTGGCCTCAACATGATTTAGAATTAGGAAAGAAATGGCCAGAGCATGGTTCTAATAGAAAAGAACACTGTATTACAATTAGATTTGTTTTGTAGAAGAAAGCAGAAATGGGATGAGATAATATCTATTCAATCCTATATTTTCTCTCTCAATAGCCAATATTAATAAGAAAATATAAAATTTTACCTAAAGACTAGTAGGGAAAAGAAAAATCTCCTCCCTTATTCAAGTCTGGAAGACCCAAAAGAGCCTTTAATTAACTCCTCCTGTGTATTCCCCTATTTCAGAGGTAGAAAAATTTGAGATAGAAATATCCCCCCCTCTCATACCCATCAAGGCACCCAGTTGAGTCAGGGCTGCTCTTTAAAATCAGCAGTTGAGCTATCAAAATATCTACTCCTCCACGAAGTGCCTCGAGAAATAAATGAACAGGGAGGCGCAAAAGAATTCATATTATTTGCATACACCACTCCACAAAGAAGACCCAGAGAAAACAGAATGATTAATTGCCTCAACCAGTAATTGGGCTAGTATCCAGGCCTTATAACATACCTTAATAATAGGAGATGAACTGAGAATGGTAATTGAAAAAGCAGAAAGGGATGTAGATAAGAAACAAAGAGAAAATCCTGGCAATTCAGAATATACTAGATCAAATTTAGCAGCACCAGTAATGAATCTTAAATGGATTCCAAATGGTGCTGAGGATTGGGCAAATTAGAGCAAACATGGGTCCTTAAAACTATAAATTTATGAAAGGTAAGTGAAGTAGTGCAAGAACCAAGGGAATGTTCTTCAGTTTTCCTTAGAGGCCAAGTTGAGGAAAGCCAGTGCTTCAAAAGGCAAATGACACTACTCAAAACTCTAATTTGTTCTATTTAGAGCAAAATTAGAACAAAAAGATATGACACCTGCACCCTTCCACCCCCACACCTTGAAGGATGGGAATAATTCTTAAGAAATTTGAAAACACTAGAAAAAGGATTGCCCTCCCTGACCCTATGGAAAAACCCCACGGACAGCTGGACAGCAACCACAGAGATCTGGAATGAAAGCCCCAGGGGGTTGGGGAGTGAGCTTTACTACTGAAATAAAACCATATATTTAAAGCATAGCCTCCTCTATGTACCTCCATTAACCAAATAATGCCTAGATAACTTTTTCTCCATTTGTTTATATAAAAGTGTCTCCACAACAAGCTTGCATATTGCAAGTAACACTGCTATTTGCTAAGAAAAATAAGTGAATCATCCCTATCCCAGAGGAAAAAAAATAATAATAAAAGCTATAGAAACCAGAGGCAGGGACTAATGGAAAACCTGGAAACAAGCCATATGAAAAAAGAGTGAAAATTTTGATACAAATTAGTGAATTTTATAATTCTGTGTTTCTGTTTTGTGTGTCTAACTTTCTATTTGTATCTGTCTATCTGTGTAATATATATTTTAATACTTCTTGATGGTAATACCAAGTTAACAAATGAAAGTACTCAAGAGCTCTATTCAAATTGCTAAAAATCGAATAAGCACGTATGTATATGTAAATAAGTACTCCTGAAGTTCCCAAAATTAAAAAAGTTAAGCTTCTATTGCTCTTTTAAACTTATAAGCTAAAATACTTAGACCTTGGCCAATAAATTTTACAAGACTGGTAGGGAAAGTCATGTGGAAATCTGAATAGACAAACTTAAAATTAAATTAAAAAGGCTTTCCTAGATTTCTCCACAGTCTTTCTAACTCACCTATTCCTGCTCCCAGGGTTTTCTCCAACACCTTGCCCGAATTCAGACCAAGACCCAAACAGTCAAAGAAAGAAATTGCTTTAACCTTGTAGAAGAAAGTAAACCTCTTGGGGAAGCTATGGGGAAGGGCTGGGAGCAGAAAGTTGAGGGAGATGTGAGTTTATCTTAGAATCTTCCTATAGAGAGGAAGAGTGATAAAGACAGAGGGAATATTACAGAATAAGCTCCATTTTGCATAGTTTGTCCTATAATTCTCAACTTAAAATTCCAGTAGGTAGAGGAAAATGTCCTTGAAAGTGTTGGAAAGTTTTTTCTAGATTATGCTTGAAACAAAGTAAACAATTATAGTATATTCTCCAGAGCCTGATAGCATTATTTTTGAGGTTGTTCATAATTTTAGGATATTATGGAAACAAAGTTTTAACTTCCTATTGGAGGAAGAGGAAAAAGAACATTTCTTGCCTTAACTGTCACTGTTTCATTTGGGTGTAATCTCCCTAGGTTTATACAGATACTGATAAAATAAGTTAGTATTATGTCTCTTAGATCTTTAAGATGATGGAAAATGTTTTTAATGAAATTAAGTTATTAGTTTTGATAACCTTTATTATGGTTTGTAGACTATATGAACACTGTTCAAAGATCTTTTTGATAACTTGAAATATGCACAAATATAAAGCATATTACACCTTTAACAAGGCATAATATACTTTGTTAAAGAAAAGAATGTAATTTTGTCCTAAAGTGAGATGGCTAGTTTTTCACAGGATGAGAGGTAGAAATATATAGGGTGAGACTTAAGTTGATAGGGAAAGTTGTAGAAAGTTTGTGGAAGTTGATCGTATTTGTCATCAACAATGCTCACTAAAATTTGATCAGTTTGTTTAAGGGAGTATGCTTTTGTCCTGGGAAAATATGGCTGGTTTTCACAGAATGAGAGGCAGGAATATGTAGAACAAGACCTAAATGGATATGGAAGGCTATAGAGGGTTTGTGGAAGTAAATTTTGTTTGTTGTAATCAATGCTGAATATTACTTAAAAAGATTATATAAAGGTGTAATTTTGCCTTAAGGTGAAAAACTTGTTTTCATAAAATGTAAAGCAGACTTATGGGATAAATAAAAATTGCCATGATCTAAAGAGGGAGGATTGTGTGTGTGTGTCCTTCTATATGAAATGGCTGGACAGAAAAAAAAAAAAAAAAAAAAAAAAAAAGTAAAGCAGAAATATGAGGAACAAAATCTAAGTGAATATAAAAAGTTATACAAAGTTGTGTAAACAAATTTTATGATCAATACTAATTAATGTTTGATAAGCTTACTTATCAAATGATATACTGATACAAAACTAAAATTTAATTTTCTCTCTGTTAAAGTAGCAGTTTTCCTAAATTATTAGTCTGTTATGAATAAAAGGACAAAAAAATATTTTTTGAATTTTATCAAAATAAAAGACAAAGAGTCTGTGCTTTATCAGAATAACTTCTTGTATTTCATTTTGAGCTTATTGTATCCTTAGTGATTTAAAAAAAAACAAAGCCATTACTATTTAAGAAGTTAAGTTTTTTCCTTACTATTTTGTTATTTGTTGCATTTTTAAATAGAGGCTTGTTTAAACATAATGTTCAAACCTGACAATATTTAAAATTTTAAATCAACCCTAAAAGATATGTTTTCATTTAAAACTGTTGCAAAGAATTTGTTCTTTAACCTTGTAAAAAGTGGGGTGCTAAAATTGGTTTCATTTAATATATTATGAGTTCCATGAAAGTGTTTGGGAGGTGTTATAAAATTTAAGGCATTTTCTAATCTTTTGTTGGTTGATTCTGTATAAGTAAAATGCCATTTATATGTTTATATGTTATTTATATATTTAGAGATTGTATACATTCTTAAATACAATGTTCTCACTGTCTATATTCTGTCCTAATACTGATCTACATGCTAGTTTTGATCATAGTTTTAGTTATTCCTAGAAGAATGTTACATGTTGTGAAAACCAAAATATTCTTTCCATACAGTTTTGCTCTTATCCTTCTCTCAAAAGCAGGCAGTCTTCAACAAGAAAGGACTTTAAAAGAAAAGCAAGGCAAGTCTATAAGATATGTCCTACCTCTTGATTAACATAACCTGGTAAAGTGTAAGAGGTTTAATTGTTATTTCTAAATTATATGATACTTTATTATTTGTATAAAACCTAATAGCTTTTTAGAACTTTGTGTCTGTTTGACATGTGGTACTTTATTATTTGTATATAACCTAATAGCTCCTTAGAACTTTGTGTCTGTATGACATCTGAGACTCAGAGCTAAAGTGCTAAAGTTTGTTAGCTCTGAAGGTGCTGAAGAAGCAGCATTCATTCTAAAAGACCACACCAATTAAAGAAGCTGAAGAAAGAATCAGACTTCAGTTAAAGGTAAATGGGGCTAATCTAGTTAAAGACTAAGGTGAATCAGAATACAAGGTAAAAAAGTAATATTATCAGTATTTTAAAACTTTAATTTCTATAGCAATCAAAAAGGAAAAACTTATATTGTGAAGAAAATTTTTCAAATTTCTGTGATGCACTGTCTAATTTAACTTGTCTAGCCAGTTTATTTGAACAGCCTAGCTAACATGGATTTTTGCGATACCCTGATACACTTCAAAGTATTTTGGTCAAAAGACAGGAAAGCAGTTGCAAACTCCTTTAAGGTACTGGAGAAAAAACATGAAGAACTATTAAATCTTGACTTCTGAGAAATTCTTACTATTCTCTCACAAGCAATAGGAGCTCCCAATGTACTGAAACTGTAGAACTCAGCAAGGTAAAACTGTGAAAATAAACTCTAAAAATCTATGACCCCTGCCTAATAAAAGGAAACATTCTAATAAACCAAGCCCTCGATCCTGAGGCCTGCACTTAAGAAACTTATTTCTGTAATGATGAAGCTAAGCCTCATTAAAATTAATGCCTAAGAGACACCCCCTAAAAAGCTCTTTTGTTGCTCAAATGTAGCCTCTCTAAGCCAAACTCTGCAATTAAGCTCAGTACCTCCCCTCTATGTGGGACATGACATGATTTCCAGGGATAAAATTTTCCCTGGCAACATGGGAAATGACATAATTCCCAGGGATGAGCTCTGCCCTGGCAACGTGAAAATTAGACCAAAAAGGGGAAAAGAAATGAAGCAAAATAAAGTTTCAATGCCTAAGAAATTTCAAATACAGTCAGGTAGTCATTCTGGAGATTACTCTTATGCAGATCCCAGCAGATAAGGCAAACTGCCACCGTAGGCAAAGCCCCAAGGAACACTGTTCTTGGAAACCCTAAGGAATACTCCAAGCTCTATACAGAAAAAATAAATAAAAATGAAAATTATTTCCCCAATGTAATGTAGTTCTGCCACTTTCTTTAAAACCTAAAATTCTCAATTTACTTATTAAGTTTATTTTTCTGGAATTAAAGCCTCCAGATTGTTCCTATGCCAGATAAGCCCAGAAACCCAGAGGTACCAGTCTGTTCAAGAATGAAAACAAGTTTCATTCCTCTACCCTATTACATCAATGCCCCTTTTCAGCATGAAGAAATTATTGCAGTCACCACTCAAAATTATACTTCAAGATTGAAGAAAAATGGACAAAACAAGAAGGAGGATTTGTGACCAAGGATAAAAATTAACAAATGATTGTGATTATTGAAACATTATATGTGTGTGTGTGTGTGTGTGTACCTTTTTACTTTCTATTATATTGTGGAAAAGCCAAAAAGTAAATACTCAAAATTATTGTAACTGGCTGAACTGGAATCCAGATGCCTTGATCTTTGATAATTATTGTAAAACTATACAACTTTTATCTTGTGATTGCAAAATCTTGCGATTCACCCATTTTGTACCCCTAAACTGTTTTACAGCTTTAATGCCTTGTGATTACTAGACAATCCCTAAATGTTGATTAAATAAGGAACCTGAGCCAGCCCCACACAATTACTCATTAACATAAACCTGCCTATCTTTGGATAATATAAAACTATCAGAATTATTACAGCTTGGGGAGACAGATTTTAATCTGTTAGGTGATATGAATTCCTTGCTATATGTTGGCAAAGAACTTTTTCTCTCTTTGAAAGTCCCATGTCTCAGGAATTGGCCGTTAATGAAGTGCATTGTGCAGTGAGCCCTGCTCAGTATCAACATAAAATATAATGTTTTAAGGTCAAACAATGGTTCACTTTGTTTGACAATGTGCAGGACTAAGACACTAAGGGACAAGAAGAAAATACAGTAAGTAGTCCTGCTTTGTATCCTGATCTAGAAAAAGGATATGTTTATTATGTGGGAATATTTGAATAAGAATTATGCATTAAATGTTATGAAAATATCTTGCCAGGGAAATTGGATATTATCAATGTATAAAATTAGAGTATCCCATGTTATCTATATAGAATGATCTCATTTTTGTAAATCATGCACACACATTTTTCTGAGTTTTTATTTTGTTTATCAATAAAAGTACTAAAATGTTAATGAAAAACTCAGAGTGATGAGAATATTGTGTTATATCTTTATTTTTCTTAATTGTATAAAATATGTATATACTGCTTTTGTAATAATAAATTATTTTGAAATATTCATCTAAAAAAATTAAGATGTACTATTATGCATGGACTCCTGATAGTAATTATGGCTTAAAATTGGAATTTTCCTGGAAAGAATTTTGCACTGAAATTTTGGCATTTTCTTCAGAAAGTTTCAAAGTGACGTTTGGAATCATGTAGTACTAATGGTTTTCAGGACTATTCCAAACTCTCCATTAACTGAGCTGATACGGATCACATTGATATAATATATTGTTTAACAAACTGCCATTGTCAACAATGAAATTTATTTATTTGTTTGTTTGTTTGTTTGCTTATTTATTTATTTATTTATTTATATTTAAAGCAATTCTAAGGCAGTGCTGTCTAAGGTTTGCCTAGCTGAGCAACAAACTCAGAGGCCCAGGATCATTTCAGTGTCAATGCGAATGTACAACTGATAAACTTTGATATACTGCGATTTTTGAAAAATAAATTAAAATTTATATTTCTATACTTTGTAGTAAAAACTAAATATTTTTATAGAATGAATAAAATCACACCATGTTTTCATCACTCTTGACTCTGCAGTTTTTTTTTTTCAAAATTGCATACCACAAATCATAAATAACATAAATGGGCCTCTGATATGACATTTCTGCTTCCCTCAATCAGAATTCTTTACTGTCTTATCTCATGGAAGATAAAATCGGTTCTGTTTCTTTTTGGATTCTGTATCCTTCTGTCTCTACCTCCCAGGATGCCATGATGATCTTCTCTGTAATCCATGTTGCTTGTATTTTACCACAACATTTTTTGACAGTGATGGTTGCTTACTTTTTCAAGGCCATACATTATCACTAACAAGAATACTAGAATTTTACATGTGCAGTTTTTAAATTTTTGGCTTTCAAATCAGGAACGTAATGAATTGGAAGTGAAGGAGGTTGCTTTCATCTACTGTACTAGATGGCTGACACCATTTACTTAGAACTTAGGGGTGACTTCTTTAAATATTTGTATGGCTCTGTTGATAGATATTCTGTGTCAAGGGTGTGTCTCCACCTGGCTCTTTGTTATTCCTTTTAAAATGTTATTCCACATTAAAAACAAACAACACAAAAAAATAGTTGCACAGCTCACAAACATAGAACTTTAACCACTTTCTGTGTAAAACAAATAAATACATAAATACATTCTTTTATTCATAATGATCTGATAGAAGACAATTTTTTTCATCCAATTTAGGATCTCATGGCTTTACTCAGTGATTCATGAATCAGGCAGCATCCCCTTCAGAAAGAAGAAGCAAGCTCCACCGAAGGTGTGTAAAGGAGGAGGTCAGATAGGGTAAATGCAGAAGCAAGTGAGGTAATGTTCTCACTGGCTGACATTAAGTTTCTGTTTTATTTAGGGGAGTCTTACAAAGGTGAGCAAGCGGTTGCTTAAGAATGAAGAACTTAGCCACCGTTAACTGATCAGATATATTTAAATTTGGTTTTCTGGGCAAGCCGGGCATTTACAGGAAATAGAAACTAGCCTAGGTTTTATGTAACTGACTGGAGGCTTGAATGGGCACCCCCATACTGGGCCTGCTAGATTGCATTTATCAGGTTTCTGGTTTTGCTTCTTAATCTTTTTATGGTACAAACTGTGAGAGCTTCAAATGCTGACCAAAAAAAAAAAAAAAAAAGTCAGAGAAGAATAAACTTCAGGGAAAGATTTAGTAATATTGTTAATAGCGATGATGTTAGCATTTCAGATGTGTGAATTGTGTCAACTAAACTCTTTCAAATTCTGATAACAGCCTAAGATCCCCTTTACTGTTACTACCTTTATGTTCATTAAGACTCTTACGTAGGAAATTGCAAATGTAATCCAGACTTATTTGGTTTGGCAGGCAAAGATGTGGTCATATACAAGATGTACAACAATTTGTCAATTAAAAGGTCAAAAAGAAACCAACTGAAAGAAGTCTGAAAGAGGCAAAGCATAGATATTGAGATTTTTAGGTAGTAAAGATTTAGGAACGTTTTCATTGATGATCTATGTGTATGTAAGTATTTTTATGGAAATCACTTTTAGATGAGTTTCTGTAAAGATTTTGAAAGACATTACAAAAGAAGTTAATTATCCTTGTGTCTGGACATTCTCTATACATTCATCTCCTAAAATCAGGATCATAAAGAGGATGTTAATTGGCAAATGGCCTGAATAAGGATTTCTAATATTAGTTGAAAACACTTCAGGAGAAATAATCCATCTAAGCTTTCTCCTTGAATTGTTAAATAACAGAAGGCTCAAAAGAAAAATAGTATTTTAAATTTTTCACCACTATCACATAAACACTCTGGTTCTGAAATATAACTGCATTAAAAGGTGTTACCAAAAATAATAAATATTAAGGATAAGGAATCCACTAAACAAAGAAATTTAATTAGTTGTATAATCATAATTTAAAAATGAGGGCTGCAAATAAATAAATAATGACTAGGAGCACAGGCTACTGTTAAGAGATTCTTAGATTGAACTTAAGCGTGGCCTGTTTTCAAAAAGAGGTCAAACTATCACACTGGCCAAAGCAAGGTGGGAGCAAGGAAGAAAAGAAAAGAAAAAAAATCTTGCTGCGAAGGACAAAACAGGACCAGAATAGACTAATAATTTGTTGTTATAGTGCACTCTGAAAAGAAGAGCGTAGTATGACCAGTATTCTTTTATTCTAATCGAGTGATTCTGTTTATGGGAATATTCTTGTGGTAACATTATCCCAAAGATTTGATGGATTCAAAGTCTTCATTTGTCAAAACTCTTTACTAACCTGTTAGGAAAATAGATGTCTTTTCAATTTAAGAGAAAATATAAGATTTATTTTTTTAAATATTGGGCCCTAGTTATTATGTTATGCTAACTAGATGAGGGGAACATTTTTGATGATTGCAAATGCATTTCACATTTCTGTCTTCCATCTCTCTTCTGGAGCAAGAGTGACACTCTGTGAATCAGAATATGATGAATGCCAACAGGGTGGAAACTGATTTGGAATTGCTTGGAGATTTTAGCTATATAAGTAACATGTGTAAAGGACTTTGTTTCAGATCAAACTTTAACTTGGAAGAGAAAACTAAAATATAATTTTACATGATGCATCACTTATTTCTTTCCTTCCTTTTATTGCTATCACTATTTGGAAATAAATGGTATTCTTTTAAAAACACACACACACAAGAAAGTGGAGCTTATTTTCATTCTTCGCTACCTGATTATTTAAAAAAAAAAAACAAAAAGGAATATGACTGAGTGAAAATGTATACAAGAAGATTAGTCAAAATCAAAATTTATATATTAAATGACACTATTACAGGATGAGTAATGTAGATTGTAGGTAAACCAAGAAATTTCAGAAAAATGAATAATTTTATGGGACTAATTTAATTTTATGATTTTATTTTCAGTTGTACAATATTTTAGATCATGATGGGTTTAGAAATCTTTTATTTTTTTTTTTTTTGTTATTTCTCCATGATAGCATGCACTTTAATGCTCACATCAACTGAAGCAAATATAATTCTATTCAGCTTTATAAAATATTCCATCTCCAGTACTATATGTACTTGGTACACACCCCTTTAGTGAATTCTCCAGTTATTAAAAATTATTCTTTGGGGGATTGTAAATGAAGATAATGTGTTTGGTTAAAAAAGTGCAGTATAACTCCCCAGATATGCTGATATGCTCCCCTCCAACAACCTTTAAAAAGTTGTGCATAGAAAAGCCCATGCTGGAAATAAATTGAAAGCTAAGTTAAAAACAAGAATGCCAGGCATGTAAGTATTAGGATAGTCATGCAGCATAATTTAACATTAAAAATCAAACCTGACAACAATCAGGTTGTCAAAAATTAGGAGTTGACTCCTTAATGGAAAACTGTTTTTAATTTGAATAAATTATTAACTAAAACACTGACAGAGAAACTGTTAGAAAATACGTTAAGTGAAACAAGTGCTTAATATGCATATGATCCTTTTTGCCTACATAAAAAATACATCTCTATCCAAAATATGGAATAGAAAGTTTACAAAGAGAAAATGCAAATGTATTGAATTTACTAAAATGTTATCAAGGGTAATTATTATTTAAAAAGTCGGAATACATTTTGGAGTTAAGAAAGGGGAAGAAGTTGTTGTGGGTGGGAATGTACATGGATGTAGTCATTTTAAAGGTCCTGGGAAAGTCGTTGTGCTTAATGAATGGTGATTATACAGGTATTGTTTTGCAGTAATTCTTAAAAATGTAAATATATTTATAGACATTCCTCTATAGGTCTGACATATTTCACAAAATAAAGTTTTATAAAATGCTGATCTTTATAAAGCAGGATAATATCTTACCACTGCATTATATGTGCACTATTTTAAAGCTCTTTGACTAAATTTTCTGCTCTCAAAATGTTAGTAATGACTTTCCTCTTGATTTTATTTTTCTAAGCAAACTCATTACAAATTCTGCATCTGTACTACAAATGATACAATTTTATGACTGAAACATCACTACACTTTATCATTGAATACATGGTCCACTGTGAATGTAATTAGTATAAGCTGACAAACATCTAAAACTTAAAATCCATGCGCATATTTTTGATTCTATAACCTATAATTCAAATAAACTTTCTTAAACTAAGAAAAAAATGATTTTGGTTGTTATGATTGAATTGTGTCCCCTCAAAAGATGTGTTCAAGTCCTAATCCCTGGTTCCATGCATGTGATCCTATTTGGAACCTAGATCTTTGAATAAAGCCAAATTGAATTCGGGTGGTCCTAAATCAATATTACTGGTATTCTTATAAGAAGGAGAAAATTGGGCATTAGCAGACAGTGAAAATATGGCTATGCCACCGAGGCAGAAACTGAGTTATGCTGCAAGCAAAGAATGCCACGGATTGCCGCCGAGCCACTGCTAAAAACCCTACAGACTTCAGAGGAAGCATAACTCTACCAAGACCTTGATTTTGGACTTGGAGCTTCCAAAACTGCGAGACAATAAATTGCTGTTGTTTTAAGCCATCCGGTTTGTGTTATGACAGCCCCAGCAAACGAAGACAATAGTTAAAAGGAATATCATGTATTTAGGAAAATCACCCCATAATATTCAAAAGTCAGATGTCTTCGGTTGTAAGACTGCTGAACTTTAAGTAAAGCAGAGCGGGGTGGGAACATGAGCATCATGACCAAAAGCTCAACTCACTGAGAAGGGAAATAAATTCAGTTTGGAGATGACGTGTTTGAAGTTGTCTGCAGCTGCAGAAGGCAAACGGGAAAGGTGTTTCGGCAGCACATGAAAGGCCCCGACACGCATATGCTTGAAGAGACTACTTTGAGGAACGTGTAAGAAGATACATTCGCAACTAATTTACGTATCCTTCCTTTAAGACTCGTGCTCTACCTTTAACCTTTTCCATGTATACAATATATTGATTTTTAAAAATGTATTGGGCTTATTCTAAGTTTGCATTTAAACGGTCTCCTAGCAATGAGTTTCTGCTAAAACAAAAACTTTCTTTGATCTTGATTATCCGTGCCTGAAACACTCGTAACGTTCCATTATAGCACTGGGAGCCACACCAGAACACCAGTGTCCTTGAAGCCAGCCTAAATGATGCTGCTTAATTTCAAGCCTTCATGATATTGTGGATTTATGTGTAGCCATTTATATGAGACAGCTTTTCCTCTAAAAGATTTTTGCAAGGTGAAAGAAGAATCTGGATTAAATAACCTTAATCCTGTCATAAAATGTTTCTAAAAATCTGATTAATATACAAAAGCTGTCAGTTCTGCTTGAGGTAATTATAGTGCCTCGAGTCTGCAAACGCTGGAGAGCGGCAGCCTCTTCACTCCCATTCACATCCCGCCAGTTTCCTGTAGTCACTACCAGCCATCCCTACCTCTGAAAAATGAAAGATGAAAAACAGGGCTAAGCAAAACCTCGTCTATCCATACAGTGGACTATGACTCAGTGATATAGAGAAATGAGCTATCAAACCGTGAAAAGGCATGGAGGAGCCCCAAGTGAGTATTGCTATGTGAAAGAAGCCAGTCTGAAAAGGCTGCATGATTCCAATTATGAGAAACTCTGAAAAGGCAAAACTATTGAGACAGTAAAAAGACCGTGTTCCCAGAGGTTTGGGGCAAGGAAAGGAGGGATGACTAGATGGAACACAGGATGTTTAGGGCACGATAGGCACTCTGTAAGATACTGAAATGGCAGATACATGACATTATACATTTGCCAAAATGCATAGAACTGTGCAACACAGAGTGAACCTTAATGTAAACTGTAGGCTTTTGTTAATAATAATTTACCAATATTGGTTTATCAATTGTAACAAATGTACCACACTACTGCAAGGGAATTGGAGTATCTGTGTACATTCTGCTCATTTTTTCTGAAAACATAAACCTTCTCTAAAAATATAAGGTCTATTAATTTTTAAAGCTACATCCAATCTGGCATAAGAGCAAAAGACTAACATAAGACAATGGGTAGTCAATTAAAAAGAAAACTTTCAAAATATAAATAGCCACCGACTGTTATTTTTCAAAGTCCGGATAGAAATTCTTCCTTTATTAGATAGGTTTTAATGATTACTGTTATAATTAGGATTATCATTAAAACCCCAAAAATGTGAGAGAACTGATTGGGGAAGAGGAATTTTCAATAGCAATTTCAATAATAAAAGAAGTATATGCCTGTTTCTATTCAATAAAACAAGAACATAGAGAAAACTTTTATGTGATTTCCATAGGGAAAATGAAACAAATGGATTCGATTTAAGAAAATCGGACAGTAAATGTAATAAGTATGTGAAAATGATTTGTCATCTTAAGGAAAAAATACATAATATATATCCCAAATAAAAATTTGAAATAGCATAAATTCATAGGTTCTTCTTTCAAATGATACCTACACATCTAAAATATAAATTTACCAAAACACGTAAAGCCTCTTCAGCAAATAAAATATTTTAAAATCCTCTCCAGCTTGATAGTAATATAAACAGTTGATTTGTTGTGAATAGAAGTTATGGGAAATGAAATAAGAATATATCAATTTGTCATAGTGGCTCGGGGTCAGAATTGAAAAAACCCTGTATATTAAATATGACTTTAGCTGTTATTCCATTCTTCAAAGAGCTATAATGACTGGCAGTTCCACATGAAGGCAGGCAAAGCCCTGTAGAAGGCACTTGAAGTTCTACAATCTTCTTTCACTCATAAATTAATGTCCAGTATACTTTTAGTATTAAGAAAATATTATTTTATGGAAGGTCATTGACAATTATTAATTCACTCAACATTATTTGGCATTTGGTTCCTGTGAAATGTTATGCTATGTGCAGAAGAAAGGGGTGGAGGAGATCCCATCCGTCTAGGACTTTAGTTCTTACAATACAATTTCAAATATTTGTTAATACAGTCAGTAAATATTAGCAGGAATATTTCAGATCGATTTGGCAAAAACAAAAAACAGATATCGTTGATGACCACTTTCTTGTTATAATGAACATGCCCTATGTAAATAAAGAATTAAAATATACGGCCTACATATACAGTGTACATGACAAGGACCTGTAGGAGAGGCCATAGCCCCTTATCAGGGAAGGCGCTACTGTGTAGGCCAAGGTGGCAGGTAAGGGAGATGGTCTCTGTGGTTAAGCAAAATGTATCCAGTCAAAGCTGATGGGAGGAGGCAGTGGAAAAAAGGGCCCAAGAAAGTGGGAAGCGCCCCACTTTCATGAGATGTCATAAAATTGGCCAGACTAATCCTTATTACCTCAGTGAGGAAAGCATTCTTATCAGGCTAATTATATATATATATATATATATATATATGTCAACTCTATTAAAAATACTTTATATGATAACTATATTCTAAACTCAGTAATCTATTAGTCTACATCCTTTCCTAACCAAGTCACACACAAGGAATATTATAATGATATATGAAAATAAAACATGAAAACTTCTACCAAACTCAACCATCACTTTGACCGAATGAAACATACTTGGCAGTTAAGGAATTTATAAATTGCATATTGCTTTGCTGATGTTCTTTAAGAACTACTTAACTCACCCCAAGTGTCCAGATAGCACTTATTTTTATGCAGAATGAAGAAATTTTTAAAAGTGTCTACTCCTTTTCACCAGGAGTGAAACATAGTTTATAACAAAACTGTTTTCAAAATCATAGAAGATCCACTGAATAGCTGCTTTAAAGAACACTGTCAACAAAAATAATTTTAAGTACAAACAAATGCATTTATTACAATAAAAATGTATACAAATAAATGGGAAATTTGAATTAAGAAAATATTAAGAGTAAGAACTAAGATCGCTTTAGAAATTTATCATGGAAATGTTCAGGAAATAAATACATTTACCATTATGCTTAAATGTTTCTGATAAATTGCCTTTTCAAAACTTGCCTTCAACAGCATTAGAGAGAGTATATCAGTTTGCTCTAAAATGATTTCTGTGGGAATTAAAGGGTTTCATTAAGGATTTCCCAATCCATGGTTGCAAAGTTGCTTGAAAAAGGGAAACCACTCAGGTGGAAAAATTGAATGAGGACATTTTCATTAACATACTTGTAGCTTTAGCAACATTTTGCCTCTTGTTAAATGTGCAATATTTAAAGAGAAAAACATAAACAGGAGTTATATTGCCAGAGAACAGAAAATAAGAGGTAAGGAAAGCAATCATATGGGATTTGGGACAAATTTCATAAGTGAAAGAAAAAATATTATACTTATTATGTCTTGGCTAGACCTTCATTTGGAGACTCTATTAGCTTTTACAGGCTGTTGTAACAAACTATCTATCACAAGCTTGTGGCTTACAGAAACAGAAATGTATTAACAGCTCTGTTGGCTAGAAATTCAAATTCAAGGTACTGGCAGGACCATGTTCCTTCTGATACCTGGAGAAAGAGAATACTTCCTTGCCCTTTCTACTTTGCCGTGTTCACTGACAATCCCTGGTGTTTCTTGGTTTGTGTAAGCCTAACTGCAATGTCTGCCTCCATCCTCCTAAGGCCATCTTCCCTCTGTGTCTACTTGTGTCTCTGTTTTTCTTCTCTTCTTATGAAAGCATCATTCATATTGGATTAGGGCCCACTATAATCCAGTTTGACCTCATTTTAACTAAAAACAACTACAGAAAACCCATTGCCAAAGAAGGTCACAGTCACATGTCCTGGGGGTTAGGACTTCAACATAGCTTCGGGAAGGGGAACACAAACCCACAACTGAGACTATCGTAAGAGTATAAAGCAGCTCAAAGTAATCCCCATTGTACTGAAATACATCAAATTAGTTTGAAGCCCAGAAATAATTATGAAATCAATATAACAGAGTATTGCCCGCAGGCACACATCTCTATCATTCTGTGTTGTAAAACATTGAATTTGTGTCATTATTAGTAAAAAGACATTAGTCCCACTCTTTTACCAGTGACCTGCCAACATGGGCTGTGTTTGTACCAAAACCATGAAGAAGGCAGCCCAGGCCATCATTGAAAAGTACTTTGTGGACCCAGGCAACGGCGATCACAAGAACACATGTGTGTGCAAGGAGATCACCATTAATCCCAGCAAAAAACTCCGTGACAAGATAGCAGGGTTACGTCACATACCTGATG
Source organism: Tolypeutes matacus (assembly GCA_026826555.1). Taxonomy (NCBI): domain Eukaryota; kingdom Metazoa; phylum Chordata; class Mammalia; order Cingulata; family Chlamyphoridae; genus Tolypeutes; species Tolypeutes matacus. Next base: position 14,986,631 of record JAKSZT010010858.1, read on the forward strand.
AAGTGAATTCAGTCCCGTGAGAGGTATCTCCATCAGGCTGCAGGAGGAGGAGAGAGAAAGGAGAGAGAATCATATTCCTGAGATTTCAGCCCTGATCAGGAGATCACTGAAGTAGCTCCTGAACTAAGGAAATGCTGAAGCCCTTGGACTTCGGCAGCTTCTTCAACCTGCAGGTCACTCGGCCCCCAGTTGGAATGAATTTAAAAAACACCACATGGAGCTGTTTGAATCTGGCTGCTGTGATATAATATTTTCAGTAAACCTGGGGACAAAAAAAAAAAAAAAAGGCATTAGTCCCTTCCACATATCATAAAACCTATGATATGTTTTTATCATATTTACTTATGATAAAACTTTTGGTAAAAAGCAACATAAAAAAGAATATGTTTCAAAATTGTAAATATATAGTAAAGCAGGTTGAGAGAACAACATGTGACAGTCCTTATAAACATTTTGTTTGACCTGCCTCTGGTAAGCTTTGACTTCATGAAACTAGGCTGATATTTGAATGTGACCACAATTCATAGCATCTAATTTCACTGTTCATGTTTAGGTTAGATCTTGCTTACCCTGACATTTAGCAGCATTATGAGAGTCACTGCTTTAAAGCTTAGGCTTCAGGGACAGAACCAGGGAAGTGTGACTGCATTTGGATGACCACTCCGCTCTAAAGGAAAGAGCCTACTTAAAGTCAGTGTCATGACAGGCTCCTTTGAAGATGTTTTGACTTTGAAAACTTTGATCATGAAAGTGATCAAAACCTGAGAATCCAGGAAGATTGACTGCAGAACATGTGATGCCAAAGCAGTGCCCAGGGTATGGCAATTCTATCCATGCTTTAATGGAACTATTTACTTAAGAAAATGTCATTCTGAGCCATTATTGTTGTTGATGCATGTAAATCAAAATTCAGAAATGCAAATGTGAATTTGAACCATATTATTAATTCATCTTTCACTGACATTCACAATATCAAGCAACTCTGTAAAAGCAATGGGGATGTCAAAAAAGAATGTTACTGGTCTTTTAATAATACTCTTTTTAATTCAATTGCTAATAGTGAAATTAATGTCTGTAGCAAGTTTCCCTTCAAATTGGTAATAGCCATTGTAATGGGATGCCCAGATTCCCCTTCAGAAGCCAGGTCTTATTCCCCAGTTGTTGAGAGTACTGCTAGCAGATAGCACTGAGCTCTCAGCCCCCTGAGATCTTCTCCTTGGATGTCTGCATCCAGTGACTAGTCATACACTATGGATTTGAGTCCCATGCAATTCTCAGTTTGGTTTTGTAGTGACTGGTTTCCAGGTGCCCTGCTCCGTGACTGAAGTCCATTTCACCTTCAGAGCCCTGGAGCCAGGTTCTTGCTACCGAGCAGCCCAACCTCCCCCTGAGCCCTCTCCTGCTTCCTTACTTTCCTATCCACGGGTGTGGCTCTGCCGAATACTCGCTGCACACTAATTTCTATCTCAGATTTTGCTTCCCAGGAAGCCCTACCTGTGACAAACCTGGTCCACCTACATCCATAGCGGCTCCTCTAAACTAGACCCTCTGTGTTCTGCTCCCAGCACCTCTCTTGCTCCCTTTGCTTCAACTTTGAGAGAGAAATGGATCAGCAATAGTCTTGTTAGATATATAAATGAAGGCCATAAGTCTCCCATTAATTAATTCAGAACCAGCATTACAGGGAACTGCTATGGCATGTGGAACCAGGCAGACCCTAAAATCAAACTCGAGTTACAATCCTCATAGAACATTCTGCATCAGGTTTATGGAAGTATTAGATATGGGAAGGCATGTTAAGTACCTGGGACACAGAAGTGTCAGTTAGGGGGACCAATTGTCTTTATTGGCTTGTGACTTTCCTAGCTTTAACATTGAAAGGAAAGCCCCATGTCCAGGAAACCCCTGAGCCACAGGCAAACTGGGGAAGTTGGTTATCCCAATGTCAGTATACATTAGCAGACAGTAGTAGGTATACAAAATCCAAACAGTAACTAGAAATTTTGTTGTCTATGGCAACTGCCACTAAAGCCCAAGGGTTTAGTGAATCAATAACATGAGTCTTTCGCTAGCTTCCGGTTTTAACTTATTATTGAACAGGAAGCATAACTTTAAAATTCCAGCTTTCAAATTGTGAACATTTTAAATGTTGATGACCTAGGGCAATACTATTTAATCCCTGCTTCTGAGCCTTACCTCAACCACAAAAAGATGAGCCCATTGAGAAAATTTTGCCACTACAGCTTCCTGCCACATGGGTGTATTTCTCTTTCCCTGAAACACACTGGGGAAATGTGAAATATATCCTGCCAGAAGCATCATGAAACCCTATATCCAGGGAGCAATTCAGCTGTGCATGAAGTTTTGCATATTCATAAAATTGAATGCAAATGAAAAGCAATTTCCCTAAGAGGAAATAAATCATACTATTCTTCCTAAAATTGGAGTACTTGGAGTGGTTTTATTATACATAAAAATTAATGTTATAATTACTCTTAGGAATTTTTCTTACTTTATTGATTTATACTTTTGGCAGACTTGCCACCTATACTTCTCTCCCCACAAATTGATTCTGACATCTCAGCAGCACTTACAATAGTGACTTCTCTCTGTTGTGAAAGTATAAAGTAATTCTAAAATATTTGTGCCAACCCCTTCCACTATTTGTTCTTGTTACTGTTATAAGCTATAACATAACCTTTGTCTTTGTGTGGATAAAATAAAATTAAGCCTTAGATGGTTCATAAAGTCTGTAATTGTAATGGGATTTTCAATCCTCTAAATAATATCAGGATTTACTATGAGGGGGATGTTCTAAGGGCATGAACCCAAAGTGTCACAGACTCACTTTACAGAGTATGATAACCATTCCCACTTGCCATAATTTGGAGTCAAATCAATATTAAATAAGAGTTTTGTTGATGAGCCTTCCCTTCCCAACATCATATAATCACACTAATAAGACTACATTAAGAGGAGCAGTGGTTTGCAGCTAGAGTTCCAAGAGATTAACTCTCTTTGAGGATAAAGAGAAAGGAAAACTCCAGAGCCAAAAAGGGTGACAAAATCAAGGTCAGTATAGAAACTTAATGCCTTTGGAGCCCATAGCTACAATAAATGACAATCACAACCCAACTCATGGCAAGATTAACATAAATCCTCACACTAAAGCCTAACTTATTTCAGTATCTATGACCCTACACAGCATGCTGGGCAAGTCAAAAAGCATGAAAAGGGGAACAGGTGGTTGAGCACCTGCTTCCAATGTACAGAAATAGAAACGACATAGATGCCGGAATTATCATACAAAGATCTAAAATAATCATGATGAATATGTTAAAGTCTCAAAGTACACAATATGCAATACGAGATGGGTAATGTCAGCAGAAAGATGCAAATTATAAAAGGAATCAAAGGAAGTTCTAGAAATAAAAATTATAGGAACAGAAATGAAGAATGCTCTTTGTAGGGCTCATTATTAGACTCAAGTCAGCCAAACAAAGAATCAGTGAACATGAAGTTTGGGCAATAGACATTACCCAAAATCAGATGCAAAGAAAGAAAAAAGAATATCCAACATCTGTGGAACAATATCTACAGGTAAAATGTATATGTCATTTGAAAAAACAGAAGAAGGAGAAAGAACAGGTTAGAAGAAATATTTGAAAAAATAAAGGCCAAACATTTTTCAAAATTAGTAACAGAAACCAAGCCACAGACCCCAAGTTCCTCAGAGAACACCAAGCAGGGAAAAAAGAAAAGAAAAACAAAGCAAAATTTAAAATACCCAGCCATTATTGGCAAAATGTGGAAAACCAAAGACAAAAGAGAACGTTTTGAAGGCAGCCGAGGGGGCACAAAGTTTACTACAAGGGAACAAGGATAAATTTTACAGCATATTTTTTTGCCAGAGACCATGCAGAAAGGAAGACAGTGGAGTGAAAGCTTTAGTTTTGAAAGAAAAAAAACCTGCATCTCTGAATTGTCTATTTACCAAAAATATTCTTCAAAAGTGAAAAAAATCTTACTCAAACAAAAACAGAGAAACTCCATGGCCTGCAGAAGTGCCCTACAAGAAATGTTAAAAAGAACTTCAATTCTGCAAGACAACTGCTCGGAACTCTTCAAAATATGAAAATGGACTTTTCTAGATAAGTCACTCAGAGAAATAACCAAATTCAAGGTGTGGCCCTTAACTGTCTTCTGATTCAGGGAAAATAAAATAGCTATGAAAGTGTGGGATAATTGAGGAATTATGAAGAGGAAATGGGTGTTAGATAATGTAGTATGTCCAATTTTCCTAGAAATGATAATGGTATTGAGCTTATATAGGATAAAGTCCTTAGGAGACACATGCAGAAGCTTGCAAGTTTGAAAACCCATGAAGTCTGTAATATTTTCAAAATATCTGAGAAAGTATGAGAGAAAGCAAGCATGTAAACAATTATTCAACTATTGAGTCTTGGTGGAGGATGTAGAGCTGTTCATTGGTCACCCGTTAAGCTTTTATGTATGTTTGAAACTTATAAAGAACTGAGGCAATAAAAGAATTTCAAGCAGCAGCACTGGAACACTAGAGGGGTTCTCTGCATTGAAAATTTCCCTGCATCTGCCACTGATTGAGACCTGCAGGCTGTGGGAAATAGGCACCCACTGGCAAAGCTAATCTTGGCTCTGTCTATTCTGTCTGTGAGTAAAAGGTCTTTCCATCCAAGTTTGGGTGAGTTTGGCTTTTGTGGTGACCCTGAAACCTGTATTGGAGTGGGATGACATCTCTTTAGGTGTCCCTCTTTCTGACAATCAAAAGATAACAGTCTATTTAAAGCAAGGAGAGTAACAATGTAGATGGGGTTAACTGCATGTGTAAAAGTTAAATGAATGACAACGTTGCAAGGAGTTAGAGGGAGGAATTGGGACAATTCTAAGTTTTCTGCACTACAGGTTAAGCAGTTTGGTATTAGAGGGAAGATTTAGATTATTTTTTAAAATGGTTATTTTAAATTCTAGGGCAGCCACTAAAAATTTAAACTAACTATAAATAATAAGTCAATAAAAGAGAAATGGAATATATAAACTGCTCAATTAACGCCAAAGAGGCAGTAAAAGATGGGTAAAAAGAAAAATTGCAATAAATAGAAAATCATTGCCAACATGGTAGCTATTAATCCAACTATATCAATAATTCCTTCAAATATGAATGATTTCCAAAAGCATGAGCAGCAAAAGAAACAATATATAAATTTGACTTCATCAAAGGTAAATATTGAGAAAGTAAAAAGAAAACCTAAAGAGTAAGAGAAATTAGTTGCAAACTATATATCTACCAAGGGCTTAGTATCCAGAATATATAAAGAATTTTTATAATGAAACAACAAAAAGACAAAAAAAAACAGTTTAAAAAAAATGGGTAAAAGACTTGAACATTTTTCCAAAGAGGCTATATAAATGGCCAATAAACATGTGAAAAGTTGCTTAACATCATTAACCATTAAGAAAATGCAAATCTGAAAACCACAGTGAGTTACCTCTACACATTCAGAAAGAAGGCTTTTATTTTTTAAAAAATGGAAATCACCAAGTATTTGAGAAGATGCAGAGAAATTGGAACTCTGGTGCATTAATAGAAGGAAGGAATGTGAAATGGTGCAGCCACTGTGGAAAACAATATGGTGGTGCCTCAAAAAGTTAAATATAATATTACCATATGACCCAGAAATTCCACTCCTAGGTATATAAACAAAGAAAGTGAAAACTATATGAACATGGGAGAGGATGTGGCTCAAGCAGATGAGTGCCTGCTTCCCACACGGGAGGTCCCAGTTTCAGTTCCTGCATCTCCTAGAAAAAACAAACAACAGATAAAACAAATGAAAGAGCCAACTCAAGGAAGCCATTGTGGCTCAGTGGTTGAGCGCCAGCTTCCCACATGCGAGGTCTCAGGTTCAATTCCTGGCCCCTGGAACCCCCCCCCCCAAAAAAATGAACAAACAGATACTTGTACACCAACGTTTATAGCAGCATTATTCATGATAGCCCAAAGGTGGAAGCACCTTAAGTGTCCGTCAACAAATGAGTGGCTAAATAAAATGCAGTATGAACACACATTGGAATATTATTCAGCCATAATAATGAATGAAGTTCCGACACATACAGCAACATAGAAAAACCTTGAAAACCTTGTGCTGAGTGAAATAAGCAAGGCACATAAAGACAAGTATTGTATTGATATCTATTTGTAGATATCTCTATATTTGTAGAGATATCTACAAATAGAAAACTCACAGAAACAGAAGGTATATTAGAGGTTACCAGGTATGATGGGAGGAAAGGAAGGGGTAGTTTTGCTTGGTGGGTATGGAATACTTATAAATAAAATTTTAAAATTGTACAAAAAAAAAAAAGGAATAAAGGAAAAATTCTTCTAGGGGGAAAGAGAATGGTTTAAACATATAGTAAAAAGACAGATATTATGAGATGTATAAAATTGCAAGATCCAACTCTAGATGCTCTACAAGAAATCCACTTATAATATAAGGACAAAGATAGGTTATAAGTAAAGGGATATTGAAAAATATGTCATGCTAATAATAATCAAAAGAAAGTTGGAGCAACTATATTGATTCCAGATAAAGCAGACTTCAGAAAATGAAAAATCATCATGAATATAGAAGGAATTACATATTGATAAAAGAGTCAATTTTGCAGGAAAACATAACAATGTGCAATGTATATGTACTTAAATACAGTGCATCAAAATACGTGAGTCAAAAACTGATAGAATTCCCAGAAGAAAGATTCTAATTCACTGTTATAGATGGAGACATCAATACCCCTCTTTCAGTAATTGCTAAATCAAAGAGGCAGAAAATCTATAGGGATATAGTTGATCTGAACAGTACCATCAATCAACTTGATCTAATTGACATTTATAGAATATTGTTTCCAACAACAGTAGAATACACATTTTTTTCAAGTTTATATGGAAGAGTTACTAAGATAGATCACATCCTAGGCCATAAAACACACATTAAAAATTTAAAAGAATAGAAATCATACAAAGTTATATTGTCAAACTATAATATAATAAAACTAGAAATCAGTAACAGAAAGAGACCTAGAAAATCCCCCAGATATTTGAAGATTAAAGAACACACTTGAAAATGACATATGCAGCCAAAAGAAGTCTGAAGGGTAATTAAAAATTATTTTGAACTTAAATGAAAATAAAAATACAACTTACCAAAATTGTAAGATTCAGCAGTGCTGAGAGGATAATTTATACCATCAGTTGCAAATATTAGAAAATAAGAAAGATCTAAAATTAATAACCTACGCTTCCACCTTAGAATACTAAAGAAAGAAATGCAATTTAAGCCTAAAGCAAACACATAAAATAATGACCAAAAGTAAACACTGAAATTAATGAAATTGAACAAAGGAAACAATAGAGGAAATCAATGAAACCAAAAATTGGGTTCTTTGAAAATATCAATAAAATCACAAAGTCTCTAGCCAAGCTAACCAATAAAAGAGAAAGAAAACATAAATTATCAATATCAGTAATAAAAGAGGAATCACCATTATTGACACTTTGAAAACTAAAAGGAGGAAAAGAGAAGAACTTGAACAACTCTATGTCCATAATTTGAATACTTAGATGAAATTATTATTAAGCCTCTAGCTAGGTTCATCAAAAATTTTTGATCTGTAAATTCAACATAAATACAATAGAATTCCCAGCAAGCATTTTTGTAGCTATCAACAAACTCATTTTTAACTTGATATGGCAACTCAAAGAAAACGAAAAGTGAAAACATGGGTAACTCATGTTGCCTGATTCCAAGACTTATTAGAAAACTGCAGCAATCTAGATTCTGGCAAAAGCATAAACACAAAAATTGATTGAGTGGAATAGAGAGGCCGGAAATAGTCTGGCACAAATATAGTCAACTGATTTCTTACAAAGATGCAAAGTCAGTTCAATGCAGAAAGAAGAGTATATTTTAAAAATGGATTTAGAATGACTGGACATCATATGCAAAAAAACAGACTTCAATACATACCTACACTTTACAGAAAGTTAACTCAAAATGGGTCATAGACAGATTAAAATGAAAAGCCATAAAGCTTTTAGAAGCAAAGATGAGAAAATTTGCATAACCTTGAGTTTGGTGATAAGATTTTAGGTACAACACCAAAAACACAATCCATGAAACAAAATTATCGACTATAAATCTTTGGCTCTGTGAGAGGCACTGTTATGAGAAAATGAAAAGACGAATCATCGACTGTGACAAAATATTTTCAAATCATGTATCTGATAAACAGCTTGCATCTGGAAGATAAAAGAAGTCTTAAAACTTAACTGTGAGAAAACAAATAAACCAGATATAACATGGGCAAAAATCTTCACAGACACTTTACCAAACAAGATATACAGGTAGGAAACAAGCATATGAAAAAATGCTTACCATAATTTGCCATTAGGAAAATGAAAATGAAAACGAAAACATAATGAGATACCACCATACTCCTATTATAATGGCTATAAAAGCAAACAGACATCACAAAACAAAACAAAACAACAAAGACAATGCCAAGTGCTGGTGTGAATGTAGAGGAGCACGACCTTTTACACAGTGCTGGTGTCAGTGAAAAATGGCACATCATCTTAGAGGTCAGTTTGGCTATTCCTCATAAAGTCAAACATATACTTATCATCTGGCCTGAAAACTCCTAGGTAAATACCCAACTCCTTTGAAAATGATGTCCACAAAAAAATTCTGATGCAAAGGTTTACAGCAGCTTTAGTTACAATCACTAAAAACTGAAAGCAGCCAACATATCCTTTAATAGATGAAAGTATAAACAAAATGCTCTAAGCCCATTACATGAATACTAGTAAGCAACGTAAACGAACAAGCTACTAAGTCACACAACAATATGAGTGAGTCTTAAATTCATTTTTCAAAGCAAAAGAAGCCAGACAAAAGACTACATACAGTATGACTCCATTCATGTGCCATTCTGAAAAAGGCAAAATTTTAGGAACAGAAAACTGATCAGTGTTTGCTAGGGGGGTGACCAGGAGGAAGGAATGGAAGTCTTTGAGTAGAGGAATAACAGGGCTTTCTAGGTTAATGGAACTATTTTGTATGATGTTGTAAGTGCGTGTAGAACTTCACAACACAATAAACCTCAATGTATGCAAATATTAAAAAATCAACCAGGAAGTTTGGGGGAAGCCAGGATGGAGTACAAACTGTGAAAAAAGTATTTAACTGTATTCCAAATGTATGACATAAATTATTTTGGAAAACAGTCTTTTGACTAAACAGAAAAGTTAATGTAGATATACACTGTACTATAGTTAATAAAGTCACTTTTCATTGGGTTACAGGTTAACAATCCTGAAGCTGCTACATATGTATATTTGGATTGAACGAATAAGTAAATGGGTGGCAGATAGTGGGAGTCAGGTTTCTCACTATTGGATTGGGGACATACATATCAGCAAAGTGGTATGGTTAGAATAAGCCATGTGGTTAATTTAAGGATTAGAGTTGAGGACATCAATGAGAATCATGTTTACCATGATGTGGATATGGATGAACAGTTACAGAGATAATTAAAGAAATGTCTATGAACATGTGTTCGTATACATACAGATATTTCTCAGCTCCCTCTACTGAGAGGATTTAAAAACAATGACACCATAGTAGCAATGAGCAAATCCAGAGCTCAGGTCTTAATTTCTGGTAATATTCTTCAATGAAAGAACCCAGGGTTCTTTGGAGAAATGGCTAATTTTAGAGCTCAGCCAAGGAATATACACTGAGACTGGAGCAACTTGTAGTGATAGAAATAAGAATGTGCTCAAAAAAACAAAAACTGATGGGGACATATCAAAGGAAAACAAAAGTGAAACTGAAAAGGTCAAAGCAAGAAATTTTGAGCAAAAAAATAAATAAATTACAAAGATTAGATTATAACCTAAAGTATCAAAGAAATATCCATGAATACATACTGATATAAATAAATGAACAGAGAGATTTGAAAGTAGAGAAAAATCTCTTGAAGAATTCCAAATAAATTATGTAGATACTCCCTCCTCTAAGGTTAACTCCCATCCCTTGAGTGTGGGGTAAACAGTGATTTTCTTCCAAAAAATAGAGTATGAAACGAGGGGGAAATGCAACTTTACAGAGAAGAAATCTGGCAAACACTTCCTGGGCCAGCTGGTCAAGGCTAACATCATCAGTGATGCCATGTGGATGGCCTGGACCATTGCTATGACTGACGAGAATGGCACTTCTTCCCCCAAACCCAAAACCTCTGTCCAGCCATGTAAAAGGCACCCTTAGAAGCTAGATGCCATGAGGAAGTCCAAACTAGCTCACGTCGAAAGAGGACATGGAGAGGAACTGAGGTCCCAAGTGACAAATCATCTCAGCCATCTGACCTGTGAATGAATGAGTTTCCAGATGATTTCAGTCCCCAGCCTTAGTATCTTTCAGCTGAGGGTCCAGATATTGCAAAGCAAACACAAAGCATCCTTGTTGTGCCCTTTTGAAATCCTGATAAAGAGAATTCACGAGCACAATCATTGCTATATGCCACTTGGGTAATTTGTTATACACCCATAGTATTTGGGAAAACATCTCAAAAAGATATTGAGTTAGGGAAGTGGATATGGCTCAACCAGCCGGGCACCTGTCAACCACATGGGAGGTCCTGGATTCGGGTCCCAGAGCCTCCTAAAGAAGATGAGCTAAACACCTGCACCCTGCAGCAACGAGGTAGACACCACACCCTCTGAAATGAGCAGACACCTAAACGAGCCAGCAGATGCCGCAGCCCATGGGGAACAGATGTGGCTCAGGCATTTGGGCACTTGCGTCCCATGTGGGAGGTCCTGGGTTCGGTTCCAGTGCATCCTGGACAAGGCAAGCAAACAATAAGCAGACAGAGGAAAGAACTATCTGGGGGAGGGGGGAATAAATAAATAAAGTAAATAAAGTAAATAAATAAATATTTAAAATATATACATATATTGAGCTAAAGAAGCCAGACACAAAATAGTACATATGATTCTGCACCACTCTAACACAGGCAAAACTAATCTACGGTGAGTAAAATCAAAAAATGTTTTCCTGGGTAGGGTCTTACTAAAAAGGAGCATATTGTGTAACATATTGTATGATTCAAAAAGTAACATTTATATGTCTCCAGTACATTTAATTGAGAAATGTATGTTTTTATTCAACTATATTTTCTTTTTATTTTTTAATCATTGTTTATATTTTCAATTATTAAATGTTCAAAATAAAGTTTTAAAAAAGGAGCATGGGGGAACTTTCTAGGGTAATGGAAATAGTCTTCTTTTCAGTGGTGGTTATAAAGGTATTTATTTGTCAAAATTAATCAGACCATACCCTTAAAATCAATTCACACTGCTGCTTTCACTTATATTTCAATAAAAAAAAAAAAAAAAGTGTAGTGGAAAAGAGTTACAGATTGAGATGGCACATGTTTTAATGAAAACACAGTAGAGTAAAAAGCACACATTTACATATGCCCATCGCTGGATGACAGCAGTTGAGGTTAAATATTAAAATATAGTTGCATCTCATGTATTTGCTTTCTTCCTAAAACCTTAGCTTAATACTACAGATGCTAATCTTATAGAGTTTAAAGAATGCAAATCTAGGGAGCTTCTGTTTCTGTTCAACATGTCCTTATCCACATACTACAACAGAAATAGAAAATTATATGTACATCTGTGCTATATCCAGTCCACACACCTACCTGCTTGTTTTCACTAAAACAATTTAAAAAGTTCAGAAACTTCATGTACAAATTGGATTTCCAGCTTCTATTAAACAATCAAATCTCCTGTGGCATGGGGACCTCATTCTCAAAGGCAATAATCGGCTGTGCTAAGAAAAGGCAGCTCTCTTCTGCTTAGGCAAAGCTCACACTCCTTAGCTCAACAAAAGCTTGGATTCATTCATTTTCTTTTCCTTCCTGGCTTGGGAGTTTGAGTTTGTTACCTCTGTCCTAGACTTTCAAAGTACAATAAAAGTTATGTCAAGGCTTAAGACATTAAAGAAACAAGCTTTGCATGTAGTCTCATGTAAAAATTGGGAAGCGATTGTACTTTACCCTGTGCACTTAAAAAAAAGTCCTGGGGATTAGGAAGTTTTAAGCTGAACAATGTAAGTTTTCAAAATTTCTAATTCTTTTGGGCATGAGTCCTTATTTCATATATTTCACCTCTAATCCTTTCTGGAATAAGATGATTTTAAAATATTGAAAAATTAACTAAAGATGCAACATCCCTCATATTAAAGCAAATTCCTCTGTAGTGTAGCAGACAATAAACTTCAATATTCAAAAAATGATTTTATCTTTTTGACTCTGCTTTTCACACCTGTGTCCTGTTTAAAAACAGCCAAAAATAGCTTGTTTCATAGAAAATAATACCAGTGATATTGCCCACTAGCACACTGAGAATGTCGTTAAGTTTGGGGATAAATTGTGTATCATTTAAGGGTTTATTTGGTGATGCTTTTTAACAATACTTTTTCTGTTTATTTAACATTCCTTGCAGAAACATTTAATTGTGCATCTACTAAATAAATCGACATTATGATAACCACAGAAGATAAACAAGTGATTAGAACAAGTTACATTCTCTCCACAGTCTACAGTCAGTAGGTAAAACTTTGAGTACATGGTTTTATTTTATGCTATTAGTATTTCACATTCTACTGTCTCACCTCTCAAGCTTCAGTATTGGTACTGATAAACTGTTGTTACAGAGTTCTTGGCTAGGTTTCTTCAAAGACAAGTCAAAGGCTACAATCCTTTGATCAACCTCAAAGCTGATGCTTTGAAATGTAGACTCAGTGACTTGGGAATGGAGTCATAGGTTGTTTTCTTTATTTTATTTTTTTTTAACAAATCAATTTTATTGATACATATTAATAAAACATACAATTCATCCAAAGTATACAATCAATGGTATTTGGTATAATCACATAGCTGTGCATTCATCACTTCAATCATTATTAGAGCATTTTCATTATTTCAATAACAATAATAAACAAAAAAACAGAAAAACAAACAAAGGAAATTCTTCCAAACATTTTTTCCATACAGGTAATTTTGGACATTTGTGTAATAAGGTGACCAGGGACAAAATAAACTTTTATTCTCTACTCTAGACAAACATCAACAGGTAGATGTTTGCTTCAGGTATTGCTATTCCAATTTTAAAATTCCAATTTGAATATTGAAATAAAAATCAATAAATAAAACCTGTGATCATAGGGTAGAGACAAGCAGAATTTTATGGAGTTTTATTATGATAAATCTACAGTAAGTTCAATTTTTTTTAAATTGAAACTTACATTCAACAATTATGTCTCTACCCAGACTGTAAAGTATTGTTTCTGCTTTGCCAGAGCTCGTCTCAAACCCTGATTCTCAAACTTGTGATCTAGTTTGTGTGACCATGGATACTGAATTTAATGAATGCAGAGGAATGAGTATGTATATTTAGGGAGGAAGTCTCTGTCATAGAAATTTTAGGTTTTAGTGTGTAAAAAAAATAATTGTATTAAGATAATTTAAAAAAAATCAATTACATATAACATTTTTGTATCTATAATCTTAAATATTATGTGAATATTTTAAGAGAAGTATTCTGTTTCTATTGAACTTTCAATACCTTGATAATGTCTTAAGAATATTTGATGAAATTTAAGTACCACTGCCAAAGAAGAATAATCACTATCAAATACAAATCAACTAGCAACTCCTTAGATTTCAGAAGTCTTTACCTGTCTTGCTATGTTTTTGATATTGCAGAGCTAAAATGTAAAATGGCAATCATACTGTATCTTCTTGGGTTTGTTGGACTAAACTCAGGCACCCTGAAGTTCTTTCAATAATTCCATGAACATTGTTTCCAAGAGTTTAATATTTAAAAATCTTGTGATGCAAATGACAATATTAATTTGAGGATTGCTACTTTGAAAGAATTTGCATTTGTAGGAGAGTAACATTTTTACTCCCCAGAAAGTTCATGAAATGTAAGAACAGCTTGATTATTCATCTGCAATAAGTGCCTTTCCTGAAAAAGAAATTAGAAGCTCAAGAAGGCAGTGTGAAGCACTATACCCAGGTAAGAACTCTCTAAGCTTCCCATTTTCTTTATGATTTCACATGTTCACAGAATAAAAGCAAAGAGAAAGATCATCATTTTAAACTCAATTTCCATTTAAATGTGACCTTTTGAGATTAAACTTCATTTAAAAATTTTTTCAAGCAGAGCTATGGAATGCGGGACTCTTGGTTTTATTTTTCTTCTTTAAAGTTATAGTTCATTGCAAACTGAACTTCATCTTTTCCTCAAATGCCGGGAAACTCATTTAACTCTGTTGTATCTGAACTTGTAGAGAGATTTGAGAAAAGCAATTTTAGGTGTCAGAATGAGAAAGCACTGTAGGGAAAAAAAATAACAATCTTTCTAAATGCAATCTGTATTTTTATGATGCATTATTATTCCCTGGAATGGTACCCTTTGATGTACATATAATTCTTAGGGTAGTCAATTAAAAGATTTAAAGACCCTGTGGCCACATTATGAATTAAAATCATTTGAGCAATCTGGTGTTCAGGTAGATAATGATGTGAGTACAGAGGAAAGTCAAATACGTTTCCTTTTTTGAATGCGACACTGGGACATAATTTCTTAAACACTTTGCCATTAGATGTCAGCTATTTGAGTCACAGGTACCAACTTTTTAAATTTTTTTAGAGGAACTCTGCAGATAAGTTTACCCATTCCTACTTAAAATAAGAATCCTAGTCTATAAAAACAATCTGCCCATAAGTGCTTAACAAGATTCCTTTAGAAAAGCTTCAAAGTATTTCTCCTGCTGCCAAAATCAACTATAACCTTTCTAATCTGACCCTTTTCGACTGTGACTACATTTTTTATATTTTCCCCTGCCAGCAGGCATACAATCAAATTCACCTTCAATGGGCACGCCAGTCATCGAGCTTTACAAGCATCAGAGCAGCCATAGGCACTTGACGAGCAGCATTGAAGAGCTCGTTCTTCTGGCAAATCCTAGCTAGAAACACTCCGTTTGGACAGTAAGGGACACTTTCCCAATTAAACATGAGGCATGTTAAGTCCAACATTTCAATACAGAGAGGAAAGTTAATGTCCCCCATCATAGACTCAGTTCCAATCTATACTAATTTTGCATGAGACAGTAAGCAGTAGTCCTCCTAGTAAAAATGCCAGTGATAGAGATTCAGACAGATCAAGGAACAGCAAATAAATTTACTATGGAATAAAATGAAGTTCTTCTAATTAAATTTTATTAGAAATACATGAAAATATTTTAGGCTTCAGATGGCATAACACAAAGTATAATGTCAGATTCTGTCCCATTCATTTAGTCAACAAATATCTATTTAAAGACTACTATTTCATATGGACAAAATCAGTTCTTGAAGTAGGTACAAAGGTAATTTTCCAAATCTTCAAATCTCAAAATAACTATCTCTGAAATTATAATTAGCCTTAGCATGAACTAACTTTATAATAACCACAAGTATTTTTCTGGTTAGTATCTATAGACCTAAATGATGATTACTTTTTATAACTTCAAAATCTCATATTATTTATTATGGCCATTGATAAAAATTATATATACATATACAAGATATACAATTATATATATATATATATATAATGTAGTTATACATATAACATTTTCCCAACATCTCACTCAATATTTTTGTAATCCTTTTGGAAAGACAGGATGAACCAGAAGTTCTTAAACATTAATATTACTAAGAATTTCATGGAATAGTTTCTTTAAAATTCTGTGCCAGAGCATAGGAATGTGCATTTCTACAATACTCCATGTAGATCTCATGCATAATTTAAATTAACATCACTTTAAGAAACCCATGGGTTCGGTGTCAGTATTCTGCTCTTACAACCCACAACCAACACAGCCTAATGGATGAAACCTGAATCTTTCTGTCCAAAAGCCTTTAAGGAACTATATCATACAAAATATATGTGATTTTTCCAGGTTTTGTCAAAATTAACTATATAAACATATGAAAACAATTTTAAAGTAAAGGTGTTGACTAAATTTATAGTCTTCTTGGAAGGTGTTTTCGTTCCTTGCTGTTGAAACAAATTCTATACAATGGGTTAGCTTAAACAATGGGAGTTTATTGGCTCACAGGTTTTGAGGCTAGGAGAAGTCCAAAATTGAGGCATCAGCAAGGTACTGCTTTCTTCCTGAAGACCTTCGCATTCTGAGGCTGGCTGCCGTCCATCCCTGGGGACCTTGGCTTTTCTGTCACATGGTGATGCACCTGGCGTCCTCTCCTGGCTTCTCTCTCCATCTGACTTTTACTCTCTCTATCAAGGACTCCAGTAATCTGGATTAAAGCCCAACCCAACGCAATGGAGCCACCCATTAACTGAAGTAACATCTTGGAGAAATTTTATTTGCAATGGATTCACATCCACCAGAATTTGGACCAAGTCAAGAACACAACTGCTGAATTGATAAAACTAAGTAGAAACCAAGCCCAAACTGGAGTATGCAAATTCAATCCACCAGAGAAGGACACACTAATTATTTAAACTTTGATATTATAAAGAAAATATATTTTTTGCAATAAATGTATAATGGAGCCTGGATGGTATTTCAGTACCTAATGCCTTTAAATACAAAAAAAAAGGGCAAAGCACTCTTTTATGGCCCCTTAGTTCATTAGGATACACCTGAAAACAATTGAAAATTGAAAAGAGCCTCTGTTAGGCAGAAGCCCTTGTACTGCTGGAGACCCTGCCTCTCTGCAGAGGTTCCTTCCATTTCATATGCAAGTTCGAGCCTAGTTTATAATGACTCTCTAGGTTTCTCTAGATTTCTGAAATTGGTGGCAGCCTGAATGTACTTCCAGAGATGACCTTATATACTTTTAAAACTATTGACACAATAAATTCCCTGGAGCTGCAATTTATCTGGACTGGAAAAGAAATACGTGGAAAATAAAGTCATATTCCGTGAGAACAAGAAGCAAGAAAATGCTACCTAAACTTCCTCTTTCCTTTGCCCTCTAGTTCAAAGCACATGAACACATATAGACTTTCAGGTACGGACACATCATGGCCAGAAGTTTCATTTCCTGGATCGCTGACATCTGCCAAGAATCTAAAAAAAACTAACAGATGCTGGCCATATTAATTTTGGTTGCAGAGAACACATGACATAAATTCCTTCTTTATTAGAAATGCAACTGTAAATATGAGAATATACAACAGAAAATTAAAGAAAAAAACTGCCTTGGAAGACAAAAGATCCCTGAATATGTGCTTGCTTTTGTCTTTTGACCTCTAGATGTTAAAAAGCTTGCTGCAATTGTGTATTTATTATGTGCACATATGTTTATATTTAATACTCAGAAAAGTTGAATAGAGAATATATTAGTTGAGTTTCAGTTGTTATACCCATTTATTAATTTATTGACATTAAATTATTTAATAGACTTACTTTCTGCTTAGTTCTATCAATTCTGTAGTAAAATATGACAATATTTATTAGCACTACAGGGAAAATAATAACTTACATTTTTTAAGTATTTCTTTTTTCTCGGTGAGTTTGTAAAAATTCTTGACAAATTTACCAAGTGCTTCTATTTACCAAACATGTATCTTTTTTATTAATTAGAGAAGCTTTAGGTTTACATAAAAATCAGGCAGAAAGTACAGAGTTCCAATAACCCCTTCCTCATATACAGTTTTCCCTATTATTAACACTTTGCATTGGTGTGGTACCTTTGTTAAATGGATGAAACAATAGTATTAAAATTATTTTATTAACTGTAGTCCAGTTTACATTAAGGTTCACTGTGCCATTTATTTTTTATTAAAACTTGCAGACTGGAGGTAGTCGTTCAAAACATAAAAGTGATCTAGTTGTACAAAATCAAATGAGTTTTTCCAGATTCAAGAATCTAAAACAATCTCTGCTGGGCTACACTATTGGATTCTTGAACTTTATAAATGGACTGGCTCTGGAAGAGGTCGTTTCAGAAGTGACATTGTAGGGCTACAAAATTTTAAGTTTCTTCCTCTGTTTTGTTTTAGAGAAAGGCATATAAGAATAATTGCTACCGTCAAGTATCACTACTGTCCTACCCAAAGTGACCGCAATTGTGAAGGGGCAAAGTTCCAGACACATAAATGTTTGTCCTACGAGCATATGGCTCCTCCTAACTGCATCCCGATCTGCTCAGAGCTTAGAAAGTTGCAGCAATGAAACAATTCCGTTCAGCTTGAAAATACAATACAGTAAACGTGGTGTAGAAGTAGCTGACCTCGGTTCTAATCTCAGTTCTCACATTATGAATTCTGTAATCTTGGAGATTTGATGTTCTCATAATTTCAGTAGGCATAATAATGTCTAACTTAACAAGTTGTTGTGAAGAGTGACTATGAAAATTACAAGGATGTGCTATTTAAATGTAAGATATTAGGCACCAATTTTTAAACAATCGCTTTTACTGTAAAATATATGTCTGTACTATATAACTACCTGAATCTGTCTCTGCATAGATATAATACAGAGGGATACTCTAAAAGCATTCTTTATACATGTGTTTGGAGTTGGTGAGCAAAGAAAAAATAAAAGCTCATTTTCTTCATTTGGCTGTGTCTGCTCCAAAAGAACAAATAGCTGCTTACCGTGAGCACAGGGCAGTTCTCACCCTCCCAAAGAGGCAGTACAACAGGTAGCACAGTCTAAGCAGCTGCATGGCAGTAAGAGCTCACCAATGCTAGGACGGCATACAGCACAGACTCAGGGAGACAAAGGATCCCCCGCCGATGAAAGTGCACAAGGAAGAAAATCACACACCTGTCCTTTTGTTCTTTTCATTTTTCTTTTGGTTCCTGGAATAATCTTTTAAATTATTTGCATCCCTTATTTTAAGACTATCCAAGTTGAAGAAGTTACAGAAAGTGTCTTAAGTTCAACCTCTGCAATATAATAGTATACCCTTATGCTGAAAGCAGCTGAAAGATGGCCAGCAAAAGCACTTTTCTCACTTCTCTTCAGAATGATAGTAGTTTAAAAATCGTCTTATATTGCCAAACTACAGAGAAAAAGTTGAAGAGCTTTTTGCATTTTCTCTCAAGGTGCATAAAATGCATTAAGCAATGCCCTAATATGATTGTCAACTTTCTTTCACACAATAAAATAACCCAGAGCTATTGCTTCATTATCTTGGAGATGATATATATCCATCTGCCTGCCTATCTATCTATCTATCTATCTGTCTGTCTGTCTGTCTGTCTGTCTTTCTATCTATCTAATCTTTCTATCTTTCTACCTTTCTATCTATCTAAACAGTCACACTCATTTCAAAGAGATAATATATGCATAAGATGGCTTATTTCAAAATGTATTTGGGGTAGAAATAATTTCCTTGAAGCAATGAACAATATCATTCATAGCATTTTTAGTTTTAGCAAGATAAGATATAGAATTTCAAAATTACACAATTACAACATAACCATCAACTTAATAATTTATTTTAAATTGTGGAAAGTATCACTTTATATATTTTGAGCTCTATTAAAATACATGCTAGCCACATTCACCTATTTTTAATAAAGTATAATTTTATAGCAATATTTGATTGCATATCCTAATCAACTACTAAAAAGATACAGGCATATAAGACTGTAGGAGAGTAAAAGGGAAATCAAGGGTCCTAAGCATGATCAAGGGGAGGCAAGGAAGCCATAGGATTTGCTAAGAAAGGATTGCATAATAAAAAGTAACCGCTGACAAAATTGTGGCTCCAGTAAGATTAGCATGATTATCATAATAAAGTGCATGATTAACATAATAGATTGCATAATTGCTACCATTTTACCCCATTTTAAACCAAAATTTTACTACTCAGTTTCCCAGGGAAATTATTTTATTGTAAGCTCAGTACCTATATTATAGAATATATTAGTTACTAGACATAAATTACACTAAAATGTTTTAACACTAAGTTTTCGGGATCATTTATATTTTGGTAATCCCCATTATTTTTGAGCATTCAATCTATTTTTTCCTACACTGAGACTTTGGGGGCCAGATATTAAAGTTGACTATATCAAAAAGGAAGTTCTGGGATAGCACTGCTCAGAAGAGATAACAGGCAAGGAATATCTTCGTTGGACTTGGTGTGAGTTTATTAATTTAATGTTGTGTTCTGCTACTGAGATATTAAGGCAGTTAGTCTAGCCAGACAAATGCAGCATTTAAAGCCATTTGAAAAATGCCTGAAATGTGGAATGGGGCTGGTATGCAACAAACACTCATTTAACACCAGTTATTTTTGTTATTATGAATAAACAATTAATTATATCCATTTGAACTCATGCTACAGAAACTAGATGGAAGAGAAAGATAAGAGTAAAAAAAAAATTAAAGAGAACAATCCAGGAATTGAGAACATTTTGCCCATAAAAGTATTCCAAGAAGCATCACAAGAAGCGTGCTAAAAACTGAACAGCTGATTCACATTACTTAAAATGAGAAGTTCAGGACCACACAAGGGACACTTGTTGATTGAGAGCTTCATGGGAACTTAAGTTTGTGGTGATTAAGTAATTAAAAAGCAGAGTTTAAGTGGAGATAGCAATATAAAATACAGTCTGAAGGGGATTTTCTGAAGAAAAAGGGCCACAGAGTGAACTTGCGGTTTCTGTAACTATAAAATTACAATATGGAAAGTATGCTTCTTTCAAATGTGTTCAGAACTAACAAATACATAAAAAGGGTTTCTTTCATACCAAGCTTTTACATAGATGATGACAGAAAACAAGCCAAGAAATCTCCTTTTCCCCATATATTAAGCTCTAATGATGAAATGGAATTTTCATGATAGTTAAATTGGGACTTGTCATTTATTAATACAGCTTTCATGCCATCTAAAAATAGCACAGTGAAAATGTATGGATTTATGTATCTCATTATCTTAAAATAATTCTTCTTTTTCAAAAGAAAATATCTTTTTCTCTGTTTAATTAAAGTTAAGGCATTAAAATATATTTAATATTTATAATATTATGGCAATTGAAAAATCGTATTTTGGTTTTTTTAGTATGAATATAAGAACATAAAATAGTAGTACAACAGCCTTATGGTGACATCTACTGAACAACTGAGTTTAATAAACATAAAAGAAGAAAGTATTTCTGTTTCACAATGGGAAGCAAAAGGAAACTTTCCCGAGTTTCCATATGGAATTAAAATATGAGATTTTAAAATGAGGCAACTAGGGATTTCTTGGTTGTATGTAGCAGTATAATTCATTCAACAAGAATCTTGACTATGTTGACACATCATAAGGTGTAAATTATTGCAAAGCATGCTGACAATTCCTTTACTAGTGATCTCTAATTCTGCAAAATTTTAATTTAAGGCAATGCAGCTTTAAGAACAAAACAGGATTTCTTACGTCAGAAGGTTCTAAACATTAGAAATGCATATATAATAAACTCAAGAAAATTTAGGAGAAGAATGAGACACAGAAGTCACCTTTCTTTGAGGAAGCAAGATTAAAAGCCTTCTAATGGGAAAAGATGGAGAAGAAGAATAGAAGTTTTAAAAAGCATATGAAGAAGTTAAAAATAGAACAAACTATTAAGAAAAAGTTAAAAAAGAAGTTAAAAAATTATTCATAATAAATACATTTGAGCTAAATTAATAAATTAATGCCTGAGGAAATATACAACATTGGTCAATGATTAGTAGAAAAGTAATAAAGACTTTTTAGTGCTACAAAAATATTCAGATTAATAAAAGCCTTTTTATAATATTCCATTAAATAATCTTCCTAATATATATTATATTTCAGTAGAGCAAGGAACCCCAGGAAGTGATTATATTATAGTTTGCCAGGCAAGGACATCATGAGCGTAAGTGGCAGGTTTCAGGTCACAAACACAGGTTGAGGCCACGAACTTGGAGTTCAGAGCTCAACCTCAAGGCCCCTTACACTATACAACTCCCATTTAGGGAAAAAGTGCATTCTTTAAAGGCTTAACACACTTACTGTAACTCTTGACATATGTCAAATTTAGAATTGCCCTCATCCTTTTCTGTTGGAAAATAAAATGTCAAGATTTTTATTTCTTTTATGTTTAATGATATTTTATTTCCATAATATGATCTTAAATATTTAAAGTTATTTTAGAACATTCTGTTGGTACATTTTAGCTTTTGACATGTGTTTATGATTTTAAATTATGAAAGCAATTATGTAAGGCCCCAGCCAAATTCTGTTTATGGTACTTTTATTGCCCTTGTCAATAAAGAACAGATGGTTTTAAGAAAAGCTTTATATCAATAATATCACAGTTTTAATATCACAGAATAATTCTTTTCAAAACTGCTTGACAATGAATAGAAAGAGAGTTGATCTTCATATATATTTTTAAAAACAGCATAAAGGCATAAACAAGCTTCTACAACTGCAGATGTGTTGATAAAATTTGAAAGTGTTTATGAACATCTGGGCACTATTTAATATAAATTTTGAGTTTTGACATTACCCAGATAAATTAGTCTATTTTATGATACGTTAATTAAAGTAAAATTTGTCCTTTTTTTTCACCAGCAAGCAAGTTTTCAAACAATGTCTCTGATCATGTTTATTTGTGAAAATTAATCTGCCTCTTCCCCTAGATTCCTTCCTGGAGTTTCCATGTGTATTTTAAGGAAAAGATTTGATGCAAAATGGATGTTTATGCTGCCATTGATGATAATAATGATGACAAAGAAATAGTGAAAAACAATGATTCCTATAAGGAATCATTACACATACACTAAAATCAAAAGCAAATGGTGGGAGCAGATGTGTCTCGAGCAGTTGAGCTCCCACCTCCCACATGGGAGGTACTGGGTTTGGTGCCCATTCCCAGTGCCTCCTGAAAAACAGACACAAACAAATTACACGCAAAAGTAATGAATAAACCAACTCAAGGAAGACAATATGGCTCAATAGTTCAGCACCAACTTCACACATATGAGGTCACAGTTTTATTCCCCAGCCCCCGGTACATCAAAAAAAAAAAAAAAAGTAGTAGGGAAAGAGAAAGGAAATATTACAAAATCTCTTCCAACTTATCAGAAATTAAATACCATTCTTCCAGGATGAACCATTGTATATTTGCTTTTATCTATGTTTACTTTTGGTAATAATACATAGTCTATCAAAACCAACAAAATCTTGTGATTTTTAAGCACATTTTACTTTTTTTTTAATAGTTAGAAGAATGTTAAGATATCTGTTCACCCCATTGCTCATAAAATACCTTAATTTAGCAACTCTAGTTTTGTTTTGTGAGACTCTTGCCTGTCTCCATTTACCCCAAGAATATAAAAAAATAACACCTTAAAGCAACTTTAATTTTAAACCAATTTTATTTCCAAAACGTGTCAATGGGTTCATGAAAGACTAAATAAGTGAACACAAAATTAATAAATGTGTACATCTCAATACATTTTAAAATTGAGGGAAACGAATTGCTATATTTCAAAAAGAAATATATTGATGGGGTTCTGAAATTAAATAGATATATTTCCTGTCTGCAGTTAACTTTCTGTTAAGCTTTTTCCTGTTTCTGAGTGTGCGTGTTGGGAGTGGGGTGTAGGAGAGGAAGATGATAGCTGTGTCTCAATAATTATTCTTTTCATATCTGTTTTACAAATGGACAAAACTTTATTAAAACTGTGGCTAAGAGAGTTCAAAGTGAGTCGAGAGCTCATTCCAGAGGTTACACTTATGCACTTCTCAGGAGGATCTCACTGACTGCCAGAGTAAACAGTGCCTCAAGCAGGGGGGCATCGGAGAGCTCTAGAGACATCTAGACAATAAAGGCAAGGCAAACAATCCCAGGAATTCAGCACCCTGTCAGTGGGCCTTACCTTGGAATATTTGATAACCTATCCCCCCAATGTATCAGAGTTAAACTCATTTATAATTTTCCTATACATGGCTCTTATGCCCCTTTTATCTATAATTAGTACTATACCCATTAAATGAGTCCCAGAGACACTGTTCATATGGCTGGTTGAGCCCTGAATCTCAGCAGTTGCAGCCATACCTACTCTCCAGTTTATCGGACTCGCCAGGACAACTAACAAAAGGATGATGATGGACAACAACACCCATCCCAATAAACAGAGAGTATCCACAACTGCAAGCAGGACAGTTCCACTCATCTGCCCCATGGGATCTAAGCCCCCTTTCAAATAGAAACAGAGTGGGCATCACCATAACAAAAACCTCAAGACTGAGGAATGAACAAACATAAGGGAAGAATGCAACTATTGACTAAAGTAGACATATTATTCTAGTAGTGGAAGAAATTGTAACTTTGATACAAAGGCAGTGGTCACCAGAAGTTCTGAGGGGAGAGAGAGGGAAAAATAGGTGTAACATGGGGCATTTTTGGAACTTTGGAATTGTTCTGCATGACATTGCAATGACAAATATAAGCTATTATACATTTGGTCAAAACCTATGAAATTGTGTGGTGCAAAGTGTAAACCATAATGTAAACTATAAACCATGGTTAGTAGCAATGCTTCAGTATGTGTTCATCAATTGTAACAAATGTACCACACTAATGAAAGATGCTGTTAAAATGGGAAAGTGTGGGAGGAGGTGTGGTATATGGGAATCCCCTATATTTCTGATGTGACATTTATGTGATCTAAAGCTTCTTTAAAATAATACTAAAAATTTTTTAAATCCAATAATATTATGTCTTTGTTCTCAAGTTGTCTCGACAACTTCCCATGGAAGAGTGGGCCATAAAATAGTTAAAAGATTCATGAGTTTTGTAAGAACAACAGTTAATATTCCTAATATCATACCACTATGTAGGGGAAAACATAAAAAGTACTATCCTTTACCCAGAGAATTTCAAAGATATCAGGTGTAAATCCTTAAATTCTAAGTCTTGGGTTATAGAACACATCTTACATGTGTTCTTTTTTTTTTTTTTTTAATAAAAATTTTTAAAAAATTTTTAAAAGATACTTAGTTACAGAAATGTTACACAAAAATTATAGGGATTCCCATATGCCCAACCTCCTACACCTCCCACAACCTCCCACATAAACATCTTTCATTAGTGTGGCACATCACCTGCAATGGATATACACATCCTGGGGCTTTGCCACTAAGCATGGACCATAGTTCACATTGTAGACCACACTCTCTCCCATACAGTTTTGCATGTTATATGATGATATAAAATGGCCTATATCTGTCATTGCAATGTCACTCAGGATAAATCCCAAGTCCCGAAAAAGCCCCTGTATTACAATTGCTTTTCCCTCTCTCTGCCCCCAAAGCGTCCAGTGGCCACTGACTCCACATTACTGTTGTAATTTCTTCCATTGCATGAATCACAATATGTCTATAACAGAATACCAGTAAGTCCACTCTAGCCCATAGCTCTTCTCCCAATCCTGAGGAGTCTGGGATGGTGAGGTCCACTCTACCTCCAAGTGAGAGGGGGCTTATATCCCATGGATAAGATGGATGGGATTATCCTGCCTGCAGCTGCAGACTCTCTCCATTCCCTGGGATGGCCATTGTCCATTATCATCTCCCTGCCAGGTGTCCTGGGTGAGTCCATTGAGCTGTAGAGTAGGAGTTATAGCTCCACCTAGATTCCAGGCCTAGCTGGCACATGGACAGCCCAGAGACTCCAGTCTCTGGATGTACACCTACAAATTCCAGCACCACATATACGTTTGAATAGAAGGGACAGATGGACCATGTGCAGGGAAGACATATTTGAGTCCAACTCTGTCACTCTCAGGAGCACAGATTCCAGAGTGGGGCCCACCGTTAAGGCACCAAACTCTGGAGCTATCCACCCTGATATAAGACCTGGGTATCTTCAGAGCCCTCAGGAGCCCCTCTATTTGGGGTGATATCCACATTGGAAGTCTATGAGGTCTTACTGAGATGTGCATAAGCCTTACCTCTGGGATGACCTCCCGACTCACTTTGAAGTTTCTTAGCCATAGGAACTCATTTGTCTTTACCTTTTCCCCCTTTATTTGAGGTCTTTCTCCAGTCGTATTATCAGTTGGCACTTGGTAGTAATCCCTCATTGCCAAGCAGGCTCATCCCTGGAAGTCATGTCCCATGCTGGGAGGAAGGTAAGGTATTAATATGCTGAATTTGGCTTAGGAAGAGGCCACATTTGAGCAACAAAGACGCTCTCAGGAGGGAACCCTTAGGCACCTCATAACAATAGGCTAAGTTTCAATTTCAAGGGCAAAAACTCATAAGGCTAGTCATCAATAACAAGAGCCCATCAGTGGATCATCCTCCTTTGCCAGACACTACCCCTGCACTTGGGAGACTGTTGCTGCTCCCTTGGAGAATGTGACAGCGCTCTCCAGGATGGGAATTCAGTATTCTCTCATTTATTGAATGATTCTCCACCCACTGTGACCATGCCCCGTGAGCATTTGAACAATTTTATATACCTTTTATATATGTTCAGGTGAACTTCCTCCCATTCACCAACCATCCCTGACACCCGCCCCCCAATGATCCTCTCTTACTCCAGCTGTAACCTTTCTGTGATCCAAAGCTTCTTTAAAGATGAAGGCAATACAATAGCCAAGTGTAGTTGCATATTGAAGGGATAGGACAAGTGGGTAGTGATATAATCAGGTTTGGTGGTGAAGGGTTGACAGGTGGGTAGATTGGGATGGGTGGGTTAGAATACCCAGGATACTAGGGAGGAGAAATGAGAGGAGAATGAGGTAAACACTTGGGATTTGTGTGGGTATGGGGTTGAAAGTACAAAGGTG
This sequence comes from Tolypeutes matacus, assembly GCA_026826555.1. NCBI lineage: Eukaryota > Metazoa > Chordata > Mammalia > Cingulata > Chlamyphoridae > Tolypeutes > Tolypeutes matacus. The sequence continues at coordinate 15,013,591 of JAKSZT010010858.1, forward strand.
GGAATGCTCTTATGGCAATATGACAAGGAAGTGTCAGTGGTTTAGGGTTTTGATTGGGGGGACATTTGGGACAGGGCACATCTGGAGCAGGCTTCTAGGGACTGTGTGAGTGTTCATCCTGTCATAACGTGTTGTATCACAATGAGCGGGAAAGAGATGGACTCCCATCTTTGGGAGGGTCGATTTGCTCAGAAATAGACAGGTGGGCATCTCTTAAGAGCAAGGGTGTTTCCTAATAGGGGAGGACAAACCAGTGTGTCAAGACCTCTTGTTGCATGTAACTATAATCTTGTCATCCAATGAGTCAAGCCAGGGGGTCATCATGGACCCCAGAATGATGGTGAGGGAGGAACAGAATAGATCAAACAGGTGGTATTTAGTCGTCAGTGAAAATATTTTTCATTACTTTACAGTGATGGACACAAGACATGGTAAACATCATCAAAATTTATAAAGTGTATAGTCTAAAATGTAAACCATACTGTAAACCATTGACAATGTCTAATAGCTATGTTTCACTATCTGTACATCAGTTATAACAAAGCTACCATCCACATTCAAAAAGGTTTTAATATGGGATGAGGAAAGGGGGAGGAGGTTGGGTATATGAGATTCTCTTGTATTCTGTGTGTGATTTTGCTGTGACCTAAAACTTCTTTGAAAATTAAATGAAAAATAGTGAGACACTGGGGAGTGAGAGGGGGAAGGGGTCACAGGACAGACTGGACACAAGATATTGCAGTGATAAAAGGCAAAATTCAAAAAAAATTTTTTTTTAATTTTTTCACCATTTTTTGAATATCCCAACCCTTTAATTTTATTTTATTTTTAGTTTTTTTAAGTTTTCATGTATTTTATCTCTTACATTTAAACTTACATTTAAACTTACCATATTATTGCATTTTCCTATTAATTGTATTTGGCTATTGTATTGCCTTCATCTTTAAAGAAGGTTTGGATTACATGTGTTCTTTAAAGATATCCACAGCCTCCCCTCTCCTCAACCAATGTTGCTATGCATTTTCTTCACGGACTCTGAAATATCCTAAATGAGGCTTATTTTTGGTTCTGCTCTTTAACATTCTACAATCATAGTGGTGATGAATTGAAGAAAATACTCTCCACTCCAACTTATGTTACCTTCTCTTCTCAGGATTCACCCACCAATTCTTAAGCCTAATACGATGCTGCTTTTTTATATTACTTATTCTATCTTACAATTACCAATATGTAAGTCTTTTCCTACTTTCACAAAAGTAGGAAAAGTACAAATTGTATGGTGCATACTATTTTCTAATCATATTACCCATTGTTCTTGGGTCACATTTGTGTTCTTTGATGTTCTTTATGCTGTCAGTGAGTTTTTTCAGCCAGATACTAGACATAGATACTTCATGGCTATTTCTTAACCCTGTGGTGACAACATAGACCCAATATGCCTGTTCATTGTCCTATCACCCCACCAAAACTTCATAGTTCATAGTTGCCCACACACAGTTTTAAAAATTTCAATATTGTTTCAATAATCTTTCAACTACAACCTCAGATATGGCTAAAGAGGTAAGCCTAAACAGTGGTCCAAATCCACATTCATATTCACTTTCCTAGAACCCAGAGTATATAGATGAGACAATCAGTATTCCTCTTAATATCAGGGTGAAGTGAGCAAAATGCTAGGGTGATGAGGGACAGGGTGGAAGTGGGAAGAGGAACACCAGTTTTGTAAAATAATCATAGTAGATTTTTATTTTCTAACTTTATGAGATACGGTTTGGTGTTTTTTACAAACAAAAATAAACTGATTTATGTTTCACAATAGATTACTACGTGTAGTGTTAATGTATTTTATTCCACATTAATTACATTAAAATGGCATACTTTTGAAGGAAGTTTTTTGTTTAGAGACATACATGATCTTCCTTCTCTGGAACTGTAGTCATTTGGTTTCTGAATAAAAGATATTCCTTACCATCTATAACAACACATCTTTACACAAACATTTGATAAATGGCTGTTGCTTGATTTCCTAAAGATTTCAAAACATAATTGAAAAAGCTTTAAGAATTAAATAGCCCTGAATATTTATTTAAATGATAAACAATTCAGAAAGTTGTAATTTTGTATTTTACTCAATGGAAACATGAACTTCAGATTGCCAAAGAGTAGCAGAAGGTAAAAATAATTTAGTTTCAGCTTTTGGTCAACCAAGATGGTGGTATAAGATGCTCCATGATGCCAGTGCCAAGGTCACCCAGAATCTTTGAACAACTAGCAAAAACTGGTAGAAGCATCTTACTCAAATCTCCAGAAAACAGTTAAAGAATTGCCCTAACTTAATGAGTGCCAAATAGACAAAACACAGCTTAAAACTAGTAGGAATGGTCATGATGACCTTGATTGCTCCTTCACCAACCCTTCCCTGGCATAGTGTGATGCCAGTCTATGTCCCCACTATGAGTTCCTGGCTCAGTCTGGAGGGAACAGAGTAACCCCTATAATCACACTAGGGTGTCTGTATATTGGTGCCAGTCCAACAGGTGACAGCCCTGAAAAACTGAACCAGAAAACTCATCTCATACTTACCATACCAGAACTTGCCCTGAAGAAATAAGCAGCTTACTTGTGAAGAGACAAAGCGGTATAAGAAACAATTCAGTTAAAGTCATCTGGGACAAATAGTTACCTGTTTCAAGTCAAACAATAGGGAATCCAGGAAGAGGAGAGAATCTATTTCATAGGGAGAAGTGGGGGCAAATTCCTGTAAAAGAATGATTCCTAAGACCATGAACAAGGACAAGCCCATGACAAAACTGAGTCTCAGAAAAGATGGAGAAGTTCCTACACTTCACATTCACCTCAGGCTGAGCTTCCTGGTAGGAAGGCTAAACTCTAAAGGAGAGCAACAGCCAATGCAAAACAAAATTGCAAGACTGTGAACAGTGTTTTTTTTTTTCATTCGTTTGTTTGTTTATGTTAGCTCCTGGCACTCAAGAAAATCTCTGAAACATCACTAACTGGCCATACTTTTAAAAAACAAATAGTTCAGAGACTAAATCACAGAGGTAAAACTTGAAAATACTAAAATATATAGCAGGCAACAAATGATTACTAAGAAAACAAAGAAATAGGAAATGGTAGCCCATCAAAAGAACAAGATAAAAACCAGAAACCAACAATAAAGAAGGCCAGACTTTGAACATAACAAAGACTTTAAAAAAAAATGATCCCCAGTAGGTTCAAGGTGATAAAGGAAAACACAAAGAAATAATAAAGGATTTCAGGAAAATGACTCAATAATATGAGAATCTCAATATATAGATAGCAATTGTAAAAAGGAACTGACCAGACATCTTGGAGTTGAAGACCACAATAACTAAAATGAAATATTTCCTAAAGGGTTTCAACAGAGATTGTACCTGACAGAAGAAAAAATCAGAAATTCAAATACAAGACAATTGAAATGATTTCGGCTGAGAAGCAGAAAGAAAAAAGAATGAAAAAAAAAAATGAAGAGAGACAAAGAAACCTGTGGGACACCATCAAGTATACCAATAGATACATTATAGAAGCCACAGAAGAAGAAAGAGAGAAAGGGGCAGAAGGGATATTCAAAGAACTTATGGCAGAAAACTTCCCAAATTTAATGAAAGATATGAATATGTGTATTCAAAAAGCTTAATGAACACCAAATAATATAAACTTGAAGAGAACCATGCCCAGACACACAGTAGTCAAGCCATCAAATGCCAAGGATAAGGAGAGAATTCTGAAAGCTGCAAGAGAAAAGTAAGGTATTATGTACAAGGTAGTCCCAATAAGATTAAGTGCCAATTTCTCATCAGAAGCCACGGATGGAGGCAAGAAGGCATTGGGATTAAATATTTAAAGTGCTGAAAGAAAACAATATCAGCCAAGAATTTGATATCTGGCAAGACTGCTTTTTAAAAACAATGGAGAAAGTGTGGGAGGGGTAGAGAGTGGGGCACATGGGAATCCCTTATATTTTTTATGTAACATTTATGTAATCTAAAGTATCTTTTTAAAAAAGTTAAAAAAAAAAAAAAAAAGGAAAAACAAAATAAAACACAATGGAGAGATTAAGTTATTCCCAGATAAACACAAACTAAGGGAGTTTGTCCCCACTACACTTGCCCCATAAGCAATGTTATAGGGAGATCTTCATATGGGAATTAAAGGACACTAAAAAGTGGATCATAGTGGCATAAAAGAAATCCACACCTCCAATAAAAGTAACTATATGTGTAATTGTAAATGCTACTACTATTGTGTTGTAGTTTTTGTTATTTTACTTCTAATAGGTTCTAAAATGCAGATGTATAAAAAGTAATGGTAAATCTATGGTTGGTACATATAATGTATAAAGAAACAATTTGTAATGAGTACAAAAAAAGGTAGAAAGACAAAGGGATAGAGGGATAGTATATGCATATGCTACTGAAGTTATGTTGGTATCAAATCAAATATGATTGTTATAGATTTAGTATGTTAAATACAAACAACATGATAATCACAAAGAAAATATGAAAAATATAGACAGAAACAAATGAGAAGGGACTCAAAATGGCTCAATACAAAAAAAATTAATATGAAAGTAGGCATTAAGGAGAGGACTGAAGAGGGAAAAGTATAAGATTTAAAAAGACAAAATAGCAAAATGGCAAAAGAAAGTTGTGCATTTTCAGAAGTAATATACTTTATATGTAAATGATAAACTCGCCATTCAAAAGGAAGAGAATGCCAGAATGGATAAAAATACCACTGTATGTTGTTTAGAAGGCACTTACTTTAAATTCAAAGAGACATCAAATTTCACTGAAAGTGAAAAGATGGAAAAAATACATACCATGCACACAGTAACCAAAAGAGAGCTGGAGTACCTACACTAATATCAGATCAAATAGACTTTAAGTCAAAAACACTTACAAGGGACAGAGAAGGTCACTTTATACTGATAAAGGAGTCAATTCAACAAGAAGTCATCACAATTATAAATACACATGCACCTAACTGCAGAGCCCCAAAATATATGAAGGAAATATTGATAGATTCAAAGGGATAAAAAGGCAATCCTGCATTAATAGTAGGAGACTTCAGTGTACCCCTTTCAATAATGAATAGAGGGGAAACTAGCTGCTATGCTGCTCTTCTGCCCTGGCTTCTGGATGTACTAAGTATGAAGGAGAGAGTTTGGGGCTATCTCTTCACTTAGAATATTTACTATGTGCATGGAATCACAGGTAAGGCCAAGCTGTTATGATACAGCCTCATGAACCTAGCAATATGACCTACCACATCAAGGAAGACAACCTACCTTGTCAAGGGGATTCATTGTACATAAGGCAGAAGATTCAGGGAAATTTCCAGAATATTTTATCTATTCTAAGGCTTAGGTCATATAATTTATTTTACAACACATTCTGAAGAACCTAGTGGTCTTCCATGTATGTCAGGGAGATCCACTATATTAGACAAGATACACATTCAAGGATATTTCCAGGATGATTTCTTCTATATCAAGGAACCGGGTCTGTCAGTCTTGAAGAAGGGATCCCCTACATGATATAGATCACCTCTCTTTTCTATCAATAAATAAGCCTCCAGAAAATTTCATAGTCATCCTTCTTCTGCCATTACCTGACATGCCAACAGAGTTTTCTCAGAGAAGTTTTCCCAGGTCCTTCAGCAGCAGCATTTTATGCCCCAAAGCATCTGATATGTCACAAATTTTTCTAGTTTTCACAATTGCTGATGGAAACTACTGTTCTGGATCCTGGTTGTTGCCTTTCAGTTGTATAAGCATCCTGAAAAACTTTCCAAGTCCCCTCGAGGTATTTCACATGCCATCACAGCTGGGAGGCCTGGAGATGACATCTAGTATTGTTTGAGGGCAATCCTAGGGACCACTAGGCAAATGAGCCTTCAGAAAAAAGTTTAAGTTCCACTCCAGAATCCCAGACCAGGCCCAGCTAACTGAAGAAGCCCAGGAGGTCCCAGACCACCTCAGCCTCTGAAAAATTGTCAAAATCCCATCTTGTAACTGAGACCTGCTGGAACCTATGAAGGAAGCCTTTGCCAGGTGTGTCTCCTGATCAATAGCTGTCCACCGCCAGAATTTCATTGTCTTAGGACCCTTCTGAAAAGATTTTCAAAGACTCCCTTTCACTCCTGGGGTCTCAAAGACCCTGATTTGGACACCAAAGGGGTTCCTTCCTGAGGAATACAAGGGAAATCACAAGGGAAATTAAGAAATATCTTGGGCAAGTGAAAAAATAAAAACCAAAACATAGAGGATGCAGCAAAGATAGTACTGAGAGGGAAATTTATAACACTAAATGTGTACATTAAAAAAGAAAAAAATCTCTAATCAGAAACTTAACCTCACAAATGGCAGATCTAAAATAGAAGAGAAAACTACATCCAAAGTGAGCAGAAAGAAAGAAAAAACAAATATTAGAGCAAAGATAAATGAATAGAGAATTAAAAGAAGAGAAGAGATTAACAAAACCGAAGGTCAATTCTTTGAAAATATCTAAAAAATTGACAAACTTTTAGCTAGATTGACAAAAGAAAAAGAGAAAGAGAAAGAGAGAGAGAACACAAATAAACAGAAATAAAGGAAAGTGCATTACTACCAACTCCACAGAAATAAAACAGATTTTAAGAGGATACTATGAACAACTATATGCCAACAAATTAGAAAACCTAGATGAAATGGACAAATTCCTAGAAATGCATAAACTACCTACACTGACTAAAAAGAAAAGGAAGGTCTCAACAGACAAATAACAATAAAGAGATTGAATCATTCATCAAAAACCTCCAAAGAAAAGCCCAAGACCAGACAGTTTCACTGGTGAATTTTACCAGATATTCCAAGAATAACACCAATCCTGCTCAAACTCATTCCAAAAACGTTCAAGAGGAGGAATAATTTACTAACACATTTATGAGGCCAACATCACCCTAATATAAAGCCAGACAAAGATGTCACATGAAACAAAAATTACAAAAAAAAATCCATTATGAATATAGATGCAAATACCCTCAACAGAATTCTAGCAAACTGAATAAAAAGTCATATTTAAAATTCAACTGGGATTTATGCCATTTATGCAAAGGTGATTCAACATAAGAAAATTAAGTATTGCTATAATAGTCAAAGGAAAATTAAAAACTTTATGATCATCTCAATTGATATAGAGTAGGCAATTGAAAAAGTCCAGCATCCCTTATTGATTAAAAAAAAACACTTAGAAAACTAGAAATCCAAGGAAATGTCCTCAACATGATAAACAGCATATATGAAAAATTACCACTAACATCATACTCAATGGTGAAAGACTGAAAGCTCACCCTCTAAGATAAGGAACAAGACTGGAAGGCCTGCTATCAACACTGTTATTCAACATTATACGGGAAATTCTAGCCAGAGCAATTAGGCAAGAAAAAGAAACAGAAGGCATCCAAATTAGAAAGGAAGAAGTAAAACTTTCCTTCTTTGCAGATAGCATGATCTTATAGTGAAGAAGTCCTGAAAAATCCACAAAAAAGCTATTAGAGCTAATAAACAAACTCAGCAAAGTGGCAGGGTACAAGATTATCATAAAAAAATTAGTAGTGTTCCTGTTTACTGGTAGTGAATAAGCCCAAGAGGAAATCAAGTAAAAAATTCCATTTATAAGAGTAATATAAAGAATAAAATATCTATGAATAAACTTATCCAGTATGTAAAGAATTTATTCACAGGAAACTACAAAGCATTCCTAAAAGAAATCAAAGAGGACCTAAATAAAGAGAAGGACAGTCCATGTTTATGAATTAAAAGATTAATATTATTAAGATGTCAATTATATCCAAAGCAATTTGCAGATTCAATGTAATCCCAATAAAATTTCCAGTAGATTTCTTTGTAGAAATGGAAAACCTAATCAATAAATTTATACAGAAAGGAAAGGGACCCTGAGTAGCCAAACCATCTTGAAAAGGTATGAAGTTGAAGGATTCAAACTTCCCAATTTTAAAACTTATTAAAAAGCTACAGTAATCAAAACAGCATGGAACTGAAACAAAGACAGACATATAGACCAATGGAATTGAATTGGCAGTTGATAAATCAACCCTCACATCTATGGCCAACTGATTTTTGACAAGAGTTCCAAATCTACTCAATGCAGAAAGAATAGTCTTTTCAACAAATGATGCTGGGAAAACTGGATATCCATATACAAAAGAATGGGGAAAAAAAAAAAAAGAACGTAGGTGGACCCCTACCTCAAATCATATGCAAAATAAACTCAAAATTGGTCAGTGACCTAAATATAAGAAACAAAATTATAAAAATCCTAGATGAAAACATAGGGAAGCATCTTCAGGACCGTGTGTTAAGGAATGGCTTCTTAGACTTTACACCAAAATTATAAGTGATAGAAGAAAAAAATAGATAAAAGGGACTTCATTAAAATTTAAAACTTTTGTGCATGGAAAGACTTCATCATGAAAGTAAAATCAACCTATAGAATGGGAGAAAATATTTGAAAATGACATATCTAATAAAAGTTTAGTATCCAGAAATGTACAACTCAACAACAAAAAGACAAACAACCAAATTTAAAAATGGGCAAAAGACTGGAATAGACATTGTTCCAAAGAAATCATACAAATGGCACATGGAAAGATGCTCAACATCATTAACCATTAGTAAAATGCAAATCAAAACTACAATGGGTACTATTTCACACCCACTATAATAGCTACCACTACTACAAAAAAAAAAGGAAAATAAAAAAGTGTTGGAGAGAAACTTGTTCATTGTTTGTAGTAATGTCTAATGACGTAGGAACCATGGAATACAGTTTCGCAAATCCTCAGAAAGTTAAGTAGAGCATTACCATAGGACTGGTAACTCACTTCTAGGTATACTCCCAAAATAATTAAAAGAAGGGACTTCACAGATATTTTTACACCTATATTCATAGTGACATTATTCACAATTGCCAAAAGATGGAAGCAACTCAAGGGTCCATCAATAGATAAATTGATAAATTATGGTATACATGTACAATGGAATATTATTTGGCTGTAAAAGGGAGTGAATTTCTGATACTTGTGACAACATGGATGAACCTTGAAGGCATCATATTGAGTGAAACAAACAAGGCACAAAAGGACAAATACAGCATGATCTCACTGCTATGAAATAATTAGAATAAGAACATTCATAGAGTCAGAATCTAGAATACAAGTTACCAGGGTCTAGGGTGAAAGTAGGGAATGAGGAGTTAATACTTAATTGATCCAGAGTTTTTCTCTGGGGTTATGTAAAAGTTTGGTAAAGAATGGTGGAGGTGGTAGCACAACATGTGAATGTAGTTAACACTAGGGCACTATATAAAATGTAGGTCTGTACAACACAAACAGTGAACTCTCTTGTAAACTAGGGAGTATAGTTAATAGTAAATTATAATATCCTTTCACCAATTGTAACAAAGGTATCACACAAATGCAGAGTTAATAATAAGGAAAACCATTGAGGTGGGGTATCTGGGACTCTATTTTCTGCTTGATTGTTTAGTAAACCTAAAACTTCTCAAATATATATATTCTAGTCTCTTAGATTTCAGATCCTGCCTTTCTAGCCATTACAATTCACTCAGCATAAGGAAAAGATGTGTTTCTCGTGGACTGAAGCCAGCAGTGAGCATGTTTTTCTTCAGAATGCAAGGTCAACGTTGTTCCTGGTTTTTTTCACAGGCTGAATTCAGAAGAGGCAGTTGGTCTGCATTCAGCTTTGTTCCTAAGGACTGAGTGATTTCATGCACTTATCCTTTCTTTTCTGCCTGTCTGGTTTCCATGGAAATGCAAGCCTCTTAGAAACAGCAAAGCCTTGCACCTTATGCACAACAACATGTTATTTTTGGAGTCAGTTGGGTAGTGGAGCATAGTCCAAAATATTAGTGTGAACAGGTTCTAGCAAAGGCAGGCAGGGATGCAGACTAAAGGGACAATATTCAAGTATCTTATTATAGAACTTCACAGCCCGTGGGGTAAAGGTTGTCTGTTGATCTATAAGAAATACAAGATTTATCTCAGTGAATGTTAATCTAGATGGAGAAAAAATATATATATATACCAATAACAACGTAAAATGAAGCAAAAGTCAAGTGGGGTTTCTGTGGCTTCACTAAATATTTATTTAACATATGTTCACGAATTATAAACATGCCTATTTTACTGAGGTCAGGATTTTTTAAAATAAAATTGTTGTGAATGTTAATTTGTCCACTAGAACATATAATTTCATGAAGATTTTACCTAGTTGGAATGATAATCTCTCTTTCCTCCCACAAATACCCACTTCAAAGTAAAATGATCTGAACAATAATTTAAGGAACAAAAATATGAAAAAAAGAGAAATAATTGAAAAAAACTACTGATGTTATTTTGTAATGGAAAAACAAATTCTCATTTCTCTGAATTAAATTAAATTGATTCTCAATGGAGAACTTATTTTAGTTTATATAAGTCAGTTTTCATTCTTGATGCATAGTTCAATATGACAGCTAGTCATAGTCTCATCACTGATAGAATTTATTGAATATATTAATACTGACATAAATTCCTGAGCCTTTAGGAGATCCCTGGATATAAAATGTTAATCAAAAATGAATTGTTAGTTGTACAGTTATATATTACCATTCTTTTTGCAAGGCAAAATTCATATAACTGTTCAAAGTAAAAGCAAAAAAAATTATCACTCACCTCAATTTGCTCACCATCTAATTATTAAATAATTCATAAACATAGGAAATAATAAATATCATACAAAGTGCTACAGGTTAAAAAAATCAGTATATATTGGGAAAATTACTGTACAAAAGCTTTGCCTTGAAAGAGCATATACGCATGGATGTGAGCAAGAAACAAAATGATTTGGAAAAGAAAAATACACTATTTAGCCCAAACAAAAAAGACAAAGATGTATTTTCATACAAATCACTTTTAAAATTTCATTTTGTATTCTTGGGGAAAGGGAAGGAAAAACTTGCAAATTAAGCAAGAAAAAAAATACCTTAGGCCCCAAGAGAAAGGAAAACTTCTATCATGAACTAGAGGTAAAAATTCAGTTTAGTCATAATGACAAAATGAGGAAATACAATTTTAACACAGAACCAATTTGAATCCTATGGTTTTAATAAGAAAATAAAGAGAATGCATAGCTCAGAAGAAATGATAAAACACAGTCAAAAACAAACAAAACATGACTCCCAGGGATGAGCCTCCCTGGCACTGAGGGATTACTACCAAGCACCAACTAGCAATGCAACTAGAAAAAGACCTCGAATAAAAGGGCAAAAAGGTAGAGACAAATGAGTTTATATGGCTAAGAGATTTCAAAGTAAGTCGGAAGGTCATCCCAGAGGTAGTGTTTATGTACATCTCAGCAGGATCTCATAGACTGCCAAAGTGGATACTACCCCAAATAGTGGGGTTCCTGCGGGCTCTGGAGACACCCAGGTCAGGGCAGATAGCTCTGGAATTTGGTGCCTTGCCAGTGGGCCCTACTTTGGAGTTTGTGCTCTTAAGAGTGACAGAGTTGAATTCAATTATGGCTTCCCTACACATGGCTCATCTGTCCTTTCTATTTAAACCTATACTTGGTGCTAGAATTTGTAGGTGTATGTCCAAGAGACTGTAATCTTTGGGCTGTCCATGTGCCAGCTGGGCCTGGAGTCTCAGCAGAGTTGCAACACCTACTCTCTAGTTCTTTGGACTCACCCAGGACAACTAACAATGAGGTGAAACTAGACAACCACCATACCAAGGAAAGGAGAGAGTCTACAACTGCAAGCAAGAGAGTCCCATCCATCAGTTGTATGGGATCAAAACCCCCTCTCAATTAGAGGTGGAGTGGTCATCACCATCCCAGAATCCTCAGGATTGGGGGATGATCTATGGACAAGAGTGGACTTACTGATATTCTACTATAGACTTTTTGTGATTCTAGCAATGGAAGAAATTACAATATTGATGTGGAGGCAGTGGCCACTGGAGGCTTTGGGGGCAGGAGAGGGGAAAAACAGTTGTAATATGGAGGCTTTTTCAGAACTTGGGAATAATCCTGAATGACATTACAAAAACAGATATAGATCATTTTATATCGTCCCATAACATGAAAAACTGTGGGGGAGAGAGTGTAGACTACAGTGTTAACAAAGCCCCAGGATGCGTTTATCAATTGCAATGAACATGCCACACAAGTGAAGGATGTTGTTTACGTGGGAGGGTGTGGGAGGTGAGGGGAGTGGGGCATATGGGAATCCCTATATTTTTTTGTGTAACCTTTATGTAATCTAAATATCTTTTTAAAAAATTAAGTTTGACATAGTTAATACTGCAGCAAACATATCTAAACAAAAGGTTTATATAGATGTTGATAATTTGACCTAGAGAATGACTTTTGTGATTAGTTTTAAATACTTTTTAAAATACTTTGAAATACTTTCATCATCAATAAGAAAATTGCATGCTTTGGTCTCATACATAAACCAAAAGTGTGCTGTTTCATTAAAATATAAAGGTACACCTCAAATTTCTAGAAATAGAAATTTAGGTTGTCACCCAGAATTGAGCACTTCCCATCATTAATTGTGGTTCCTATAATTCAATATTATAGATTCTATTTAGGACCAAAGATGAGTAAAACATTATAAATTCAAATTCTATCTCAAAAAACTTGCAGAAACATAGACACAAAACTTACACAACCAAGTTTTTAAATTACTATTATAGCTTGATGCCATTTTCCTCTAGTCAGGTTTAATTGTATGCAAATAACAAAAAAAAAAATGTTCCATTAAATAAATATTGTTGTAATCAAAACATAGGCATATCAAAGTTGACAGAACTGCTCTTTTACTTTTTTACATATTTTCCACACTTACTTTATATAAAATGCTTCTGTTTGTGCTCATTACATTTTCTCCTACACCTCACTGTTCACATTATGGGTTCCTTGTCCATGTATATATCTAATTGATTATTGATAACTAAGATAGAAAGAAATGGTGCTTTTAGAAATGTCATCCCTTTACCTGCAGATCTTTCTGACTGTTATCATCACCCTGTTTAAAGTTTTACAGTGTTTGCTACTCCATAGAGAGAAATTTTGAAAATGCCTTTCCATAAATCAGACAGTTATATTTTTTAACATTCATCTTATCTAACTGCTTGGCAATTCTTCTCAAGAAATAAATTGAGTTTTCTAAGTCTTATACTTAGCGAATTTAATTTAGTTCCTAGTAATCAGACCTTCTCTTTGTAAGCATTCTAATATTTAAAAAATTATTTGTTTATTAACCTACTTGAAATATTGGCTTGAAACGACACAATCATTTTTACAGCTATCTGATATCTCTACCAATCTCTAAAATATAATATGGTCAACCCTCACTGTTCATAGATTCTATATTTGCAAATTCATAACTGCTAAAATTTACTTGTAATCTCAAAATCAATACTCACAGGTTTTTGCAGTCATTCACAGACGTGCAGAGTGGTGAAAAATTTGGATCACCTAGTACGCACATTCCCAGCTGAGGTCAAACAAGGTGAGGATCAGAGTTCTTGTTTCAGCTTTCAAACTGTAAATAAGCGTACTTTGCTATATATTTAGTAACAAGATTTTCCACATTTTGGTGCTTTTTGTTGGTGATTTCACTATTTAAATGGCCCCCAAATGCAGTGCTGAGATGCTGTCTAGTGTTCCTAAGTGCAAGAGGGCTGTGCTGGACCTTATGGAGAAAATCTGTGTATTAGGTAAGTTTCATTCAAGCATGAGTTACAGTGCTGCTGGCTGTGAGTTCAGTGTTAATATATCACTAATATATGTTAATATATCACTAATATAAGTTTTATATTGATCAGTTGTTGAAATGTGACCAGAGACTTTCAAGAACTTAACCTTATATTTCCCCTAGGAGCAAAGGTTCAAAATTGGCTAATTGAGTGTTTATGGAAACTTTATAGAAAATAGCAAAAGACTAATGAGACGAACTATATTACTGATATCAATTTAGTGATCATAACACTGTATTCTTAGAAAACTTATTGAGCTTGGCAATTGAGCGTAGGTCTCAGTATTTTTACGCTAATGCCCCAGAGGGTTTGTGTCTACTTCATAATAATGCCACATGTGCTTCAAGGGAGACAGGCATCTCCCCCTAGAGGAAAACATGGTAAGTGGAGGGAGAAAGCAATGCATGCATTTTGAGAAATCCTCCACAGGAGTGTCTGAGAAATGGCTTCATATCCCCCCAACTACCCAATCCCCTTGATGACAAATTCAAATATTTGGCTCAAGAGTTCATTTACTACTTACCACCCAGAGGCTTGGGTGCTGGGGTCAAATCCACTTCACCTGTCTCCTCAGAGAGGGTCCCAGGAGCCATTAGGTTCAGACAGTAGAAAGGACCCTGGAGTGAGAACTAAAAAGTCACCATAAAAATGCCAATAGTTCTGTCAATATGGACTGGAAAAAACTGTTTTGAAATGAAAAAAATATATATCCTCCATAATATGAGTAAACCTGTGTCTTCTTTTTTGCTTTCTTCATCACTACATGCATAATAGAACTAAGAATTATAAGTTAGAAGAGACTTTTTGCTAGAGAGTTTGATATTTTTATTTCATTTTCCCCTTTGATTTAGTCTTATTTTGACTGGCAACAACTCTTACCTAGAGCTCACTTTTGGCAAGAGACAAAAGGACCAGAGTGGGGCCCAAAGCAGAAAAACCAGAAAGCACAAGAAAAAGAAATAAAGATCTTCAGGTTTCCTTCCAGCTCCTCCCCTATAGTGTATATGAGTAAGGAAGGAGGCAGGATTCCAGGAATAATGGGCATGCACTTTGCAAGTTTGCCCTGGGCCCGTTCTCTCAGGAATTTGTCCTTGAAGGACCAAGGGCAGAGGAGTGAGGAGTGGCTCTTAGCTTCTCTGGGTTACTTGCTTACACATGGGCAAAATGCATCTGCCGCATCAACTTTGGTTTTGTTCTGTTTTATTTTGTGGTTGCAGCATATGCATTCTAAATCAACTGTGCCCTGACTATTAAGTGATTAAATGCAATACTGAATCTTCAGCTATTTCTTCTCTAATTTACAGATGCTGGGTTTTCCTCATTTTTCAGGGAATTTATTACTACGGTGAAAACGACATTCTTAGTATGATAGCAATGCTATTTGCATGAAGGCAGAAATGGTTCCAGCTTATGATGACCTTGTATTGTCATGGTCCTTCCTTATGCTACTCTTCTTGTCATAGCACCATGATTGTCAAGAGAACATTGAAATGCAGCTAACAATGGCAATGATGGATAGAAATTTAATAATGCCTCATATATTTACTGAAGATTTAAAGAGTTTGTAAAGTAAGAACTGTCTTTCAAATGGGTTCTTCGAATCTTATGACAAAATTGAGGCAGAGGTAAAAATTGGGGATTGAAAGTTGTCTTTTCCAATACTGATTCTTAACATATAAGCTTTCCTAATAAACACCAAACTGCTTACGGTTTCCTGCATAGGACACTTCTGAAGCGAGCTGGAGGATTTCAGTGCTTATCAAGTAAAATATTTGACCATGAGGTGGCAGTAGCACGCAACAAACTTTGGTTGGGTTGCATTTGTACAGATTTGCAAGAGAAGGGATGTCCAGAGGCAGGGCAACATGCCAAACCTGTCTAGATAATTCCACTCAGTAGCACAATGGGGAGAATCTGGGCTAAGATCTCTGAAGGGCAATGGCAGTTATAGGGTCTTTTATAGCCCAGGGTTTGCTTCATCTATGGCTAGCGGATGTCTGGTGAAGTTTTGGAGGGTATGCAAAGCAAGCAGACTCTAAATGAATAAAAATAAACTTATCTGGGCTATATTTGAAACAAATGGATGTGTAAGAATTTGAGTTTGGCACAGGAGGGTTTGGGGTCGACAGTCCTAGCCTGCTGTGAAGAAGGAAGCAAATAGGGGTCCATTTATATAACATATATCCTTTACACCTCTCCCTTTCCAGGGCTGCCTCTCTCGTTCCATTTTTTCCAAGCCCTTGCACTACTTTTCCATATAGCTAACTCTTTTAAGATTTAATTCAGGTGTCTCTCCTCTCTGGGAAATCTTCCCCATCCCCATCTCTATGCTTTCAAACTCTGTGTAAGTGCATGCTACCACGAACACCTCCCCAGCAGAACACAAACTCCTTGAGATTGGAGCCTCTTTAATACATGAATCCCATTATGCTACACGTCCCTTAGTATAATAAGTACACACCTTTGTTGGGTTTCAATTTTCTCTATCGGAATTTGTTTTACTATTTCAAATGTGTTTATCTTTCTTATTGATATAGAGAATTTGAAAAATCCTAAATTCAACCTGCCACTTAAAAATTATCCTCTACAACTCGAAAACCAAACTTTGACTTGTTTGTCTGTTCTCACTGATGCTTCATTCATTCAATAGATATTTATGGAGGCATGTAAATTTGCAGACTCTGTATAAGATTTAGGAAGTCAGAATTTCTTTGGTCAGTTCCCAGTATCTATATTTGTAAGAAAAGATTCTCGTCTGATTCTGATGTATGCCAAGTGTGAAGACCAATGTTCTAGTCATAAGATTTCACTTTGCAAATGAGAAAATATAGATTAAAAAATGTTAAACTTGCAAGACTGAGAACACCCAAGCAGAACTGGAACCCAACCTTTGATCCCTAGTCCATGTTCCTTCATACACCCCCTTAGCCAATAATGAAGTATAGTCAATTAAAATCAGTGGAATGGTATTGGAGTTTATAAAGAAAGAAGAAAAAAAGACAAGAAATACAGCTAGTTTGCTAATTAAAATTCATTGTGGAGTCAACATTATCAAGTTGTATATTTTGTTCTGTACCTTGCTTGATAACACATAATCATTTCATCTCGTTTCTCCTACATTCTTTGTGCAGAAACTAGAATTCACTTATCTGTGCATGATAGCTCTGAGATTTGCTCTGAATCCAGCCCTTTGAGGCCTACTTCCAAATTGCTAGTTTTGGTGATCTGCTGTTGAACTACCTGTGCCTTCTGCTGACACCATCCTGACCCCATGGCCTAAGTTTTTCCCTGATTTGGTTTATTTCATTGCTTCCTTCTGCTTACTGGCCTGTGCCATTGAACAAACCTCACAAATGTTAACGTGTTCCAACTCACTCACTATTTTTTTTCCTCCTTGCTCTCAAAATTACAAAATAATAACCATAATAGTAGCTTTGAGTCATTGTCAAGCCCTGTTTTAAACATATCACTTATATCATATGGTTTCCTGTGTTCAATAGACGCAGAATAATCCATAGACATTCTGGCTACAGTCAATGAAAAGATGAAGCCAGATGTGATTGGAATCCCTGAGAAGGAGGTAGAAGCAGAAATGTGTGCATGGAGGGTGGGGTATAGAGGTAGGAGCAGTCCTCTAAAGAGCAACAATCATGAAATACAAGGCTTGAAATCCAAGTCTGGAGAGTAATTGCAAAGATCTATCAACTGACTACCTAGAAAGCACACTCTGGGGCTAGGAAAGGAATGTATCATAGTCTGTTTCATGAATTCTTGATGGGTTCTGGCTTGTGCATGGCCAGAGCTATGCATAGACTCTAACATCCTGATATTGTCAGGAAGACAAGACAGGGACACACCACACACTCTACATTTATCCAAACGAGATGGCCAGAATACACCTCAATCTCTAAAAGCCTCAACTATAACATAATACTTCTTTCTCTGTACACTCACAGCACTTTTTAAAATGATTTTGTATCACTTAAATTTTGTTTGATATTTCATACATTTTTTGCACACAGAATTGTGATTCTGGGAGCAGGCACCAAGTTTTACTCATTGCTTTGAACAAACTACACATCTACACAGAGCATTCCTTGTGGAAGTTTCTCATCAGTGCTGGTTTGAATGTGATTATTGAATGGCTCTTGCCTCCATCTCAGTTTTATGATCTTCACTCTAATTATTATTTATAAAGCTCATAGTCAAAACACTGTTGTTCTGCCCCAGGTTGTGAATATACAAAGTATTTTATTAATCTGATGAATTATTTGTCTTCTGAATGTTGCATTAAGAATTCCAATATCCTCCTTAAAGTGTTGTATCAGTCAATATTATATCGATTCACTGACATAAATAATGCTGTGATATGTAGTTCAGTACAGATACATCAGATATTGCCATCATTAGAGACTCAGGAAACTGAGTTACTACTCTACCAAAACCAGTATTTGACTTCTAGTGTCAAGGCCAACTCACATTTCTAGATGGCTGCTGAAGGTCCAGCCATCATGTTCATTTTTCAGACCAAAATAAGAAACTTCAAAAACCTCTTTCTAAATGAATCAATTCACTTTAATGGCATTCCCAAAACTTCACAAAATTTATCCACTTAGATTTCATTGACCAGCATTTAGTGACATGGCCACATCTAACCACAAGGAGGATAAGAAATATAATATTTTACCCTGGATGGCAACATGACCCCAAAGAGCTCTGTTTTTAAGTAGAAAGTGAGACTCCATGTTGGGTTAGCTAATAGCAGCCGTTGACTTACCAGTCCTCAGGTGTGCCTATGAGTCTCTAAAACAGGTGTCTCATACCCCTTAACAAACCAGTCCGCCACATCTTTGAAGCTTTCCTCTTTTGTTCTGGATTTCTACTTCTCGAAGTCTGATGTGCAGGGAGCCACCCCTGGAGCTCTCCATCGCCACTCCAAAGTGCCATCGATGTGAACCTCAAAGTGAAGCCAAGGGTACGATATACAGCAATTCCCCAAATCTACCAATCCTCAAGGTTCCAGAACGGATCTTGATGCCATGCATCGTTGAAATGATCTCTGCCTTAATTTCGTGCAGGTGTTTGTATCCAGGATGAAAAGCCAAACTGTTATGCCCAGTGCCTCAGAAATTTCTCATGAAATGATTCCTTCACTTTCTGACCATGATCCCTTTTCCCTAAAAGTCTCCAAGGCTCCATAGAGCTCAAGAAACTGAACTCTGCCCAGAAGCCAGGCCACTGTCTCCTGTCCAAGCCCCCTTTGTCCAAAACAGAGCCTGTTTCAAGCACATCAGCCCTGGGAAATAAAAGGTCTGATCCCCCTTTCAGTTCTGGTAGAATATCCCACTGTCACCATTTTTTGGTTGTTTAATCCTGAGTATAAGTGGGCAAGTGAGTTCTTCCATCTTGTTTCTACTTTTTTTTCACAATAACTCTCTTAGAGGCCTTAAAAGCAAACTCTATAAGTAAACATATTCCAATATTGCATTCAAACATCACATTGGAAGGAGACTGCCAAAAGATTAGACTAGATTTTTGAGGCTGATATAAACTAGACTGAATACAGTCCACTAGACAAAACACTTAAACAATTGAAGAAAAATAAAATAAATGTGAGAATATGAGATTATGCCCCCCTTGTTATATTTTATTTTTTTAATAATCAATTTTAATTCTGTAAGGTATTGCTTAGTCATATTAATGGGTCATGTATACATGTTAATATGGATATGATAAACTCTTTATTAATTTATTTCAGAAAAACCCACCAATTAGTTTGATTCCTTGCAGACAATTTTTCAACACTAACTAATGTGAGCAAAATAATAGTGAATGGGAATAGAGAAAGCAAGGTAAAAATAACAGAACTGGCATTATTTTTATACTTAGGGAAAGACACTCTGGAGTCAAACAGCCTGAGTTCAGACGGCAATGCAATGTGCTCTGTGATCCTGGAAAGGGCAATCAATTGCTCAATAATACTTCATTACACTTGCATTATTATAATAAATATCTTAAACATCACTTGGCAATGTGATTTCATAAGTGCTAGCTATTATTGTGATTAACTTGAAACAGATATTAAAACAAAAATATTCAGAATTAATACTTCTTAGCAGAGACATGGAGGTAATTTTTTGCTTGCACAAAATATGTCAAATGATATAACCCAGTTAGGATTCTGCTTCCCCCAAATGATAAAGTGTTAATGACCACCCTCCCCCTCAAATAAAAGCCCATGGGAGTATGAGGAAACTAATGCATATCCATATCAGTCACTTCTCTGTGCTTGGCATTTATGATCACCATAAGGCAGAACTCCAGGGGACACCACTGACAATGTGTTCTATGTGAATTGAGTGCCAGGAGCCACCAACATAGACTGCAGTGCAAATAGTGCCCCCTAGAGTTGTGCAACACAAGAGTCATGGACATTATGCCAGCAAAGTACATTATCTACTGAAATCTTCTCTGCTGTCTTAGAAGAATGTTATTATTATATACGTGTACTGTGACAAATATCTCTCCGAGGCTAAGTAACTTGCTCAATTTAATAGTGCTCTTCCTACCGGCAGGGCATCATTTTACTAATACTGACATTTTACTAATACTTACTGTGATGCTTAATTTTATGTTTCAGTTTGGCAAAGTTATAGTGTCCAGTTGTTTGGGCAAACACTGTTGCTACATATTTCATAGATGGGATTGGCTTCTATAATCAGTTGATTTAAAGTAAAGGAGATTACCCTCAATAATGTGGATAGGCCTCATCCAATCAGTTGGAAGTTTTCTTTTTTTCTTTTTTTCAATTTTTGTGAAGCTTTAGATTACATAAATGTTACATTGAAAATATAGCAGATTCCCATATACCCCACCCCTTTCCCTTCCCACAATTTCCCCCATCAGCATCTTTCATTAGTGTGGTACAATTTGTTACAAGTGATGAACAAATATTGATGCATTGCTACTAACCAATGTCTATAGTTTACATTATGGTTTACACTTTGCATTGCACATTTTATAGGTTTTGACAAAATGTGTAACGGCTTGTATTCATCATTGCAGTATCATGAAGAACAATCCCAATGTCCAAAAAATGCCCCATGTTATAATTATTCTTCCCTCTCCCTCCCCTCAGAACCTATAGTGACTACTGTCATGTTTTTTTTAGGAGGTACCAGGGTTGTATCTCAGACCCATACATGGGAAGCAGGTGTTCAGCCCCTGAACTACACCTGCTCCCCACTGTCTTTATTTCAATGTTACAAATTCTTCTATTACCAGAATAATAATACATCTACTTTAGTCCTTACTTGCATTCCCATGGTTGAGTGCCTTCTGCACATGAACAAGGTCCTGGGTTCAAACCTGGTGCCTCCTAAAAAAATAAATAAATAAAGGTAGTTGGAGGTTTTAAGAGTGAGAATTGAGAGTTCCAGGAATGTGAATGAATTCTGCCTCAAGACTACGCTCTCCACTTGTTCCTGAATTTCCAGTCTAAGGAATGCCTTTGACATAACTCTTCAGAAATTTCTACCCTCCAGCCTGCCCTCCAGAATTCAGACTTTCCATCTCCCACAATCATTATAATTATATTATGCCCATTCCTTATAATAAACATATTCACACATTTCCTGTTGATTCTGTTTCTTTGGAGAACTTTGACAGATGCATTTAACCAAACCTGGATGCTCTGATGAGGTCCAATATTCAATAGTTTGTCATTGTTCTTTTATATCCAAAGTCCATGGCAGAACAGGTGTAAGGAACTTCCAGGAGAGTCCAGAAAACCAAAAGAGAGAGAGAGAGAGAGGGAAGAGAAGAGAAGAGAAGAGAAGAGAAGAGAAGAGAAGAGAAGAGAAGAGAAGAGAAGAGAAGAGAAGAGAAAAGAAAAAAAGAAAGAAAAGAAAAGAAAGAGGGAGGGAGGGAGGAAGGGAGGAAGGAAGGACGGAAAGAAGGAAAAAAGAAAGAGACAGAGACGGAGAGAGGGAGAGAAGGAGGGAGGAAGGAAGGAAGGAAGGAAGGAAGGAAGGAAGGAAGGAAGGAAGGAAGGAAGGAAGGAAGGAAGGAAGGAAGAAGGAAGGAAGGAAGGAAGGAAGGAAGGGAAGGGAGAAAGGAAGAAGACTTTCTACCCTTGTTGATAAGGCAAAGCTCTTTCCATAGTGGCTGAGACAAACCTTTGTCTCATGGAAAGCGGTAGTCCTCACATTTGAATTAGATGAGGAAAGAGGAGGCAGACTGTGGCTGCAGCTTCTCCCCACTATTGTCGTTCTTACTGTCTAGGCCTTTTTTTTTGTGCCTCTTGATTCTTTCAAAGTTTGCCTTTCTTTCCTCCCTGTTGTTCCCCACAGAACATCACCACAAGGTGATTGACTAGGAAGGCCCTAGTCTTCCTACTCATATCTTGTGCTAAATTAGGGACTGGGAGAGGAGAACATCACAATTTTTCTAAAGGTAAGGTAAAGGTAAAGTGGAGTTAAGAAAATAAATGACCAGTGTAAGCACCAGTAAATGAAACTTTAACCCTTTCTATTAGTCAGGATGGATTACATTATGCTGTAGTAACAAAACACTCCCAAATCTTAGGGGCTTACCTCCAAAACAGGTTTATTTTGGGCTGATTAAGAGTCTCTTCAGCCCAGGCAGCAGACTCCCCTGCTTTCACTCAGTGATTCAAGTGAACAAACTAGAGCTGCAGCCAGAGCAGCAGAGAAAAGAACGCTGGGCACACCCACACAGGAATAGACTGCTTCATTCCAGACACGTGGCACATCGCCCATGGAGGACCCACTGCTCATTGCCAAATATATGGTTTTGCTTAGTCACAAAGCAACTGGGTAAGGTAACCTTACTGCTGGTTTAGAGCAAGAGGAAAACAAGATGTGACAGAACATTGGAAGTGTGTCCCCAACCTTTTTATCTTGAGGGACTGATCACATGTTATATATGTTTTCATACTTTCCTCTACTTGAACTTGAATGACACTATTTGGAAATTGCTGCTTTCAGAATAATTTTCATTCTGTTATGAATGATTATTGTAATTCTGTTAAGGAAGGACTAAAGCCTACAGATAGTCATGTAAAATTCATCTGCATTTTAAAAATTCGTTCATTATCTCCTATTGCCTATCAGTAACTTATACTGAAATGCTTTTTCATATGGTCATAGTCCACCTCGGGCTGCTATTACCTATTTTTCTGAAAAAATTTTGATTCATAATGAGTCATATTGAATGCGTATGTGCATATATGTGTATCTGTGGCTAAATCTATATCTAGCAATTTCTTTCTTAATTCATTTTATTGGATCTTAAAAAGCTGAAGGTAATTGTACTAATTCCTCCCTGGTAAGGAATGATCATCTATAACCATTGTGTTAACTGTAATTAACTATGACAGAAGGCTGTTCTTTGAAAAATATGTTTTTGGAATTAAGGTGCATAGCTGGCTTTATAGAAAGCGCTTTAAATATTTTGAACAATATGATGAGACTATCCTTGCCACTTCTAACAAATTCTGTCATTTAGGAAGAGTCAGGAAGCTACAAAGGCTGAACTGGAGTTTAAGCTAAATCTCCCCTAAAGTCCTCCTTCATTCTGTAGGATAGAGTTGTGAGGCACTGGCAAAAGTGAGTGAGCCACGGTACAGATTGAAAGTAGGTCATGGAGAGTGGACATCAAAGCGAGTTGGACAAATCTCATGCTGTGGCCACATCAGGCACATCAGTAGAGTTAACTATTCGCCCAGAGATCCCAGGCACTCCATTACCCCATCTCAGAGATGAAGAAATGGGAGCGTGCTTTATGTACATTAACAAAGGGCTGTGTATAATATCTTGATTTTAGTGTAAAAGAAAAATAAGAATATTTCAAGAAGTAGGTCTAAGCAGAGAAAAAAAAAATGATTGAACTCTTTCTTAACTATTAGGCTCTACAGACAATTATGAATTTTAATCAAACACTTCAATTACTCTGTAACATAAGGGGTATAATATTGACAAATACAATGCATATTTAAGATCAAGATATAATATATCTTAAACTTGTATGTATGTTCTAAAAATGTGAAATTATGTAACTTGTTAATATAAATGGTTTTATTTTATCCAGGCATATGAGAGGATAAACATCATTGAATATATTGTATAAATCCAGTTTTAAAAGACTTTGTTCCATTTTCTATTACTGATGTTAATATCAATTTATAAGGAATTTAATATCAAATGAAATAATAAAATTATCAGGTAAATTACCTAAGCCTTCAAATGCCACAAAGTATTACCATGGTTTTTTAGTAAAAGATAGTTACCAGGGTACTTATAGACTAAATATCTTTCTTGTTGATATTCCGTGGAGTCATTTTGGTAAACTGGCCAGGAATGTAATAAACTAATTTTACCAAACGGCCACACGATGGCAGCATCGCATAAAAGAAAATACAAATGAAAATTATAAATATTGCTAAATCGTATACCTTAATTTCAAATGAGCAAAAGAAAATTATCAAATGAATTAGTCCTCTAGAAAATACTTGATGTACAAGGCTCAAAAGGACATAGACCATTGTACATTATTAGGTAAAAATAACTCATCATTTAACCATAGTTTGAGAACCATAGTTCAGATACAAAGGGGATTTTTACAAAAGCTGAATTGAAGGATCCCTTCCTTAAAAAAGGAGACATACCAAGTGAAAGCTAAGTATATAGGCTACACAGACACAGATACACTATTCATACACAGACACAACATAATACACAGGGAACTTTCAATAAAGTCTAAGAATTTTCCCATCATCCTCAAAACGTATCTCTATTATTGAAGCACTTGACAACTTTGAAATGTAAATATGGATTATTTGAATCGGTTTTAAAAAGTTATAACTTTGTTAGAGTAATTGCAGAGCTGTTAGGATTTCAGAATAATTTTGTGAATATTAAGTATATAGCGTGACAAATTTGAAATCCAAATTTTAACAGAAAAATAATTTCTCACCTGAAAATACTCTAATGTTTTAACCCATGACATTGGAAACAGTTTCCTGTGAGATTAAATACTGGAAAATATTAGATGCCACTAATTCTAATTTGTTTTTAGTTGAAATTTGTGCATGTTTCTTCCTCTTTATATTTCTACAATGTAAACAAACATTAATACATTTGAGCATCAGAATTCATTCATTATTACAGCTGAGGGTTTACCAATGTACTTTCATTTCAAACATAATGTTTCAAAAATTCCCTAAATTCTCTAGTTGGTTTTCCTGACTTTGTACTCAATATCTATATGTAGCGATGAAAAATTCATTTTGATTAACAATGTTCTACATATTGATATTATCCAAAGTCTACTGAAAAAGGCTATTCACAATATGTACTGCCCCTAGGACACAGATTGAAAATTTTAATTAAAATAATCACTATACTAAATTATAATAGGTCCTCCAAATTGTTTTTACTTTCTTCAAATATTTAAAAAGAAATGTGTACAAAACTGCCTTATAATAAGTTTCCAAATTGTTTTCTTCTTTTTCTGAAATTTGATATATAAGAGAAATATTTATTAAAGATCAAGTTACTTGGCTTCTCTTTATATTACATTATATATTTATTATTTTTTTAGATTATACCATAGAATATTCTATTCTAATATTTTAGCATTGATCTTTATTATCATGACATTGTTGTATCTCATCATATCACATCATATCAAGTGATGTAGCATAAGGAAGTTTATACAGGACAAATGCTGAAGCAATTGAGAAAATATTCTGATTGATATTACGTTTCCATTTGTCTTGGGAGGGGTGTCTGTTCCAAAGTGAGAAACAGATATATATTGATTAGTATAGTATCTCCATTTTGATAAGCTATTTCTCCTGGACCAAATCTGGTTTATCACCAGGTGTTGTTTATCTGCCTTTCTTTAAGGTGTATTCTATTGTTTTTGTCTTCGGGAAAGTCTTTTCTGGGAAAGGGGTCCCTCACTGCCGTGCCCAATGCAGGCAGCCATTTTAGCTTATTTAACCTTTGTAATTGGAAACCTCCAAGAGCCAGGGGAAGTGGAAAGGGAAGAGTGGAGCAGAAGGGGAATAAGGGGTTGTAGGAATATTCTAAGTGGGAACTGCAGGGTCAGCAGCCAGATGGGAAAGCATGTAGTATTTGAAGAATTAGTTTCAATAGCACTAAAGCAGAGAAGAGGAAATGGAAAGGGATAAGCTTAATGAGGACAACATAATGAAAAGCCTTAAAAATCAAGTAAAGAATTGCTCGTTTTTTCCTGAGGGTCCTGACCACAATCATTAAATTATTGTAGCAGAAGAGTGAGATAAGTATCCATCAAAGAAAGCTGGTTCTTACTTCAAAATATCTCTCCTGCCTCCCTCAAAGCCAGGATCCATACTTTCTATGGGCAAACTTTCTAATGTACAGACAGTCAAGCTTCAAAGCTTTCCCATTGCCTTCCAGGAAAATGAACCAATTCTTTATCATCCTGTCCTCGCTACTTTTCCAGACTCATCATCTCTTACAACTTCTTCTCCTCCTTGTCCTGCCCCCAACCAAGGTACAGTCTACTTTTCAGTTTTCTCAGCAGTTTCACATTTATCTATCTGTCCCTCCCTGCTCAACTCAAGGGTATAAATTTGTTGTCTAAGGTGGAAATTCTTTTTTCCACCCCTTTAATTTTTTTACTTTGAGACACTTTTCCAATCTCAGCTCATCACCCCTTTTGTGGGAACACTAATCACTTCCTACCTTTTCTAACTCTGGGCAGAAGCTTCACCTAACACAAGCCAGCATTATCCTCAATCTCTTTTCTTATCTGCCGCCAACTGTTAATAAGACTCTATGGAGCATTTCTGGGAAGATGGTGGGCTAGAAAGGCATGGGATTCTCTTCTTTCTGAGAAAAATAGCTATAGGATGGCCAGAAATGGTTTGGAAAAAAAATCTTCTAGGATTTAGGAAATCAGGGGAAAGCTGGACACCACTCAGAAGAGAGAGGGTCAAAGGAAAAGAATAGGATTGGCAAAACTGTGAGTTAAAAGTGGCAGCTGCTACTGCTGACAACCTCCCTCACACTATAGACACTTTTGAATTCTTAGACCTCTAGGCCTGCAGCTATAGACAAAAGGGGCCCCAGGAAAAGGGAGAGAGTAGGACACAGCCTAAGACTGACTCCGCTTTTGATCCACAAATTTGGTCTGCTGTATCCCAGGAGCCCTTCCAGACTAGGTGGGGCCCCACCATTGTTTGCCTTGGGACTAAAGAGATCTGACATTCTCAATCTCCCCTTCTACTGACCGAGACTGATTGACTGATGATGCAGAGGGAGTGGAATTATTTCCTACACAGGAAAGGGGAGAGGGCTACCAGCAAAGGTTGGAGAACTGCCTCTGAGAAAGGTTGAAATACAAGTCTCTTAACCTTCAGGCAGGAATCTATATCCAGTTCATGTTGCAGCAAACACATTCTGACCAGGCATTGAATTGAAAGGGCTGCCAAAGAGTGCCATCTGCTAGCAGACCAAAAAAGTGCATGTGAAGAAATTAAAAGTAAATAAGTAAGATAGGCTTTTTTCTAGCCTTTATAGCTTCCCTCTCCAAGGCCCTAGGAAATGGGTCTGCAACGCATTACTGTGTCCAGAGCCCAGTTTTGAGCAACTAACAGGGACAATCCTAAAGACCCAGGTTGAACCAAGAATCAAAGAACATCAGTAACACAGAGTCTCCCACCACTAAATCCCTATTAAAGAGAGAGAAATTGATTATCGGAGTAAACTCACCACCCTAATAAGAAGGCTAGGTATCATCAACAAATTACAAGTCATACTAAGTAAATGGAAGACATGTTCCAAGAAAAGGAATATATTAAAGCCCCAGAAGAGATGTAAGATTTAAGACAACTAATCAATGAGATGCACACACATTTCCAAAATCAAATTAATGAATTGAAAAACAATATGGCTAAAGAGATAAATGACATCAAGAAGACATTGAGCAAGCACAAAGAAGAATTTGAAAACCTGAATAGAACAGTAACAGAGCTCATGGGAATGAAAGACATGACAGAAAAGATCAAAAACATACCAGAGGTATACAACAGCAGACTTGAAATGATTGAAGAAAGAATAAGTAACACCGAAGACAGAATAGCTGAAATGGAAGAGAGAAAAGAACAGAGAGAGGAAAAAATGGAAAAAATTGAGCAGGGGTTCATGGAGTTGAATGACAACATGAAATGCAACAACATATGTGTCATGGGAGTTCCAGAAGGAAAAGAGAAGGGAAAAGGAGCAGAAAGAATATTTGAGGAAATAATAGCTGAAAATCTCTCAATTCTCATGAAAGAAATGAATTTACGTGTCCAAGAAGCACAGTGTCCTCCGATCAGAATAAATCTGAATAGACTTACTCCAGATTGTCAAACATCAAAGATAAAGAGAAAATTCTGAGAGCAGCAAGGGAGAAGCAAACCATCACATACAAGAGATGCCCAGTAAGATGTAGTGTGGATTTCTCATCAGAAACCACAGAGGCAAGAAGGTGGTAGTATGATACATTTAGGATACTGAAAGAGAAAAACTGCCAGCCAAGAATTCTTTATCCAGCAAAATTATCCTTCAGATATGAAGGTAAGTTTAAAATATTCACAAACAAACAGAAACTTAGAGAGTTCATAAAACAGAATCCACCTTTGCAGGAATTATTAAAGGAAGACTTACAGCCTGAAAGAAAAAGACAGGAGAGAGTGAAAGGTTGGAAAAAGATACTCCATGCAAATAGTAACCAAAAAAGAGCAGGGATAGCTAAACTAATATCAGACAAAACAGACTTTAAATGCAAAAATGTTTTTTTGTTTTTTTGCTTTTTTTTTTTTTACTGGGAGGTCCCGGGGATCGAACCCAGGTCCCTCCATATGGGAGACGGACGCCCAACCAGTTGAGCCACATCCGACCCCCCGCAAAAATGTTTTAAGAGATACAGAAGACCATTATATATTAGTAAAAGTAACAATCAACTAGGAAAATATAACAGTCATAAATATCTATGCACCTAACCAGGATGCCCCAAAATACATGAGACAAACTCTGGCAAAACTGAAGAGAGAAATAGGCATCACTACAATAATCATTGGAGACTTCAACACAACACTCACTTCATTAGAACAATCAGAAGAAACAAGAAGGAAACAGAAAACTTGAACAGTGTGATAAATGAACTAGAACCTAACAGACATATACAGAATGTTGCACCCAAACTCAGCAGATTATACATTCTTCTCAAGTGTCCATAGATCTTTCTCCAGAATAGACCACGAGTTAGGTCACAATGAGTTCTCAATAAATAAATTTTTAAAAGATGGAATTTATAAAAACATCTTTTCAGATCATAATGGAATGAAACTGAAAATCAATAATAGACAGGAAAGAGGTAAATTTGCAAATGTATGAAGGCTAAACAACACACTCCTAAATAATCAGTGGGTCAAAGAAGAAATTGCAAGTAAAATCAGTAAATATACTGAGACAAATGAAAACAAGAACATGACTTATCAAAACTTATAGGATACAGTGAAAGTAGTCTTGAGAAGGAAATGTATAGCCTTAAACACCTATATTAAAAAAGAAGAAGAGCTGAAATCAAAGATCTAACTGAACAACTGGAGAAATTAGTAAAAGAACGGCAGACCAATCCCAAAGCAAGCAGAAGGAAAGAAATAATAAAGATTAGAGCCGAAATAAATGAAATTGAGAACAAGGGAACAACGGAGAAAATCAACAAAACCAAAAGCTGGTTCTTTGAGAAGATCAATAAAAATAACAATCCCCTAGCTAGACTAAAAAAGAAAAAGATAGAGAAGATTCAAATAAATACTATCAGAAATGAAAGAGAAGTTACAATTGACCCCACAGAAATAAAAAGGATCATAAGAGAATATTATAAGAAACTGTATGCCAACAAATTAGATGAACTAGAGGAAATGGACAAATTCCTAGAAATGCACAAATAACCCACTGACATTATGAGAAATACAAGCACTTAACAAACCAGTCACATTTAAATGATTGAATCAGTCATCAAAAATCTTCCAGCAAAAAAGTCCAGGACCAGATTGCTTCACAGGTAAATTCTACCAAACATTTTGAAAAGAATTAACAACAATCCTGTTTAAACTCTTCCAAAAAATTCAAAAGGAGGGAAAATTAACCAACACATTTTATGAAATTACCATCATCCTTATACCAAAATCAGATAAAGACACCAAAAGAAAAGAAAATTACAGACCAATCTCTGAATTGAACACAGATGCAAAAATTCTCAACAAAATACTTGCAAATCAAATCCAACAGCATATCAAAAGACTTATACATCACAACCAAGTGGAATTTATTTCTGGTATGCAAAGCTGGTTCAACATAAGAAAACCAATCAATGTAATGCACCACTTTAACAAATTAAAGGGGAAAAAAACACATGATGATCTCTATTGATGCAGAAAAGGCATTCAACAAAATCCAGCATCCTTTCTTGATAAAAAACACTTTGAAAGATAGGAGTAGAAGGAAAATTCCTCAATATGGTAAAAGGCATATATGAAAAACCCATAACCAACATCATATTCAATAAGGACAGGTTGAAAGTTTTCCCTCTAAGATCAGGAACCAGACAAGGATGCCCACTGTCACCATTGTTATTCAACATTGTACTAGAAGTTCTAGCTAGAGCAATTCGACAAGAAAAAAGAAATAAACGAAAGACATCCAAAAGGAAAAGAGGAAATAAAACTCTCACTATTTCTGGATGAAATGATCCTATATGTAGAAAATTCTGAAATATCTATGAGAAAGCTATTTGAGCTAATAAATGAGTTCAGCAAACTGGCAGAATACTAGGTCAACACACAAAAATCAGGAAATGTTTCTGTACACTAGTATTGAACAATCTGAGGAGGAAATCAGGGGAAATTTTTCATTTACCATAGCAACAAAGAGACTCAAATACCTAGGAACCAATTTAACCAAAGAAGTACAGGACCTATATGCAGAAAACTACTAAACAATTCTAAAAGAAATCAATCTAGACCTAAACAAGTGGAAAGACATTCCATGTTCATGGATTGGAAGACAAAGTATTGTGACGAAGTCAATCCTACCCCAAATGATTTATAGATTCAATGCAATCCCAATCATAATTCCAACACCCTACTTTACAAAAATAGAAAAGGCAATTACCAAATTTATTTGGAAGAGAAAAGTACACTTGAATAAGCAAAAACATTCTAGAAAAGAAGAGCGACATGGGAGGAATTACACTGCCTGACCTTGAAACATATTACAAAGCTACAGTGGTCAAAACAGCATTGTACTGGCATAAAGATAGACACATCGATAAGTGGAATAGAACTGAGAGTCCAGAAATAAACCCTCACCTCTACAACCAACAGATTTTTGACAAACCTACTAAGTCCATGTTAAAAGGACAAAAGTCTCTTCAGCAACTGGTTCTGAGAGAACTGGTATCTATAACCAAAAGAATGAAAGAGGACCCTTATCTAATTCCTGTACAAGAATCAACTCAAAATGGATCAAAGATTTAACTATGAAAGCCAGGACCATAAAACTACTAGAAGAAAGTGTAAGGAAACATCTTAAAGACCTTGTGGTAGGTGGTGGTTTCTTGAACCTTATACCCAAAGCACAGGCAACAAAAGAAAAAATAGATAACTGGGAACTCCTCAAAATTAAACACTTTTGCACCTCACAGGACTTTGTCAAAAGTATGAAATACAGCCAATTCAATGGGAGAAAATATTTGGAAACCACATGTCCAATAAGGGTTTAATATCCATGATATATAAACAGATGTTACAACTCAACAATAAAAAGACAAGTGACCCAATTAAAAAAATGAGCAAAAGACTTGAATAGACATTTTTCCAAAGAAGAAATACAAATGGCAAAAAAAACACATGAAAACGTGTTCAACATCACTAACGATTAGGGAAATGCAAATCAAAACTACAATGAAATATCATTTTACACCTATCAGAATGGCCACTATTAAAAAGACAGCTAACTACAAGTGTTGGAGAGGGTGTGGAGAGATAGGAACACTAATTCCTTGTTGATGAGAATGTAAAATTGTTCAGCCACTGTGGAAGACTGTGGCATTTCCTAAAGTAGTTGAATATAAAATTGTCACATGACCTTGCAATACCACTACTGGGTATATACCCAGAAGAACCGAGAGCAGTGACACAGACACTGTACACCGATGTTCATGGTGGCATTATTCATGATTGCCAAAAGTTGGAAACAACACAGGTGTCCATCAACTGATGAACACATAATCAAATTATGGTGTATATACACTATGGAATATTATGCAGCTATAAGAAAAAATGAAGTCATAAAGCCTATGACAACATGGATGAATCTGGAGGACATTATTTTGAATGAAACAAGCCAGACACAAAAGGACAAATACTTTATGATTGAGCTACTATAAATGAAATATATTGTGTAATATATTGTGTGATTCCACTTATATAAAATGTAAATATAAATCAATCTATAAAGATGAAACCAGATTAATGCGTATGTCAGGCTGGGCAAGGAATGCTAAGGGGTGTGGAGTTTTTCTTTTTGGAGTAATATAATTGTTTAAGATTTTTTGTGGTGTTGAATGCCCAACATTGTGCTTATACTAAAGGCCATTGATTAGATTGTGTGGTATGTGAATATGTCTCAATAAAACTGCTTTAATAAATAAATTTAAAAAAAAAAGACTACGGGAGACTTCCGGGAAGATGGCGGACTAGTAAGACATGGGAATCTCTTCTCCAGAAAAATAGCTAGAGAACAAGCTGAAACAGCCCCGAAAAAGATCTTCTAGGGTCTAGGTCAGCAGGTGAAGGCTGCACACCATCCAGGGGAGAGAGGGACAGAAGAGGGAAATCGCGACTACAGAACTGTGAGTTGCAAGTAGCAGCTTCTGCTGCTGCCGGCACCCTCCCCCACACTCTTCAGAATTCTCGGGCCCCTGGGCCTGAGACCACAGACAAAGGGGGCTTCAGGGATCTGCCACTCCCGGAAAGGGGAGAAAGAGGGACACAGCCTTAGGCTGACTCAGGTTCTGACCTGAAATTTGGGCTGCGGAGCCCCACAGACCCTTCCACACTGCGGTTTGCCCTGGGAGCCTAGAAAGGACTGGAGAAATCCGACCCTCGCAACCTCCCTCTCTTCTAGCCTGGACTAATTGTTGAGGACACCACAGGAGAGGGGAGAGAAAGCCTGGGGCTGACCCTGCTTTGGACTCCCAGGTTTGGTCTGCCCTGTCCCGAGAGCCCTTCCAGGCCGGGTGTGGCTGCGCCATTGTTTGCCTTGGAGCCTGCAAGGGGCTAAAGATATACAAACCTCCCAATCTCCTCCTCTACTAACAGGGACTGATTGTTGAGGATTCAGAAGGGAGTGGAAATATTTCCTAGCTGGGAAAAGGGGAGCGCTACGAGAGAAGTCTGGAGAACTGTCTCAGAAAGTTTGAATCACGAGGATCTTAGCCCCCAGACAGGAATCTCTATCACATTGATCTGGTCTGTGTCACAACAAATACGCTCCCACCAGGCATTGAATTGAGAGCAGCCAACAAGCGCCATCTCCTGGCAGACCAAAGAAGTACACATAAGAAAATTAATAAGTAAGAGAGGCTTTTCCTGGCCTCTACAGCCTCCCTGCCCAAGGCCTTAGGAAACGACTCTACAACCAATTACTGGGTCCAGTGCCCAGTTTGGGGCAACTAGCAGAACAATCCTAACAATCAAGGTTGAGTCAAAAATCAAAGAGCGGTGGTAACTCACAGCCTCCTGCCACTAAAACCTCATAAAAGAGAAAGCAATAGAGCATCTAAGTAAAATACAAACTAACCAGATGCCTAAGCACCAACAAAAAATTATGGGCCATACTAAGAAAATAGAAGACATGGCCCAAGTAAAGGAATACAGCAAAGTCCCAGAAAAGATGCAGAATTTGAGAGAACTAATCAGTGGGATGAGCACACATTTCCAAAATCAAATTAATGAGATGAAAGAGAATATAGTTAAAGAGATCAATGACATCAAGAAGTCATTGCGCGAACGTAAAGAAGAATTTGAAATCATGAACAGAAAAGTAACGGAGTTCATGGGAATGAAAGACACAATAGATGAAGTAAAAAATACATTTGAAGCATACAACAGCAGACTTGAAATGATAGAAGAAATAATAAGTGATACGGAAGACAGAGCAGCTAAAATTGAAGAGAGAAAAGAACAGAGAGAGAAAAGAATGGAAAAAATTGAGCAGGGGCTCAGAGAGTTGAATGACAACACAAAACGCAAGAACATATGTGTCATGGGAGTTCCAGAAGGAGAAGAGAAAGGAAAAGGGGCAGAAAGAGTATTTGAGGAAATAATAGCTGAAAATTTCCCAACTCTCACGAAAGAAATGAACTTTCATGTCCAAGAAGCACACCGTACCCCAATGAGAATAAATCCAAATAGACCTACGCCAAGACAAATATTATTCAGAATGTCAAATGTAAAAGATAAAGAGAAAATTCTCAGAGCAGCAAGAGAGAAGCAAACAATCACGTACAAAGGACGTCCAGTAAGACTTTGTGCAGATTTCTCTTCAGAAACCATGGAGGCGATAAGACAGTGGTATGATACAATTAGGAAACTGAAAGAGAAAAACTGCCAGCCGAGAATTCTTTATCCAGCAAAACTGTCCTTCAAATATGAAGGTGAATATAAAGTATTCACAAACAAACAGAAACTAAGAGAGTTTGCAAAAAAGAATCTACCTTTGCAGGAAATAGTAAAGGAAGCCTTAGAACCTGAAAGAAAAAGACAGGAGAGAGAGGCTTGGAGGAGAGTATAGAAGAAAGAAAAGCAGAAAGGATAACCAAAAGAGTAAAAAGAAAGACAAAAATAAGATGACATATGAAAACCAAAGAATAAAATGGAGGAAATAAATAGTGCATTTTCAGTTATATCATTGAATGTGAATGGATTAAATTCCCCAATCAAAAGATACAGGCTGACAGAATGGATGAAAAAACATGAGCCATCCATATGCTGCTTACAAGAAACTCACCTCAGACACAAGGATACAAGCCGGCTGAAAGTAAAAGGTTGGAAAAAGATACTCCATGCGAATAGTAAACAGAAAAGAGCAGGGGTAGCTATACTAATATCAGACAAAACACACTTCAAATGCAAAAAAGTGATAAGAGATGCGGAAGGCCATTATATATTAATAAAAGGGATGATCCTCCAGGAAGATATAACAGTCATAAATATCTACACACCTAACCAGGGTGCCCCAAAATATATGAGACAAACTCTGGCAAAACTGAAGGCAGAAATAGACATTTCTACAATAATCGTCGGGGACTTCAACACCCCTCTCACATCATTAGATAGAACAACTAGACAGAAGATCAACAAGGAAACAGAGAACTTGAACAATATGATAAACAAGTTAGACCTAACAGACATATACAGAACACTGCATCCAAACTCAGCAGATTATACATTCTTCTGAAGTGCCCATGGATCTTTCTCCAGGATAGACCACATATTAGGTCACAATACACCTCTCAATAAATATAAAAAGATTGAAATTATGCAAAGCACCTTCTCAGATCATAATGGAATGAAACTAGAAATCAATAACATACAGGAAAAAAGGAAATTTGCAAATGTGTGGAGACTGAACAACACACTCCTAAATATTCAGTGGGTCAAAGAAGAAATTGCAAGTGAAATCAGTAAATATATTGAGACAAATGAAAATGAGAACACAACATATCAAAACTTATGGGATACAGCAAAGGCAGTCTTGAGAGGGAAATTTATAGCCCTAAATGCCTATATTAAGAAACAAGAAAGAGTTAAACTCAAAGATTTAACTGAACAACTTGAGAAACTAGAGAAAGAACAGCAAACCAATCCCAAAGCAAAAAGAAGGAAAGAAATAATAAAGATTAGAGTGGAAATAAATGAAAATGAGAACAAAAAAGCAATAGAGAAAATCAACAAAACCAAAAGCTGGTTCTTTGAGAAGATCAATAAAATTGACAAACCCCTCGCTAGACTAACAAAGAAAAAAAGAGAGAAGATGCAAATAAATACGATCAGAAATGAAAGGGGGGAAATTACAAATGACCTCACAGAAATAAAAAGAATCATAAGAGGATATTATGAGAAACTATATGCCAACAAACTAGACAACCTGGATGAAATGGACAAGTTTCTAGAAACTCATAACCAACCTACACTGACACAACAAGAAATACAAGAACTTAACAAACCAATCACAATTAAGGAGATTGAATCCGTCATCAAAAATCTCCCAGCAAAGAAAAGTCCAGGACCAGATGGCTTCACAGGTGAGTTCTACCAAGCATTTCTAAAAGAATTAACACCAATCCTGTTTAAACTCTTCCAAAAAATTGAAGAGGAGGGAAAATTACGCAACACATTTTATGAAGCCAACATCACCCTAATACCAAAGCCAGATAAAGATTCCGCAAGAAAAGAAAATTACAGACCAATCTCTCTCATGAACATAGATGCAAAAATTCTCAACAAAATACTTGCAAATCGAATCCAACAGCATATCAAAAGACTTAAACATCATGACCAAGTGAGATTTATTCCTGGTATTCAAGGCTGGTTCAACATAAGAAAATCAATCAATGTAATACACCACATTAACAAATTGAAGGAAAAAAACCACATGATCATCTCAATAGATGCAGAAAAGGCATTCGACAAAATCCAACATCCTTTTTTGATAAAAATACTTCAAAAGATAGGAATAAAAGGAAAATTCCTCAATATGATAAAAGGCATATATGAAAAACCCACAGCCAACATCATACTCAATGGGGAAAGATTGAAGCTTTCCCCCTAAGGTCAGGAACAAGACAAGGATGCCCACTGTCACCATTGTTATTCAACATTGTACTAGAAGTTCTAGCTAGGGCAATTAGACAAGACAAAAAAATTAAAGGCGTCCAAATAGGAAAAGAGGAAGTAAAACTCTCACTGTTTGCGGATGACATGATCCTGTATTTAGAAAATCCTGAAGTATCCACAACAAAGCTACTTGAACTAATAAATGAGTTCAGCAAAGTGGCAGGATGTAAGATCAACACGCAAAAATCAGTAATTTTTTTTTTTTTTTATTCATTCATTTATCCCCCCCTTGCTGCTTGTGCTCACTGGGTCAGCTAACCACGCCATCCGGGCGGGCTTGCCTTCACCAGGAGGCCCCGGGAACCGAACCTGGGGCCTCCCATATGGTAAACGGGAGCCCTACTGATTGAGCCACAGCCGCTTCCCCAGTAATGTTTTTATACACTAGTACTGAACAATCTGAGGAGGAAATCAGGAAGAAAATTCCATTTTCAATAGCAACAAAAAGACTCAAATACCTAGGAGTTAATTTAACCAAGGAAGTACAGGACCTATATGCAGAAAACTACAAAACAATGCTAAAAGAAATTTAAAAAGACCTAAACAAATGGAAAGACCTTCCGTGTTCATGGATTGGAAGAATAAATATCGTGAAGATGTCAATCTTGCCCAAACTGATTTATAGATTCAATGCAATACCAATCAAAATCCCAACAGCTTACTTTACAGAATTAGAGAAGGCAATTACCAAATTCATCTGGAAGGGTAAGTGCACCCAAATAGCCAAAAGTATTCTAAAAAAGAAGAACAATGTGGGAGGAATTTCACTGCCTGACCTTGAAACATATTACAAAGCTACAGTGGTCAAAACAGCATGGTACTGGCATAAAGATAGACACATCGATCAGTGGAATAGAATTGAGAATCCAGAAATAAACCCTCACCTATACAGTCAACTGGTTTTTGACAAACCTACCACGCCCATGCTGATGGGGAAAAAACAGTCTCTTCAACAAATGGTGTTGGGAGAACTGGATATCTATAACCAAAAGAATGAAAGAGGACCCCTATCTCATCCCCTATACAAGAATCAACTCAAAATGGATCAAAGATCTAAATATAAAAGCCAGGACCATAAAACTACTAGAAGAAAATGTAGGGAAACATCTTCAAGGCCTTGTAGTAGGTGGTGGTTTCTTGGACTTCCCACCCAAAGCACGTGCAACAAAAGAAAAAGTAGATAAATGGGACCTCCTCAAAATTCAACAGTTTTGCACCTCACAGGACTTTGTCAGAAGGGTGAAAAGGCAGCCAACTCAATGGGAAAAAACATTTGGAAATCACATATCTGATAAGCATTTAATATCCAGGATATATAAAGAGATGTTACAACTCAACAATAAAAGACAAATGACCCAATTAAAAAATGGGCCAAAGACTTGAATAGACATTTCTCCGAAGAAGAAATACAAATGGCAAAAAAACACATGAAGAAATGCTCAACATCACTCATGATTAGGGAAATGCAAATCAAAACTACAATGAGATATCATTTCACACCTATCAGAATGGTCACTATTAAAAAGACAGAGAACTACAAGTGTTGGAGAGGATGTGGAGAGATAGGAACACTTCTTCACTGTTGGTGGGAATGCAGGATGGTACAACCACTATGGAGGACTGTTTGGCAGTTCCTAAAGAAGATGAATATAGACTTGCCACGTGACCCTCCAATACCACTACTGGGTATATACCCAGAAGAACTGAGAACAGTGACACGAACACACATCTGCAACCGATGTTCATAGCCACATTATTCACCATTGCCAAAAGTTGGAAACAACCCAGGTGTCCATCAACAGATGAATGGATAAACAAACTGTGGTCTATCCACACGATGGAATATTATGCAGCTGTAAGAAGAAATGAAGTCATAAAGCATATGGCAACATGGATGAACCTGGAGGACATTATGTTGAGTGAAGCAAGCCAGACACAAAAGGACAAATACTGTTTGAATTCATTACTGTGAACCAAATATATTGTGTAATATATTGTTTGATTCACACACACAAAAAAAAAAACAAAAAAAGAAACAAAAAACAAAACAACAAAAAAATTTACCTGTATCCATTACATTTAATTGAGAAATGCATATATTTATTCATCTGTGTTTACTTTTTAGTTTTTAATTGCTTATGTTTTCAATTATTAAATGTACAAAATAAAGTTAAAAAAAAAAAAAAAAAAAAGACTATGGTCCTGGAAGTGATGGGTATGTCCTGAATTTAGTAACCCATCATAGGAAGGTCAGTTAATTGAGAAGAGTTAGATGATAAGTGCCTGAAGTAACAGAGGCTTTTTCTTTCAACATTTGCTCTATTAACCAGTCTGGAGGGAATTTGGCAGCCAAGAAATTAATCTAAGAGGTATGAGTATACAGCAGGATATTTGCAATTATTTGACCATTTTGATGCTTCTTTTTGTTTTCATTTTAGTAAAGTAAGAGAGGAGAAAAGATATAAGATGATATGAGTGTAGATATTTTGTGATTTTCTTTGCAATTCAGTGTCTCAGATAAGCCTCATCAGAAATTACCAGTGAGTTTAGCAGAAAGCTCCATTTCCAAAAACACAAGGAAAAGAAATTCATACTTGGAGCTAGCTGAGGAAAGGGGAAGTAAAACATTTTCTGGCATCATCTCAAGTCTAGACTCTTACTTCTAGACCTGTTACTATGAGAAGTTACTCTTTTTAAGAGATGGCAGGGGAAGATGGGGTGTAAGGAAACGTGGTCTTAACCTGACCCGTATAGGTGCATGAAAAGAGATGGAAATTCTGCTAAACTTCATAACTGAAATAAATTGATCCAATGACTTAAATCCACCTTTGGTGAAACGGTTATCTTTCTGGCGAAAGCCATTAAAAAATGCCACTTAGTTTTACAAGATCAAAACAGACGGAATAGATAAATCCGATACTTGGAAACCTGTGTCTAAACTCTTCCATGCAGTAATGTTAACAGGTTCTATGTTGATAGCTGTATTTCTAGTCTACATTGACTTTGGAGAAATATATGTGTGTGTGTTCTTTTTTCTTTCCTTTTTTGTGTTGTAGCATCTGTTGTTTTTGTCAAGAGCTGTGGGAGCTCTCATGAGCAAGTGCTCATAGGTTCAGGAGCTGGGACCAAATAGACTACAGGAGTGATGTCCAGGCATGATTTACTACAACCTAGAGGAGACATGACAAAGAATTGAACTGGTCAAGGGGTGGCTGAAACTAGACTACTGATCCACTAGCTGAAGTAGTATTGATTCTGAACAACCCAGGCTATTAGAAACTAAAAGAAGAATTTATCAAAGTAGTAGAATGTTTTCTTTCATAATCATGATCTGTCTGTGGGTTCTGAAGAGATTGTCCTTTTTGAGGCAGAAATAAGAACACAGATATGTAAGGAGGGTTCGAATGCCGACCTGCTTGCTAGAAGGGGTTGAGACCTAGCCTGAAGAAAAGTTCTCATGGATCTTCCCAAGATATGGGAAGGGGTGGGGTTGGGGACAGGAGCATTGTATGCTGAGATGGGGATAGAGAGAAATGTCACTGAGCTTTCTCTCTATGCCTTTCTCTCTTGGGCCTGGGCTCCCAAGACTCTGGGTATGTGAAATGCCTGCCTGAGTGGTAGACTGCAATTGCTTTCTGTGACATAAATGGGCAAGGAGGCTGGTTTAGAGTGAGGCCAAGAAACCTGGGCCTGTGTCTGAGGGCTCTGCAAAGCGTTGTTTAAAGGCAAGCCTCACTTCCTCTGTGTCATATTTCTTGTCCTAATCCTATGATAATTCTATGTGTAGTAGGGAATCAGACGAGTAGCAGAGCAGGGCTTGTTTCTCCTTTGGGCCATAGCAGTCAATGGGTGAGCCATACCCTCCTTCTTTGGTTAAATTGCAAGAGGCAGCAGCCACCTGAGGGAGTATCTGTGATCCTGTCACTGTGGAAAGAAATCATTGATGGTGCAATGTATCAATTCATGGTCCAAGGACAAGAAATGGCCCAAACCCAGGCAGCAGCTTGAGTTGACTTAGGAAAATTCATGGAAGATTAATAGATCTGACCTAAATTTTCACCTCTACTTAGTGGCCAATCCAGAATCAGTACTGAAGTCTCTTAATTTACAGTCAATAACTTAGAACAAAAGCAGGAAACTCTGTACCACATACAAATGAATATATATGATATGCATGTAACATACCAAAGCAAGTGTAAATAAATGAATACCCATGTAACCTCCATCCAGTCTAGGAAAGGGAATGTCTCCATACACTTTGAAGCAACTCAGGGTCCCTTCGGATTACATCTCTTCCCTTCTCCCCAAGGAAAAATACTTCAGTGACCCTTTACCTCTAAAGATGTCTCTGATTTAAGGAGACTATATGCATTCTCATATTCTTCACTATAAAAATCAATGATATTCAAAATATGACTCATTTACTATTTCCATATGTTTTTGTCATCTGTCATTTAAAATTCATCTCTAAAATCATGATGTAAGGTCTAATTCAAAAGTGGACAAAGGGACAATATCTCTTAACCATTAAAGGGCATGTCATTTTCTACATCTTGTCATCTATGTCTTCAAAAGTGTCAAAGTGAAATCTAATTTCAAATGTATGCTGATTATACCTTCCCATACTACTTGATTAAGGAAATCAGGACTATGTCTTTATCTACTGATTCTCTTTCTTCATTTGCCCCTTAAGTTCCTGTTCCTTTTCAAAGGATTCCCTCAACAAATTCAGAAAATGAAATGAAATTGAGAGCTGAAGGAGCTTGTGGTAGAAAAAGATTTCAATGAGACCAAAAAATCAGCTACCTCACTAAATTCAAGTTTCATTTCATCCTACCCATTTATTCATTGATTCATTCATACATTTAGTCACAAAAATTTATTGAGATTCTATTATATACCTGGCACTGTGCACATTCAAGGAGACTTAAAAAGTACAGTGTAATCCCTCTGGACTAAGGTCCTTAAAAAGGACAGATAATGAAAAAGCTGCATAGTCTCAAAAATGAACAAGGATGGTTTATACTCATCTTTACACGTCCACCCCGAATCTGGAGTTGACTTCCCAGAGAAAGAAACATTTCAGATAAAATGTTATGTAAGTTGGATTATTGACAATTAATTTTAAAATGTGTTCTTATTTTTCATTTTTCAATCCTTTATTTTGCATCATATTTCATAAATTCCAATTTTACATCTTTGAAAAGAGCTGTACTTCTCCTACATGTACACCAGATGGCAAACATATTCTGAATCTCTATTTCTCATGTGTGAAGGATGGACTGTCCTAACAGGAAATGACCATAATGTCTTGCGTTTGTATGTTGTATCAAACAAAGCATAGATAGATGCTTAGAGTGGCAGGAAAATTATGTAGACACATGCATCAAGAATGAGATGCTCCCTTAAATGAATTCTCTTATTCCATTCAGTGTCAGGAATACCAAAATCATTGGGCCAATCTCTTTGTTCTCTAAATGATCTAATTACTCTGTGAAATTTTGAATTAGCTTTTCAAATGGTTTTATAGCTACAATGCTATGTACTACTCCTCGATCTTAATATTTTAACACACCCCTTTGAGAATCATTGCGAATATATTTTAATATCTTATAATAATCATATTCATTAGTACAATATTCAATTCATTCTGTTTTTTGTTGTTGTTGTTAGTAGTTTTTGGCAATGGCAGCAATACACCAAATTCCTTCATCTCCTTGCTTTTGATCCTACTCTAAGATATTAAATATGTATGTGTGTGTGTTTATATATATATATATACACACATACACACACATATATATATACATACACACATATATATAATGTTTTTTTCCCCTGAATTCTGAAGTTCAACCAGAATTGGAAAGGATGTATATTGCTTTTTCTTTCTGAGGTTGCATCTTTGACCTGTGAGGTTCACAATAAGAAAGTGGCATTTATTTTACAAAGACAGTGAAAATAATTATCTATCATCAGGCATTATACAATATAGAAATTTGTTTTACTGGATAACAGAATTGATGTTTCTGTTTGTTAGCAGCCACTCTATTTTAATTCTACTCTGACAATGTTTGGGCATTCTCAAATTAACCCTTGCTACAACCCTATGGGATATTTATCAACATCCTTAATTTTACAGATAAGGTTGAAAGGTCAAATATTTCCAAAATAATGGGATTTGTTAGTTGTAGAGCTGGACTTCAATCTGTTATTTTCTCCTTGAGCCTATGTTCTTGCTCTGGTTGTACCAAGTATCCTTTTTTTTCTGTCTTTTCATTTTTTTATTTTTTAAAAGATACTTAGATTACATAAATGTAACAGAGAATATATAGGGGATTCCCATATGCCCTGCTCCCCACACCTGCCACATTTTCCTACATTAGCAACGTCTTTCATTAGTGTGGTACATTCATTGCAATTGATATACATGTTTTGGAGCATTGCCACTGTAGCAATTTGGCATTATTTATGAATTCCAAAAATAGATATTGGATTATGCTTGTAAACTGGTCTGTTCCTCTGGGCGTGATTAAATTATGATTATGGCTTTGATTGGGCCACGTCAGTAGGGCGTTGAGTCCCCGCCTCTTGGTGGGTGGGGATCCATAGATAAAAAACATGGCAAATGACAGAGTTGTAGTTCTGATGTGGAGTTTTAATGCTGGAGCCCAAGGAAGAAAGCACACAGAGGAGCTTGGTCGTGAGGAAGAAGAGAAGGCCCCAGGAAAAGAGACCAGAAGTTCACCTAATAGTCTACAGCTGGCCTTGTGGAAAGAAGCAAAGCCTAGAAAGTCTCATAGTCTACAGCTGACCTTGTGGAGATAGCAGAGGAGCTAAGCCTGGAGACAAGCAAGCCCCGGGAAGAGAGGAACCCAGGAAGCCTGAACCCCCGCAGACATGGGCAGCCATCTTGTTCCAACACGTGGCAATAAACTTTTGTAAGGGAAGTAACTTATGCTTTATGGCCTGGTAACTGTAAGTTTCTGCCCCAAATAAATACCCTTTATAAAAACCAACTAATTTCTGGTATTTTGCATCAGCACTCCTTTGGCTGACTAATACAGCCACTAAAAATGGATTATAATTTACATTGTAGTTTACACTCTCTCCCACTCAATTCTGTAGGTTATGGCATGAATATAATGACCTGTATCTGTCATTGTAATGTCATTCATGACAATTCCCAAGTCCCAAAAATGGCCCCGTGTTACACCTGTTTTTCCCTCTCCCTACCCCCAGAACCTCCAGTGGCCATTGCCTCCACATCAGTGATATTTTTTCCATTGCTGGAATCACAATACGTCTATAGTAGAATGCCAGTAAGTCTACTTTAGTCCATAGTTCTTTCCCCAATCTTGAGGATTCTGGGATGGTGATGTCCACTCCACATTTAATTGAGGGGGAGCTTGGATCCCATATGGCCGATGGATGGGACTGTCTTGCTTGCAGTTGTAGACACGCTCGGCTCCTTGGCATGTTGGTTATCCATCATCTCCTCCTTGTTGTCCTGGGTGAGTTTTAAAGCCATGGGCAATACTTGCAAACCAAACATAGTATTTAGTTCTAGAGATTACTATATCTGTTTATTTTTCCAAATAGAATATAGATACTTAGTATGATAAAGA
The DNA here is from genome assembly GCA_026826555.1 of Tolypeutes matacus. Classification (NCBI taxonomy): domain Eukaryota; kingdom Metazoa; phylum Chordata; class Mammalia; order Cingulata; family Chlamyphoridae; genus Tolypeutes; species Tolypeutes matacus. The sequence continues at coordinate 15,058,117 of JAKSZT010010858.1, forward strand.
TATATTTTCCTAATTCTAGATACTATTTCATATTTATATAATCATACCTTTATTGACAGGATCAGCACTAAAACAGTTTCTTCTAAAAAACATGTGTGAAAAAGGCTATGTATAGTTTCTTTTTTTTTTTTTAAAGATTTTATTTATTTATTTATTCATTTATCCCCCCCTTGCTGCTCAAGCTCGCTGGGTCAGCTAACCACGCCATGCGGGCGGGCTTGCCTTCACCAGGAGGCCCCGGGAACCGAACCCAGGGCCTCCCATATGGTAAACGGGAGCCCCACTGATTGAGCCACAGCCGCTTCCCTGTATAGTTTCTTATATTAACTGGCAACAATTTTATTATGTATAAAATCAAATAACTGATTTTAAAATTCTAATTAAGCATTAATATTCAATACTTCAGGAAGGGGCCAAAAAATTAAATTGGATTTATAATTTAATAGCAAAATATTTACAAATATTATGCATCAACCATTTTACTAATCAAATAAAATTTTCAGTTTGATTCAGATGGTAATACCACTTGTGATTCTCAAATAAATGTTTCTTCTCAGTGGCATTACCATTTGAATCAAGATGATTATTCAACTAATTCCAATTCCATTTTTTTTTTTTTTTTTTTTGGATAGAAAATGCTTCAAAGCTTCAGATCTTTCCAACATTGATAGAAATCAATGTTAATTCAGTACAAAGATTCTATTCTTCATTGTAGCTGTGAATGCACTATTTTGTCTAATATAATACTTAGAAATGAATGCCTACTATGAACATAAATAGATAAATTTTGGTACTGGGATTTAACTGTTTCCTTATGTATTTTTCTATTCCCTAAAATGAGATTGTTTCTTGGGAGGAAGAAGCTTGTCTTGTGATTCTCATATTGATGTGATAGTGAACATCAGGGGACTAGCATATGGAAACACTCCAAACCTGTGAAACGACTGAGCTAATTGATCTGGGTTGCTTTCTACAAATGAGTAGTAATGTTTCTGCATTAAACTATGCCATGTTTTCATGACAAGATACAAAAATGAAATCTGGATCAAATGCCCAGCCTTATAAGATAGTAGAAAATAAGGAAAATATAGGTAGATGTACTGTAAATGTTTCAATAAATCAGCTTCATCTCAGCAATCCCCTTTCCTTTTTACTTAGATATTTCTTTTTAGGAATCTGATCTGGAGAACATTAAGTTGCGTTTGTTTCTGGCATGTTACAGTTCTTCCAAAGATATGATAGATATAAAACAAAAGTCTGCTATGACCATTCAATGCAGAAAAGGGCAATATTCACAAATATGCTTGAAACTGACATGGTACTTATTTTGTAGGAATAATAGAACTTCTCTAGGAGTAATCTCTAATCTGCCATGAAAATCCTATCCTGTGACCCACTTCACTATTTTTAAGAAACTGCCCTCACAAATTTGTTGTTTGAGAAAACATTGGCTTCACCTTTATTTGGATCAACTTTCTTTCCAACGTGTCATCATTTTTGAGAAGTAGTATTATGCAGTAACTTCTCTTTGTGCAACAGTGATTTCAACTCTGCAAGAGACAAAAATGGAAAAAAAAAAAAAAAAAAAAGAAAAATTTGGCATCTCTACATGTCAAGTTTATAGTTTCACCCTAGGTAGTACCTTTAGGTCAACAGGTCTTCCTCTCTTCTTCTAATTCAAGAAAAAAATAATGTTATGAGCAAGGAAAATAAACATGCTTCCTTATAAATCAACAAACTTGCTCATATAAAGATGGAGCTTCACCAGTCTTCTCCTGGGTAGAGACAACAGCTTTCAACCGGTGCTTTAGAAACTGACTTGAATGTATATTTATAGGGCCATTGGGCTGTTTTGGGTGCTCAGGGTATGAATCATTTTGAAATTCAAACTAAAGGAAGAACAAAGGCCACAAAGTCCAGATGCCCTCTTTTCATGGAGGTGATATAAGCTTCCTTGATCACCACACTTATTCTTAAATGGACCTTATTGAGAGATGAGATGCATTTAAGAAGCTAATGCCATTCCCAAAGGCAATATCAAGTAAGGCAGGTTTCTTAAAAGTTGAAGGTGGGGATTGTGTGAAATGGGGACTTCAAAAGCACATGCTTACCTGTGTATCACCCCCTAAAGCTACCTAAAATGGAATTAGAACCCTGAGGTGTCCCACACTTAAAATTCATTCACGTTCCTCCCCTGTGCGGGGATACAGATATGGATGGTGACTGTTTATGACAATGTGTTCATCAAGAAGAGGGATAAATTGATGGCATAAAAGTTAGATATGGAAAGTATGGAGTGGATATCGCTTATATTCTACAGACACAAATATATCATCAATTGAGAAATAAGTTATGAAATGGCCATCCAATTCCCTGGTTCTCAGCCATGGCTACACATTAAAATCACCTGGAATGATTTTCTTTTTTAAGCTCAGATCTAAGCCTCCATCCTAGAGTTTTTGATTCGTTTCATCTTTGGTGGAGCCTGCGTAGCCATATGTACAGTATATTCTCAGGTGTTCTCTATGTGCAGCTAGGAATGAGAATCATGGCTCTAACTTCTTGATACACTGTTGCAAGCATGATATCACCCCAATTTGTAGGGGTAATCTGTAAGGTTTTGATTTATCTTCCTGATTAGTATAATACACTTTGTCCTGCTGCTAGACCAACTATGTATCAGTCTGGGTTGTCTGCAATGTGTTGAAAGTGTAGGAAAGAAGGAAAGAAGGGAAGGAAGAAAGGAAGGAAGGAAAGGAGGGAGGGAGGGAGGGAGGAAGGAAGGAAGGGAGGGAGAGAGGGAGGATTTGGAGTTTAAATGGTGGCTTACAGATAAATGGTAGTTGGCAGTTGATTAGCTCATTTACCTTTGTGAAGAGTGATGAAGCATGGAGGTATTACTCCAATTTAACAGAGGCACATTTTGTCTAATTTTTAGTTAAGAGTCTCATGAAGGGAGTAAATTGGCTTTTACTTGGAAGGCCTAAAGAGTTTTTGCTAAAATTAAAGTTCAATTGAAGAGGTAGTTCTGAGGTAATTTGGCTGTTGAATTCAGGAAAACAGAAAAGGGTTTTGAAACAATGTCAGAATGTTCTCAACTGTAATGGGTGTCCTTTGACCATGGAAAGAGAATGTGTTGATTCCATGAAGACACCATTGTAATATTAAGTGTTCAGTGGGAGAAAAACACTTTGTCAACATACTTCATGTTTCTTGGTGATTTTTCAGAGATTATAGAATTTTTTGTACCTAAATAGTATCTGACTTAAGCATATACATTGTGCACGATTAGGTAGCATTTTTTTCCATTCTCCAAGACTCTCTGCTACCAATTTTTGTGTGTCAGTTTTTGCAATGGTTCAAATATCCCAAAGAAGACAGAGAAAGGAATTGTATCAAAAACCTAAGACTTCGATGAAGTCATTCTTGACAAGAAGGCATGACACAAGTAGAAGTAATGTGTTTATTTAGAAAGTGAACCTTCTTCCCCATTGAGAGAGGTAATCTTCCAAGGTGTGGTACTTAGGACTTGAATGTAACAGCACATTAATATTTTCTCTGATGAGAATCTGGAGCTAATCAGGTTGAATCTCAGAAAGAAAAGCCTTTGTTTTGTTTATCATACGCGTTACAAATAATTTTTACACAGTTTTATTTTTTAATTTGAATTTTTAATATTTGTAAAATGTAGACTAGGATGAGAATCATGGGTGTGAATTCTTGGTAAACTGGTAAAATCATAGCATCACTCCAATAAGTTTTAACTTTGTTTATAGCATGTTTTGCTTTATGCAAGTGTTTAGGTTATCAAAACCACCCACCTTTTCTTTTATAGTTCTAGACCTACGGTTCTGCTAAAAAAGATTTCCACATGCCTATTTATCCATGTATTTTTCAAGTATCTTTATGGATCCATTTTTAAATATTTATTTTGGTATAAAGAAACAAATGGAAATTCAACCTATATGTCAATATTTCATAGGTTAAATCCCTGATGTCTGTTGATCTATTCATGTTTCGCATTAAGCTGTGTTAATTTTCTATTTTAGGACAAAAAGTTTTAATCACTGTAATTTCACATGTGTTAATATTTTCTACTATTAATCTGACAATTTATTGTTCTTTCTTATGATTTGTGACTATTTTAGGATTTAATTTTTACAAATGAATTTTAGATTCACATGGAAGATAGAGGTTTAGTTGAAGACAATTGATTACCCAATTATGAATTTCCTTAACTAAAAACAGGATACTAACAATTTTTTCCTTAATTATTTAATTATCTTTTATGGTTCATAACATTTTAAAATTGTATTCATAAAGATTTTGTGCATATCTTGTTAAACTTATTTTCATTCATTATATTTTTGTCATTATTATATATAGAACTATTGTTTCCATCATATTTTTTGCCTGTTATTTTTACAAATAGGAGTAGAATTGATTTTTATATTTATTTTTTTCTCCATTCACGTTGCTGACTTTTCTTATTGGTTGTAGTTTTATTTTGTTGTTCCAGTAATTTGGCTTCCCTCTGCAGCATCTTTTTAAGGCTTATATAGTTATGAAAGAAATTCACATTCTTCATTTTTTCCCACTTTGCTTCTGATTTATTTTGCCATCTTGAGTTAACCTTTACTTACAGTACAATATTAAATGATAACGATGATTATTTAATTGATCCTGAATTTATATATGAATGTGTATATGTATAAATGAAGTGTATGAGCATATATGTGTGAGTGTGGGGGGAATTATGCTGAAATAATCAAAGGATTTTCATTTTTCCTTTTTTTCATTGTTTTCTTCAAATGCATAAATCCATGTCAAGGCAACATATCCTCCTCAGTCTATATTCCATTTATTAGAAGATTCCGAGGGACAAGAATCATAATCTTCTAAATTACCATAGTACTCAGCACAGCCTTCAACAAAAGACACCTTCAATATTGGAGGGTATATTTGAATTCCCACTGTGCCATAAAAAGAAAATACTTCTTTGGAGGTAGCCTTGGACAGGCAGCTTTTGCAAGAATGTGGATCTTATTAGAAGTGATAAACAGATTCCTGAGGATTAAGGGATCTGTAAGGAACACAGTGCAATCCAGAAGAAAAAAATTCCATTACAATACAAGAATGTGCTAAAAACTTCATTTTGTAATTAGATATATATGTGTTCCACATTCTTTTCAAACATTTCAAGTCACCACAGGTTCTGTGGGAATTACCTCACACCAAGCTGTTTATAAACACTGTTATACAAAAGTTTAGAACAAGCCACTGAAAATATGTGAAGCTGAACTGCATCTACCTGATAGCTGTAGCCCAACAGAGTACAATTAACTAACTGAAAACTGACCCATAGTTAGAATAAAGCTGGCCATTTATAATAGCAACACAATGATCATCAGAGTAAATTTTTTTGCTTACTTTGCCAATAATAATCACAAATGCCACACCACAGCATTGATTCAAAGAGACAACACAATGGGCCCCTGGGAGTTTTCCCAACTTACTCAGGTGTTCTTTCAAGCCTTCTATAATCTATTAATGGCACAACCTTAATGTGTGCTTTTCAAATCTACCATAGCTCAAGCCAAGAGAAACAAATCACTACCTACTTTGTTACAGGGCTGCCAATGTAACGTAAGAATTCTAGAATATAGGGAGAATTTTTGAAGTGTACAAATTGTTGCTTACAAAAATATCTTGCATTACATTCCATTTTGTTGAATTACAGTCTTTGTGATTAACCCTTACTGAAAGAATTCATTCTAGAAGCAAAATAAAGAAGAGTGGGGATGGGGAAGCACAACACAAAGGAAAAAGAAAAAAATGAAAGTCAGTATTACTTTTTAAATCCAAATAATTTTGTTTTAACTTGAGTGCATTTTCATGAAGGTACAGAACCAAACTTCATGGCTGGGGCTCCTTTCATGGCCAGGGGAGGAATCCTAGGGGTGTATATTTGCAAAGGTGTGATATTTTAACCACAATCCCCCACACTATTTCACCTTGCAGTGTGCTCATGCTTCCTCTTCAGTTCAATGGTGTTGGAATGGCCACTGGTATTACTGAAGTCTAGCAAGGAAGGTGACATGGGGGAACACTTAGTTTGGGTTTAATGGAATATATTTATGTGGTTCACAGTCACTTTGGTTGTACTTAACTTATTGCTATCCTTCCCAATGTGCCAAGGGCTTCCAGAAAAATGCCTAGACTCCCATGTCATCCCACTTTGATACTGACCTGCAGGCTCTGGCCCAGAGGTTGTTCTGCGAAATGATACATTCTCTGCAGCCCTTGGCACCAAAAGTATGATGATAGTGAGGTTGGAATGTATGAGTCTGAGGGTAGCCTGTAGAAAATTCTTCCCATCAACAGCAATTCAAAAATGTAACGGTGGTTAGTTTCTGAACAAACTCTAGTAAAAATGGAAGTTCACTCCTCTTAGAAATAAATTTTTTAATGTGGTATATAAAAGAATGTGCCAGACATTTAAAAAAAAAACTCTGTTGATGGAAATCTCACACAGAATTAAATGGAATGTATTGCAAAATCTGTAATGCACATGAAAACAGCTGACAAGTAAAAAAAAAGCTAATAGAAGTTCTCTCAAATTGATGATACTAAAATTATACATTATGCTATCTGTAAAGAGGTATCAAGGGGAAAGAAGCATTTCTAAACTAATAAACAATTTAAAATACATTGTGATCATTAATGATAATACATAGTAATTATCTTATGGAAAGGTTAAAAAAAAGGACTCAGTGAAAGAATTAGGGGGAATAGTATGTAAATGTTTATAACAAAAATATTGTATTACCTCTCTGAATTTAATGGTGCTTTTATCTATGTGTCAGGTTGTTTTAAAAAGTAGCTTTTGTTATTTCTTTTCTCATTCTAAACAAATATTTTCATTTGTACTTAATTTTGTGATTGTTACTTTTCTATCCTTTTCCATGAAAAGAGGCCCTAAAATTGTATATGCTCCAAGATATCAAAAATCTTGAATCTTCTCTTGCTTATTATTAGTAGCAGTAGTAATTTATGTTAGAAAATTCACTTCTGACAAAGAGAACTGTAAATTTGAAGTTCTGGTTCTTAAAATAATCTTCTCATTGGAAAAAGTGACTTTCATAAGGAAATTAAAAATAACAAATTAAAATTATTTTTGCTGTTTCTGGAATGATTTCATTCAGACCTCTTAACTCTAAATGGTGTCAACTGAGATAAAAAGAGAAAATGGAAATAACCCCAAGGAGATGTTATCAGAAATGTATTCATCAAGACTACAGTTGTAGAAAATAATGACTAAACTATTTTCAGTTACTTAAGAATCTAGGCTTGAAGCCAGGGCTTCTTTGTCTTCCTACCTGAGGGAAGAATGAGCACTTCTAGGCAGGTCTGCCTGGTAACAGAGATCACCATCTCTGTTTAGACTCAGCTTGAATGAATGGAGTTATGAGAAAGGAGAAGTGAGTAAGACAAGAGTTGGTGACAATATGCTGTTGTCCCAAGACACCTGCATGTAGGAAGAGGGTGCAAAGTGCTATTTTGAGGAGGGGCACCTCCAAGACTGAGGAAAGGATGGTGAACAAGCAGGATTACCTGGGAAGCTTTCCCCAAACTAAGCTTCTCAATTGGAAAACCAGAAGAATCTTGATGCCAAGGGCATCATAAGATCTTGAACTTGGGAGGCCACAATCCTTTTAGGAAGTGACAGAAGAATTGTCTTTGGTTGGGACAATCTAGAATGTTTGAAAGTTGAGATAGTGGCAACTTTCTTGGATTAGTGCATAAATTTGGCAGCCATGGAAAATCCCATGGAAATAGGATAATATTTGCAATCCCAAGAAATTTGGTAAAATGAAATAAATATATTACTGATGACACCATGGGTTAAAAATCACATATGATATACCACAAGAAGTTATAAATACTTCAGCATGCCTTACTGCTTCACACCCCTGTAGAAGCAGAAAGTCCACATCTACTCAACTGGATTTCATTTTGGAGAGACCAAATCCCAAATGTGGAGATCTAATTGGGCAATATCCACAAAGATACTTTGAAGGAACTGACATTGTATTTCTTTGCTGTGCATTTTTGAGAACTTATCTGCTAAAAAATCAAATAAAAACTTCAGAAAATGAAATAGCATATAACATATAATTGTCGCTTTTGAGTTTACTGCCTAGTAACTTAGGTAAGACATGCAAATCATATACAAAATCTATACTACAAGGAAGCATGTAGTTAATAAATTATTACATAGAACCATATGAAATTGCTAATATCCAATTGTTTTTTACTGACATAAATGGCAATTTCTTGTGGCTTAACTCAATAACAACCTACAATTTTTGCTTCAAAATCTTAAGTTGAACACATTCTACAACTTCCTACAAATTCTCTATTTCTAGAAAATCTGTGACAACATTAGTAAATTATTAAAACATCTATACACATCTATTCATACATGTGTTTATATATTGTCAAACTAGCAAACAAGAAATGGAATTTGGAATGTGAAAGAAAATACAGAAGAGAGAGATGACAGCTGAGAATTAAACCATTGAGTAAGGCACCAAAAACAAACACAGTACCAAGGGTATTCATTGCCTAGAGGAAATGGATGCTGAAAACAGAAGAGACCCCAGGGCCAAACAGCAATTGATGCCTTCTGCCCTTGATCCAGCCTAAAGCAACAAATATTCTGCTTGCAACAGGAGCAAGGGACAAAGAAACCTGTGTTAGAAAGCTAGGGCATTGTCCCTGGTGCTTGGTGAACTATGGCAGAAACAAGATCATTCCCACCCAGAAGAATGGCTACTAAGGTATTCCATTTGTGCATCTCAGACACACAAGAGATGCTAGAGATAGTCTCACAGGGACTCTTAACTATGAAGATAAGAATATGGTCCAAAACTAACAAATATTTAGGCAAAGTCAACTATGGCAAATACAGGCAAGAAGCTCAATAAGCAGGAGAATCCAGATCTCTGAAAAATAGTGATAGCACCAACAAAACAGGATGCCAAAAATGTAAGTGAAGATATTCACATTCATGAAACAAGATCAGCTGCCAATTTAAAGATCACAATTTATACTGCAAAATTAGCATGCTATAAATTGATATATATATGCATATATATAGCTGATAATTTTTTAAACATTTAATAAATGGTGTGAATATGTGTATAAGAATAAAGAAAAGTCACCTGCAATATCAAGCTGAGTAAATTTCCAGGAATGTGGTATTAAATGATAAAAAGAAGGAAAGGTTAAAAAAAAAAAAAAGATTTAGATGAGGCATGCTCAGAAGTCCTAGCATCTGTCTCCTTACCTAATAAAACAAGGAAAAAGGAGAGAAGTAGGTCCACTGAGGGCCAAGCAAAATATGAAAATAAACATTCCATACCTCAACAATACCAGGCTCTCAAGGATAAAGAATAAGGGAAAAAAAACTCCCTAAGAGCTCCCAAGGAGAAAAAAGAAATCCTCAAAGTGAAACAAGAACCAGATTGATATCAGGCTTCTTATCAGTAACACTGTATAGAAGCAAATTACAGCATATTTATGTGAAAGGCTTGAAGATAAAACATATTAAATAATAATAATATTCTTATCCAGAAATCTAAACCCAGATAATTTTTGCCAACTCAAGTCTGGCTTAAAGAAGCCATCTAGCAAGATATTATAAGAAACATGAACCTGGTGGTGGTTTGGAATTGCATGCACCCTAGAAAAATATGTTCTTAAACTTTATCCATACCTGCAGGTGTGAGCCCATTGTAAATAGGACATTTTGATGAGTTTGCTTCAGTTAAGATGTGCCCCACCTCAGTCAGAATGGATCTTAATCCTATTACTAGAGTTCTGTGTAAGCAGAATGAAATTCACACAGAGAAAGAGAAAGCCACAAAGGGAGCAGCCAGAAGCTGAATATCAACAGAACCCAACCGGAAGAGAAGGGAGAAAGAGACTAGGAGATGCCATGCTATGTGACAAGCTATGTGACAAGCTAAGGACCAAGAGTCGTCAGCAGCCAGCTCCAGAATGCATCAGTTTTAGGGGAAAAAGCATAGCCTTGATGATGCCTTGGTTTGGACATTTTCCCGAGCTCAGAACTGTGAGTTAAGAAATTCCCGTTGTTTAAGCCATTCCTTTGCATGGTATTTACTTGAGCAGCCTAGTAAATGAAAACAAACCTGTACATCTAAAATCAGCATAGCTTCAAAATATGTGAAATAGAAAATAATAAAACTAGAAAAAGAAGTTAAAAAAATATATAATCACAATGAAAGTTTGTAAATACACCTGTAGAAGGAAAATCAAATGCAAAAGTAAAACTATTTTAATAAGTAATTTAAAAAGCATTGTATATGTCTTAATAAGCACGCGTGAAATTTTACAAGAATGATCATGTAATTGGTCAGAAAGAAAATCTTTATATATCCTCTAAAATGACACATTGAATCCATATTCATTGACCAGAGTGCTATAAATTTAGATAGAGCATAACTAATAAATATTTAAGTCTCTATAAAAGAGATGGAAAACAAAATTCATCAATAATATGCAAAGTTGATTCAATGAAAGCCAGCATATCAGGTGACTGCAAACAATAAAAATTGAGAGAAGTTAAAAACTATCATCTTGAAAGAAAAATAAAACATAATGATAAAAAAATTTTCAAATAAAAAATTAAACTGGGTATTACAATTTTAAAATTAAGGTGAAATATCTAAAAATGAACATATAAGCATCTAATTTGAAATGGGAACAAGCACAAAACACTGGTAGATAAATAGTAAAAGACCTGTCCTCTTCTAAAGCAGGAATTTACAGAATTTGTATATTTATTTTGAAATTATTTTAGGTTTACAGAAAAATTGCAAAAATAGTACATAAATTTGCCTTACATCCTTCACTCAGCTTTCCCTAATGCTCAAATCTTGCATAACATCATATAAAATTTTAAACTAAGTAATTTACATGGATGCAATAGTATTAAATAAACTACACTTTACTGTTTCCAGTTTTTCCACTAATGCCCCTTTAGTGGAGGGAGGGGAGATCTTTCCAAGATCCAACCCAGGATTCCACATTGCATTTATTTCTCATGTCTCCTTAGTCTCCTCCAATCCATCACAGGATTTCCTTGTCTTTCACCACCAGAAACCACTGATCCCTTTTTTGACCCATAGTTTTACTTCTTTCAGAAGTTATATAAATGAAGTTTTACAATATGTAGTTCTTGGGCCCGGCTTCTTTTACATAGTAAAATGCATTTAAGATCCTGTGGAATGAGTTGCTGTATGGTACGTCATGGGAATATAGTCTCAGGCACAACAGAGACTTTCAAAAAAATGACCACTTAATTACTTATATACATAAAGGGACCAAAAGAGCAGGGGAAGAGATCCCAACAAGGCTGGTCCCCAGAGAGGCCAACTGCTCTGGTCAGGGTCAGTAGATGGCAGATCTGCACACCCTGCTTCACATAAAAAATGAGTGACACTTGTGCTGCTTGAGTGCTGGGGTTTTATACATCCCAGTTGGAGGGGACTCCACCAATGAGAAAAAAGAGAAATTCACCAAATAACCCCTGTACACCAGGAAGCAGCTGGGACTGTTTGAGATCTAATGTCTCCCCTGAGCTGCCTGTGGTTTCTTGTAATATGGAGACACACTGAATATCTGCATGCAAACAAGCAAGAAATGGAAACATACTGATCACTTGCACATAAACAATCAAGAGGGGAAAAGGCAGGGCATGGGGAGGGGGGGGCCAGTAAGCAAGTGCTGGGAAATGGCCTTTGAGCATGTCCATGCCTCCCCCCGTAGATCCATCTTTTGATGAATCAATAATTCATTCTTTTTTATTATTGAATAATATTTCATTGCATGGATGTGACACAGTTTGTTCATCCTCTCACCTACTGAAAGGATCTGTGCTGAATCCAGGTTTTTGGTGATTATGAATAGAACTGTTAAAATATATGCATAGTATAAAACGATATTTTATTTCTCTTTGGTAAATACCAAGAAGTTGGAATGCTGAGTCATATGATAAGTATATATTTCACTATATAATAAATTACCATCTTGTTTTCCTCAGAAGCTGTGCCATTTTGCATTCTCACCAGCAGTATATGAGAGGTCTGGTTGCTCCACAGCCTCACCATCACTTGGTATCATCATCAGTTTTTAACTTGGTCATAGTACTAGGTGTGTTTTGGAATCTTACTGTGGTTTTAATTTACATTTATCTACCAGTATGCCTTTTTTGATAAAACATCTGTTTAGATCTTTTGTCCATTTTTAATTGGGTTGTTTACTTATTGTTGAGTTTTATTCTGGATGCAAGTCTTTCTCAGATATGTGATTTGCAAATATTTTCTCTTAGTCTATGGCTTATCTTTTCATTCTCTTAACAGTGCCTTTCAAATAGCACAGGTTTTAATTTGGGTACATATCCATATGCACATTGTCCTTGTCCAAAACAAAGGTTCATAAGATTGTAAAAATAGCGGGTCTTAATTTCTGGTTACTGAATTTCAAAGAAAAAAGATCCAGAGAAAGATTGCACTGTGTGTGTGGTGGGGGAGGGGAGGAGGGGAGGGTGTGGGAGAGTTGGGGGAAAAGGGTTTTATTTTTTATAGAAAGATTGCTTCAATGACACACATTAGATTAGAAACCTGTAAACTAGGAGGATATAATAGACAATTGTACAATCAAAAGGAACATGTATATGGTGAGTAGAATTTACAAACAGGATTTACAAATAGGAAGATTTACTGACATTTTATTTCATCATAGTGTTTTAGTTTGCCAAAGGACTGCCAGTTGAAAGTATCAGAAATGGGTTGTCTTTTATAAAGTGATTTATTTGGGGTAAAAGTTTACAGCCCCTAGGCTGTGAAAGTCCAAATTGAGGCACAATAAGAGGCACCAAAGTCAGTTACTGTTAATCCTTTTATCCAGGCATGTGGCAAAGCAAGATGGCCACCAATCTCTGCCTAGTCTCAGCCTTTCCCTCCAGACTCACTGTTGCTCAAATCCCAGAGTCCAGAGTTCAGCAATGAGCAAAAAGCATAGGTCTTGTCTCTTTCTATGTCTCAGCTGCTTCATCAGGCATACAGCAGGGCTCATATCCTCTTGAGCTGCTCCGTGGGCCCAGCCTCTTGGGAGCTTTGTGTTTAAGCAATCCTCCAGTCCTCTGTCACATGGCAGTAAAAAAAATGGTGGCTTCCTTTTCCTGGGTCTGTGTGTCTCTTTCTGCTTCTCTGTTTTTATCAGATCCAGTCCTGCCTCACTGACATAGTCTAATCAAAACCCCTAAATCAATCGTATCAAGTAATATAATCAAAGGGCCCTCAAACAAATTTGATGCAATCAAATAGTATCACACCCACAGGGACAGATTAGATCAAAAACATAATCTTTCTCTTTTGGGGATTCATAAACTAATCTCAAACTGTCAGACATAGTAAATCCTTCTTCTTTGCATCAAAAGGTGACACAATTTACAAATATGCATGGGCATAATGCAAGTAATATCTGGGAAAATTTAAATATTCTTTTACTTTCAGAAATTATAGAATGATGGCTCACTGCTATCCCATAATACCTAGTCCCATTGCCATCAAGAGAAAGCTAGGTTGTGCATCCAAGCTTTAATTACAATGTGATTTTTCTCATATTTTTAGAAAATTTGAAGAATGTCTTAGTAATCTGAATACAAATTGCCTACATTTCTGAATTTGTGTAAGGAGATATGTTATTTAAAAATGCATTTTTCCAAACAATCCAGTAGATGGCATAAATACCCCTATTTTCCAGGTGTAGACCAGCATTAGTAATCAGGAGAAGGATGATGTAGCTCTCCAGACAGGAGGAGGAAGGATGGGGATGTTCTCAGATGCTGCTGAGAAATCTACTGTAGGTCTTGATTTGGAAATAGGCCTCAGCATAGTAAACAGAAATGTTTGTCTTCATATATTTGTTATTGGTGAATTCAGAAGGTTTTTAGGAATGGAATTAAAAATTACTGGCTCCCCTTATAAATGTCTCTATCTTAATCAAACATAGTGGATGATTTTTAAGTGCACATAAAATTTTTATATTATAAGGATTATAAGTATCACATAGTCCTACTAAAATAATAAAAATTCATTGCTGAAGGCTTGTCTAAAATCATTAATCAAGTAATCTAGCAACCTGTGGAAAGAAGTACTGTTTGGTTCCAAAAGTTGTTCCAAATTCATTATGATTGCTTACATAAGAAATAATAAACTAAATCACATTAATTTTAGAAAGTTACATCTTCTGATGCTTTCCTTAGTCATATAGATCCAGTTTCCCTATATTATTTAAATATCCCAATCTTTTTAGTATATCTTTTTTCCTTGCTTTCTCTTGTACATTCTGCCTTCCTATCTTAAAGACATTTATATGTAATAAATAATAATAATAAATGAGCCCCAGGGGAGATATTTCTGTCCAAGTGTAAATGAAAATGCACAGATTTGTACAAGTCATTAGATAACTAGTATAATAGTAATTGTGTTTTAGACAACAAACATTTGAGCAAGAAGAGGTTAATTTCATCTATGACAAGAAATCAAGATAGACTTTTCTTGGATTGATTTAATTCTTATAGATGCCATCGGGCTGCATATTCTTTATATTTATCCACTTTTCTATCTGTTATGGGTTGAATAGTATAGTCTCAAAAGATATGTTGAAGTCGCACTCACCAGTACCTCAGAATGTGAGCTTGTTTGGAAAAAGAGTTATTACAGATGGAATTAGGTAAGTTAAAATGATGTCATACTAGAGCAGGGTAGGCCCTTTTTGTATATGACTGGTGTCTTTATAAGAAGAGGAAGTTTGGGAACAGAGCTAGAGACAAACAGAAGGGGAGAATGCCACGAGTCCCTGAGGCAGAGGTTGAAGACCAAGAATTACCAGCAATCCCCCAGAAGCTCAGAAGAGGCAAGGAAGGAATCTCCTCAGCAGATTTCAGATTTCTAGCCTCCAAAACTGTGAGACAATACTTTCCTGTTGTTTTAAGCGAGTCAGTTTGTGGTCCTTTTATGTGACAGCCCTAGGAAACTTGAGATACCACCCAACCTACAGGCAACTCACAAGGTAGATACAGTTTTAACTCCGGGAGACCCACATAGGACTTCTATCCTACAGAAATGTAAGACAATAAATAATGCATTGTTTAAGCCTCTAAATTTGTGGTAATTTGTTACAACTATAACAGAAAACTAATACAGACACTAAAGAATTACTGTTGCTTTTAGACATTGTTTTGTGTTTTGTGTTGTTTGTTACGCAGCATTAGATAATCACTTGTTTGTCTGCCATCATATTGTGAACTATTTTAGTGGAGTAGTGATCTTATATTCACATTTTTATCCTGTCAGCCTGATTTGCTATATGGAATTTAAAAGATATAATGTATATAGTTAATACTGAGCACATAAGTGAGTAATAAGGCAATGACGTAATTGGTGAAAGAACTTGAAATAATATGTTAAGAATGTTTGAAGAAACTAGAGTTTCTAGTTGAGTCCATAAAATATTTGAAGACTTGTCATGTGGCATAGGTGTTAAGGATATTTTGGATCACAACCAAAGGCATGGATGGAAGTTGCAGCAAGATCGATCTTTATTGGCATATGAAGAGAACTACTAATAATCAAAGCTGCCAGTATTTGTGCTGAGAATCCTTAAGGTATAGACATTCCTCATTGTTAGAGATTTTCTAAGGCTGAAATAAAAAAATTAATTCCCATAATTTTGTGTTTTACAGCGCAGTCTTTTAAAAAATAAAATAAAATTTATTATTTGAAAACCAGTCCAAATCTAAATATTTTTATTTACTCATTGGTCATATGCATTGAGATTTCCATCTACAGGGCAAACCTTGCTCTAAAATTAGTGGTTTTCAAACCTTTTCAAGATATGGCACATGAAAAATAAATATATTTCTAGACCCTTGGGGTGAACCAAGGAATTTTGTGGGGTCTATATAGGGTGTAGTTAAAACAAAGCTGCAAAAGAAAAATCACTTATAAATGATTAGAGAATATATTAAATATTTAATTTGTATAAAACATCCAAATAAAGTCATTTCAAAATCTTGACAAGAAACGTGAAGCTGAGCCTGTGAATATAACTTTTTTTATTTAAAGCTTTATGTTTGCAGTGGACATTTACAATAACTAGGCAAGATTGACCAGGAATAATGATTTCTTCAATTTCTAGATGTCATCAATAAGAAACTCTATTTGCATAAATAGGTGAAAACATTTTTTAAAACTTTTTTTGATCTTTCAAAATTGACAATGGGTGAAATTATTTTAAATGATTACAGCATCTCTCCCTTTTATTCCATTGGCAAATAGAATGCTGAAAATTCTTATGATAACACGAATGGATTTCAAATAAAACAGAACTTTAAAATAACAGTTATTTTAAAATAATGACAGAGCTCTCATTAGAAGATTAAGTCCCACTATTGCAATTGCCCTGCAGTTATCTAAGGTTTCACACATGGGCCCCCTTTGCCTTCAAAGGGGAGAAGTCTCTATCATAGTTTCAAGGCTTTTGTTTGGAGCTGCATCCTCAGAACTTCTAGTGGAATCTGCCAAACACCCCCAAACCCATAACTTGGCCCAACCTTGGACTGTGTACCTTGCTTCCTGGACACCTGGATGCAATGTCTTTTAGCAGCTTCATGAGATGCTCACCCCTAATTGGCAGCCATATATTCTGCCGCTGGTAGCTCACATGAGAGCAGGTTCCACTTAGAAGCTCCTCTGAGAAGCTCTGGATGGAGTGCTCATGGCTGAGGGTAACCAGTCCTGTGGGCTATGCCAGTACCAGTTCTCATGGAGCCATCCAAGTACTAGGGTGAATCAATATTGCCAGATACAATATCACCCGGTTAGAGATCACTGACAGGGAAGCTCTGCCATTAGCCAAGGTGCAGGTTCTTATCGGAAACATTTGTGGAGCTCTTAAATTCCTCTCTATCTCCTATCCTTCACCATCCATCAAAGTTATTTCTCAGCTTGCCTACCTGGTGCCTAGAATTTCTGCATTAGTCAACCATTTATTAAAAAGAAGTGGAGGCAAGGAGACTAAAGTAAACAATGCCTGCCACGTGAGATGACTTCCATCTCAACAGCATGCAAGTTAATACAACTTCACATATGAAGAATACAAAATTCATAAAGATTAATTCATTATGTAGATGAGAGGCAAATCTAGGTCAAAATTCAAAATTTTATGATTGTTTTTGTAGTCTATGTGGGCTGCCTCTAGGAAGGATAATGAACAGAGGAAAGTGTGAAACATTTCTTTAAGATATAAATGTGGTTTTCCTCTGCTTGTTGATATGCAAAAGGTACAAGTGCACATTATTTTCACTCTAAAACTCACAACAATCCAGATAAACTTACAGTTTTTAAAAACCCGAGACAAGAATACAAAGAAGCCTAAATGAAGTAAATCCAGAAAGTGAGGAACCCTTAATGGGAGGCACTTAGAACCATTGCTGTCATCCCAGGCAGAACTGCAGGACAAGAAAGAATGTATTGTAGATGAGGTTAGGGAGAAAACAGCAAGACCTTTACAGAACAATGAATGGCTGGCATGGGCTTGGAAAAGTGAGGGCACGTACCCACAAACTCTTTCTCACAGGTCTTCCTTGAGATTTGGAGAGGAAAAGACAATAGCCAGGGGCTGGAAAGACTGTTTGAGATGACACTTTCTTGAGGAGTGCAGGAGCTGACCCACATGCAAAAAAGCCACCCTCAGAAGGGGTGGGGGAGGCTGGAGTCCAACATAAAAAGAGAAACAGGAGAAATACTATGATAAAAGTGTCAGAATTTAATGGAGATCAAATTATTGGAGAGAAAACACTAAGAGAATTTATGAAGTTATGTCCATGTAGGTAAAGGGAAACTCTGTAGACTTACATGGGTTGAAATCAGGTTCGTAGAGTTGATGTGGACTATGATTGTAGGGAGGCAGTGCAATTTACTGATTAGGCTTAGACTCTGAAACTGGACTGCCTTGTTTTGAATCACACTCTCTCTTGTGAACTTGCCAGAGTGACTCAATTTCTATGCCTTGGTGTCTTCATCTGAAAAGTGGGAGCAATAATATTGTCTGTCTTATAGGGTCAATGTGAAAATTACATGATTGCATTCAGAAAAAGCATTAAGACCAGTAGCTTCAATTTTCTTGAAGATGGTAGAGGGAAAACATCCAGGTACTTCTCCAGCCTCTTCTTTTGCTCTCATGTAGGTCCTTGTTGAGTTTGGCAAATCGAGTTTTCTCTTTCTGGTCATCAGGCTTTCCCACAGGCTGTTCCCACCTCCCATGATAGTCTACCTATTCCTTCTGTCTTTTCTGGCTAACAGAGGTGGCTTCATGGGTGTGATTCAAAGAGGGTCAATGCTCAGAAGGGATGCACACTTGGTCTGATGCTCTACTCTTGCTGTCTTGAAATCCATGATAATTTTTTAATAAGGGCTCTGCATTTTCATTTTGTCCTCGGTAACAGAATTTATGTAGCTGGTCCTGCTACTAGCTCCCATGATATCTTAAGTCTTGGTTTAGAGACAACATCTTCTAAGTAGTCTTTTCTGAAATTAGGTAAATTGCTACCACTTTATGCTCTACTAGTATTTTTAAATTTATCCTATTATTATATTTACTATGTTCTTTAAAAACATTTATCCCTGTGAGATATTGAGAGGTACATAAAATCAGAAATGTTATCTCTCTTGCTTATTTTTTCCTTTCTAGCACTTGCCACAGGCCATGACAATATGTATTCAATAAGCATGTATTGAATGAATGAATGAACAAATTCTTTGTCCTGAAATAGGAAAATTTCTGAAAACCACTGCCTCATGATTGGATACTACAAGAAATCCATGTCAATTCCCCAAAGAAAGTTAAACCTGTGACTCACAGAACAGTCCCAAGACAAGGGATACAACAGTGATTGAGAAGCCATCAATTTCTCTCAAAATGAGAACAGAAAGCCAGCAGGAAGACAACTGTAAAAGTGAAGAGAAGATTATTTGGACATTTTGCTATCAATAGTTGTGACATTTGCTGAACGAGGCTGGAATTACTACCAGGTGGATGCTAATTATTGTTAATTATTGATACTCCGTGAAAATGAACAGAGATTAGCAGAGAGAGGGAGGCAATGACTGCAGGCAGGTTTACTAAGAAGAGCAGTCCCAACAATACCTGCTATCTAGTTTTCAAAAAGATCTGTTGGGTAGATAGAGACACACATGATATTTGGTAGTTTATCAGGAGGTCTCAAAGTGGTGTCGTTTATTTTTGGATTCAAGAAATACAAACAAAAGCAAATTTTCTTGTGGAGGATATTCACCATGCTGCTCTTTTCAGTGAACTAACCAGGATTTAGGGCAGTGCTAAGATGAGAAATTTTGATGGTCACCTCTTTACCCTCTAGAGAATCAAAAAATAAAATGTTTCTAGACTGTTTTAATAAAATAATCCACAAATCATCATTCGATAGGGAAAGAAAAACAAACTCTAAAATCAACACACACCTGGGCTGTAGTCCAGTTTCTACTAATTCACTGCGTTACTCTGGGAAAATCATCTAACATTTTACACTAGAATTTCTTCAACATGAGAAAGCTTGGATGGGTTTCTTGGTTTCCTTTCTACTCTAAAGCTCTTAATTTAAAGATGGAGAAAAGAAGAAATTCTTGCAGGTGTAAGGAATCAAAATTGGTGTAAGAATGGTGGTGTTTATGAGAAGGGAAAATAGAATAGAAATAAAGTCAAAATAAAATAATCTACGTACATATGAAACCATACAAATGGCCTTTCCCTGAGGAGTCAGTCTTTTGTAGAGCTAAAACAGTTGAGACAACAGACTAGAGGGGAAATTATAATTAGGGGCAAGACTTCTTGGAAAATTCCCATCCCAAGAGACAAACATCAGACTAGACTAAAACAAAGGCAGGTTCTAACATGTGGGTGATCTCCAGATGGTATGGGATGAGTTGGATTTGTAAGGAAGTTTGCTAGTGAAAAAGGGGCCAAGTGCTGCTTCAATCACTTGCTGAAGAGACATTTCTTTCAAAGGGCTTCCTCAAATGTTTTGTCATATTCTTAACTATTTTGTCCAGAAAACACCTTCAATGTTTCTTGGAAAGCTATCACTTTTGGAAAATGTGCTTAGGGAAAGTACCTCCACCTTTTTTTCTTTCTTTTTTTTTTTTTTAGAGAAGGGTTTCAAGACACCCACAGAGTATGGAGATAAGAGTATGCTCATATAACATGAGCAGTCAGAAGGCTTTCTGTAACTCATGCACAGGAGGTCAAAAGGATTTTGACAAGAGTCAGGGAAGATACCAATTAATATGCAGATTTGATTCCCCTCAATGAACTGGGGTGCAGAAGGAAGGAGAGTGTATATTCTCTACGGATGGTATTCTTAATAAGTACAAGGCTCAGAGATATAGTTTTCCTTTTTCTTTTTCCTGAATAAAAACAGGAAGGAATATGGTAACACATAGCTAATGGTTTGTAGAGGTTTTAAAGAACAGGATTTGATATTCCAGAATATAACATATAAATATCAGAGTGAGAATTTCTTGAAAAGATATGGAGTACTTCTCATCAAGGTAAGGCCTAGGCTGTTCAAAAGGACATTTGTTGATCTTATCGAAAGGGCTTAGACCTAACTCTTGGGGGTGAGTAATACACACTGTTACACTGGAAGGCCAGACCCCATGACCATGGCATAGAAGCTGCCAGGCAGTCTGAAGGCTTTGGCCTTCAGTGCTCCTTCTGCCCATTTCTATTGACTAAAGCAAATCATAAGCTCAGCTAACTAAGGTTTTGAAAGAGATAAATCTTGTGCTCAAGGTTTTACTAATGTAATTGCTATATGAAGATTTAAACGCAAATTTCTCTGACTTTAGGTCTCTTGCTCCTTTCACTTCAGCATGCTGCCTTCGATAATTTCATTAAAGCATTGATAAGAACTTGGATAATACTGTTGGAATAAGATGAAAAATGCAATATGAACAAGAGTTAGATAGAAGCAGTCTATAGGTGTAACTTAGAACTTCTTAAAGTGTTAATCAGGTTTTATCCAACAGTTATCAATAACTTCAGTGATTTATTAATTATACTATATCATTAAAGGCCTTAGTAAAATTGAACAAAATTCTTATATGTATTTTATGTTTAAACACATAAGCAAACTTTGAAATTAACTTAGCTATGCTTTTGAAAAAAGAGCTAAAATTGAGGAAATGCATGTTGAATTGCATTTTTTCCCTATACAAATGATTCTGTACTAAGGATTATACTGCCTATCTCTAAACCCTGTGTTTTTGAGTGCCATTTTAAATGAATTACATACTTACCACTGTACTCTTTTCTGCATATGTTGAAATCAAACAATAATCAAAACCATAAAACTTTAATATATGCCTGTAACACAGTATAACATGATAGAGTATATACAGAAGTTCTTTATTTCCTCAAAATTTCTATGATTTCCATTTCTATAAATCTGATTGTTTGGGAGTATAACCATCAGAATTATATGATTTGTAATGGTTTATCTAAAGAATTTTTCAGATGATTTGAGGTGATTTTCCCCCAAAGTTATACCTTCTCAAGTCTCTATCCTTTAGCTGCTGAGTTGTTGAGAAATATATAGTGGTCTTTGATTTTTGTCTTCAACAAAGTGGTAAACTTTGTTGCATCATGCTTAGCCGTTACCAAGCTTTACAAGCATTACACATCACTGTATGCTTTTCCCTCTACTTCTAAAGTGGCAACAGAATAAATATGATAGAAGAATAGGAGCCAATAAATGCGTAATACTCAGAATGAAAGAAGACAGCAGTAGGAGAAGAACTGTGGTTAAGTTGTGCTACAAATCAAACTACTGTTCAGTTAAGTACAGAAACAAGACAGGACTGCAGAGGAGGGCAAAACCCTTCCTCAGTCGTGGACTCACATCAAAGAATCTCCAGACTGGGAGTGAGCAGGAAGTGGGGCATTGAAAGGCTGTCTATACAATACCCTCTCCAGTTTTGGTCCCAGTCTCAACACAAGAAGCAGACGGGTTCCCCCAGGGCAAAACTAGATAACCCATCTCCAATTTTCCAGGCATTGAAAATCTGTCTGGTAAAAGCTAAGACACATGGAAGACATTATGTGAGCACTTTTAAACAGGAAACATATTTTTAATTTAGAGATTTTTTAATAGTTCTTATTACTGTTTTCTCTCATTTCTCATTGCTCTCCCATTGCAGAATTCATATTAAAAAGATATTACATTTTTGGATACATTCTCCAGCCTCTGTCTTTCTTTTTTGTTTGTTCAATGTATATATTTGTTTATTTTTATTTTACTGAATATTAAGCAAATTACTCAGCTCCATCTTCATGATGACTAACCCTTCTACCACATCTATTCTGGTATCCAGCATTTTTATTTAGTTGTAATTGTTGTTCCTGTTTTTATGTATAAAATATCTTTGGATTTTTACAATTGTGTGCTATTTTTAGCAACTTTTTTTGCGTTTTGTAACAATAACATGTACTGGAATTTCCCAATGCAAATAGAATAGATTTTAAAAACTTTTCTTCTATTTCTTGAAGTACCTCCTTTTACACTTATTCTTCTCAAATAGCATTTGGCTCTTGATCTTCTGTCAATATGTAAATGAGAAAGTGTGAATTAGTATTGGTAAATGGATGAGTTTCCTCAGCTCTACAATACTCACTGATTCCTGGTGACCAATCCAGATGTCAGTGTCAAAGTCTGGGCTGTTGTTAGCAGTCTGGGGTCTAGCTTATGGTAAGGAGTTGTTCTTTGTTTATTCTGGAACCTCCCTCTGTTTCCCTTTAAGACCTCAATTTCTCACTCTGGGCATAGAAGAACTACTTCATTTACAGAGCTCCTCTTGCAGCTTTACTTTAAGGGCAGACAGTGATGAAAAAATCCACTTATTTTGCAATTAAAATCGGGACTGTAGAATTTCTAATTAGAGTGGGGGATATTTTTTTTTCCACTTTTATCTTTCCAAATTTATTTCTTTATAAATCACAGTAACCCTAATTCTACACTTTAATGGTCTTTTCTTTTTTAAATGGTAGGATCTTATACACTTTATTTCATTGCCTTTTGCTGTTGACCAAACTACTACTTCAACAAGTTGATATGAACTGAACATAGACTAACTTACATTTTCTTGGGTAAAAATCTATATATTTATATCCATCAAGATTTGAAAAATATAATTTTTTTCAGATTTTTGAATCTTGTTATGGAAAACCTTTGCTAGATTATTTTCACTTTGCACTTATCTTGTTTTAACTGAGATCTCAGAGTGGATTCGTTCTAAATATAATACCCATGCTCACCTCTATTTTCAGTGTTCTCCTGATTTAAATTCAATGTTTTATTTCTGTTCCCCACCTTATTAAGAACCAATGGTGTCTATCATTTTTAAATTTATAACCTTACCTGTATTTTTGCTTTTCTTCTATATTTTTATTACTGCTGTTCTTTCTTCTCCATTGCTCCTTTCACATGTGAATGAAAGGAACTGTAGGTGGAAACACAATAGTATTATCCAGTCCAAAAGATCCCAATCTGCACCCCAGGATTATCACTCTTACATGACTTACTACTCTGCCCACTGAACCAATACTTTCAAGTTATAACTTCTTGACAACCTTATTAGGACCAACATTTATACTTTTATTACCCGATTCACTAAGGAATATTGTTCTATTTCCACTTTGTTCCAAATTTAAACCAAAGCACAATCTTTCTTTACTGGTTCACAATAGACTTTGTGGTATTCTATAAAGCTTCCTGTTATCAGGGTCTGCACACAAAGTAATTATCTTCATTAACAATTTCATTTTCTGCCTTTTTCCTTGTGTAATGTCCTAGCAATTGTGTGTGGTTGGTTGCTCTATCCAAATGGCTTTCAGGCTGAACACATGCCTCAAAATTGCTTCAGCATTTGGACAGCATGGGAATTATCTATTACTTAGGGTAGTCTCACAGACCACATTTCTATTAGTGAGATAACCATGTCCTTCCTAATCAGAGAAAAAAAATGGTATAAGGTTGCCATGTGTGTGAGTATAGAATAGATGGCATTTTGAATTCTATAAATGTATTGATGTGTCCTGGACATTTATAAAACTTGGTTTCTGTCAGTATCGTCAGAACTGTGAAAATTGAATTAAGGTCTCTCTGATTTAGTTTTTCTAATTTTACATTGATCAGTATGTACGTTGTCCTTCTTCCTTCACCATTTTATTCTTTTTTCACATAAAGTATGGATATTTTGCTGTTATTTTAGGAAAAAGTATCCTAGAATTTCCAAACTTATACAAGTTGAGTGATCAGGTAGTGAAGCTGCTCTCTGAGTAAAAAACTGCAATAAATTGATATGCAGATATTCATATGTTATCTCCTCTAAGCCAAGGGGAAAAAAAATAGGATGATGAAGACATATTAAAAAAGCTTATATTTTCATGTTAAAAAATATTGCCTATTGAACCAATATGTGGGAAAAGGCAGATATGGAAGATGCAAAGAAGCGTTTGTTGTTATATTGATCATAAAAGAAATACTTTTGTATTCTAACAAAATGAAAAGAATGAAAAAATATATATATCTATAACCCCACTATCCAGATCTAACCTCCAATTACATTTTCCTTTCCCTCCTTTTCTCTCTCTCCAGTTGGGTTCTCATTTTGCAGTATGTTTTATATGTTTGTCATTTCATTTATAGAAAATGTGATTTTCCCCTCATGGCACTATTCTTTTACAAATGGATACTAACGATTCCATTCTGCTAATGGATCTTAAAGAATTATTCTTGTTCCTAATGCTGGAAATTTAAATTTCAGAAAGTGTCTTTCCCCTCATTCTTCTACAGTAACGATGTTTTTAGCTGCATATACCCACACTTTGTGCCCCTGTTGATGCCTGGGATATGGATTTAGAATTGACTATGCCAAGGAGCACAGCCACTTAAAACAGTCTAGGGGGACCTTGAAACTCTGGCAAATTTGTGGAGCAGAGTCATCATATCAGAACTAAATTTCCCAGCCCAAATATTTCTAAACGCACCTCCATCTATTAAGTTGCAATATTTCAATCCAATCAAAAGAGAGCAATTGTTAGAAGGGACCAACTTCCTCTCTTGCTCTTGTTTCTACAGGAAGCCTTTGTCGTTCTGGGCTTTTAATGTTGTCACCCATTCTTATACGAAAGAAAGCAAACTTGTTTTCTAATGGTTCAAGACATTCATCTTCTTCACCCACAGATGGGAGCTCCTCACAGCCTCTGCCTCTTTATATCTTGTACTCACTTTTCTCTCTGACTAGAAAAGACAGTATCTTCCCCTTTAAATGCCCAGCCCTTCCAGCAGAGGACACTAATATGACACAGCTTTTCACTCATCAACTGGGAAGGGGCAGTGAAGATTCAGCAGAGTGGTCTGAGTTGCTGGGTAATAGAGTTCTTTAACTTTCATTACAAAGGCTTCTCATTCTCAGAGTGCTGAGGTGCTCCAGGACTTGGCCTACAGCAGGTTCAAGTACAGATTCACTCTGCATTAGAAAGTTCCCTCATTCTCACAGTCAGGGAGTGTAGCTCTCTCTAGCTAAGCTGTCTGAATGGACTGACTATTTATGGGTGTTAACTACAAAAGGCCTTATTATCCCTTCCTTGGATCCATCTGACTTTATCTCAAGTCCATTGGTAATGTTCTTACGTTTTGGGAACTCCATTTGTGTATATGTTCAAGTGTTTTTTTCCAGCAGTTTTCCATGACTCTAGGACATAAAGGACTATAAATGGATATCTACTTGGGTGACCTCAGGTTTTCTATCAGCATTAAAAATTTTCTCTTCCCCACCAAAAAAAAGAGACACTTCAGAGATACACTGTGTGATGGTTAAGTTCATGTATCAACTTGAACTGGTTATGGTGTCCAGTTATTTGGTCAAAAAGCCTGGCTTGATCATTACTGTTAGGATAAATCATCAGTAAACTGATAGTATCTATGGCTGATTACATCTACAATCAACAAAAGAGATTGCCTTCAACAGTGAGAGAAGTCTTATCCAATCAGTTGAAGGTCTTAAAAGGAGAATTGATAATTCGGCAGTCATAAGAGAATTTTCATCTCACTTCTGCCAGCTATCTTCTGGCAAATTCATCAAAAACCTTATCAGATTTTTCAGCTTGTGGCCTCCTTTAAGGAATTTGGAATTGTCCATCCTCACAGTCATGGGAGCCAATTCCTACCATAAATTTCATAATATTTTTTGCCTGGGTGTGGAAAAATCTTATTCCTAAACTGAACAAAACTAATGATTCTGAGTTCATAGCCTGATCTAAATTAAACAACATAAATTAGTTAATTCCTGATATATTAGGTTCACTCTGCCTTATCTGTTTTGTGGCAGACATGGCTGAAATTCTTGTTATTATCTACTATCTCTCTATCTCTTAAATAATATAACTCAGTTTTTTTTGTTTGTTTTGTTTTTTGTAGCTAAGAGTATTAGCTAGACATTTAAATAAGTTTTGACAAATGGAGCAGAAATGGTATGTGAGTCCTGGGTCATATACTTTCAGATAAAGTTCCATGTAGTTGTCAACGAATGGTAGATGACCCCTTCCAAGTGATTTTCTCCTTCACTGGGCCTCCAGTCACAACACCAGCTTATTCTTTCCTTTCTGTAAACAGTTTCCTAGAGGTAGTACTACCATCATCTCCCTAAGAAAATGCCGCTGTATTTTCTCATGTTTTATCATGAAATACTTGATTTTTCTCCTTGCCTTCAAAATTTTACAAGAGAAGGTAGTGTCCCCTATTCTGATATTTAGCCTAAGAGAATCTGAAGAGTAAAGATGCTACTCTTCTTCCACTAAATCTTATTAAAAACTATTTGTTCCCTTCATCTTGGAAGTTGCTGATAACACATTTAATGCATAGTTGGTGTGCCAGTTTGAAGTTATTTTATGAATCCCAAAATGGGAACTATCACGTTTGTAAACTAATCTATTCTTCTGAGTATGATACTCTTTGATTGCATTAAATTTAGTTGAAGGGCCTTTGATTAGATTACTTGATAAGATCACTTTAGGGCTTTGATTGGACTACATTAATGAAATGTGGCTCAGTTCTAGTGACAGAACCTATAATAAAACATTGTGATAATATATGAGTCGGTAGGGGCAAAATAAGGCACCTTCAAGACCCACATGCAGTGACTATCTGCATGCAGAAACAAAGGGAAAGCAAAGTGGTATTTAATGGAACTGAGAAGAGGAGAAGCCCTCTTCTAGTAAATATGGCAGGCATCTCTCATAATGGCAGCTGAAATCAGGAAGGTACACTGGAGAATCCAATTGTCAAACTGAGAGCAAGTAGGTCACAGCAAGTTCTGATAGTAGTTTGAGCTCCACAAATTCTTGAAACTAACGGTTTGAAACATTCTTCCAGGATAAAGCCCAGCCATGAAGAGAAAATGATATGTAAAAAAAATACAGAGGGAAAAAAAAAAAAAGAAATTAAAAAAATACAGGACAAAGGAAACAAAAGATTCAGATAAAAGTGATGAAGAAAGCAGAGAAGGCAGATAAGGGAGTAGGAAGTACCTATTTTTCTTTTTTGGATCACTTAATGAAAACAGCATGAGAGAGTTCTAGAGAAATAGAGATGGAACTTACATCTTTCCCCTTTCATCTTTTCTAAAGGTGCGTAAAAAACTTAGTTGTAACTTAAAATTCTTAACAAAGTAGTTGCAGTCATCCTATATATGGATATGCATATGAACCAAAATAAAGCCACTATTGATAGTGAAAAAACTAAAAAGGACAAACCAATAAAACAAAAAAAAAAATTGTCAACTAAATTTTGAAATAAACTAAAGACAAGAAAATATGGAAGCTATGAAAGATAACAGAAATAAGAATTTTTGAAAATTCAAAATGAGGCTAAATAATTATTTTTTAAAAAGTTCATAAGTCCAAGGAAAAAAATAAAATAAAGCAAAACATTTTCAGAAATTAAAACAAAACTAGAATAAATACAAGAACATATAAATATAATGGATACTGAACTAATTGTTGCATAAGATGGAAAGAACAACGTTTTAAAATTTAAAAATAAATGAAGAGGGACTAACAATGGATTAAAGATAAGGTAAGAAATACAGTAAATATACAAAAAATATCCAACATACATTTAGTAAAACTGTCCAAAAGAGAAAACCAAAGCAAAAGAACAGATCATATTAAAAACTACTATTCAAGTATACATTCCAGGAATAACATACATAAACCTTAAGCTAAATATGAGAGACAGACTGTATAACTGAGACAATTCTGAGATATAAACCAGTAGACATTTAATAAAATACTGTTTCATGAGCTTTTCAGAGCATTGTTTCCATGTGCTTTTCCTGATGAATCCACTAGAGAGGAATAAACTTCAGATAACCAAAATGATTGACAAGACTTTCCATCAAGTCTAATGAATTAGGTGCAGGTGCTGGGAGCTGTATTTTATCACTGAAATTATTCAAGATGGCTAGTTGATGCTAATAAAGAGCAGACTAATGATAGTTGATGTGACTTTTTGAAGTTCTTTCATGAATCCCAAAAAGAAAAAAAGTTATGTTTTTTAGCTAATCCATTTCTGTGGGTGTGAGACCCTTTCAACCTAACTACATCAGTGAGGCATGACTCAGGTTGAACCTCTGCCCTGATGCTGGGTCCGTTATAAATGGAGACACATAGAGGAAAAGGAAGCCACCATATTTGATCCTGCAATGTGAAAGAAAGGAACTCAGATTTGCCCACAGCTGAGCTCAAGGAGAGAAGCCCCAAGAGGCTCAAAGAGCTGATGCCCAGGGAAAGATGAGCCTTATGCCTGATAGTTGAGAGCAGAGCTCAGCAAGAAAGCAAAGAAGATGAGATTATGAGAGGAAACCTGGTAAAAGACAAATGCTATGCCTGGTTGCCATCAGCTGAGCTCTGGGAGATGGCAGATTCTGGGTGGGGGGCGGGGTGGGGAGGTAGAGAGCTCAGTAGAGATTAGTAGCCATTTTGCTTCACAATGTGGCAGCTGACTTTGGTGAGAAAGCATTTCTGATGATGTCTTGATATGGACATTTTTACAGCCTCAGAACTGTGAGTTTTTTAACCTAAAATAATCCTATTATAAAAGCCAACCAATTATTTATGCACCCAATCAGGATGTCTCAAAATATATGAGGAAAACATTGAAAAAACTAAGCGGAAAAATAAATGCCCCTACAATTATAGTGGGAGAATTTAATACACCATGATCACCATTAGACAGAACATCTTGACAGAGAATCAATAAAGAAACCAAGATCTTGAATAATACATTAGAGGATCTAGACCTAATAGACATGTACAGATCATTACAATCAAATGCAGTAGAATATATATTCTTCTTGATTGCACATGAATCATTCTCAAGGATAGACAACATGCTAGGCTACAGAACAATTCTCAATGAATTCAGAAAGATGGAAATTATACGAAGTAATTTCTCTGACCACAATGGAATGAAGCTACAGATCAATAAGGGGCAGAGAACCAGATTAGGCACAAAGATATGGAAGTTACACAGCACACTCTTAAACAATCAGTGTGTCAAGGAGGAAATTTCAAAAGAAATTATTAACTACCTTGAAACGATTGAAAATGACAACACAATGTATCAAAACCTATGAGATGCAGCAAAAGCAGTGCTAAGAGGGAAATTTATAGCCATAAATGCCTATATTAAAAAAGAAGAAAGAGCTGAAATCAAAGACCTAACTGCACACCTGGAGGAATTAGAAAAAGAAAAACAAACTAACTCCAAAAGAAGTAGAAAGAAGGAAATAACAAAGATTAGAGCAGAGCTAAATGAAATTGGAAATAAGAAAGCACTAGAAAAAAATTAACAAAACCAAAAGCTGTTTTTTTGAGATTAATAAAATTAACAAACCTTAGCTAGATTAACAAAGAAAAAAGAGAGAAGATGCAAATATATAAAATATATAAAATAAAAAGCGAGGCAGAGGATACCACCACTAATCCCACAGAAATAAAGAATATCATAAGATGATACTTTGAAAAATGGTATGCCATAAGATGGATAATTTAGAGGAAATAGACAAATTCCTAAAAACACACAAGCAGCCTACATTGACAAAAGATGAAATTGATGAACTCAACAGACCACAGAGGTAGAATTAGTCATCAAAAACCTGCTAACTAAGAATATACCAAGACCAGATGCCTTCAAGGGGAATTCTCCCAAACATTCTGGAAAGAACTAACACCAATCCTGCTTAAACTCTTCCAAAAATAGAAGTGGAGAGAACATTGCCTAACTCATTCTATAATGCAAACATCACCCTAATACCAAAGCCAAACAAAGATGCCGTGGGAGAGGAAAACTATAGACCAATCTCTCTAATGAACCTAGATGCTAAAACCCTCAACAAAATACTTGCTAATCGTATTCAACAACATATCAAACAAATTTTACACCATGACCAAGTGGGTTTCTTCCCAGGTATGCAAGGATGGTTCAACATAAGAAATCTATCACTGCAGTACACCACACAAACAGATCAAAAGAAAAAAATCACATGATCTTTTTCTTTTGATGCACAAAAAGCATTTGACAAAATACAACACCCTTTCCTGATAAAAACACTTCAAAAGATAGGAA
The DNA here is from genome assembly GCA_026826555.1 of Tolypeutes matacus. Lineage (NCBI taxonomy): Eukaryota > Metazoa > Chordata > Mammalia > Cingulata > Chlamyphoridae > Tolypeutes > Tolypeutes matacus. Next base: position 15,088,976 of record JAKSZT010010858.1, read on the forward strand.
TAGAAGGACACTTCCTGAACATGATAAAAGGTATATATGAAAAACCCACAGCTCACATCATACTTAATGGTGAAATCTTAAAGCTTTCTCTCTAAAATCTGGAATAAGACAAAGATGCTTACTGTCACCACTCTTACTTAACATTGTGATAGAAGTACTTGCTTGAGCACTTAGGCAAAAAAAAAAAGGTATAAAAGTCACCCAAATTAGAAAGGAAGAAGTAAAAATACCACTATTTGCAGATGACATGATCCTATATTTTGAAAGCCCTGGGAAATCTACAACAAAGCTTCTACAGCTTATAAATGAGTTCAGTAAAGTGGCAGTTTATAAGATCAATGTGCAAAAACAGTAGCATTTCTGTACACTAATAATGAGCAATCTGAGGAGGAGATTAGGAAAAAAAATCCCATTTACAATAACAACTAAAAGAATCAAATACCTAGGAATAAATTTTAACTAAATATGTAAATGACTTGTACACAGAAAACAACACAACACTGTTAATCAAAGAAGACCTAAATAAATGGAAGAATATTCCCTCTTCATGGATAGGAAGACTGAACATCATTAAGATGTCTATCCTACCCAAACTGATTTACAGATTTAACACAATTCCAATGAAAATTACCACAGCATTTTTTACTGAGTTGGAAAGGCAATTATGAAATTTATTTGGCAGGGAAAGGGGCCCTGAATAACCAAGACATATTGAAAAAGAAAAACAAAATTGGAGGAATCACAATACCTGACCTTAAAACATACTACAAAACTACAGTGGTCAAAACTGCATGGTATTGGCACAAAAATAGACATATCGACCAATGGAACCGAATTGGCAGTTCTGATATAGATCCTCACATATAAAGTCAACTGATATTCAACAAGGCCACCAAGCCCACTCAACTGGGAGGGAATGGCCTCTTCAACAAATGGTGCTAGAAGAACTGGATATCCATATTTTTTTTTGCTAGGGAAGAGGCAGAAACTCTAAATGCTATGCAAAGGCAGATTTATTCAGTCAAATGAGTTTCAGGTTATATCAAATGATTATAATAATTAAGCAATCACAGAAAAGAAGAATAATCAATTTAATGACATAGGAAAGAATGAAAATATATACAACCACTCACCAAATCAGGGTAAAACACAACATCTGATCTCTCATGAGGCTAGGAAGTCCTTTTGCAGCCAATCGAAGTTCCAATTGGAAAAACGGTCCTAGGCAGAGCATCCCCTCCTGGGTAAGACTTCAACTGGCAGCTTAGGGGCTATCCCTTTTAAGGGGTTCTGAACCTCAGAACTCCAAGGAGTCTTGCAACTCGTGAAGAATGACCTCATCAAAAGTAACTGAATCTATCTGGCTGGGGGTGGCCAGCCCTCCACAGAAGAAACATGGTGTCTCAAGGGGTCTTTTGTTCTATTCTCTTCATGCAACACTGACATTAGCTTTAACTTGATGTTAACTTTGCAGGGGATACAAACAGGAAGTGAAAATACCTTGTCTAGTAACTTGTTCCTTTTAATCATTTGTTTTTTTGGATAATGGATGATGGGGTTGCCTGCATAGCAGCACTATAACATTCCAAAGACAAAGGACAAGTTAATCATTCACAATTCTAGGCTGACAGCAGAGACTATTGATTAGAAAGCTTATGAATTCACAATTCTTAATAAGAATTTTCTTATAGTACATCACATATCCAAAAGATTGATAGAGGAACACCATCTCACACCTTATACAAAAATTAACTCAAACTGGATCAAAGATCTAAATATAAAAGCCAAGACCATAAAGATCTTGGAAGATAATGTGGGGAAGCATCTACAAGATCTTGTATTAGGAAATGGTTTCATGAACTTTACACCCAAAACACGAGCAATGAAAGAAAAAATAGATAAATGGGACTTCCTCAAAATTAAATACCTTTGAACTTCAAAGGAGTTTGTCATGAAAGTAAAAGGCAGCTTACTCACTGGGAGAAAATATTTGCTAACCATATATAGCAGTTTGGCAGTTTGATATCTCTATGAATTCCAAAAATATATATTGAATTATGCTTGTAAACTGGTCTGTTCATCTGGGCATGATTAAGTTACGATTAAGGTTTTGATTGGGCCACATCAGTAGGGCGTTGAGCCTCGCCCCTTGGTGGGTGGGGTCTCAAAAATAAAAGACATGGCTAAGAACAGAGTTGAAGTTTTGATGTTGGAGTTCTGATGAGGAAGGAAAGAAGGCCCCGGGAAAAGAGACAAGCCATTCACCTAACAGTTCACAGCTGCCCTTGTGTAGAGAGGCAAAGGCTAGAGAGCCTCATAGTCTACAGATAACCTTGAGGAGGAAATAGAGGAGCTGAGCCTGGAGAGAAAAGGAGCACTGGAAAGAGAGGAACCCAAGAAGCCTGAACCCTGCAAGTGTCAGCAGCTGTTTTGCTCCAACACGTGAAATAGACTTTGGTGAAGGAAGAAACTTATGATTTATGGCCTGGTAACAGTAAGCTTCTACCCCAAATAAACATCCTATATAAAAACCAACTGATTTCTGGTATTTTGCATCAACACCCTTTTGGCTGACTAATACACCATATATCTGATAGGGACCTAATATCTAGCCTATATAAAGAAATCTTACACTTCAAAAATAAAAAGACAACCTATAAAAAAATGGGCAAGAATTTGAATAGATACTTTTCCAGAGAAGAAATACAAATGTCTAAAAAGCACATGAAAAGATAATAAAAATCATTAGCTATTAAGGAAATGCAAAATGCCAATCAAAACTACAATGAGATACCTATTAGACTGTCAGCTATTAAAAAAAAATAGAGAACTACAAGTGTTTGAGAGGATGTGGAGGAAAGGGAACACTTGTCCAGTGCTGGTGGGAATGTAGAATGGTGCAGCCATTGTGGAGGATAGTTGGGCAGTTCCTCAGGAAGCTAACTATAGAACTGCCATATGATATAGCAATCCCACTACTGGGTATACACCCAAAAGAATTGAAAGCCAGGACATGAACAGATATATGCACACAAATGTTCATAGTGGTATTATTCACTATTGCAAAATTTGGTAACAACCCAAATGTCCATCAACAGGTGAAGGGATATGCAAACTCTGGTATGTACATACAATGGAATATTAGTGAGCTGTAGACGGAATGAAATATTAACACATGGGATAACGTGGATGAACCTTGAGGACTGTATGTTGAGTGAAGCAATCCAGGCATTGAAGGACAAATATTACATGACTTCACTGATATGAATTAAGCAAATAGAGCAGTCTCATAGAGCTAGAATCTGGAAAATAGGTTTGCAGGAGACAGGAAGGGAGTAGAGGGTTGTGAGCCAATGCCCATTAGGGCAAAATCTATGATAAGGTAGAATGGTGTAATTGTGCAGTGGATGGGTATGACAGTGGTGCAGTGATATGATTGCATTGGGTGGTGCTGGTCTGTGAGGGGGATAGGGTGGGGGTTTGCACTGTCCATGGAATTGAAGGGAGGGTCGGGAGAGGGAACAGATGAACTTGGGATTTTCTGGTATGTGGTTGAAACTACAATGTTGAGAATGTTCTTTTGGCAAATGGAGCAGGGGAGGGTTACTGGTTTAGGGTGCTGGATGTGGGTGGCATGGGGGACAGAGTACACCTGGGGCAGGCTTCTAGGGAGTGTGTGAGTGTTCATCCAGTCATAGTGTACTGTACAAGTAGGTGGAGACCCACAAAATGAATGGGAAGGTGTTAGACTCTCATCCCGGGGTGTCCTGCTATGTTCTCAAATAGAGGGGGCAAGAGTCATTGGAGAGCATAGGCAGTGACTAATAGGGGAGGATAGGCCAGTATGTCAAGACTTCAATGCTGTTTCAAGTAACTGTGAATCTTGTTCTTCAAAGAGTGAAGCTTGTTGGTTGCTGTGGGTTCTGAGGGGATGGGGAGAGAGGAATAGAGTAGATGGAAAATGGGGCATTTTTGGGGTGTCAGAATTGTTCTACATGATCTTGCAATGATGCATATAGGCCATGCTAAATTTCATCAAAATTTATAAAAGTGTATGGTCCAAAAATATAAACCATAATGTAAATGTAAATCATTGACCATGGTCAGTAGCAATGTTTCAATATTTGTACATCACGTGTAAATGTTATTAATGGGAGAAGGGGAAAAGGGGGAGGATGTTGGATCTATGGGAACCCCCTATATTCTGCACATGACTTTTCTGTAACCCAAAGATTCTTTGAAGATAAAATGAACAAAATAAGGCACAGGGGGAATAAACAGAAGAAAATGTCAGTGTACATACAAGACAATAGATATTAGAGTGATGAAAGACATAATGCCAAATTTTTTCTTTAATTTTATTTGTTTTATTATTTTTTTTACTTCAAATTCTTTCTAATTTTGTATTTTATTTGTTATTTTTAAAACTATCATTATCATTTCATTTCCTTATTATTTTTTTCAGTTATTTTTTTTTGGCTTCACTTTTGAAGAAGTTTTAGATCACAGAAGGGTTACAACTGTGACAGGGGAAGATCATTGGTGCAAGGTATCAGTGATGGGGCATGCATGGAGGAGGTTCACCTGGGGCACACTTATAAGGCATAAGAATGAATTCAAGTGCTCATAGGGCATGGTCACGGTGGGTGGAGATCCACACAACAACTGAAAGAATATTCAATTCCCATCCTGGGGAATTCTGCCACAATCTCTAATGGGACAACAAGAATCCCCTGAGTACAGGGACAGTGAACAGTGAAGGAGTATGGACCATTGATGGGCCCTTGATATTGATGAACCTCTTCTTTTGAAATTGAAACTTAGCCTAGTATTATAGGTTGTCTAAGAGTTACCTCCTTTGAGCCTCCTTGTTGTTCAATTGTAGCCTCTCTCTAAGCCAAACTCAGCATATAAATGCATTCCCTTCCTCCCAGCATGGGACAAGACTCTGGGGGATGAGCCTTCCTGGCGCCAAGTGATTACTACCAAGCACCAATGAGCAATGGAAAATACCTTGACCAAAAGGGGGAAAGGGTAAAGACAAATGAGTTTATATGGCTAAGAGACTTCAAAGTGAGTCAAGAGTTCATTCCAGAGGTTACGCTTATGCATGTCTTAGCAGGATCTCACTACCACAGTAAATATTGTCTCAAATAGTGGGGTTCCTGAGGGCTCTAGAGACATCCAGATACTATAGGCAGGACAGAGAGTTGAGGAGTTAGGCATTCTGCCAGTGGGCCTTACTTTGGAATTTATGCTCCCCAGTGTGACAGTTGGATTCAGTTGTGGTTTCCTTAGACATGGCTTTTCTACGCTTTTATTTGAACCTATAGTTAGTACCTGAGTTGATAGGTGTATGTTCAAGAGACTTAAATCTTTGGGCTTTCCATATGCCAGTTGGGCCCTGAATCTCAACAGTGTTGCAACCCCTACTTTCCAGTCATTGGACTCACCCAGGACAACTAACAAGGAAATGATGATGGGCAATGACCATCTCAAGGAACAGAGAGAGTCTACAACTGCAAGCAAGATGGTTCCATTCATCTGCCCCATGGGATCTAAGCCTCCTCTCAATTAGAGGTGGAGTGGGCATCACCATCCTAGAATCCTCAGGATTGGGGAATGAATGATGGACTGGAGCAGATTTACTATTATTCTACTTATTGTGATTCTAGCTATGGAATAAATTTTATCATTGATGTGGAGGCAGTGGCCACTGGAGGTTCTGAGGGGAGGGAGAGGGAAAAATAGTTGTAATATGGGGGCACTTTCAGGACATTGGAATTGTCCTGAATAATGTTGTAATTACAGATACAGGTCATTTTACATGTATATATATATATATATATCTTGTCATAACTTACAAAATTGTGCAAGAGAGAGTTTAAACTATAATGTAAACTATAATCCACACTTAGTGGCAATGCTCCAACTGTGCTCATCAATTGTAACAAGTGTACCACACTAATGAAGAATGTTGTTAATGTGGAAAAGTGTGGGGGTGTTAGGGAGTTGGGCATATGGGAATCCCCTACATTTTTTTATGTAGCATTTATGTAATCTAAGTATCTGTAAAAATAAAAAAATTTTAAAAGTCAACCCATTTTTGGTATATTGCTCCCAGCAGCTTTCAGCAAACTAAAGCAGACCCAAATAGACAAAGCCATCTTGAAAAAAAAGAATAAAAATGGAACACTCATACCTCCTGATCTTAAAACTTATTACAAAAGCACTGTAATCAAAAGTACTGTCACAAGAAAAGGCATACAGACTAATGGAATTGAATTGAGAGCTCAGAAACAAACCCTCACATTTATGGTCAAATCATTTTTGACAAGGGTACCTTTTCCACTCAATGAGGAAATAATAGTCTCTTCAACAAATGGTGCTCATAAAACTGGATCTCCATTGGCAAGAGAAAGAAGGTGGACCTTACTTGATACCATATAGAAAACGCATCTCAAAGTGGACCAAGGACCTAAACATAAGAGCCAGAACTTTCAAACTCTGAGAAGAAAATATAGGAAACATCTTCAGGATTTTGTGTTAGGTAATAATTTCTTAGAATTTATACACAAAGCAAAAGCCACAAAAGGAAAAATAGACACATTGGACTTAATCTAAATTTTTAAAAAATGAGCCTCAAAGGGCTGTATCATGAAATTAAAATGACAATCTACACAATGGGAGAAAATATTTGGAAACCACTTATCCAGGAAAGATTTAATATCCAGAATATATAAAGAAATCCTGCAAGTCAACAACAAAAAACAAATCAATTTTTTTAAATAAATGGACAAATGACTTAATAAACATTTCTCCAAAGAAGCATACAGATGTTAAATCAGCACATGAAAAGATACTCAACATCATTAGCAATTAGGGAAATGCAAATCAAAATCTCAATGAGGTAACATTTCACATCCACTAAAATGGCTATTTTAAAAATGGAGATGCTATGGAGAAATAGAAACACTCATTCATTGTTGGTGGGAATGTAAAGTGGTGCAGCCACTGTAGAAGACAGTTTGACAGTTCCTCAGAAAGTTAAGTAGAGAAATATCATATGAACCACAATCCTACTTCTAGGTTTATACAGAAAATATATATATATGTACACTGATGTTCATAGCGGCATTTTTCACAATTGCCAAAATACTGAAGCAACCCAATTGGCCATCAACTGATGAATGGATAAATAAAATGTGATACAAATACACAGTATAAAAGTACTCAGCTCTGAAAAGGAATGAAGTTCTGATACATGTGACAACATGGATGTACCTTGGAGACAACATGTTAAGTAAAATAAGTGAAACAAAAAAGGATATGAAATAATTAGAATAAACAAATTCAGGGAATCAGAATCTAGAGCATAGGTTACCAAAGGCTGGGATAATGGTAGAGAATAAGGAAGAAATGCTTAAATTGTAAAGTGTTTCTATTTGGTATGATGTAAATGTTTTGGTAATGAAAGGTAATGATGCTATCATAACATTGTGAATATGATTAAGAGCACTATATTATATATTTGAATGTGGTTAAAGGAAGAAATTTTAGGTTGCATATATGTTACTAGAATAAAAATTTAAAAAGAAATCTTTAGGTTTATACAAGACAAACAGTGAATATTAAGGTAAATCATAGATGATAGTTAATGGTACAGCTATAAAAATGTGCTTTCATCAGTTTTAACAAATGTACTACACTAATACTACATGTTAAAGATAAGGTGGTATATGGGAAGCCTATATTTTATGTATGATTGTTCTGTAAACCTACAACTTCTCTAATTTAAAAAAAGGAAAAGGACAATGAAAACAAAAATAAAACAAAAACAAAGGAAGAGATGACAATATAGCAATAGTTATTAAATCTTTGAGAAAGAAAAGTGTGAGCCCAGGACGAACTTAAAAGTCCTCAAAATCAAATGTTATGTGGAAGGGGCGAGATGGTAGCAGAGTAAGGAGCTCCAAGGGTCAGCTCATCCTACAGAGCAGTTAGTAATCATCCAAGGCTATTTAAAGTTCTGTATGAGGGGTCCAGGACACCAGAAGAGCATCGTGAAACCAGGATGGAAGAACAAAAGACTGCCACTCTGCAGTGAAGATTCATGAGTAGTCCACATCATGGAGGTCAGTGCTCATCCCTCACTGGCTGCACAAGCTGCCTCAGGAGCTATTCCCTGGCTGGAGTTGGAAGCTCCATTTCCCAAAAATAGGGGAGGAAGAGACAGTCAGGCACAAACTTCAGCTACTGATTAGTAAATTCAGCTGGCTGAAGTCTAAGCTGGCTAAAGTCTAAGCCAAAGAACAGCTACAGTTTGAACCTGTTCAAGTCAGAAAAAGGATGGTAGCCTCCATTTTAACTCTACCCCTGGCATGAGGGGAAAGTGGGGCTGATAAAAAAATCACAGTGACAGTAGAGACCAGCTTCTTTCCACCAAGATTAGATTACAGCTTATCCTGGACTCTAACCCTGACTCTGACAGGGACAAAGCTGGGGAGACCTGCCCCAGGCTCTCCAGGTAACTGTTGTTGGTTTTGACCTGCAGGGACTAGATTTTTGGGCATCTATGGTTCCATACCCACCCTCCCAATAAGACAGGCAGGGGTTGGTGTTTCCCTAGCCCCTCTGGGCAACTGCAGGCACTTTCAGCCTGCATGGACTGGATATTTGGACACTTCTGTTGTTGGATACCTATGGCTCCATCCCCAACCTTAATAGGAAGGGGGTGGGGGTTTCTGCAACCTCTCTGGGCAATAGCTGTCACTTTTGGCCCAACATACTAGATTGTTGGGCCCTAATGTGGTTGCATTCCCACCTTTGAAAGGGCATAATGGATAGTGCTCCCTCAGCCTTGCAGAGCAACTGCAGCCACGTTTGGCCCATACAAACTAGATTGTTGGACATATCTGTGGCTCTATCCCCACATGTGACAGAGAAGGAGGAGGGGCAGTACTCACTTACCTTCTCTGGACACACTGCAGGCACCTCTGACCTACACACACTAGATTTTTGGGCACTCCTGAGGCTCCATCCCTGAAACTGGCAGGGGAAGAAGTGGGCTGGTGTTTTGTAAGTCTACCTGGACAGATGCAGTTAGTTTTTACCTGCATGGCTTAGGTGGCTGCTGACACTTGCCACTCCATCCACAACCTAGGCAGGGGGGAAGGCACATGGAGTTTCATCAGTCTCTCTGGGCTACCACAGTTGGTCTTCGCATGCACAGCTTGGATTACTGCACATGGCTGTGGCTTCATACTTAACCCTGGCAGGGAAATAAACTTCACCAGTTCCTGGGGCAATGCTGACAAACTTCAGCCTCCATGGCTTACAGTACCAACTGCATCCTTAGCTACTATCAAGCAGCAAGGGAGAAAGGTCAAGAAACAGATGAAATAGACCTGAAAAAATTCAAATTGCCTAAACATGAGCCACAGTAAAGTTCCACATTAAGTTGAACCAAGTATCAAAGAGGGGCTGTACCACAAAAGCCAATCAACTAGAAAGCCCAAGAATAAATTGAGAAACATAACCCAGAATAAATATAACTAGTAAATAGTTATATTTATCTTGATAAAAAAAAAAATTACAATCCATACTAAGAAACAGGAAGATATAGCCCAAAGGAACAAGCTAAGCCTCCAGATGACATAAATGATGACATAAAGGAGTTGTGACAAAGTATCATAGATATTTTAAAAATCTCCTTAATAAATTCAATGAGATGACTAAAGATATTAAGGATATTGAGAAGACACTGGGTGAGCACAAAGAAGAATTTAAAAGCATACATAGAAAAATAGCAGATTTTATGGAAATGAAAGGCACAGTAAATAAAATTAAAATACACTGCAGGCATATAACAGGATATTTGAACTGGCACAAGAAAAGATAAGTGAGCTTAAAGACATGGCCTCTGAAAGTGAACATACAAAAGAACAGATAAAGAAAAGAATGGAAAAAAATTGAACAGGGTCTCAGGGAACTAATAATGGCAAGAGTCATGTAAACATATGTGTCATTAGTGCCCCAGAAGGAGAAAAGAAGGGAAAAGGGATAGAAAGAATATCTGAAGAAATAGTGGTAGAAAACTTCTCAACCCTATTGAAAGACATAGATATCTATGTCCAAGAAACAAAATGTACTCCCATCTGAATAAATCTGAATAGACCTTCTTTGAGACACATACTACTTAGAATGTCAAATGCCAAAGAGAATGAGAGACTCCTGAGAGCAGCAAGAGAAAAGTGATGCATCACATACAAGGGATTCCCAATAATATTAATTGCTGATTTCTCATCAGAAACCAAGGATGCAAGAAGGGAGTGGTATAATATATTTAAGATACTGAAAGACTAAAACTACCAGCAAGAATCTTATATCTGGCAAAATTGTCTTTCAAAAATGAGGGCAAATTTTGAATATTCACAGCTAAACAGAAATTGAGAGAGTTTGTAACCAAGATACCAGCTTTGCAGAAAATACTATAGGGAGTGCTACAGACTGAAAAGAAAAGACAGGAGAGAGAGAGGCTTGGAAGGAGTATAGAAATGAAGATTATATCAGTAAAAGTAACTCAAAGTATTAAAAAAATAATGAAAATAAGATAATAACCAAAGGTCAAAATGGGTGAAGTCAGAACTGCCTTTCTAGTAATAACATTGAATATTAATGGATTAAACTCCACAATCAAAAAACACAGATAGGCAGAATGGATAAGAAAAAACGAGCCATTTATATGCTGCTACAAGAGACTCACCTTAGATCCAAGGATACAAATAGATTGAAAGTGAAAGGCTGGAAAAAGATATTCCACACATGCAGTAACCGAAAAACAAAGCTGGACTAGCTATATTTATATCAGATGAAATAGATTTTTAAAGCAAAACTATTATTAGAGACAAGGAAGGACATTATATATTAATAAAAGGAACAATTTACCAGGAAGAAATAACAATCATAAAAGTATATGCACCTAACCAAGATGCCCAAAATTAAATGAGGCAAACCCTGGCAAAACTGAAAGGAGAAATAGATGTCTTTACAATAATAGTTGGAAACTTCAATACACCAATCTTGTCATTGGATTGAACATCTGGGTAGCGGATCAATAAAAAAACAAAAAGCTTGAATAATATGATAAACGAACTAAACCTAATAGACATATATAGAACATTATACACCAAGGAAGCAGTATATACATTCTTCTCAAGTGCTCATGGACCTTTCTCCAGGATAGACCATATGTTGGGTCACAAAGCAGGTCTCAATAAATTCAACAAATTCAAAATTATACAAAGCATTTTCTCTGATCATAAATAAATGGAAGAACATTCTGTGTTCTTGGATTGGAAGACTAAATATCATTAAGATGTCAATTCTACCCAAATTGATATACAGATTCAATTCAATCCCAATAAAAATTCCAATAGCTTTTAAAAAAGAAATGAGAAACCCAATTATTAAATTTATTATGAAGGGTAAGGGGCTCTGAATTGCCAGATTCATCTTAAATAGGAAGAACAAAGTTGGAGGACTCTCACATCCAGACTTTAAATAATATAACCTAGCTACAGTGGTAGATACAGCATAGTACTGGCATAAAGATAGACATATAGACCAATGGAATGAATAGATGGCTCAAGAATCATTTCTTCACATCTATGGTCAAGTGATTTTTGACAAGGCTGTCAAGATCACCCTGCTGGGGCAGAACAATCTATTCAAGAAATGGTGCTGGGAGAACTGTATATCCATAGCCAAAAGAAAGAAAGAGGACCCCTACCTCATATCTTATACAAAAATTAACTAAAAATGGATCAAAGACCTATATATAAAAGCTAGAATCATGAAGTTCCTAGAAGAAAATGTAGGGAAAGATCTTCAAGACCTGGTGGATTCTTTTTTTTTTTTTTTTTAAGATTTTATTTATTTATTTATTTATCCCCCCTTGCTGCTTGTGCTCGCTGTGTCCATTTGCTGTGCGTTTTTCTGTGTCTGCTTGTCTCCCTTTGTTGGGTCGTCTTGCTGCATCAGCTCACCGCGCCGCGCGGGCTGGCTTGCCTTCACCAGGAGGCCCTGGGAAACGAACCCGGGGCCTCCCATATGGTAAACGGGAGCCCTATTGATTGAGCCACATCCGCTTCCCCAAGACCTGGTGGATTCTTAAACCTTACACCAAAAGCATGAGCAACAAAAGAAAACATGGATAAATGGGACCTCCTCAAACATTTTTCTGAGTCAAAGGACTTTGTCAAGAAGGTGAAAAGACAGCCCATTTAATGGGAGAAAATATTGGGAAACCACATATCCAATAAGGATTTGATTTTCATGCTATATAAAAATATAATACAATTAAAACAATAAGAAAGCAAGTAATCCATTTAAAAATTGGACAAATGATTTAAATAGGCATTTCTCCAAAGAAGAAATACAAATGCTGAAAAAGTACATGAAAAAAGATTCACTATCACTAGCTATTATGGAAATGCAAATCAAAGCTACAATGAGATATCATCTCATACCTCACAGAATGGCCATTATCAAAAAAAATATCAGAAAACAATAAGTGCTGGAGAGGATGTGGGAAATAGGAATACTCTTTCACTGTTGGTGGGAATGTAAAATAGTGCAGTCTTTCTGGAAGACAGTTTGGCAGTTCCTCAGGAAGCTAAATATAGAACTGCCCCTGAAAACAGTTATGCAGAGACATTTGCACACTGATGTTCATAGCAGCATTAATCACAATGGCCAAAAGATGGAAACAAACTGTGTCCATCAAATGATTAATGGGCAAACAAAATGTGGTATATACATATAATGGAATACTATGCTGTGCTAAGAAGAAATGAAATTGGGACACATATAACAACAGGGTTGAAATTTGAAGACATTACCCTGAGTGAGATACACCAGATATGAAAGGACAAATATTTTATGTTCTTATCAATATAAACTAAATACAAAGAATAAGCACGTAGAGTAAAAACCTATAGTATTGGTTACTAGGAGATAGGATGAGGGCTGAGAAGGGCTACTGATACGTAATATATGTAGAATTTTTAATTAGCTTGACTGTAAAAGTATGGAAATGGATAGAATTATGGTAACACGTTACAGTGAGTATAAGTAACATAACTAGTTTATAAATGGGATTGTGGCTGAAATGGGTATTCTAGGGACGTAAATGTCAATTGAAAGAAAGCTAGAGAATAATCTAGGTACTTAATAATGTAGTGAATTTGGAGGTGGACAAGGATAATGGTTAATAGTATAAATACAAGAATATTCTTCTATGAACCAAGAAAAATATACATATTAATTACAAGGTGGTAAGAATATGGTGATGCATGGGAAAATATAATTAATGTAATGTGTAGACTATATTTAACAGTAATATTGTAATACTCTTGTATAAATATTAAAGAAAGTACTATAACAATACTAAGGGTCAAAAATAGGGGGCATATTAGTCTGCAAAAGGGGTGCCAAAAACCTGCAGGGCATACTCCATTAGATTTCAAAACCTGAGATTCATCCTTAAAACAGTGGTTTCTTTTCCTTGGGGCCTTATGGGGACCATGTTTCCACAGGATTGCCCAATGACCATTTTGTTGGTTCCACCCTCATCAAGCATCTGAATGGCGACCAAGCTCCAGACCTCAACCTCCAAGAACACTGGATGATGACCACACTTTCCCCAATATCTCACATACAGGCCCAACCCTCTCAGAACAGTGAGGTGGTGACCTGGCCCTTCCTTATCTATGGGGACTAAGTCCAACCCTCGAAGCAGTGGGAAGACCTAAATCTCCCCATTTTATAGGGAACAGGCTTACCATTCTCAGAGCAGTGGGGTGGCAACCTAACTCTCCCTAACATAGAGTGAACAGGCCAACACCCTGTCAGAGAAATGGGGTGGTGATATAACTTACCAAAGAGTGCACTCCACCCTCTGTAGCCTGCGGTGGCCAAACTCTGCCTGACAGTGGACTGGAACATCCACACTCTTCAAATTCCAAGGCAAACTGATCCTCTCCTTACACATGGCTTACACATCCTCTCTTGGCCTGCAGAGATGTCCTAATTCTAGACCTCAGCTCCCATAGGTTTCTTCTTAAAGTCACTTGTCCTACAATCTCTCCTCCCCCTTTCCCTTTTAGTCAGACCAACAGTGGTCTCATTCATGCAGCTCTCACAAAAAGCTTGTGGGTTTAGCATGCAGGAAACATGGATTCAAGCCATCAGACAGTAAAGACTTTCCACAGGTCCTTCCTTCTTGCATAAATGAAATTCCAATCCTTACTTACAAGTTCCAAGTTTAGTTAATTCCTCAAATGGACATTTATCTTCTAGGGGCTTGTTTTCCAGAAGCTTGAAATTTCCTAAATCAGTCCCTGGTTTCTTTATGCCCAACAATACAGTTCTCAGCTTATCTCTTTTCTTTCACATTTTGTGATAAGCTGCAAAGAGAAGCCAGGCTACATTTTCCACATTTACTTTGGAAATCTCAGCTAAATGTCCAAGCTTGTCATTTTCAAATTTGCCTTCCATTTAACATTAGGAGTCAATCTTGCCAAGTGTTCTCATCATCAAAACATGGATCGCCGTTATCCAGTTTCCAATAATAGTTTCATCATTTCCTTCTAAGCCCTCCCTGGAAATAACTTTAGGGTCCATATTCCTACCAACAGTGTCTTCAAAGCAATCTAGGTCTTTTCAATCAAGCATCTCATAATTCCTCCAAAAAATTCCCCATAAACATTTATAGAACGATTTCAGCATTTTTTGTAATTGGAGGAAGCACAAACTCACTCTCCTTGTACCAATTTCTGTATTAGTCTGTCAAAGGGATGCTCATGCCAAGTATCAGAAATCTGTTGACTTTTATAAAGGGTATTTATTTGGGGTGAAAGCTTATAGTCCCAAGGCCATGGAAAGTCCAACTCAAGGCACCATAAGAGGTGCTTTCTCACGAAAGTCAGCTGTCACCTGTTGAGGCAAAATGGTGGGTGATCTCTGTCTGGTCTCTCCTTCCCCCTCCAGACTTCCCCTTCCTCTTGAGCTCCATAGGCCCAGCCTCTTGAGGCTTCATGCTTAAGTGATCGTGTAGTCCTCTCTCCTGGCATAAGGCTTGCTTTTTTCCCAACCTTCTGTATCAGCTTTGTCCATTCTGCTCTCTTCCCAATTTCAGCTATAAGCTATCAGGCAAAATGGCTCATTTCTCCCTGGGGCCTCAGAGGTTTGAGCTTTCTCCTTTCTGTCATATGGCAGAATATCATATAACATGCAGAACTGTGTGGGAGAGGGTGTGGTCTACAATGTGAACTATGGTCCATGTTTAATGGCAAAACCCCAGAATGTGTTTATCAATTGCAATTAATGTGCCACACTAATGAAGGATATTTATGTGGGAGGTTGCGGGAGGTGTGAGAGTTGGGGCATATGGGAATCTCTATATTTTGTGTGTAACATTTATCTTTTTTAACAAAATCTTTTTTTAAATGACGAAGCTCTCTCTTCCTGTATGTCTGTGTGTCTATTTATATCAGACCCAGCAAGCAGAGAGACTAAATCTGAGTCATGCTTCTGATGTAGTTGAATCCAAAAGCCTTAAAAGCAAGTAATCTAATCAAAATCTCCTCAACTGAATTTAATACAATCAAAGTGTATCACAACCAGAGGAATAGAAAAGTTTACAAATATAATCTTTCTCTTTTTGGGATTCACAAAATAATCTCAAACTGCCACAGGGAGTTATGTGGCCTTTTTCTGCGGGGCTAAGGAAAATATACAAAAATTTACAGAGGTGAAGACTGTACAACTTTGTGATGAAAGTGAGAGCCACTGAGTATACACTTTGGATATGTTGTACAAAGCATGAGACTGCATAGCACAGTGAACCATGTGATAGAAGATGGACTGTGGTTAAGAGTACAGCTATGAGAGTATTCTCTCATGAACTGTAACAAATGTACAATACATGGCATTAATAATAGGGGGTGTATGGCAACAATATACCAAATATATGCTATGGTCCATGTGGTAATAGTCTAATGATGTTCTGCAACAATGTAAGGCACTGGTGGTGAGGTGTATAGGAATTCTGTACATTAAGCATGATTGTTTTGTAAGTTTACAACTTCTCTAATAAAAATATATATTAAAGAAATCAAATGTTATAGTTAAATTGCTTTGATTGTCCAAGATTTTCTTAGGGGAAAACTACCAAAGAACAGCTTTAGCCAATCCAATTGTGATTGGTGAAAAATATAAGAGAATTTACTGCCAACAGATCTGTATTATGGAAAATGTTACAAGAAGTACTTCATGTAGAAGAAAAATAACACCAGATGGAAATATAGAATAAATAACCCAGAAGAGGCAAATTCATGAATAAGGATAAAGGGTATATATTTTTTAAATGTTGAAATTTCTCTAAAATATAAATGAAAGTTTAAACATACAATGAACTAAAATGGAAGATAAAAGTAATACAAAGATGATAGGGGATAAAAGGAGTTGTTTTTTTTTTAGTTTTCATGTCTGCTAAAGCATACACTTATGCAATGGGTTGGCCTAAACAACTGAAATTTATTGGCTCACAGTTTTGAGGCTAGGCAAAGTCCAAATCAAGGCATTATCAAATCAATACTTTCTTCCTGAAGACTGGGATTCTGGGGATGGCTGTCAGGAATCTTTGGTTCTGGGGTCCCATGTCACACAGCAATGTACATGGCAGCCTCTCCTGGCCTCTCTCTTCCCTTCCAGGTTCCATTAATGTTCAGCTTCTGGTAGCTTCCTCTGTGGCTTTCTCTCTATATTTCTCAATTTCATTCTGTTTTTAAAAAACTCCAGTAAAAGGATTAAGACCATCTTGATTGAGTTGGACCAAAGCTTAACTAATGTAATCTCATCAAAATCTCCTACTTATAATGAGTTCACAGCCACAGGAATAGATTATCTTTAAGAACATGTTTTTCTGGGGGTGAATACCTCCAAACTACCACAATGATGTTGTATGATTATTGTACTATAAGTAAAGGCTATATAATATTTGAAGGTAGATTATGATGAATTAAAATGTTAAATATTAACCCAAGATCAACCACTAAAATTTAAAACAAAGAGGGAGCTTAATGTGAAAATAATGGAGACAGGATAGAACTTTAAAAAACCAAGCCAAAATAAGACAAAAAGTATATAAAAAGGGAAAACAAGCAGATAGAAATCAAACAGTAAGATAATATACTAAAGTTGAACAATATAATACATATATTAAATGTAAATAGACTAAATGCTCTAATTAAAAGGAAGGTATTTTCAAACTAGATAAAAAGTAAGATATAAGATACAACCATATTTTGTCTGAATGAAACCCATTTTGTTTTAAAGACAGAGCTAGGTTAAATTAAAGAGAAAGAATATGATATAGCCTTCAAGCATTCATCATAGTAAATGTAGATAGCTAAGTTAATATCAGATAAAAAAGAGTTCAAAATACAATATTATCATAGGTAATAAGGGCAATTTCAAAATTATATGTGATTAATCAAAAATATATAATAATACTAAGTATTTACACACTTAGATTCAAAATACATAATGTAAGAATTGATAGAGCTGAAGATAGAACAAACAAATCACAATTTTAGATGGAGATGTAAACACTTTTTAGTAATTGTTAGAATAAATAGACAATAAATATAATACTTAGAAAACACTATCAACCGACTTGGCTTAATTGACATTTATATAATACTCAAATCAACCACTAAAGAATAGACATTCTATTCAAGTGCACATGGTACTTTCACCAAGACAGACAATAAGTATGGCCATAACATAAATGTTCCAATTAATTTAAAAGTTTTATATTGTATAGAATTTGTTTTCTTAAAACAATGGAATTGAATTAATTACATAAATATATTTGGAGAATTCTCAAGTATTTAGATATTAAATAACATTCTTATAAATAACCTATAGGTCAAAGAAGAAATAACATGGGAAAATTTTAAATATTTTGATCTGAATGGAAAATGGAGTAATGCATTAAAAATTGTGGGTTTTAATGTTTTGCAATAAATTTATAGCTTTAAATGCTTAAATTAGGAAAAAAAAAAAAAAAAGATAGGTCAAAACCTGCCCTAAGAAACTGCAAATAAAACACCAAAATAAATCCAAGTAAGCAGATGGAAGAAAAAATAAAATAAAAATCAATGAAAGAAATGGAAAAAATAATAGAAAGGTTAAGAGAGCCAAAAAGTGGTTCTTTGAAATGAATAAGAAAATTGATAACTCTTTACTTAGATTGATCAAGAGAAAAAGAGAGAGCTCTCTTCATTTCCACATGGAATACTAGTTTTTATCTCTGATGCAGATATCTGTCAGTATGTGAAATTAGTGAAAAAATATAGATTGCCAAAAAACACACATTTCTTTAGCATAAAGGGAAAAGGGAATTAGTATTTTAATTGGTTCTGGAAAGTTATCCCACTGTGTGCATAAATGGTTAAGGATTTTAAAAAGAGAGGGAAAAAGAGAAAGACATAGTTTACTGATATCAAGAATCAAAGAGGGGACATGACTGCAGCCATGAAATGGATGATAAATGAACAACTCTATGCCAATAAATTAAATACATATGCCCATTGACATTCAGCTTATAAGAAATGAAGACATGATTTAATATTGGATGTCTATTTTTATAGCTCATGCTCTTATAGTTGCTGGCAAGTTCATTGCATTCTTTTAAATATTTGCATAATTGTTTATAATCTATAGAATCAGAGACATAGTAGGCAACTTAGATATTACTTTTTCCAAAGCTTTTTTCACTTATATGTAAATACTGCTTTTATTTTATTATTTTTATCTTTAATTAATCAAATTATCAGAATAGTGTACATGTTGTATAACATTTTTCATTCTCTCATTCTGTCAAGTGAAAAAGATGTGAATTAAGGGGAAAGAAGGGAAGAGGTCAAGAAAACAGTATTACAAAGATAATTGTCCATGATAGAGACTGTTTTTAATCCATGAATTTAAATTATTATTAAATAAATGTCTATGACTTCCTACTTCAAAACGGCACTGAAGATAGTCTGTATACCCCATGATCATATCCAAAATGCAATAAAAAAATTTATCTTAGTACCAGTCTTCTGACTCATTTCAATAGCACAGTTAAAAGCATTGATTTTTTAGTCCATATAACTGAATGTATTGCTTGTGTCCCATTTAATCATTACCTAAATTGACTAATTTATTGACTACCTTACTCCTTTGGGCAGAAAGATCGTTTTTTTCTCTCTAATCTGTCCCTGAATAAACTTACTAGGACTAATAAGTACTTCTTACATAGGAAGGTATAATTAGAACAAGGATAAGTAACTGAGAGAGGAAAAACACTAATACAGAGATAGAGAAGTCAAGGTAGTTGAATCATCTACGTTCCTTACACAGCAGAGTGTCTTATTTCAAAACTCCAACTGAGCATCTACCAATCTCTGTGATAGGTACCATGATATAAAAACTGCTGAAAATGAACTCATAGGGGAGATGATTTACCAGAAAATAGCCAGAATATATGATTGAAAAAATGCCCTGAGCATTCTAAAATGCCACCCACATTGAAAACATGATTAAGAATCTGGATATCTTCATGTAGGAATTGTTTAGTTTAGGTAGAGCCTCTAATGAGGGGTTGGGTTCATCTAACAGGTACTCATGGAGAAGCAGGGATTACCAGGGAAGTCAGCACAATAGTAACAAAGGCACCCAAGCACAGAGGTGCGTGTGATTTTATGCTTAGTGCATTCATGCTTTGACACTGTAGAAGGTGATTTTAAAAAAGGTGAGGAAATCTGGAGCCAGACGCAGAGCATCTCGACCATTATACTAATGCAGTTTTCTTCAGGCTAAGATTTCCCAAAGGGTTTAGCATTGGATATTGTTTTAGTTTGCTAAAGGCTGCCAATGTAATATATCAGAAATAGATTGGCTTTTATAATGGGAATTTATTAGGGTAGAGGCTTATATTTCTGAGACATCATCATCAGAGATAATGACTCACCAAAAGTCAACTCCTGGCAATCCTAGACTCATGCCACATGGCAAGGCAAAATGGCTGCCAGTCTCTGCCAAGTTCTCTGCTTTCCCCTTCTCTCCCAGAACTCAGTTGTGGGCAATCAGGCACATTGCTCATCTCTCCTCTCTCCTCTGGGAATCATTGCTTCAGCTTCAGTCTCCTCTACTGATTCCAGCCTCTGGCCTCTCTCCAAGCATTTTGGAGTTTCTCTATCTTTCTGTGGCTGCAGATGATCCTGGAGTCCTCTCTCACATGGCAGGTTAAAATGACAGCTTTTCCTCTCCCCTCTCCTCAGTTTATAAAGGATTCCAGTAAACCACCATGGGTCCTCCAGTCTAATCAAAGTCCCTTAACTGAAACGCTCTAATAAAAAATGATCTAATTAAAAGGGCCCTTCACTGAATCTAATCCAAAGGGCCCATCCACAATAGGTTTACAGGCACAGGAGTGGGTTTACTTTAAGAACAGGGTTTTCTGGGGTCCACAAAAGATTCAACCAGGACAGATAACTATAGTTTTAAATATGCAAATACAATAATCAATAGTCATATATGTTTGGGAAATGCTTGCTAAACTCGATTCTCTACTGCAAGACTTCTCGGGGCTCTTACTGTGACCTGTGACTTTTTCAGGGGATGTTGGTGATTAAGGCAGAGAACAGATATAATATACGTATTTCCTCAACTTGATGCTAGAACTCATTTATTTTCTTCACTGGACTTTTGTGAGATACCTCACTAGCATTTGAGAAAAATAAACAAAAATACATGGGGAGAGGCTACTGAAGAAAATGGTAAGATATTGCATGAACATGTATACATACATGACATGAAATGTCAAAGAAAATCCATCAAAATAATCATTTATAGAAGGAATTGCATAGAAGAGACATTCAAAAAGATGGTTAGTGGAATACAACAAATGTCTGCTTGACAGCGAAAGAGAAGCAAAGGGGAGCAAGCAGAAACTGGAAGTCAATGGAATCCAGAAGAGAGGAGAAGATGCTGCTATGTACATAGCCATGTAACAGAAAAGCCAGGGAACCCCAAAGATTTCCAGCCAGCCAGAAAATCCTGAATCCCGGAGGAAGCAAGTCTGTAGCTTCTGAAACCACCTGGATTCTCAACCTTATCTTCAGCAGACACAGGCAACCTATGTAACCATAGGACAATATTTCTAAAGTGTGTGTGTCACCTAAGACAGAATGAGAGGAATAAAAGGAAAAAGCTCACATTTATGACAAGTGAAAAGTTTCAGAAAGACTCACGTTGGTTCTTTGGAATTAATTTTGTAGTAAAATTACTAAGCAAAATATAAATAGTTTTATTACCCTTCTCGTCCACCCTAATATTAAGAGTGAAGACCATAAAAGTCATTATGATGGTTGGAAGAAATGGAAGATAATAGATAATGGGTGAAATGGTATTCTGAAATGTTGTAGGAAAATCTATATATTATGTGACATAACTATTTCAATTGTCTTAATTAAACCTTAAAAATTGAAATATTTATCCATTATAAATTTAAAATATCTCTACAAGTCAGCAAAAACAAATTTAAATGATAAATGGGAGACTGACAAAATATTTTAATATAAGAAACAAGGGAAGCATTAATACCATATAGAAGATTGTATGTATGTCTACATATGTATGTGTGCATGTATGTATAAAATTCAAGGAAATTAGCACCCTAATAGGAAAATAAACAAAGACTTTGAATAGGCAATTCACAAAATAAGAAATACAAATAACTAATAGATATATGAAAACATGCTTACTATAAAGAATTGCAAAGGGAGAAGGACGTAAGTCATTATTTTGTCACTGAGAAAACTTGAAATGCCAGAGATAATCCAATGTTGGTAAGGTTACTGGAAAGCAAACAAGTTCCACCATGGGAAGGAGTAAAAAAATAGTATTTTTTAGAGAGGAATTTAGAATTCAGTATTTATCATCATCTTCTATCATACATATGATACTCTATTAAAATGGATACATTTTTGAGAATATTAGTGGGGAACAGCCAGAAGGAAGACATTTTCTCTACTTTAAAACCTTGAAGATTTTACATTAAACATATATGAATTTAATGATAGAAAAAAAGATAAAATGCAATAAGAAAGGGTATATTTTCCAAAAATTATAATTTAAATAATCATTCAAGATGAAAGTATCACAGGCTCTAATAATCAAATACTGAGCTACCATAAAGCAGAATGTAGCTATAATGTACAGGGGTATAGAAAGAAGTCATTTTTAAGCATAGAATGCTTATCACTAGAAATAAAGATATATAATACATTGAAAAAATAAATCTAGCTATCGATACACTATATTATACTATATTATTTAAAATCCTATAATGTATTATAATATACCTTCATATGATGGAGTGCCTGAGTTCATGTCTTTGAGAGGGTACTAAATGGTTAAGAACACAGGCTCTGAAGTCAAAGGAGAGAGGATTTGAATCTTGGACCCATCATTTACTGGCTGAGTCACTCCAAGTTATCTGTCTACAGAGCATTTGCCTTTATGGTTTCGTCTGTCTCAAATGCTTTAATATGTCACCATGGTTCTCTACCTTACCTGACTCTGATCTCTACTCAGATACTCCCTTATTGGAATGAACTAACCTGATCTTCCTCTTTACCACAGCAACACTAACTTTTCTGCTTTTACCCACCAGTCTTTAAACTGGATTTAAATTCTCCTCTTAATCCTTACCTAGACCTGGAAGATATATTTATATTTATCACCTATTTCCCCCATTAGATTGTAACCTTCATGTCCTCGAGAAATAAGCACTTTGTTCATTTAACAAAGTAGGTAAGATAGAAGACATTCAACTATTTGTTAAATGAATGAAAGAATGAGTGATAAAAAACTCTGAACCTAATTTTTCTCATTTATAACATCCTGATAACACTACTTCCTGTGGCTATTGTGAAGATTTTTAAATATGATTAAATGTCCAACACAATTTCTATTGTAGTTATCATTTAGTACGTAATTGGAATTAGTATTTCTTGTCCTATTTCCTAAAATTTCAGTGTTTTCCTTTTTTGAAGACTGATTGATTAATGAAAATAATTTATTAATGCTTCCTTAAGTGGTCATTTTCATGTCTGTTCTTGATGTGTCTGATTATATCATTTGGTTTTATATATCATTGTTTTCATGTTTTGAAATTGCAGTAGGATATTGTGGCAGTTTGACATAGTTATAAATTTCAAAAATAGTTATTGGATTATGCTTATAAACTGGTCTGCTCATCTGGGCATGATTAAGTTGTGATTAGGGCTTTGATTGGGCCACATCAATAGGGCATTGAGCCCCACACCTTGGTGGGTGGGGAATCAAAGATAAAAGACAAGGCAAAGTACAGAGTTGGAGTTTTGATGCTGAGTTTTAATGCTGGAGCCCGGGGAAGCAAGCACACAGAGAAGCTTGGTTGTGAGGAAGGAGAGAAGGCCCCAGGAAAGGAGACGAGTCATTTCCATGACAGTTCACAGCTGGCCTTGTGGAGAGAGGCAAAGCCTAGAGAGCCTCATAGTCTACAGCTGACCTTGTGGAGGAAACAGGAGCTGAGTCCGGAGAGAAACAGAGCCCCGGGAAGAGAGGAGGGAAGAGAGTAACCAAAGAAGCCTGGACTCTTGGCAGACGTTGACAGTCATCTTGCCCCAACTCATGGCAATGGACTTTGGAGAGGGAAGAAACTTATGCTTTATGAACTGGTAATTGTAAGCTTCTACCCCAGATAAATACCCTTTATAAAAGCCAACAGATTTCTGGTATTTTGCATGAGCACCCCTTTGGCTAATACAGATGTCATTAAGAAATTATACTAAATATGATTTTGGCAGTATAGTTTGAAAGGATAAAAGGCTTTACTCACTGTTGTTATAAGAATTAAATATTGCAGTGGTTGAAGTATACAGACTATTTATATGACCACTATATTCATTTTTTTATTAGAATCACTGTCTGCCTAAGATAATGTTTAATTATTTCAAACTATATAGAGATGGGTTTTATAGAGTGCAAAGTCTAGCAAAGGATACAATATTTAGTTTTAAAAGATTATAAGACATCCTTAATAGTCCAAGCAATATATTTTTTATTTTTTTCTCAAAGACTTGCCATTTTGGTTAAAAGTGGTCACAATACAAATTTTTGTTATTGCATTCAGAATGCTGGGAGGTTTACAAGGTCAGCTGTGCTCTTTTACTCATGATGGATATCATATGGTTTGTGTCAGTAAAAATAATATAGTAGTAAAGAAAACTTAAAAATTATTATCTTACAGGGTATTTGACTTTACATCATTCTGTGTTCCAGATGAAAAAAAAAAAAAAAGAAAAGAAAAGCCTAAGAACCAGGCTGCCCTAGAGAAGGTTTCTAATTCCAGGTTGACCCCTGATTTTGGCAAACCATTTACTTTCAATCTCAGTCTCCTCATCTTTTAATGCTTCCTTAAAATTCACATTTTATCTTTGAAATGTGAACTGGCTAGATAATCATTAATTCTTGCATAGATTAATGATCCATTTCTTTATAACTTGCTTTATATGCCTCTGTGAATAGGATACTCAATTCTACATAACCACTGGTAAATCCTTAATAAAATAGTGGGACTTTCCTTAAGTCAATTATTAAATTATATATTCAAGACAAGAATATTTTATAAAAGCAGTTTTGTTAATCTTGAACATTTTAAGTGACAGTTTAGAAAAATTTGTATTTTCCTTTTCAAAGTAGTTCAAATTGAATTTCCCCTTCAATATTTTCACATTAGTCAAATCACATCAGTTAGAATTCTTCCCTCCTGTTATTCCTATATTATTGAAACGAATGAATCCTTCATTTAGAATGTTGTGGACACTGCTTCTTTTATCTGTATAAATGTCTTCTTCCTCCAATTAGCCAAACCCTTAGATAGTGGATTTGTCATTTTTTCTTTGGGTTACTTTGGGTATGCCATTTGCCCAGAACCATAACAGACTCTCTGCTGTCTTGCTGGGAGCATTTAATTTTTGTTCACATTTTTAAAATTATCATGGTTTTCTCTAACATTGAAAAATATTATCCATATTTTAAAACAAATCTTTTTTTTTTTTTTTTTTTTTTTTTACCGGGAGGTACCGGGGATCGAACCCTGGTCTCTCCATATGGTAGACGGATGCCGAACCTCTTGAGCCACATCCGTTTCCCTAAAACAAATCTTTTTCCAGCAAAAGGTTGGAAACATGCGAGGAGAAAGGTATGTGGGAAAGAAAGTTTAATTGCTCCTCAAAATATTTGGGTTTGTGATACAAAAATTTGGCAAACGCTATTTAATTATGCTGTGATAGAGGTTTTCTTTTCATTTATTTCTCAAATAAATTGATTTTGCTTATTTTAAAATCCAAATTCATCATTTAGATCTACTGTCCATTTTCTAAAATATTGTTTTATTTCTCTCTTATCACTTAGATATAATATGACCATAGCTGAGAACACTGTCTTCCACAATCATCTCCTTTCTTCTTTCCTCCCTTCCTCTCTTCATCCACCCCTCCCTTTCTTCCTTCCTTTATTAATTAATTTCGTTAATTGCTAAATTCCCGCTAACTTCCTTTACATAGCATTCTGTTATCTAATCATTTTATCTTATATCTCCTGTTTGTTTGTTTTTTTCACTGATGTTTTCTTGCATTTTATTGGAAAACCAACTCAATGCTTTCCAAAATTTCCTTCTTACTTCAGCGGTAAATCATTTTTATGTTTTTGTTTCTGTTTTTTACCAAATTGATGCTTAAATCTCTGTAATTTGAGCACATGCCTAATCTTGGCATCCTGAGTGCAGTATTCCTTTTCTTTCACATGACAGCAGAATCTGGCCTTCAAAATGTGATTTATTCTTAAATGTGGAAATATAATCAAGCATAGATTTTGCCAATAAGCAGTGAGTGAATTCTCCTTGCTTTTCATTTCACTGTCCATATGTGTGCTCTGATAAACTTCTTCCTATGTTTTAGGTAGTGGCCTTTTTATGTGAATGGTCACAAATTCAAATTCTAGCCTCTCTTCTAGTTATGGCTCTCCTGGCCTGAGAAGATATCCCCCTATGTTTTCAATTACTGAGTATCTGACATCACACAGACCATTTTCCATGAAATCTGAAGCCAACTGCACTTCTTCCCTTACCAGAAGCTGCAAGTGAAGATCAGAACATGCTAGAAACCACCATTTCCATTGCTTATCCTGTCCTTTATTTTTCTTTCCTACTTCCCACAATCATCACAGACCACCTTCTACCACCTGTCCCTTTTTCCTGCTATGCTGCATAAATGAGACATTCTGCATCTGGTTTGTGTTTCTGAGTATTTAATGGAGATATTGAGGGGAAGAGGTATTACCACATAGTTATTGTCATAACTAAAATGCTTAATATATATGTGTGTGAATATGTGTGTGCCTAGATCAAATTTTCACCCTACGTGTTCAGTTACTTATATGATTTGGAGAAGTATATTGCCAAATATTACTTCACACAGGCAAGATCTTTAACTTTAAAGATTCTAACAGATTTAATTATTTTTACATAATGTGATACAATTTACAACTTCATAAGTTCCTAAATCTTTTTTCCAGCTGAGCAAGAGCATGATCAGATACTCAGAGAATAAAGGGATCATTTTTATGTTCAATCCAATTTGTTTTTCTTTAATAATATTCATGTTCATTCTGACAAATCTCTTCCTTCTTACATTTATAAACTGCACTGCTTTCTTTTTTTAACAGTTATCTAAGATTTGTAATTTCTCTTTAGGTATTTAAAAATAAATTTTAATGAATTATTTTAGATATATTATCTTCTTATTAAAGTGACTTTAACAAAAGAAAATTTACTAAAAATAAACATTTTGCAAAGAAAATAAGAATTAATTCCCCTTTATTGACATTATATAAGAGTTTAATATTCTGTATTGCAATTAACATAATGCAATTCTTTTCTACCCTTGTTCATTCTGTTAAAGTACATTACATACATGGCCATAGAGATTGATCCCAGGACTTGTCACATTCCTGAAACCAGAAACATATTCCTGTACCTTGCTCAGAATTGTTTCCATTTGGATTAGAAGATGGGCACTCTTTCTCTTTTCAGGTTAAAAAAAATCTGAGTATGTGAGGTTAGACATGCAGGTAGCTAGCTAAACCTTCTGTCATAAGATGAGATTCCAAAAGAAGAGGCAGAAGGAGTCCTCTTTTCAGCAGGATTAAGGAACCAAAGGAGATATGATGACTAAATGTATTGTGGTATCTTGGATGGTGTTTTAGCTTGCTAAAGGCTGCTGATGCAAAATTCCAGCAATAGAATGGGGTGGCTTTTATAAAGAGGATTTATTTGTGGTTAAAGCTTACAGTTCTGAGGCCGGGAAATGTCCAAATAAGGCACCATAAAAGGTGCTTTCTCACCAGAGTCAGCTACTGTTGATCCTGTTGCCTAACCAGGATGTCTAACCGGAAGCAAGACGGCTGCCAATCTCTGCTGGGGTCTCTTCCTTTCCCTCCAGAATCTGTTGTCTCCTGGAACTAAGCTGTGGGCAATCAGGCATAGGGCTTGTCTCTTTCTGAGTCTCCTCTATGAGTCTTGGCTGCTCTCTTTTTTTCCTGAGTTCAGCTGTGAGTTTTCAGGCGTATGGCTCATCTCTCCCTGAGCTCGGCAACTTGAGCCTTTCTGGGCTACTGTTTTTCTGCAGTTCTCTCTCACACATGGCGGGATCAATATAATATGATGATTCTCTTTTCCCGTGTGTGTCCATATTTATTAGACCAGCAAGAGGATGGAGACTCATCCTGAGTCATGCCTCACTGACCTAGTCCTATCA
Organism: Tolypeutes matacus; assembly: GCA_026826555.1. Lineage (NCBI taxonomy): Eukaryota > Metazoa > Chordata > Mammalia > Cingulata > Chlamyphoridae > Tolypeutes > Tolypeutes matacus. Next base: position 15,116,953 of record JAKSZT010010858.1, read on the forward strand.
CATGGGTCTCACATACGCAGGAAAGGATTAGTTAAAAAACATAATCTTTTTCTTTTTGGGATTCATAAAATAATTTCAAACTGCCACAGATGGGATCTTGGAACAGGAAAAAAAAAAAAAAAAACTGGCATTAAGTGAAAAAAAACTAAGGAAATTTGAATAAACTATGGAATATAGTCAACAATAATATACGATATTGGCCCATTACTTTTGACAAATCTATCATACTAATGAAAATATTAATAATAGGGGAAACTGGGTATGGGGAACAAGGGAACTCTCTACTATATCTTCTCAATTTTTCTGTAAACCTAAAACTGTTCTAAAATGAAAAGTTTATTTTTTAAAAAGATTAATTACTGACTTGTGGATGTTTTTATAAAAAGACATCATCAGCAAGGAGCCTGGAGAGGAGGAGACTAAGTCAGAGTAACATGATCCACATGATACTATTTCCTACGTAGGAAGTTTCTCTCCTTCTCCTTGTTTCTGTCTTTGACAATAAGCATTACTAGTACTTTCCTTGTTCAACCTGACTTTGGATTCTGCTTTATTATTGTTCTTTTGTATCAAAACCCAATAATGACCCTAAATCCTGAATGTGCTATAAATGAATAGCTCCCAGCATCTATCTTATCCAAGGCCTCTAAATTCTTAACTATTAATATGTAATACATTTTATTATATATTGTATTTAATACATACTATACATATTATCTCATGTATAAATACCTCATATGTATGCATATCTATGAATTAGAGTATCCTTGTCACCTATTAGAGTATGTGTTTTCTTTTTAACAAAACTTTTATTATAATTGAAAATTTATTATCTCTATGATTTGTGTATATAGGGATTTTGAGCTTCTATTTGCAACCAAGGTCTCAAACTATGCTGTGTTGAAATTTGAATAATGAGAAAAAAATTTTAGTTCATAAATTCTTACAAATATACTTCCAGACTTTAAACAGCTCAATAGCTGTTGTTCTATAAGTATTAACACTCACTTATCTGAACTATAGCTAAGGTCAACTTGAAGTAATAAAAAAGCATGAATATTTGACAATTTCTTAAATGTTGTTGCATAATTTTGAACAATTACAGTATTTTAGTTTCCTAGGCTACTCAGACAAATACCAAGAAATTGGTTGGCTTAAACAATGGGAATTTATAACTTATGGTTTTGAGGCTCAAAGAAAGTGCAAATAAAAGCATTATCAAGGTGATACTTTCTTCCCAAAGATTGGCTTTCTGAGGCTCCCTACCGGCAATCCTTGGCTCCTCTGTTTTGTATCAAGGCACACGGTGGTGTCTCCTGGTCTTTACTTTCTCTTCCAGATTGCATTGGTTTCAACCTCTTACTTCCTGTGGCTTTCACTCTCTCTGAATTTCATTCTTCTATAAAAGACTTCAGTAATATGAGTGAGACTGTTTTAGTTTCCTAGTCTGCTTCAAGCAAATAACTGTGAAATGTATTGGCTTAAACAATGGGAATTTATTTGCTTACAGTAGAGTTCAGAAAATGTTCAAATCAAGGCATCATCAAGACAATGCTTTCTTCCCAAAGAATGGCTCCCAGTGATCCTTAGCACCTCTGCCACATGGCAAGGCACTTGGCAGCATCTGCTGCTCTCTCCCTTCTTTTCCAAGGTTTCGTTAATTTCAGATTTTTGCTTCTGTGTTTCTCTCTGCATGCATTCTGTTTTTAAAGAACTCCAGAAATAGGATTAAGACACATCCTGAATGAGGTGGGTCATGCCTTAACTGAAGTAACTGCATAAAAATGCCCTATTACAATTGGTTTACACCACAGGAATGGATTAGATTTAAGAACATGTTTTTCTGGGGTACATAAAGCTCCAAACCACCACACTCCACCATCTATATCCCAAAAAGACATGTTCTTTCCATATGCAAAATACATTCATTCCATCACAAGATCCCAAAAGCCTTAAATTATTTCAGTAGCAATAAGTACAAAATCTCATCAATAGCAGTGGTCTGTCCTGGGGTACAATTCCTCTGTCTGTGGCCCTGTGAAACCTAGAGAAGAAGTTATCTGTTTCTGATATACAATGGAGGGGCAGCCAAAAGATGAACAATCCCATCTGAACAGATAAAATTTGGGAAACAAGGATCACAGGCCCCAAACTCTTCAGAAACCCTGCAGGATATACTCCATTAGATTCCAAGGTCTTGGAGTTCTCTATGGCCTGAGGTTTTGTCTCAGAGGCCAAGGGAGCAGCAGCCACCCCTTCCCAGTGCTTGGGCAGCAGCCATGCACTCCCGGAGCGGTGGGGTGAAGGCTACACCCTCTGAGAACACTCAGGTAGCAACCTGAAATTTGGAAATCCTTGGCAAACAGGCTCTAACCTCTGAGAACACTGGGTGGTAGCACACTTCCTGAGGGTAGAAGGCCCACCCTTTCCAAGCTCCATGCTAGACATATCTTTTTCACACACATGGGTTGGCCTATTCTCTTGACCTGAGAAAATATCTTTTGTCCAGTCCTCAGCTTCCATGGTTCTGCCCTTGAAGTGATTTTTCCTTCAATTGTCCCTTTTCTATCCCTTTTAGTCCAGTCTGGCACTGGTTACATTACTACAAATCTCACAAAAAAACTTGTTAATTTTCCAGGTACCACATAGTAGTCCAAACCACCAGACAGTAGGACTTTCCACAGATAACTGCACAGCCATTCCTGATGTACACTGAAATGGCTGCTGTTTGGTTTCTTCCTCAGTTAAATCCTCACATGGAGCATTATTCTCTGGGGATTTGCTTTCTGAAAACTCAGAATTTTCCACACCATCAATTTCTGGTTTCTTTGTGCCCAGGGATTCAGTACTCAGCTTATCCCTTTCTTCTTATGCTTTACTATAAAGCTGCAAGGAGAAACCAGGCTGTACTTTCCACACTAAGCTTGGAAATCACCTCAGCTAAATATCCAGGCTCATCGCTTTCAGGTTCTTTCTTCCATGTGACATCAGAACTCAATTGTGCCAAGTTCCCTGTCACTTTAAAACAAGGATTACCTTTCCTCCAGTTTCCAATTACGCAGCTATCATTTCTGTCTAAAGCCTCATCAGAAGTACTTTTAGCATCCATATTTCTGTCAATGGTCCCTTCAAAGATATCTAAGCCTTTTCTATCAAGCAGCTCACGATTCTTGCAGTCTCTACCCATTACCCAATTCCAAAGCTCTTTCCACATTTTTTAATATTGCAATAGCAGCACCCCACTGTCCTGATACCAAAATCTGTTTTAGTTTCCTAGGCTGCTCCAAGCAAATTACCATGAAATGAATTTGGCTTAAACAATGGAAATTTATTCACTTAAAGTTAAAGACTAAGAAAATGTCCAAATCAAGGCATAATCAAGGCAATCTTTCTACCCAAAGACTGGCTGTCAGGTGTCCTGGCTCCTCTGCCACATGGCAAGGCACATGGTTGTACCTACTGGTCTCTCCCTTCTCTTCCCTGGTTTCATTGATTTCAACTTTTAGCTTCTGTGTTGGGTTTTTTTTTTTTTTCCTCTCACTCTGTATTTATGCCGTTTATAACGAATTCCAGGAATAGGATTAAGTACCATCCTGCATGTGGTTGCAATCATCACTGTTGTCTTCAGTGAAATGCTTAATTGTCTGAAAGTCTTCTGTCTTGAGAGGCTTCCCTTTTTCTTGTTCTTTGACTAGAGAGAGCCAGCTTTTGCTGGGACTTTTCTTCTCTGTGCCTATTGGAGTTCTTGAGATGCTGACTTCTTCAGTTCCAAGCCCAGGGCATAGGAAGCAAGAGAAATCCCATGGAACTCCCTACTGTGCTGTTCCTCATCGTTAAGGTCACTAGCTTGTCTCTCTCCTTTCCACTTTTCAGAATCTTTTTATGTGATGTTTTTAAATTGTACTTAGTGGAATGATAGATGAAAATATGTCTACTTATTCATCTCAGAGCACAAGTCCATAGCCCTTATTCTGCCATCTCAGGTGCTTTTGCAGATTTTACATGTACAGTTAAACTTGTATGTACTTTTTAACTGTTATGTTTTGTTTAGCATATCGATGTGTTTTAGTAGGAAAATGTAAACATAATAATTCTGTCTGGTATGTTGCTATAAACACCACAGTTAATTCTCATGGAAAAACCCAGATAAATATTGCCTCTACTTGTACAATATCATTATATCAGTTACCTGTTTCATTTCCTATGATCCCTGTCCACTAGCACAAATTCTGGCTAATTCTAGATACTTAATGAATATTTCTTGAATACAAAGAAATTAATGCTTACATCAAAGCAATGGTACCTAGCCCATGGGAGTCCCCTAAAATCAAATGTTCTTTCTATTCAGTAATTGCATTGTATTACTAGATCATCTGGCATTCAGATAACTCACAATTAATATTTAAGATTAAGTAAAGTCTAATGGATATTTAGCACACTTTTTATAGCTTGAAGCATAATACCAGCATTTTCAAAGTTTATTGGTACTTGCTGTACCTTCCATATCTCTACAGCCTACATATAAATGCTCAATTAGATCAAATTTCAAGCATCTATGCTCTGCCTTAAAAACTTTCCATTTTGACAACCCAGGAGTCCATCAACTGATGAATGGATAAACAAATTGTGGAGTGTACACATGATGGAATATTATGCAGCGATAAGAAGAAATGAAGTCATAAAATATATGACAGCATGGATGAGCCTGGAGGACATTATGTTGAGTGAAGCAAGCCAGATACAAAAGGACAAATACTGTATGATTGCTCTATTATGAACTAAACATATTATGTGAAATATGAATATGGGTAAAATTGCATATTTAAGACCGTATTTCTTTGAAGCCAAACAAATGTAGGTTAAGACTATAAAATTTCAATATCAGGCAAAGAAAACAACAAACATTATACTAAGTGAGGGAGACCAGACAGAGTACTACATATTTTATGATTCCATTTATATAAAATGTAAATATAAATCAATTTATAAATATGAAATTAGATTAGTGGTTATGTAAGACTGAGGAAGGACTGCTAAGGGGTGTGGATTTTATTTTTGGATTAATGAAATTGTTCTAAAATTTTTGAGATGATGTATATACAACATTATGTTTATACTAAAAGTGACTGATTATACACTTTGGATAGATCATATATCATGTGACTATATCTCAATAAAACTACTTAATAAACAAATAAATAATTGTGCATGAATAGCCAGAAATAGCAGCTATGTACAGTAGGGGAAACTTTAATAAAGAGATTGAGAGGTGAGGAATTTTCTTGTTTGCTTGTTTGTCTGTTTTTTGTTTATTATTATTATTGAAATAATGAAAATACTTTAATAATGATTGAAGTGATAAATGCACAAATATGTGATTATACCAAATACCATTGATTGTACGCTTTGGATAAATTGTATACTTTATTAATATGTATCAATAAAATTGATTTGTTAAAAAAAAACCAAAAACACCTTTCCATTTTGCATGTTACCTGCATGATGACAGCCAGTCTCACCAGCTGAACTTCAAGGCCCTCCAAAATCTAGCTCACACATACTTTTCTCCCATCACTTAGATTAATACTAAGTAAATTGTCCTCCAATTATATCTTATATCAACTCCAAATGTCAGTTCTCATCAGCTTTTGCCAAAAATTAAAGTCCCATTTCCTCTTTATGTCAAAAATTTTATAGCAGTTTACTACCACTTTGATTTTTACAAATTATTAACCTCCATTTTCTATTCCCAGCTCCAGTTTCCTAGCAGACTGCTTCACAATAATTTGAAGCAGTTACCTTAGTACCTGCTGCTACAGCTTCCGTACCTTGTCCAAACATCCACTACATTCATGATGTGCTGCTCTTCCCAACACTTCCATTTTACTTAACACAGATGTTTTCAGCCTCTGACTTCCCATGCCATCTCCTGCCCCACTAAAACTGTGACAGTTCTTTCTCCCAGTTCTATCCAGTCAAATCATGCTTCTTTTTGTTTTTTTTTTTTCACAACACTACTGAAATTAAATAGTACTTTAATAATATTTTACTAAAATATTAGGATTAAGGATAAGGTAGACACCACTAAAGGCAGTTTATTTCTCTAACCAAAACCTATACTAACATTCCTTCTGAGGGGAAACACATGCCTTGTTTTATCTGCATGCTCATATTCATGGGAAACTTCTGCACTTTGACACAACATGATATAAGCCTCATCATACTTGTGATGGTTAAGCTAATGTGTCAACTTGGCCAGCTAATTGTGCCCAGTTGTTTGGTCAAGCAAGCACTAGGCTGATTGTAATACAAGGACATTTATGGGCTTTAGCCATCAGTGAGTTTACTGCATAGATGACTGATCATATCTACATCAACCAGAGAGATTGCCATCAGCAATGATTTATCCAATCAGTTGAATGCCTTAAAAGATGAAGTGATTTCAGCATTCAGAGAGAATTTCCCAGCTCATCTTTGGACAGCTAGCATCTCCCAGAAACTCATCAAGGACTTTCATTGGACTTTCATCAGAGCCCCTGGCTTGCAGCCTGCCTGTGGAACCTGGACTTTTGCATCCCCACAGTCACATGAGAGACTCTTATAAAATCTCATACTATTTACAGATATCTCCTATTGATTCTGTTTCCCTAGAGAACCCTGACTAATACAATACTTCAGTTGAAGTCCAGTCAAAATCTCTTAAACTCAGAAAGAAGAGTATTAGGGAAGAGAGGGAGGGGCTACCAATAAATGAAAATTAGTATTTTGTGGATAAAGTAAATATAGCTTATATATTTTATGTTTAATTACAGAATTAAAATATGTGGAGTCAGGGAATACAGAGGAACATGCTCCATATGCAATTCAGGAAAACATTGAGTGAAACAAGCAATAAAGGAGGAAATAGCTGTTGAATTTTTAGTTGCTGTGGTTGTTACACACACACACACACACACACACACAAGATTGAACAAAGTGCACAGTTGGAAGTAACCAAATAGAGCAGAGGGTCTGGCAGAGATGAAAATGGCCCTCACTAAATCTAGGTGCCTCAGTTACAACAAACTCCCAAACAGGCCTCATGCATGAATAAAACCATATAAAAAAGAAACAAAAGATTACCTGAAGCAGAATGAATTTAATAGCTCCATCTTAATGGAGGATCTGGGGATCTTCAGTGTAAGTAAACCAAGTGCCATGATTTTGCATTACATTCCCTTTCCTCCTAGACAAAAGGACAACATGGAGGTTGTATTGGGTTGAATATTGTCCCCCCAAATTTGGTGTCCATCTGGAACCTGTGACTGTGACCTTATTTGGAAACGGTGCCTTTGCAGATATAATCAATTAATATGAAGTTATACTGGATTAGTGTGGGCCCTAATCCAATGATTGATATCCTTATAAGAATAGGGAAATGTAGACACAGACACCATGTGATGGTGGAGGCAGAGACTGGAGTGATGCATTTACAAGCTAAGGGATGCCAAGGATTGCCGGCAACCTCCAGAAGCTGGGGGAGAAAAAGAAGGATCCTCCCCTATGGCCTTCAGAGAAAGCATGGCCCTACCAACACCTTGATTTCAGACGTCTGGCCTCTAGAACTGTAAGAACATAATTTTTTGCTCTTTTAAGCCTCCTAGTTTGTGGTAACTTATTAGAATAGCCCTATTCTAATTGATGAAACAAAATTGTTATAATTATACTATTAAGTCCACAATTTACATTAAGGTTCACTGTTTATGTTGTACAATGCTGTTTTTTAAAATTCTTATTCTAGTAACATTGTGTGATGGTAAGGCTAATGTGTCAACTTGGCCAGGTAATTGTGCCCATTTGTCTGGTCAAGAAAGCACTGGACTAATTTTAATACAAGGACATTTATGGACTTTAGTTACCAGTGAGTTTATTGCATAAATAACAGATTACATGTACATCAATCAGGGAAATTGCTGTCAGCAATGAGCTTTATTCAATCAGTTGAATGCCTTAAAAGGGGAGGTGAAATCAGCATTCAGAGAGAATTTCCCAGCTCGTCTTTGGACAGCCAATGTCTCCCAGAAACTCATCAAGGACCTTCATTGGACTTTCATCGGAGCCCCTGGCTTGCAGCCTGCCTGTGGAACCTGGGCTTGTGCATTCCCACAGTCACGTGAAAGACTCTTATAAAATCTCATATTATTTACAGATATCTCCTGTTGATTCTGTTTCCCTAGAGAACCATGACTAATAAAGCTTGGGGCTGGGAGTGGTTCTTGACAAACAGAGTCTTAAACATGGGATGTCTGAGGTGGATCTTGGACCCAAGCATACTAATGACTCACTTTCCAATAATTAAGAGGCCACTAATAGTTCACAGAGTGCATTGGCTATAGAAATATGCAAAATATCACCACTGGATTCCCCTACTTCCACACTTATAAGAAGCAAGGATCTGGGTGAGAGTGTTTTCAGTACCTTAACAGAATTTTGTGGAGTCAAAAGGTATAATGATGCTGGCTGGCTCCTCCTAGATACTCTGAATACAGTTACAAAAGAAAGAGATGAGCTAAAGCCTTCAAATTTGAAACTTAAATGCCGCATGAATGATGTGAAAGTTGTTATGTGTGCCCTGAAAGAAAACTTTGTCTCCTGTAGCCACAGACTTGAGATATCTGAGAATCAAACCCAGACTCTCATTGTATGAGTGGCAGAATTACAAAGGAAACGAAAATCTCCACCCCTCTGCAATTAAAGTGAAGGCATTGATTAGAAAGGAGTGGAACCCAGAGGATTGAGATGGAGACTTTTGGGATGATGATAATATTGGTGGGGACATTGGAACCCTAAATTCTGCTGAGACTTTATCAGATAAACCTGCTATGGCCTGCCCTGTGGAGACCACACCTTGCCCACCTTGTATCACCCAGCCTCAACCTGCCCCAGGGAGTCTGGACCTCCTCCCAGCCCTGAGGCAGATACCTGCCAAACTCCAGCCTGCTCTGCCCAGCCTCTGGCCTGCCCCAGGGAGTTGGACCTCCTTCCAGCCCTGAGGCAGGTACCAGCCAAACTCCTGCATGCACTGCCCAGCCTCCTGTCTGCCTTCCAACTCCTGCCTGAAGAGATTAATTCCTTCTCACCAGAAGAAAATACAAAGGAATGCCCTGAGGTAAGTAACTTGCAAGATATTTCTAATCCTTCTCCTTACCCACCCAGACCACCCCTCTTGTCTTTGAGACCTATTAGTAGATTAAAACTACAAGCCTGGGGAGGTGAAATATAAAGTGTGATCCATGAGGATGTACGCTATACTCTGAAAGAACTGCATGAGTTTTCCAACTTATATTGACAGAAATCAGGGGAATATGTGTGGGAATGGATGCTAAGGGTATGGGATAATGGTGGAAGGAATATAAAGTTGGATCAGGCTGAATTTATTGATATGGGCCTACTAAGCAGAAATTCTGGATTTAACACTGCAGCTCGAGGGGTTAGAAAGGACTCTAACAGTTTGTTTGTGTGGCTGCCTGAAACATGGACCAAAAGTTGATCTAGCATGTCTGAGGTTGAGATGCCTGACTTGCCCTAGTATACAGTAGAAATGGGAATTCAAAGGCTTAAAGACATTGGAATGCTAGACTGCATTTACCATTTAAGACCTGCCCACAAACCCCAGGAAAAACCAGAGGAAACACCTTTAACCAGGACTGTGAAGAATAAATTTATAAGACTAACTCCACCTTCCCCGTAGAGCTCTGTGGTTGCTCTTCTCTGTAGTCCAGATATTACTGTAGGAAGCGCTGTAACAGAATTAGAATCCTTAAACATTATGGGGATGATAGGATCTCAGTCCGGTAAAAGTCAAGTATCAGCAGGTAATCTCCAAAGACAAGGTGGGCATGGTTACCGCAATGAAAGGCAGATCCAAAGCAGCACTCAAAATAGTCTGAGTTGAATAGAGTTATGGTGTTTACTAATACATAATGGGGTACCTAGAAGTGAAATAGATGGGCAGTCTACTAAATTTCTACTGGATCTGTATAAACAGAAGATTTCTAGGTCGAGTGATCAAAACCCTAACTCAAATTACAGACACAGAGAATCACAGCTCCTTAATCAATTCCCAGACTTGAGACAATTTACAGACCCAAAGTCCCTTGAATGAGGAGAAGGCCAGGTTCCCTTGGAGAAGTATCCTGTTAAACTGCCAAAAATTTATACTGTTAATCTTCCTCCCAACTTTCCCCAAGAAGCCCTATGACCTTTTACCAGAGTAACTGTGTGTTGGGGAAAAGGAAATGACCCAACATTTCAGGAATTATTAGACACTGGCTGAGAAGTGACATTAATTCCAGGAGACCCAAAATGTCACTGTGGTCCACCAGTCAGAGTAGGGGTTTATGGAAGTCAGGTAATTGATGGAGTTTTAGCTCAAGTCCATCTCACAGTAGGTCCAGTGGGTCTCCAGACCCATTCTATGGTTATTTCCCCAGTTCCAGAATGCATAATTGGAATAGACATACTCAGTAACTGGCAGAATCCCCACTGACTTGTGGAGTGAGTACTATTATGGTTGAAAAGGCCAAGTGGAAACCACTAGAATTGCCTCTACCTGGCAAAATAGTAAATCAAAAGCAATATCAGATTCCTGGAGGGGTTGCAGAGATCAGTGCCACCATGAAGGATTTGAAGAATGCAAGGGTGGTGATTCCCACCACATCCCCATTCAACTCTCCTATTTGGCTGGTGCAAAAAACAGATGGATCTTGGAGGATGATGGTAGATTATCATAAACTTAACCAGGAGTTGACTCCAATTGCAGCTCCTGTCCCTGATGTGGTATCATTGTTTGAGCAAATCAACACTTCCCCTGGTAACTGGTATGCATCTGTTGATCTGGCAAATGCTTTTTTCTCAATTTCCATTAATAAGGACCACCAGAAGCAGTTTGCTTTCAGCTGGCAAGACCAGCAGTATACCTTCACTGTCCTGACACAGGGGTATATCAACTCTCCAGCCAGATGTCATAATATTGTCCACAGGGATCTTGATCATCTCTTCCTCCCACAAGACATCACACTGGTCCATTATATTGATGATATCATGTTGATAGGACCTGGTGAGCAAGAAGTAGCAAAGACTCTAGACTTATTGGTAAGGCATTTGCATGAGAGAGGATGGGTGATAAATCCAACAAAAATAAAGTATCCTTCCACCTCAGTGAAATTTCTAGGTATCCAGTGGTGTGGGGCACATTGAGATATCCCTTCTAAAGTGAAAGATAAGCTGTTGCACCTGGCCCCTCTTGCAATCAAAAAAGAAACACAGTGCTTAGTTGGTCTCTTTGGATTTTGGAGACAACACATTCCTCAATTGGGTGTGCTACTCAGGCCCATTTATTGAGTGACCAGTAAAGCTGCTAATTTTGATTGGGGATCTGAACAAAAGGAGGCTCTGCAACAAGTTGAAGCTGTTGTGCAAGTTGCACTACCACTTGGACCATATGATCCAGCAGATCCAATGGTGCTGGAAGTTTCAGTGGCAAATATAGATGCTGTCTGGAGCCTTTGGCAGGCCCCTAAAGGAGAATCACAATGCAGACCCTTAGGATTTTGGAGCAAAGCCCTGCCAGCCTCTGCAGATAACTACTCTCCTTTTGAGAGGCAGCTTTTGCCCTGTTACTGGGCCTTAGCAGAGACTGAACGCTTAACCATGGGCCATGAAGTTACCGTGAGACCTGAGTTGCCTATCATGAACTGGGTATTGTCTAACCCAACAAACCATAAAGTTGGGCATGCACAGCAGCACTCCATAATAAAACAGAAGTGGTATATACAAGATAGGGCTCAAGTGGATCCTGAAGGCACAATTAAGTTACATGAGAAAGTAGCTCAAATGCCCGTGGTCACCACCCCTGCCATGTTACCTTCTCTTTCCCAGTCCACAGTTTTGACCTCTTGGGAAGTCCCTGACAGTCAGTTGACTGAGGATGAGAAAACTCAGGCCTGGTTTACAGATAGTTCTTCATGATATTCAAGTACCACCTGAAAGTGGACAGTTGCAACACTGCAGCCCTTTTCCGAGACATCCCTGAAGGATAGTGATGAGAGCAAATCCTCCAAGTGGGCAGAACTTCAAGCAGTGCACCTGTTTATTCATTTTGCTTGGAAGAAGAAATAGCCAGAGGTGGTTTGTACACTGATTCATTGGCTGTTGCCAATGGTTTGGCTGGATGGTCAGGGACTTGGAAGGAACGTGATTGGAAAATTGGTGACAAAGAGGTCTGGGGAGGAGGTATGTGGATAGACTTTTTTGAGTGGGCAAAAAACTTGAAAATATTTGTGTCCCATGTGAATGCTCCCCAGAGTGTGACTTCAGCAGAGGAAGATTTTAATAATCGTGGATAAGATGATCCACTCTGTGGCTAATATTCAGCCTCTTTCCCCAGCCACTCCTGTTATTGCCCAATGGGCTGATGAACAAAGTGGCCATGGAGGTACAGATGGAGGTTATGCATGTTGTTTGTGCTTTTGTTGTAAAGCAAAATTGATTGTCAATGAATGTAATAGTTTGATATTGTTTATGAATTCTAAAAATAGTAATTGGATTATGTTTGTAGACTGGTCTGTCTGAGGTTTCACTTTTACTTGATTAAATTATGATTAGGGCTTTGATTGGGCCACATCAGTAGGGCATTGAGTTCCTGCCCCTTGGTGGATGGGAAGTCAAAGAAAAGACATGGCAAAGGACAGTCTTGGTGTTTTGATGCTGGAGTTTTGAGCTTGAGCCTGGGAATTAAGCACACAGAGGAGCAGAGCAGCTGAGCCTAGTGAGAATTGGGCCCAGGGAGAGAGACAGAGATGGTCACCTAATAGTTTACAGCTGGCCTTGTGGAGAGAGCAAGGCAGCTGGCCTGGAGAGAAACAAGCCCAGGGAAGAGAGGAACCCAGGAAGCCTGAACCCTCGCAGACGTCGGCAGCCATCTTCCTCCAACATATGGCAATACACTTTGGTGAGGGAAGTAACCTAGGCTTTATGGCCTGGTAAATGTAAGCTTCTACTCCAAATAAATGCTCTTTATAAAAACCAATGGATTTCTGGTATTTTGTATCAGCACCCCTTTGGCTGACTAATACAGAATTTGGTACCTAGGAGTGGGAAAATGCTTTTACAATTACCAAAATGCTGGAAGAGTTTTATAAATGGGTAAGGGGTATTTTTTGGAGGAATGCTGAGATGCTGGGTAGAAAAGACCTACCATGCTTTGAAGAGATTGTTGATAGTAATATGGACTCTAAAGAGACTTTTTATGAGGCCTTAGAAGTAAATGGTTAAACTAATATTGGAAACTGCAGGAAAGGTGATCCATGTTTTAAAGTCGCTGAGAACTTAGAAAATTAACTCCTGGTGTTTTATGGAGGGCAAAATTTGAAAATGATGAGCCTGGGCATTTAGCTGAAGAACTTTCCAAAGTAAACTCTGAGAATGTGGCTTGGCTTCTCCTTGCAGCTTATAGCAAAATGCTAGATGAGAGAGATAAGCTAAGGACTGAATTGTTGGGCACAAAGAAAGCAAAAACTGATTCTGGAAATTCCAAGTCTCTGGACATCAAGCTCCCAGATGATAGTACCCTATTTGAGGACTTAAACTTGCAACTTCTAAATCAGCATTGAAGATATGTTTATCATAGTAAAACATACTGTCTGATGGCTTGGACCCCTGCTTCTTGCATGGTAAACCAGCAAGTTTTTTGAGAGAGATGTGTGAACAAAATCACTGTCAGCTTAGACTGAAAGGGACATGGAAGGAAGAGATTGAAGTGGAAATGACTTCAAGAGGAAAACCATGGAAGCTGAGATCTGGAATTATGACATCACCTAGGGCCAAGAGAAGAACCCCACCCATATGTACAGAGAAGGTGAGTTTGTCCTGGCAGTTGAAGGGGGTGGATGCTCCTGCCCAATGTTCTGGGAGAGTTTTGCCACTCCATGGTACACAGAGGGTGGAACACAGAGGGCGGTTAAGGTCAGCACTCCATAGGTCTGAGAGGGGTGCACCTGTCCCCCTTGGATTAGGGAAGGCCAGGTAGTCAACTCGTTGCTCTGCGATGGTTGAGACTGCATGCCAAAATTAGGGAGGAAACTGTCTTCTTTTCACTGTACTAAGGGGGTTAAGACTCTAACCCAAAGATTGGATAAGGTGTGGCAATCACCTCAATGCTCTTGGAGGGTGAGGTCTGGAGCTTGGTCAGCACCCAGGTGCTTGCTGACAGTGGAACCAGGAAAATGGCCATTGGGCAATGCTGTGGAAAGTCATGGGTCCTCATGAGGCCCCAAGGAGAAGAAACTACTGTCTTAAGAATAACTCTTGTCTTAAGAATGACTCTCAGACTTTGACATCTAGTGAAATATGTCCTGCAGGTTTACTGAACTGTAAAGGACCCATGACTCATGTTTCCCTCCCAATTTCTCCTTATGGTAATGAAAATGTTTGTCCTTTGTCTGTGTCTGTCCATTTGTGTATTGGAAGCAGATAAATGGCTTTGTAAGTCTCGGAGGTCTTCAGCCAGATGGGACTTTGCCTCAAGACAAACTGTATTTCTTTAAAATGATTGCGATGTGATTCTATACTTAGCATTGCTTCTGATTTAAGGTTTTTTTGAATGCTATAATGTCTTTTTGGAATTCAGAGGGTGGAGTGTAGCAGTTTAATATTGTTTATGAAGTCCAAAAATAGATATTGGATTATATTTGTAAACTGGCCTTTCTGAGTTTCACTTTTACTTGATTAAATTATGATTAGGGCTTTGATTAGGCCATGTCAGTAGGTCAGTGAGCCCCTGCACTTTAGTGGGTTGGGACTCACAGATAAAAAACATGGCAAAGGACAGAGTTGGATTTTTGATGCTGGAATTTTGAGTTGGAGCCTGGGAAGTAAGCACACAGAGGATCAGAGGAGCTGAGCCTGGAGAGAATCAAGCCCTGTGGAGAGAGGATGAGCTGGTCGCCTGATAGTTCTACAGCTGGCCTTGTGGATAGAGCTAAGCCCAGAGAGAAACAAGCCCCTGGAAGGGAAGAACCCAGGAAGCCTGAACCCTTGCAGATGTTGGCAGCCATCTTGCTCCAACACGTGGCAACAGACTTTAGTGAGGGAAGTAACTTATGCTTTATGGCCTGGTAACTGTAATCTTCTACACCAAATAAATATTCTTTATAAAAACCAATGGATTTCTGGTATTTTGCATGAGCACCCCTTTGGTTGACTAATACAATGAGATAAAAATTGATACTATAAAATCATGGATATGATGAATGATAAAAATTCAATAATTTCTCCTGACAGTTTCCCAATACAGCAGTGCCAACAAAAATATCAGACTATATTTTAATGCTTCATATATTAACATTTTAATTTTCTCAAACAATATGCATTCCATCTGGTATTGAGTTGTGTTTTCCTTCCACACTAAAGATGTAGCAAGCTACATAATTATGACTGCAACAAGTTTTCTTCACACTTCATAATTCATTTAAGCTTCTTTCATATCAGTAGCAGAAATATCACAACAAATCTTGGCATTGTAAAAATTGGTAAGTTATATATATATATCTTTTGCAATGTCTATAGCAAAATGCTAATTATTGCTTTTGCTTGTGACCAATGTATTTACTTGCCATTTTTTCATTCTGTCTTTTGCTTAACTTGAACTATCATTAAAAATTAGATTTTAAATCCATGCCATTTTTACCTTTTCCCCTCCACAAAAATTTATAAAACAGCATTACTCTTTTGTTAATGTCAAAGTGGTCTTCCCATCCTTTTTTATGTACACCTATATTCACAATATATTTAACAGTTGAAGTTGCAAAACAAGTTTAGAGTGGGACATAGTCTTTTATCACCTTCAAATTTTAAAAATATTTTCACTATTTGCTTTCAAACTAAACTTTTAGACTTTTAACTTAGCCTTATAATCTTGAATACTTTCTAGTAATGAATGTCCTTAAAATGTATGTAAAGTTTTGAGTAACATGTGGTCAAGAACACTAAAATGACTATACAATAGCATAAATATGACTACAAGGTTAAGATCACAATGGAAAAGGATAAGATGAGAGAATTATAACATAGGATAAAGAAAATGTTCAATCTAAGTGTTTGATAAAGTCAATTAGTTTCTAGTGTGTGAAGGGTACAAAATTTACCAAAAAAATCAGGTTGCTGAAAGGTGTTGACTTATTGACTTTTGAAAGCACACATTCCTTCTCCTCAGTTATCTATAGATGGGAGAGAACTTCCACTCTGACTCCCATAAGGAATAACATTTGTCTTTGCCAAAAGCTGCCAATGCAAAGTACCAGAAATGGGTTGGCTTTTATAATGGGAATTTTCTTTGGGGTGGAAACTTACAGTTCTATGGCCATGTAATGTCCAAAACAATGCATCAGCAGAGATGCTTTCTGACTAAAGTCAGCTACAGGTGATCCTAGGTCCTGCCATGTAGCAAAGCAAGATGGCAGCAATTCTCTGCTGAGGTCCCTACCCTCCTCTCCGGGAGGAATGGATTAGTTTAAGAACATAATCTTTCTCTTTTGGATATTCATAAAATGACTTCAAACTGTCACAAACATCAAAAAATAAAAAAATAGAAAACAGCTACAGGGACAACCTTTCCAGCTTTGCTAATCCTCATACACTCTCTTCCACTTGAAGAGTGGTATCTGACTGAATTTGGGGAGAAGGTTTTGAGTAGGTTTCTTCTGGATTCTCTTCATGTTGACCTCCCTGCAACAAGAATGCATCCTCTTAGATGCAATGAGACTCCATCTCTTGAAGGAAGCCTTCATATTGTCCAGTTTGCCAATGTTAGGGTGGGAGTGTCTTTCAAATTCAGTGGTGAAGTATGAGCAACCAAAATTGCATGTGGATGTAGAGGCAAAATATTTATCTCTGTATGCTTCTGATATTTCATTTTTTCAAATGGTGCTACAGTAGATTAGCAATGTTCATGATGTTTAATATATTGACTAAACAGCAAATATTAAAAGGAAAATTGTCAACATGTTTGAGAGAAAATGTTATCTTACTCAGGGAGTTATTGTCCCCACCCAGCCTACCTTTTATGATTGTTCTGAAATTAATCTAAAATATATAAAGTAGATATTTGTGGATTAAAAATAATAATAATCACATAACATGTTAAATATAATCAAAATTATTCTGGCAATTGTCACTTCTACCTATAGACCATAATCCTTGGCCCTGGATTTAAACTTATTGTTTTATAATCTTCTTGGTAAGAATTACATGGAGTTGATAAATTGTACTCCTCCTCCAAAAGAGGATTATTTGAAGATCAAAATACCAGCTCTATAAGTCATAAAATTCATTGGCAAATGTAGGTTTAGATTTTTAGATAAATGAACTCACCAATACTTTGCCTTAGGACCACAGGACTCCCCCACAGAATACTGCCCTGAAATATTAGGTCTTTAGATGCAAGGAACAAACATTTCTTACAGGCACACTGGCTGTGAACTAGGAAAGGCCTAGGTAGAACATGCTCAGTACTTCTTTCAAATTAAATAAATCTGATCAAATAAGACATTTCTCCTCATCCTATGGGGAGGAACGAGTGAAAAGTGTAAGAGAGGCCAACTGTGTTTTTCTAGTAGATGACTTTCATATTTCCATGAGCCACGGAAACAGATTATCCCTACAACTTTGAATAATTCCCTATTTTATTCCTGATGCCAAGGCTTTGAAACTATTACTCAGTCATTTTGCATAATCCTAAACTCTTTACCAGACCTTGACTTGATTTCCAACCTTGTATACTTCTAATTACCAGAATTATTAATTTGTGGCCTCTGGATAATGACTCTGATCACCCTGATCTGATCCAGATTTTCCTTTCTTTTCTTAATATCTTTTCTGTGTAGATTCATAGAACTGTGTTCTCCTTCTGGAAAATTGTTGACTTCCTGACTTTTGGGACTTGACTTTTCTAACTTTTACTAAATAATTGTCCACAATGCATCCCTGAATTTTTGTTTGTCTTTTTGTAAGCCACATTCTACCATATTATGTATTATGTGTGTGTTTTCTGATTTCTGTACCTTGCTCAAGCTCTTATCCTTATATTGTTTGGAATACTCTATTGTCTTTATTCTGCCTAGCAAAAGAAACATCCCAGTTAAAGAAGTAGGTAGTAAAAGCAAGACAATGGATTTTGAAATAATAGCAACCTATTTTTATATGTCACTCCCACAACCTTCAAAGGTGTGTGATTATGGACAAATCACATATCCTAAGCATCAGCAAATGTACTAGAGAGAGTGATAATTACTTCAACAAAGTTGTTACATCTATTCAATAAATAAGTATTTAAAAAGTTCTTAGCAAATTGCCTTGGAAGAAAAATTCTAGGTTATCCCCAAACATTGTCAATTTTTTTGCAATTGCTCATGACCTTATGTTACTTTATTTCATTTCTCTTCCTTGAAACTGGATATGAAAATCCCAGATTTTGTGAATTAATAATATTTTCTACCTGTACTACTCTACATTTGTCCTGTACCATTTCATTCATTCATTCATTTATTTTTTAGTGTGGTTTCTTCTCATATTGCTTAAAAATTTAGGCATTCATGTTTCATTTCTCTACACTGCCATTTCCCCCATGCTCTAGTGTAAAGTCTCTATAATTAATTAGTTAATGATCATACATTGTGTGTCACTGAATGTGCTAAACTCAGGTTTCTCTTCATAGGAATTCATCCAGATTATTTTTGTAAATAAATTATGTTTAAAAATACATAAAGATATGGAAAAAGTCATGAATTATGTTGTCATTTTCCTAATTTTCTAGGATGATTTAGGCAAACTTTGTTTCTTACATATGTATCAAGCTCTTACATTATTAACAACCCCAAAAGCATAGATAACAGAAAAGTTTTAATTATAAATTTCATCTGTTTCTTGAATACAGATTATACTACATTATGAAAATAATTTTAATAAAATGAATTAAAGAATTTAAAAATTGTAAGTGACCATGAAGTTCCTAAGCAGTCAGAATATAATATCATAAGATTATTGAGAAGGGCAGGATAGGTGGAGACATACATATCCTCTAAAAAGTAAAATTTCTAATCATGAAAGTCAGGTTGTAACATTTGAAACATAATTAATCTATGGTTATGAAATTATACATTTAAATATTTTGAGATATTAAATTTCTATCCTTCCATTATATGTCATAAGATAGAAAGTATGAATTCATAATGGACAAAGAATACTTTCCCTATTCTCTTTCATTTCATGTAAATAACACAGCTTCATAATTGAACTACCATAGCACACAGCATAATTTTAGAACCAAGAAAATTATTTTGGAGGTCTTTTGTCTAACATAAGAGTACAACCAACATGTGCATTGAGGAATGAACAGTTTTATTTAGACCTTCACTCATTTAAACATTGCAATGAACCCCTGGCTATGCCACTCCCATTGAACATAAAGAAAAAATTAAAAATCAATGTGTCATAGACCATACCCTGGACATAAAAGAAAGAAAATATAGTTCCTTGAATTAAGCAGCTCTCAGTACAGTGGAAGACAAATAAACATATGACTCTAATTGGGAGGAATAAATATTATGTTTCATAACTATGCAAAATGTTCTCTCAGCTCAGAAAACAAAAATAGAAAAGGTTTTCATTAGACCTACACATTTACAGAAGAGGACCAAAACCCAACATGTAGAACCTGGCAAAATGGTCCTTCAGCTTCCCTGTGTGCCAACAGTATCATATCATCCAAACAACCTGTATGCTCACTTCTTTTTCTGCATCATTTATATTCCTTTCTGAGTTTTACTGTTGAGCCATTTTTTTCCTCAAAAATAAAACAAAAAATGTTTCTCTTTCCTTCTCTGCTTTCATAGAATGAACATTATTATTTAATCACCTTAAATTCAGGACTTATATAATTCAGTCAGACTATAAATCAAAATAAATTAATCATGTATTTGTCTTGAGAAATTTCATGAGAAATTCCAATTAATTTGGAGGTTGGATCTCTGCATCCAGAAAGCTGAAAATGATACTATTTCAGCATTGGCAGTTCTCTTTAGCCCTCCCCTGGGGAGAAGGAGCGAGGCAGATGAGGGGAAAGGAATTGGTTTTATTAGCCCTTAAAATTTCAGGGACCCTATAGGTATAGGTTCAAATTACTTTCAGTTGTCTCTATGTGGTTTTCCATGTCTTTGTCAACAGATGCAGAAAGAAATCTGAAATTTCAGGTTGACTAAAAAGCATAGTTAATATTAACATTTGTTAAATGACCTAAATAAAATCCTTTTATACTTTTACTCAGCTTTTCACATATTTTCTCTAATCCTTTAACCACGGAGCAGGAATTGAGTAACTGTGAACTTCAAATCTAAAAGCAATACCAAGCTGTCATTAGTGCCTCAGAAACCAGCTGAAGATTGTACTTTGATGGATTCCTTTCTCTATCTTTGCCCTAGGCGATAGGCTTTTACTGCCTCTTTGAGGATGAAATTAAGTAGCTATGAATTTCTAAACTAATCGCTAACTATATGCCATTAATACATCAAAACTGTCAAAGTTCCTTTAAAAACTTTTGTTTTTGTTTTTATTTATTTATTTTTTAGTTTATGTGAGTTTTTTCCCTGAACTGATGCTTGATGATGATACTTTTTAAGGAAGTAAGTGTAAGCTTTTGTGAAATTGTCCCAGAATCTCCCCTGAAAAAAATTATAACCATACCTGATTTCTAAGTGAGTTTAGCATTCAATGTATATAGTTCAGAGCTGTAGAGGGCAATTTTTTTCTGTTTACTGTAAATATTCAGGTACAAATGAAAAAATAGTATAGAAAACAGATTCATGCTTAAGTTAGTTTAATAAACAAATAAAAACTTCTTTTTACTCACAATGAACAATAAAATGAATACAAGGAAATAGTATATTCACTATTTTAGGTGTAGCAAAACAACAGGAAATGTGAAATTCTCCTGTAGTTAATAAATAGATTCTTGAACAGTGTATTTTAATGTGATTAATTGGGGAGGGGGCATTGAAATTAAATAGCTAATAACAAGTGGCGGCCATGGATAAAATATATGATTTTGTATAGCCCTAATAAAGGTATTGTGATTATATAAGTCTAAATGGGTCTTTTCATGTATAATTGAAATTTCTGTTCATGGCAATCATTTTGTTATAATGTTTTATGTGTTTTGAGCTCTTGTTTATTTCTAGCCTATATATATATACATATATATATATATATTTTTTTTTTCCATCTCATTGTATCCAGCCTTTATTGTTCTGCCTAGACTTCTTTCCTTCTTTTGGGAAATTTGTTCCCTTACTTTTTAGGGAACTATTTCTTCAACATTCCTATTTAACTTACAGTCTCAAAGGAAGTTATCTTCATGCATGACTCTGACGACCACAAACCTAGTGATTGGTCTAAGAATACGCATGTGGACCAATCTGCCCAATCAGCATTCTTCCCTGAAATATTTGACATGAAGAAACTGTTTTCCTAAAGGTGAAATTGGAAAGGGGCAAACTCACAAGTTCTTGGCGGCTATTCCAGTACTTTGGAGAAAGCACTTATGATATAGCCTTGTATATGATTTTGGTATAGCAAGGGGTCCCATGGAAAGGATAATTATTTAATTATATAATTATAACTAATTATAAAAATATACATTTTGCATCATTTTGAATGTACATTTTGTCATACAGAATGAATCTTGTTAAACTGAATGTGTAAAGATGTTACCTACTAACTTGGGATGCACCTCCTATGCCTTACATAAAAGTAACAGCTAGAGAGGAGGAAGTTGGTGAGTTAAGGCTCAGATTTTCTGGGCTCCCCAGGTTTAATAATCCTAAAAACTTAATCAAGACTCCTCAAATCTCATCCAGGTCCTTTGACAAGAGTTTCTCAAAGGTTGATAGATAGGAGCTATATAAAGCTTCATTTCTGCACCTGTGTCCTTGAAGCTAGGTAAACCATTTGTTTGCTTCTTTTAATACTTATGCAAATTTGCTAAGTTTGCATGCAAAATACTAATCTTATATTACAGAGAATAAAACCAGCATAAAAGAGAGGTAAAGATGAGAGATGGAAAGTGTCCTGACCAAGCTCAAGCCATTGCTTTTAGTATGGGCCCCTGAAGTTGTTCTTGTTCCCATATTTATTAAAATGGAGTAATTTAGTTATTCCTTTCAAAATGATAACCCTACTATCTTTTTGGTAAATTTCATTCTGTGCTTAGTTTGAGTTGTGCACCTTTAAAAATCAAAAGATCCCAAAAAAAAAAAAAAAAAAAAAAAATCAAAAGATCCCTGATTGATACAGAAACTGTCAACAGAACTGAGATATTGTGAGTGACAGACATTTCAATGTGAAAATGGTGATATCAAAGTAAGATTATAACAATTTGTATATGCTGGATGGGAAAAAGAACTATTTGGACTATTCAAAAGCAATGCAATTAAATTATTATATATTGTCCCTGGTTATCCTAACCATACATTCACAAAGAATAGCCGTTTAGGTGAACCATCAAAAATGTGTTAGGTATGTGTTGGCTACTTTGTCTCAAGTTTGTTCATCCCAAGGAACAGCTGAACAGATACATAATAGATCAACAAACTGACAAATAATTGATAAGATCATAGTGAGTTAAGAATTGACTAAGATAAATTTTTAAAAATGTGCATGTTTAAAATTTTAATTAATAAGTTTTAAATTTATATTATTTTAACATACATTATTTGAAGTATTGTGGCAATTTGAAGTTCTTTTGTGAATTCCAGAAAATGTTCTTGGAGCTAATTCAGTCCTGTAGGTGTAAAACCCTTTGATTGCATTAGATTCAGTGAAGGGAGCTTTAATTAGATCATATTTTGCTTAGATCACTTTAGGGCCTTTGATTGAACTACATCAGTGAGGTATGACTCAGGTTGGGTTCCACCTTTTTGGTGGGGTATTATATAAGCAGAGAACTGTAAGTAGACAAGCTTAGAGAAAGACAACTGCCATTCTTACCCTGTCATGTAAGAAAGGACTCCAGGATCGCCTGTAGTCACAGAAAGACAAAGAAACCCCAAGAGACTGAGACAGAGGTCAGAGGTTGGAGCCTGGAATCAGAAGAGCACTGAGGCACAGAAAGAGGTCCCAAGAAACTAGGTCCATGGAGTAGCTCAAAGCTGAAGAGAGGAGCCCTGCCATGAGCTTGATCCCCCACAGCCGAGCTCTGGGAGAAAGTGGCCTGGAGGAGAAGGCAGAGACCCAGACAGAGAGCCATTTTGCCTTACCACATGGCAGGAGTCCAGGATCCAGCAGACTACTTTTGGTGAGAAAGCATCTCTGATGATACCTTGATTTGGACATTTTCACAGCTTTGGAACTGTAAGCTTTTACTCTAATAATTTCCCTTTACAAAAGCCCACCCATTTCTGGTATTTTGAATCAGCAGCCTTATCAAACTAAAACAAATAATTTAACATAATACTTTATTTTAATACAACATTTTAACTTAAATATACTTTTTGAATATATCAGCTGATAAAATTTCTGCATCACTTTTTTACATAAAACAAATCCAAATTGTAACAAGTAGAATTTCTTTAAAGTGGAATGCAAATTTAAATAGACTATTAATCTGTGTTCAGATTGCTTTTAGACATTTGTGACTTTAGCTACTCTAATATTTTCATTAATTTATTTATACATAATTCCATGGCAATTTTTAGCAAGTCTTTCCAAATCATTTAACTTAGTTTTTAACAGAAAGAACAAACCTCTTTTCTTTTTCTTTTTATACTCAGGTTTCCTTTGGTGTGCATATATAAATGATTAATTACAAGAGCCAGCGAACTGACAAAAGCAGGTTGGGGAGAACAACAATTGGCTCTTATTCACACATCTCTGAGCAGAGTTGCTCAGGAATTCTGGGAAGTGGCCTATCTTGGGTCACTCAGAAGATTGCAGCACCAGTCATAGGGTTTTACAGGGAAAATGGAGAGTGAGAGATGCTACAATGTGTCATAGGCACATTGCTTTGGTAGGAGACTCTGCCCATGGCTAGAGATGTGACTCAGAGCCTGAACACATGCTGCCTCCTGTACTTCTTGGTGCATACATTTGTGGCTGGGTATATATAACAGTTGTATCATGAGGCGAGACATTTTGGAAACAGTAAGAATAAGAAAACTGTAGCATATGTTTGACTTAAACATGTGATCCCTACAAATAGGACCTGCCATTTCTTTCGGAGTACTGACTTCCTGGGCTGTCTGTGGGCATCTGACTCAAGTAAATCCTATTACATTCTCACCCACCCAAAGCCTCTAGAAGCAACAGTGATGGGTTTAGGAAAAGGCATGTGATATACAGCAGAGCCAATCAGAAGCCCTCCCTAGGAAGTTTTGCATTTTATTACTAGAGAAAATAGGAATATTTTTGCAATGGACCCCTACTAAAAGCTGCCATTAGTCATGTGTAACACCACATAGAAAGATGTTGGAGAGAGTAATGCGGCTGCACTGTCCTAGTTTGCCAGTTCTGCCATGACAAATACCACACCATGGGTTGGTTTAACTACAGGAACGTAGCGGCTCGTGGTTTGGGAAGCCAAAAGTTCAAAATCAAGGCATCAGCAAGGCAACGCTTTCTCCCTGAAGTCGGTAGGGTACTGGTGCTTGCTTGCTGCAATTCTTAGGGTTCCTTTGTTTACATCTCTGCCTCCCCTTACATGGCAATCTCTCTCTCTCTCTCTCTCTCTCTCTCTCTCTCTCTCTCTCTCTCT
>JAKSZT010010858.1:15141800-15480975 GCA_026826555.1 Tolypeutes matacus
TCTCTCTCTCTCTCTCTCTCTCTCTCTCTCTCTCTCTCTCTCTCTCTCTCTCTCTCTCTCTCTCTCTCCTGGTGTCTGCCCTTCCAGCTTTCTGCTGACGTTTGACTTCTTCCTGTGGCTTTCTCTGCCTTCTGACTTCCTATTTTAAAGCCTTCGATATTACACCCTGATTCAGTTGGCCAGTACAAACTCTAAGGCAACTTACTATATTCAAAGATACTATTTACAAATAACTTCATACCCACAGTAATTTAGATTAAGATTAAGAACCTGTTGTTTGTTGGGGTGCATGATTCAATCAACCACAAACACACACACACACACACAGAAAAGATGAAGGAAAGCAGTTCTGCTTCCAATTCTGGAATTGCCCACAACTGTGTTTCCCAAGGCAAAGCTGTTCAATTGTTCCTACAGCTTGGTGAGCCATCCAGGAACCATTTTAATATGTTTTCTTTTTGGTTTTAAAAGTTTTCTTTTTCTTATGCGTTCAAAAGTATTCTGATTTATCATTTCTTTTTAAAGCAACAGAATTTCCACTGTATCTCACTATATTTCAAATGCTGTTGTATATAAGTTATGGACTTTGGTAAAACATCTTTCTTTATGTAACTCATGCATTCAAAAACTGATGCTTTTCAAATATTTTTAAATTTTTAGATTAGAAAATTAATGTATGCTAATTTTAAGACATCTAAAAAATACCTACAAGGATGAATTTAAATGTAATGGTTTTATATTTCACATCGATTCACTTCCAAAGATACAAAAGTAGTTTAGCAGACATTTTTTATTGTATTGTATTGGCATACAGTATCTCTCAACTTTTTTTCCTACCTTTCTCTCTTACACATGTGCATGCACACACACACATTTTTTTTTTTCAAATCACATGCTACATATTGTTCTACACCTGGCTTTTATAATTTACCTAGTTTGAAAATTGTCTCGGAGAAAGCACAAGATTTTCCTTATTTTTGTTAATCACTGTATTGTGCCAAATATTCATATACATCAATTTTTATTGGCACATGCTTGTCATGTTCCCAAGTTTTTTGTTTTGTTTTGTTTTTGCCATCACAAAGTTTAGTTTGAGCAATAGTGAGCATACTTTTTAAATCATTTATGCTAATATTAGTGCAGGAAAAAAATATAGAAGTTCAATTGCTAGTGAAAGAAATGTGCATTTACAATTTCAAAAAATATCTTCAAACTGCCTTACAAAATGTCATATAAATTTACCTTCCCACAAAATTTTGTAAGCTGTTGCTCTTGCTAACATCATATGCTATTAACCTTTTAAAATCTAAAAGGCAAAACTGTTATCTAATTATAGTTTCAATGTATATTTCCTGCTCTCAAATGAGTCTTGAATCATTTTGTTTGTATTAAGTACTTCGTATTTTTTTCTATTGTAAATTATCTGTTAATACTCAGGACCATTTTCTATTCAATTCTTGGCATCAGTAAATATATTAAATCTTTTAAGATATTTGTGAAAGGAGAAAAGAAATAAAGAAAAAACTGAACAGCATTGGGTAGTTGAAAAGATTTGATCTTTTGTTGTTTTATTTTTCTTCATTTTTGTTTTTAAATGGGAATATTTGAGAATATGCAAATGTCCACGAATAGCTCCAATTCTAGTGCAGAGTGAACTACACAGAATTAAAAACAAAAATCATTAGTGAATGTTTACTGAGAAAACAAGAAATAATGACATCCAAAGCACAGTTTATGATTATTTCTCCCTAACCCTGCATCCCTAAGCATAACATTTCTGATAAAATTATCTAGAATTATAGTTACAGAATTTTATTTTCTTTTAAATTCATTATATATGAATTCATTATATATGAACTTCTGTTCATAGTCACATTATGAAGATTATCATCACTTTAAGGCATGTCAGTTTACCAACTTCTCTTGTATTTTTATGTTTTCTACCTTTGGATTTTCATCATATGTGTGGTTAAATTGCGCCTTTAATTAGAGTTCAGAAAAGGTGACACTTAGGTAATGAACTTTCTGAGTGCCTGTGTGTCTCAGTATATTTTTATTCTGAGTTTACACTTGAATGATATTAGCCTAATATAGAAATTTAATTGAAAAATAATTTTTTGAAAAGATTGCCACTTTGATCTACTACCTCATTACCGATCTAAAAATGCAGGTAATGTCATCTGAATTTTCTTCTTTTACATATAAGAAGACTGAGGCTCAAAGGGCTTAAATTAATTACCCAAGGAAATATAATTAGTTGGCGGACAGTTGAAACTGAAACTCATGTTCTGTATCCTCTATATTGCTATCTCTATCACATATACAGACTGTCACAGTATTTAAAACAACTTATGACCCAGCTAAAGAAGTTAATTATAATATTAAGCATACCAAAGCGTAAGCCCCAACCTCTAGATATTTTAGAGCATATAGAGACAATACAACTCAAGCTCCTTGAGAGAGATTATTTAAACAAAAATTTATTCTTGAAAAGTTGGTCTCTTCTGGTGCAAAAAGGCAAGTCATATTCAGTTTTCACATTTTGCTTTCAAATAAACCATGCATCCTACCTCCAGACAGCCTACCTGTGAAATAGAAATGACCAATCTAAGCCAACCCCATCTTGTCATTTTGTTCAGAAAACTAACTCTTTGACGTATGTATATTAGTAAACTTCATCTTTTCAATAGAGCATAAAAGGATGACACCCACATATATTTGTCCTCATTCTGAGACCCTGTTTCTCTAAAATAAAACATAGCACTTCCCAACACTTAAATTATACATAAAAATCAGAAGATATAAACCTTTTGTATATATAGTATGTGGTTACCTTTTGTAATATAGATCATGCACATTTGTTTTCTGTGTCATTTATAGCAATAGCAGCATCAACAAACATACTTTCTAGAGTGCGGTTGGATGACAGATTCCAAAGTCTGGGAAGATTTCCAGATACATTTCAAGGAAGTTAGTTTCTTGATGTTGCAGGTAAAGATTCTTTCTCCCTGAATGAAGGCCATTAGCTGGCATCAATTTAATACTCAGTTCATGACGATAAAGCACTCAGGTAGAAAGCAATCAATCAAATCATAAATTCTAACAATTTATTTATTTACTTACTTATTTTTACCTGCCTCCCCCCACCTTTTTTTGCTTTTTCTATGTCCATTCGCTGGGCAATTCTCTGTGTCTGTTTTCTGCCCTCTCTTCTCATCCTTCTCCTCCTGTCTTCACTGGGCTCAATCCTCAGAACCTCCAATGTGGGAGAGAGAAATCCTACCGCCTGCGCCATCTTAGTTCCTGGTTTTTCTGTGTGTCACGTCTTGGCTCTTCCTTGTGTCACTCTCCTGTTACATTATCATCTTGCTGCGTGGCTCAGCGGGGCCTGGCAGTGAACCCGTGTGTAGGGCCTGGGGGTCTCACCCACTTGCAAGGCCTGATGGCACACCCATACACAGGGCCTGGCGGCCTGTGCACCTTCTATATTTTTCTTTTTTTTTTGGGGGGGGTGGGGATCGAACCCAGCTCCCTCCATATGGGTGACAGATGCCCAACCATTTGAGATACATCTGCTCCCCCTGCTATAACTCTTAAGGTTGACCAAAGATACCTAGAGTTACAATCATTTCCCATACAAGGTGGTCATATAATAAATCAGGCTTGGTTTATCACCAGCATTCTAAAAATCAGACCTAGGGAGAAAAACTAGGTTTGGGGACACATGCATGGTTTGTTACATAGCGAATGTTTAACCTACCCTGATTATCACAAAATCAGGACAGCGAGAATATTCGCATCATTCTAACAATTTTAATGCTGATGAAATCTTCTATCAAAAGTTTCTAATCATATAATACATCATTTTCACCTAAGGATCAACAAAAATAGAAAACTACTTCAAAATCAACTTTTTTTCATCAAATTATATGGAATAGAGAAGGAATTCCAGAGATCCCATAATAAAAAGCATGTTATTTTACAGACAAGAAAATAGATGAGTTAATTGACTCAACTTTAACATGTGATGCATGAGTATGTTCCTAATTTCCTAATCTAGGTGCATAATATATATCAGAAAGCAAGCATTTCTGGTTATTTTAAAGCATAAAAAGATTGTCTTTGGAAATTGATAGGTAGGCACCTAATTGACTAACTGGAGAACTACCCTGATAAAAGGACAATATTCCAGAGTAGATGAGTATCTGGAACCACAGCCATAAGTGTTGCCTAATCTTTGCGCCACTGCTTCCTTGAAGGCTGAAGAAACTGGTGGAATTAGGGGATGCTGTTACCATGGCAATGGATTATCACTCAATTCCTGCTTCTTTGTGTCACTCAAATTTGATTAGACATCCCTGATGGGATCATCCAATTGGTCAGGTTAAAGTGAGTGACTGTGCTATAGATAGCCTTGTTCACAGAAAGCAAATGTCTACCATCCATCGCTTTCCTAATGGAAATGATACCAGCTTTCCATGAAAATGTATACAGTGGTACATAGTCTGCACATATAGAAAGGAGATGCAGAAAATGGTCAGATCAAATTTATCTCAAAGATCCACTTTGAGAATAGCCTTTGCCAATCCCACATCCACATACAACTCATATTTCTGCTTCTCGAAGATATGCTCCTGCCTATCATAACATAATTATCCTTCATATAACCAAAATCACACACAGAGATTCCCTTGAGGAGACAATCCAAATCTCCTCATTTATGACATCCAGTTCCAAATTTAAAGTCCTGAGTTATTGAACCTTTTCCTTGAAATCCATCAAATCCCATCTCTGTGTTCTGCCACCTTTGAGCTAAATTCTGAAATTAACTACTCCCATACAAACTAGCCAGATGTGCATTGCAAGGATCCCAGGGTTGTAGACACTGACTATGCCTTGGCTCCTGCATAATCCATCCCATGAAGTCTTTGCTTCTTGCAAAGAAACACAGCTGTTCAATTTTTGTTACTTACTGCAATATTCTTACTTTGCTTATGACCCCACTTTCCATTACTGATGATTCTTTTCCTTTGTATGTCCTGCTGGCATGTGGTTGCATGAACTCCATTACACAGCAGTAACTTTATTATTCCCTTGGATAATCAGGACCTCTTACCCCAATATTTACTGCAACCCACTTTTTAAGTTTCATTAGAAGCTTAAATTGGCCAAGTTGCAACTGGCCAATTTATTGTTCACTGACTTCAAGTATACACTAAACCCTATAGGATAACATCCCAGTTCCATATAGTTGAATCATCCAGTTAGCTCTGTGCCTGAATCTTCATAGTCCATCTCACTGTTCTTTATTAGAAGAATTATTACTAATTAATGAGGAATATTATAGGAACCATTGATAATGTCATGGGCCTTAGATCATTTCCTTATTTTGTTAGAAAGTGAATTCCTTGACTAGTAGCAAGACTCTGTGACTAAGGGTGATGGGAAAAGGAGAGATTTGTGTAAAATGGAGAAAGCTTTATACTTCCGTAAAAATCAAAGAATTCAAAAAGAGGAAAGAGAATGTATGCATTTTGTAAAGGAATATTCAGACATAGGATGGTACTGATAATTTACCAAAAGTTTGCACAGGAAAATAAGAAAATAGGAAAGACAAAGATGGTCACACTCAAATACTTGATGGTAGCCAGAGTCCCTCCAGGCCACCAACATGTTGCCCGAAAGTGCCTAGGTCCTTTTTAGTCAAACCTTAAGTTTAACCACCTCATCTTTTATTAGGGATAATTTATGTTTATAGAAAATGCAATATCTAATTATTTTTCTAATGAAATTAAAACTGAAAAATAGTATAAAATTGAAAATATATGCTTAATAGTTTAAGGGACTAGACTGAAAGTCTTTATTTATCATACATGTTTTCTCCTCCTCTCAAGAATATGGCAATGCTGCTAGGGGAAACTAGACTCGTTTTTATCTTGTTATGTATTACCAGTGGTTTCCTAAGTTTTCTTATGGTTAAATTTAGACATATGCATGGAAATTGGCAGTGAGATTTTTGGAAAGGTATAGAATAATATTACTCCCACAAAGACAATTTCATAGCTCTTGATTGGGTTTTAGTGTTTCAAATTATGGCTATTTCCTGAAGAAAAGTATTTTTGTTTGTTTTTTAATCAACCTTGTAGGAGATAAGAATATTCCATTATTCATTTAAAATTGCTTCTTATAATGTTTCTAGTAATATATTTCTGTATTCTAATGGGTTGGCTATAGGTTAACAAAAAAAAAAGTAATCCACATTTTCTATTTGCCAAAGTCTGATCATTGGAACTATGAAACATTTGAGTTTAGAAATGGAAGTTATGTAAATTGCATTGAAATAGATAATTATTGTTAGGAAAGTTTCATATCCTTGACCTTGTGCAAGTTTCTCTGGAAGATATATATAAATATAAGCTGGTTTCTGTTAAAAGCTTAGGGGAGATATATTGATTCTTAGGGGCATAGAAAACTTAGAGAAAAATAAAGACCAGGCAGAATTCAGAGTATATCACAAGTACCCCAAAGTGAATGTCATAAAGGAAATACGTGAACTACTGTTTGAGAATGAGTAGAATTTTGGTAGGTAAAATTGTGAAAGGGGAAAAGCACCTCAGAAAGAAAATACATATTTACATGTGCAAATATTCAGAGGCTAGAAAGGTTGAGATATTATTATTGAAATACATTTATTCCAGCTTGTTTAAATTGCATGAACCTTGTTAAAGAGTAGCTAGCTATAAGGCTGGAAAGGTGTCTTTTCCTGAGATTAAATTCATTATTTGGAGTAATGCTTGTTCCTGCAGTAAACAAACCACAAATTTCAATGGCTTCACAATCAGTTTTTTTCTCATTAATATACAATTCATAATATCTGTTTCTTATTGGTAGGTGCTCTCTTGGAAGTAATGCTTTATGGACCCAGGTCTCTTACATTCTGTGTTGCAATTATTTTCACTGTATTGTAATTTGTTTTATGACCATACTGTGGATTATCTTGGTGAATGTTCCCTGTTCAATTGAAAAGAATGCATATTCAACTGATGTTGGGTAGAGAGTCCTATAAATATCAACTAGGTCAACTTGGTTGGTGGTGTCATTCAGATTTTTCACATATTAAGTGATTTTCTGACTTCATGTTCTAGCAATCACTAAGAAGATATTTGAAGTCTCCAACTATATTTGTGGATATGTCTATTCCCCACCTCAATTTTATCAGTTCTGGTTATATGTATTTTGAAACCCTGTTGTTGAGTGCATTCATATTTTGTATCCTTTATAATTTGTATTGCCCCTTTCTATCCCTAGAAACCTAGTTATTCTGAAGTCTACCTTGTCAGAAATTAATATAGTCACTCCAGTATTCTTTGTATTAGTATTTGCATGGTATCTCTACCATCCTTTTATGTCTGTTGATATAAAGTGGATTTCTTATTGACAACATATAATTGGGTTTTCCTTGTATTTTTCTTGACAATCCCTCAATGTCTACCTTTTAAATGTAGATATTAGACTACTTAAATTTAATGGAATTATTGATACAGTTGTTACTATTTTTGCTTTATTTAGACAGCCAATTATTTTCACAGTGAATAAAAAGGAGAAATGTTCTTTAATATTTACCCTCATTTTTTGCTCCTTTCATCATTTTCCATTAATTTGTGTAGTGTCAAATTCTTTCTCACATCATACTCTTTTACTCTTATCATTCTGAATTAGCCAGGTGTGTTATAATTCCAATGATATATATTTTTATAAGAGAAAGGAAGAGTGATATTTGAGATAGGCAGGAGAGGAGAAGACATGGGCACACAGAGGAGAAGTGATGTGAAGAAAGGGGCAGAGATTGGAATGATGCAGCTACAAGCCAAGAAACACCAAAGATTGTTGGCCACCTCCAGAAGCTAGGAAAGAGCCATGGAACAAATTCCCCCACAGTCTCCAGAGGAAACCGACCTTACCAACTCCTTGTCTCTGGACTTCTGGCCTCCAGAACTATGAAAGGAATTTCTGTTGCTTTAAGTCAATCAGTTTGTGGTAATTTGCTACTTTAGCCATAGGAAAGTTGTACACTTTCTATAGTGGTTTGAAGCTGTATGTACCCCCCAAAAAACATGTTCTTCAATTTAATTTATTCCTGTGGGTGTGGACTACTGATAAGGTTACTTCAGTTAAGGTGTGACCTACCTCATTCAATATAGGTCTTAATCCTATTACTGCAGTGATTTATAAGAGAATGAAATTAAAACACAGAGAGAAAGCCACAAAAGCTAGAAGATAAATAAAGGAAACTCGAGAGAGAAGGTAGAGACCAGCAGATGTCTCCACGTGCCTTGCTATGTGATAGAGGGGCCAACGATTGCAGGCAGCTTATCTTCAGGAAGAAAGCATCGCCTTGATGATGACTTGATTTGGACATTTTCCCAGCTTCAAAACTGTGAGCAAATAAATTCCTATTGTTTAACCAGATCTATTTCATGGTATTTCCTTTGAGCAGCCTAGGAAACTAAAACACTTGCCTATATATGGCCTTTAGGAATTTATAAATGTTTTAGCTTATTCCTTCTTACACATTTCAAAGGTGGACATCTCTTCTCCATATGCTCTGCTAAAGACATCCTATCTCTCCTCAGATTGGATTGTCATTCTTTGGAATTCTACTAGGTTTTCTTCTAACACCAGTTCTTTCATGGGTTAAAGAAAAATTTGTAGTTTATCTTCAATTTTCTCTTTGTTAGGATAACAGTGACCTTCTCTTGCTGCTTTTTACATTCAATTGACGTTTTTTTCTTTTCATGAAATTCAATATATAATCTCTAAAAGACACCCAAATTTTAAAAAGAGTGTGGGTTTGAATGAGAATTAATAATATATTAGTATATTATATTTTCCCTTCTATATTGTAAATTCAAACCCCCAAATTTACTGAACTTTGGGAAAAGAGACAATATGTGCTTTCAGAGGAAATTCTGAATGGTCTTTGCGAGCAAGAGTCCACCGTTACTATGGCGGAGTCCTTCATCTGTGCACATGAAACACTGTATTAGATTATATTCCATAACACAACACCTCCCATTAAACTGATATTTCTTTTAAAAGAAGATCCAAGTAGGAAATAAACCCAAACATTTCAAGCTAGCAGTGGTCAGCATTTCTACCAAAAAGAATCAATTCCCAGCATCCTTGTCCTGTAACTGACAGAACCAAGCCTTGGGCTGTATTAGCAGCGTCAGGGAAGTGGAGGCAGAAACCGAGAACACTGCGAAGCCCACAACTAACTGCTCAAAGAGCCTTTTGTGAAATCACAGCCGGACACTCTCAGAAGAGCCTCTGGCAAGGACACCTGCAGTACAAGGCTAAAAATGGATTCTACTTCCTCTTCACTAAAATAGAAAAGTCGTGCACTAATTTGACATTTCACACAGATACTGTTAATGTTATTTTCAAATGTTAAGAGAGCAATGCTGAGGTCAAACTGGTAAATTAATAGATTTTAATTGTCTGCCTGCCTATTTAGAATTATTTTAACCTTGTAGCTAACGGTGTCATTTATATCTGTATGTGATCTTTTGCCACATGGATGTTGCTTTATGAAACATCAGTATCACATACTACCTGCAGGTACATTCATTTTGTTTGTTTGTTTGTTTTGAGGTACTAGGAAAGGGGATTGAATCCCAGATCTCCAGCACTCAATTACTGAGCCACATCAGCTCCCTTGAGTTGGTTTTTTTCCTTTGTCTGCCTGTTGTTTTTTTTTTTGTTTTTAGGAGGCACAAGGGACTGAACCAGGGACCTCCCATGTGGGAAGCAGGCACTCAATGACTTGAGCCACATCCGCTCCCTCATTCATTTTGTTTTAAAATACATTTCTGTTTGACTCTGGTTTTGAAATATCAACTGGAACAATTACATTACAATAATAAGAAATGGAAACATAAAGTTGACAATTTGAAGTTAATATTTATTAGTTGCCTCCAAAAATTAAATTAAAAAATTAATTTGTGAGTAAAACAACTATTTGAATATGCATAATCACTTAGTGGCATTAAAAAGTAAACTTTTCCATAATAAAAATTAATATTCCAAAACAAATTGATTGCAGCAAAACTTGCATAAAAGCACAACTCAATTACATTACTATAGGATTAAAGAAATCATCAGAGAGTATGAAAATTTTCTCTTTTAATGTATAAGTTAAGAAAAGTACCGACAAGTTCTGAGACATAATCTAAGGCAGATGCAAGACATTTAAATACTGAGCCAATGAGTTTTATGACGGTTATACAAAATACAGCACTGTGCATTACACTCAAGTAAATTGCATGTAGGACTATACTACATTCATTATATGTATTTCTTTATAAGGAGTTTCTTCATTTTCAATTCTTTTCTTAAAAAATTTTAGTTTTCCCTTTGACTTTCACAGGCATCGCTTATATCCCGTTATCACTAAAGTTTGAAAAAATTCTTGACTCGTGCACTTCAGAATCATACTTTGTCAGATGATAGAGGTGGTGAGCTAGAAACAAGTGCTATCTTCTAAGTTTCCTACCTTTGACTAACTCTGGCCAAGGTCAAATCATGAGTTTTGGTTTCATTGCCACAGACCCTCTATTCAATACTTGTTTTCTTTCCCGGTTCATCTCTGCTCCCTGGCCCAACCAAGAGCTCTGATTGATGTTAAGTCATCACACAGTTAATTATTTTTCCTCTCCTTCTTTAATGTCAAATTATTCTCAATACAGCAGCTTAAAATATGTATTCCATTTCTAGGAATAAGTAGTTGGTTAAGATTTTAACATAAAACATACTTTCTTGGCTAATAGAGCAATAAAAATTAGCTTTTAGAATTTCACAGGTTAGGGGTTTTAAAAGAGATATAAATTTAATAGTTTTAGATGCTCTCTGTATGATATAAATGTCTTCCTCTGCTTAAAAACACAATCTTGCCTCTATCCTTTACAAAATCTCTCTCACTCTGCATATAAAACAACATCACCAAGTCTCAGATGCTTTTTCCAATATTTGACAACAATGAAAAAAACACTGTGCTTGCTTATGGTTTAAGGATTTAATTTAAAAAAAAAATAGAAGTATTCAAAGAAAAAGCTGCATCTTTCATAAGCACTTGGACAATAAACTGTTTTAGAAAAAAAGCAGTAAACTCTCATCTCATACTTAACTGTCAAACACATTCACAAAGATCCTTGAAGATTTGGGGATTTCTAAAGTCGAAGTAGTTTTCTTGACATGATAATTTTCTCAGTAGTTCTCTTTAGAGAGATGGTTGATAGCTGAGCCCCCATCTCTGCTTGACTGACCTGAAAGACAATAAGATGCTAAAATTGCCCCTGTGAAATATTGGCTGAGAAAGTGAACCATGACCATGTGTACTGTGAGGGTGGACTTTAACTAACAGGAAATATTGGCAAGCCATTACATAGTGGCTGTCTTTCAGGGAAATAGATGCACCATCTGCGAGTCTAAACTGAGATGACAAGGCTTTGAGGCAGAGCGAGTAAATGTTCAATGCATTTGGCAGATAAAGCATGTCATAGATTGGTTTATTTAGCTCCAGTTTCACATAAACAATACACAAGCAGAAGCAATGAACCCCTGCTAAATTCAACAGGAAATTCCATTTGAGGTTATTTTTATGATAAAACATCAAACGGTCACCATTCTCTCACTCTAACTTTGTCATGTTTGTTTCTGCTACGGTGGCCAATATCTTTTGGTAGTTTAGATTGCAGAATCTATTTAAGCAACATATATTCTCTAATCATAGAATAATCTGAACCATCGCCATTCCAACCTAATTATTTTCTATAATAAAAGTAAAT
Source organism: Tolypeutes matacus (assembly GCA_026826555.1). Classification (NCBI taxonomy): domain Eukaryota; kingdom Metazoa; phylum Chordata; class Mammalia; order Cingulata; family Chlamyphoridae; genus Tolypeutes; species Tolypeutes matacus. The sequence continues at coordinate 15,153,647 of JAKSZT010010858.1, forward strand.
GTGTAAAGATAAAAATATAAAAAATGCTTTTTACATTCCTGAAAAAAAATAATACTTGGCATACATGTATTACTCACCATGACAAAAATATACTCTCCTAGCATTCCATGGCCTTGTGAACATAGCAATCTTAAGTAGTTCCTTCAATGCCCCCATCAACTAATCATCCACAGACAGCAACCATGCATGTCTTGTTCCACCTTTGATCCTTAAGCAAAACTTTACTTTGCATTGGATAATGTAATGAAATACTAGGTTCCAGTTCTGCTTGACTTCTTGTACCTAGTTTATAGAATTTCATGCTATTTCTGGAGAGCAAATGCATATTTTCTTATTCAATTTTGATGAAAGAAGATGAACTGCATTTCACCTCCATTCTCTTTGTCAAGGTCAAAGCTCCAATATGATAAAGGCTTAAAGACCAATTTCTTCCAGTTTCCTATGATCCAAAGCAAAAAATTTTGAGTAATGACTTAATAAAAATTGTTCTTTTTGTCTTTTCACTATAAGAATATTTCATATTAGTTAGAATATAAGAAAGCAATACATTAGAGCCAAAGGTCTCATTTCCTCCATTTAAATATAAAAATATGAAAATAATTTACATGTATTACTTACTTTACTCACTTTCCCCTATTTTGGAAAACAATTTTTTAAAAAGTTTTCCTCTCTCTTAAAATGATTTCAATACTCTGTCTTGTTTTGCTTTTACTATGGAATATTACCAGGCAATAATAAGATTGGTATAAACCTTAATTTATTGCTCATGTCTTTTGCCAAATTTTAGTAGCTAAACCTTTACTGCAATAGGTAGGATCAATTCACACAGGTATATATATATATATATATATATATATATATCTGTATATGTGTATATATATATATATGTATATTTATATGTATATGTAAATATACATCTACATCTATATCTACCCATATCTATATATCTATATACACAAACACTTATCTATATCTAGATATACATATTTATCTCTATATACATATACAACATATATTTATTACATACATATATTTCATATATTACATAGATATATATGTGTGTGTATATATGCATATATATAATGTTTTAAGGACATCGTATTAGTCAGCCAAAGGGGTGCTGATGCATCAGCAAAATACCTATTATAGGGTATTTATTTGGGGTAGAAGCTTACAGTTACCAGGCCATAAAGCATAAGTAACTTGCCTCACCAAAGTCTATTGCCATGTGATGGGGCAAGTAGGCTCCTGATGTCTGTCAAGAGTTCAGGCTTCTTGGGTTCCTCTCTTCCCAGGGCTCTGTTTCTCTCCAGGCTTAGCTACTGTGCTCTCTCTCCACAAGGCCAGCTATAGACTATCAGGCAAATGACTCGTCTCTTTTACCCCGGGCCTTCTCTCCTTCCTCATGACCAACTCCTCTGTGTCCTTACTTCCCAGGGCTTCCGCTCAAAAATTCCAACATTAAAACTAAAACTAACTTCTCTGCCATACAGTTTTATCTGTGAGTCCCTGCCCACCAACACGGCCCAATCAAAGCCCTAATCATAATTTAATCACCCCCAGGTACAGACCAGGTTACAACATAATCCAATATCTATTTTTGGAATTCATAAACCATATCAAACTGCTACAGACATTATAAGTTGTTTCAATCTGAAAGCAATGAAAATATATTTTTGGAATGACACTGATAACTATAGGTAAGAGCAATGTACATATTCAGTTACTGCTTGCATTTAATCTAGTGAGGAGCGCTGTTACAAATATAATTAATGTAATTGATTCCACAATGGTTCAGGCTAAACTCATCATTTGGTCCCATTATTTTCTTGTGGTGTGTCTTAAGCTGATTTTTGTGGATTCTTTGCTGCATAATACATATCCCTTGTGGTGGTTTAAAGCTGTATATACCCCTGAAAAATATGTTCTTAAATTTAATCTATTCCTGTGTATATAAACCCATTGTAAGAAGAACATTTTGATAAGGCTACTGCAATTAAGGTGTGACCTATGTCAATCAGATCATGGCCAGTGGGCAGCAAGCACTTGGAAAGGGTGGGGCTGCCCCTCATCAAGCTCAGACAACAAAACATCCATCCATAGATGACTTTCAGACCCTGAAGTCTAATGGAGTATGCATTACAGGGTTTCAAATGGTTTGGGACCCTTGATCTCTGTTTTCCTTCCAATTTCTCCCTGTGAAAAAGGGAATGTTTATCCTATGACTGTCCTCCTTTGTATTTTGGAAGCAGATAAGTTGTTCTCCAGATTTCACAGGTCTTCAGACAGAGGGTAATTGTGCCTCAGGACAGATCACACTCGAAACCAATTTTGAAGAGACTTACAGTACTTTATATTGTAATAACTGAAATGACTTAAGGCTTTGGAGATAGTGGGATGGAATGAATGCATTTTTGCATATAGGAAAAAGTGTCTTTTTGGGGTTCAGAGGGTAGAATGTGGTGGTTTGAAGCTGTATGTACCCCAGACAAACATGTTCTTAAACATAAACAATTCCTGTGTATGTAAACCCATTATAAGTAGGACATTCTTCTGAATCCTCTTACTGTAGTCCTTTATAAGAGAATGAAATATAAACAGAGAGAGAGAAGGCCACAGAATCAAGAAGCTATAATCAATGAACCCTGGAAGAGAAAGGAGAGACCAGCAGATGCTTCCATGTATCTTGCCAGGTGGCAGAGGAGCCAAGGATATCCAGCAGCCATTCTTTGGGAAGAAAGCATCACCTTGATGAAGCCTTGATTTGGACATTTTCTCGGCCTCAAATCTGTAAGCAAATAAATTCTCACTGTTTAAGCCAACCCATTTCATTATATCTGCTTTAAACAGCCTAGAAAGCTATAACATCCCTCTTCAGGGCTATAGGACCTACTCTATCAGCCACTGGGAATGCTGCTGCACACTGTCCTCGGCTGTTGGTTCTTCCCTGGATTTATCCTCTGCTGAACAAGACTGCCTAACCCAAGTTCACGTACCCCTCCGGGGGAAACTGCATGTAATGAATGACCACTTTGAGGGTATACAATTCTGTCCCCTCACCTTAACTCAAGAAAACTCTGTAGTGATTTCAGCCTCAGTGTTCACTGAGGAGAGATCTCAGACTTCATTGTGATGACATTACAGTCCAAATTCTCCCTCTGCCACATGCCACTTTTTTCCTCTTCCCTCATACTGTGTTATTCCAAGAATATTACCAAATAAGTTTCCTGCATTCTAATCTCTGTCTCAAAGTATGCCTTCCTGAAAACCTTTTCTGCAATGGTTTGTCCTGAGAGGCGCCCAAGAAAGCAGATGTTATGACGGTATATTTGAGCTGGATTACCCATCACCCTGTTGGTAATGAAGACTCCATCACTGGTGGTATGTGAGCTTAGGAGTCCTTGGCAGAGAGGAGAGCAGTTGTTAAACTTCCACTGGTGGTCAACTGGTATAGTATACTTATGGAATGAAATGCATTAGTGAATTTGATGAGAAATGTAGTGGAAATTAGTTTTAAGGCAATTGAATTGGATAGCTCTTGTTTAGGGGATTAATTGTGATAAAAAAATAAAATAATAATAATAATAAAAAAAAAAACAGGTGTAAAAGCCAGCAATCCCCCTTTCAACCTATAGGGACTCATCTTCTGAAGCTAGAAAGTAAATGAAGCTGAAGATAAAACACATACCTTAATAATGAGAGTGCCAAAGGAGGAAAAATTATCAAACAGGTCTGCTGTTGTAAGGTCAGTATTATGATAGAAAGAATGGGGCCCTGACACATGAGATGGTGACATCTGGATTGATGCAACTGAAAATCTTGCATCCCCCAACCCCATGCCCTCTCTATTGAAGAATAGTGAATCTCCCCATTTTCTGAAATACAATGCAAAGGACCTTGCAACAAAACTAGAGTTCCTTCAGGATCAGCCCTCACATTTCCCCTCTTGGTCATAGCACCCCAAGGTAAGGAAACCACTGAGGCTATAAGGGAGGAAAAGAACTATGTATGTATGGACCGAGCAGATACATACCAGCAGATGAGCAAATGTGTATGGGTCTAGATGCTGGATCAAGAATGGATGGAAAAATATATTATTCTATACTTTATAGAAGAATGCTTGTGCAAACAAACAATTTTCTAAAGGAGACTCTATTAATCTACTATACCTTGGTGCTTGAAAAATGATCCTTTATGATGGGTAAACAATAGGAAAAATTAGATTATTCAGTGCTTTCTACATTTCACACTTTACAAGAATCTTTAATCATGTAGGAGATAGAAATTGATAGGATGGTATGTGGAGAGAAAGATGAAAGTAGATTCAAGCAAGAAAATCATCCACATATTTTCAGTCAATACACTGAAATTATTTTAATTTTTTAACACAAAGATCTCATTGAAGTGTAACTTTCATAATAAATTATCCAGCTAACTGTGTTATTCTGAGGAAGATGTTTAAATTTTAACTTTCATCGATATTACATTAGTTTGTCTTATCTTAATCAAACCCAAACAGTTAAAACAAATGGAGAAGGAAATTAACTAATATTTAAGAACCCAGGATCTTGAACTCTACAATGATTTCTTTATGGAACATCTGATTGTATAAACCTGATATCATGGTCAAATGTGCTCTATATGCTTGGAATGAAAGAATTATTCTGATAGAAATTATTAGATTTTATGAATGAAATCCCAATGAAGCCAAAAGATTTAGGTAACAGACTTTTCTTTGAGGGAAAGCAATTATACAGAATATATATATATAGATATATACCTATTGTATAACTTTGACATAGCAAGAGAGCCTTAAAACTGAATTTTATCTAGGAGATTTGAAATGCAACCAAGTAGAGGGACTATAACTTTCACTTTCTGGGGTCTTAGGGGATGGCAAGAGCACCCAAGGTAATATTGTCTTCCAATTTTGTTAGTGCCACCATTAGTCATGTTTTTCCTTTACCTCTCCCTCTATTGCATATCTTTAGTGGACAGATATAAATGCATTTATAGGATTAGATATGAGAGGGGATGAGAGAGTGCAAAACTATTTTGGTTTATTTTCCAAAAATTCTTTAATTAAGTACTCTTCATATGGTAGCTAAAATAAATTAAATTTTCCTAAATGTTGCCATTCTAAGGATCAATTTAAACTTCAGATAATATATACTATCATATTTTCTATTAAATTTACATGCACACACATGTCTAATTTTGTTTTAATATGCTTTCCTTTTGGACTCACTTGTCATTTATTTCCTTTGGAATTTGTGTCCATGTTAATAGGAAGTTAATGATAAAGTTTCCCAGGTATATAATTTCATTATTTATAACAAGGGCATTCTAATTTACTTCTTGGTCTTGTGTCAAATTCTTACCAATGTTTTTCTAAGAGATGTGGAGGAGATATAAATGAAAACAAGTTCATTTTTTTCCTACTAAATAATAAGGCTGTGGCAGTTTGAGATTATTTTATGAATTGCAAAAAGAGAAAGATTATGTTTGAAAACTAATCCATTCCTCTCGGTATTTAATTCAGTTGAGGGACATTTGATTAAATTACTTGATAAGATTGCTTTAGGGCCTTTGACTGGACTTCATTAGTGTCAGTGAGGTGTGACTCAGCCTGAGTCCCTAACCCCTTGGTGGGTCTGATATAAATGGACTCACATAGACAGTGTCCATTTATACTAAAGCCAACACATTTCCGATACTTTGCATTGGCAGCCCTTTGGCAAACTGAAACAATGACAATCTTGATGATAGACAAAACTCAAAATGAAAAGTATTTTCCAACATGTAATCAATCACACAAGCCAAGGCAATTAAAAAAATTTTGGGGACAACCTCAGGACATCATGGACAAAAATGTGATAAGTTGGAAATAAATCATATCCAAGGTTACCACATGTAGTAATATATGCTGAACATTGCATAATTCCAGGATAGCATTTACATATACTATGATTTAAATGGTGCTCCCTACCATATAAATGGCAGCTTTGACCATGTGTGTGTTATGGACATCTATTATATCCATAGCAATGAAGACAAAGGCTTATTAAGTTCCACTCAGACACTTGACCTTTACACAATTACAAATATCATTCATCTTTGTTTACACCTTTTACTGCCATTCAAATTAATAATTTTACCAAAAATTGAATAATATAAACTTGGATAATCTGTACAGCTATATCAGTATACACAGAAAATAGATATTGATTATGGCTTAAAAATTATTTAATATACCCTAAAAGAACTTTGAAAGGGAAAACACTCAAATATTTGCAATTATTTAGTATATTCCCCAAAGGCAAATTTATGATTCAAATATTCTGTCACTATGCATATGAGAAGTTTTTATATAACAATAGACCATAGAGGATATAGTAAAGAAATTTATTACTGTACTTATATGTTTATCTTCTCCAGAGTATAACAGAACCTATCAACAACGCTCAGTCCCCTGAGTCACTTATTTGTGCTTGTTCTGGCTTTAGGAAAACATAATACCACTTCTTCACTCTGGGTCACGTGCTATTGAACTTTAAAACTGCTTCTGCAAGATAGGGCTCATAACTCTATGCACACATATGTAAAACTAGTGACAGGATATGCTTTCTTTTATATGATGGGTATGGTTGTATATACACATCCCCAGGACCTGAGATGAAGGGTTGGAAGGAAATCAAATATTATGGGAGCTATTAGGGTCATAGACATGTAGAAATTAAACAATACAGCCCTAAATAACTTATAGTTCAAAAAGAAATCAAAAAGGAAATTAGAAAATACCTTGAGATGAATTAAAATGAATCCACACATCAAATCTTATGGAATTCAGATAAAGCAGTACTTGGAAGAACATTTATAGCTGTAAATGCCTATATTTTTTAAAAAGACTTCTTTCTTTTTTTCTTTTTTTTTAAAAAAGCATTTACAGCTATAAATGTCCTTCTAAGTATTGCTTTATTTGAAAACCATAGGAAAATTTAAAGTCTGTGTTTTATGATCAAGAAAGTGAAAAGACACATGATCATCTTGATTGACACAGAAAAGGCATTTGACAAATTCCAGGATCCTTTCTTGATAAAAATACTTTGAAAGATAGGTATAGAAAGAAGTTTCCTCAGCATAATTAAGGGCATATATGAAAAATCCACAGCCAACATCATACTAAATGGTGAAATAATGAAAACTTTCCCTCTAAGATCTGGAAAAAGACAAGGATGCCCACTGTTACCACTGTTATTCAACATTGTACTAGAACTATAAGCTATTGAAGTTAAGCAAGAATAATAAAGAAAAGGCATCTAAATTGGGAAGGAAGAAGTAAAACTTTTACTGTTTGCAGAAAACATGATCCTATATATAGAAAGTCCTGAAAAATCTACAAATAAGCTACTAGTGCTAATAAATGAGTTCAGCAAAGTGTCAGGATACAAGATCAATACCCAAAAGGCAGTAGTGTTTCTATACACTCATAATGAGCAATATGAGGAGGAAATTAAGAAAAAAAATCCATTTGTAATAGCAACTAAAAGTATCAAATATCTAGGAAAAATTTAACAAAAGATGTGAAGGGAAGTATGTACACAAAATTACAAAACATTGCTTTAAAAAATCAAAGAAGACCTAAATAAATGGAAGGACATTCTGTGTTCATGATTGGAAGACTAAAAATTGTTAAGATGTCAGTTCTACCCAAATTGAGTTACAGGTTCAGTGCAATCCCAATCAAAATTCCAACAGCCTATTTTGCAGAATTGGAAAGATCAATTATCAAATTTATTTGGAAGGGTATGGGGGCCTAAATAGCCAAAAACACCTTGAAAAAGAGACTGAGGTGAAAGGACTCACAATTCCTAACATTAAAGCATATTACAAAGCTACAATATTCAAAAAAGCATACTATTAGCACAAAAAAATTATATACTTACCAATGGAATCAAATTGAGAGTTCAGAAATAGACCCTCACATCTATGGCTAAGTGATATTCGACAAGGCTGCCAAGTTCCAACCAACTGGGAGAGAATAGTATCTTCAACAAATGGTTCTGGAAGAACTGTATATTCCTGTGCAAAAGAATAAAAAAGAGGACCCCCACCTCGCACTTTATACAAAATTAATTCAAAATGGATCAAAGACCTAAATATAAGAACCAGAATGATAAGGCAGCACTTACTTAGACTTTACACATAAAGTACAAGCAAAAAAAGAAAAATAGATAAATGGGAGCCCCTCAAATTTAAAAAAAAAACTTTTGTGCTTAAAAGGACTTTGTCAAGAAAGTAAAAAAAGCAGCCTACACAATGGGAGAAAACATTTGGAAACCACATATCTGATAAGGGTTTAATATCCAGACTATATAAAGAAATCCTACAACTTCACAGTAAAAAGACCAACAACCAAATTTAAAAAGGGGCAAGACTTTAATAAACATTTTTCCAAAGAGGAAATACAAATGGTTAAAAAGCATGTGAAAAGATGCTCAACATCACTAGTTATTCGGGAAATGCAAATCAAAAGCACAGTGAGATACCATTTTACACCTAATGGAATGGACACTATGAATAAAAAACAACACAAGTGTTGGAGAAGATATGGAAAAAGAGGAACACTCATTCACTGTTAGTGGGAATATAAAATGTTGCAGCCACTGTGGGAGATAGTTTGGCACTTCCTCAGGAAGCTAAGTATAGAATTTCCATATAATCTGGAAATCCCACTACTAGGGATATACCCAGAAACAGAGCCACCAACAGACATTTGCACACTGATGTTCAGAGTAACATTATTCACAATTGCCAAAAGATGGAAGCAACACAAGTGTCCATCAACAGATAAATGGATAACGAAAATGTGGTATATACATATGATGGAATATTATTCAGCTGTAAGAAGAAATGAAGTACTGGTGCATGTGACAACATGAATGAATCTGGAAGCATTATGTTGAGTGAAATATGCCAGACGCAAAAGAACAAATATTGTATGATATCAGTAATATGGACTAAGTATAATAAGCAAACTCATAAAGTTAGAATCTAGAATATAGGTTGCCAGGAGATAAAATGGGGGTAATGATTGGGGAGCTGATGCTTAATGTTTGTACAATTTCTATTTAGGTTGATTGTAAAAGTTTGGAAATGGATAGAGGTGACAGTAGCATATTACTGTGAGTTTAGTTAATAGCGCTGAGTAATGTATATGCATATAGTTAAAAGGGGAAGTTTTAGGTAGTATATGTTACTAGAAGGTAAGATTGAGGATAAAACACGAGACTATAACATAGTGAACCCTGTGGTGGATGATGTCTGTGGTGAATAGTACAAATATAAGTGTTCTCTCATGACCTGTAAGAAATGTATGTCACTATAACCAGGTGTTAATTATAGGGTGGTGTATAGGATAAAATACACTTAATGCAAACTATGGACTATAGTTAACATAAATATTTTAATATTCTTTCATCAATTGAAACAAACTTACCACATCAATGTAAAGTGTCAACCATATGCTATATATGGAAGTTAGATTAGTGGTTATGTAAGGCTGGGGAAGGATAGAGGGATTGAGAGGTGACTGCTAAGGGGTATAAGGCTTTACTTGTTAGAGTAAAGAAAATGTTCTAAAATTGATTGTGGTGATGAATGCACAACTCTTTGATTATACTAAAAGCCACTGATTTTACACCTTAAATGGATGGTATGTGAATATATCTCAATAAAGCTGCTTTTAAAACATGAAAAGCTAACCCTCAGTATTAGACAAATATTTTTAAATCATATATCTGATAAGGCAATTGTATTCAGAATATAAAGAATATTTCATCAAAAATAAAAATGCAAATAAACAAATTAAAAATGTACAAAGAATTTGAAGAGACATTATTCCAAAGTCTATCTCTAAATGTCAAATAAGCACATGCAATGCTACTCAACATTACTGGTCATTAGGGAAATGAAAATCAAAACAAGAATGAGATACTACTTCACACCTGCTCAGGTGACTATAATAAAAAAAAAAAGACAATAACAAGTGTTAGAGAGCATTTGGAGAAATTAGCACCTGCATAGATTGCCAATGGGAATATAAAATGGGGTAGCTACTTTGTAAAAGTTTGGCATTTCTTCAAAAAGTTAAACACACATTTACTATATGACCCAAATATGACCCAACAATTCCACTCTTATGTGTATACCTAAGAAGATTGAAAACATATGGTCATTCAAATATTGTACACTAATGTTCATAAGCAGCATTTTTCATAATTGGAAAGAACACAATGCCTGTTGTGTTGAAACTGTATGCACCCCAGAAAAATATGTTCTTAAGCTTAATTCAATCCTATAGGTATGAACATATTGTATGGAGAACCTTTTAATGAGGTCAATTCCATTAAGGTGCAAACCACCTCAATCAGAATGGGTCTTAATTGTATTACCAGGGTCATTTATAACTGAAAGAATTCAGACATGAGAGAGAGAAAGTCACAGGAAGCAAGAAGCTGAAACAGAACCCAGAAGAGAAGGAAGAGACTGGGAAACACTGCCATGTGCTTTGCCATGTGACAAAAGAACCAAGGATCACCAGCAGCCAGCCCCAGAATGGCAGTCTTTAGGGAAAAAGCATCACCCTTTTGATGCTTTGATTTGGACATATTTCCAGCCTCAAAACTGAGCAAATACATTCCCATTGTTTAAGCCAAACAATGTCATGGTGTTTACTTGAGCAGCCTAAGACACTAAAACACTTGTCAACTTATGCATGACTAAAAAACCTTAGTATATCCATACAATGGAATATGAAGCGCTAATACATACTGCAACATGGGAAAGTCTTGAAAACCTAATTCTTAGTGAAAAACACCAGTCACAAAAGACCACATCTTGAATGATTCCATTTACATGAAGTTTCTAAATTAAGCAAATCCATAAAAATATAGAGCAGAATAGTGTTTCCCATGGGCTGGGGGTAGTAAGGAATGGGAAATGACTTCTAATGGGTATATATATTTTTTCTGGGTAGATGAAACTGAGCTAAAATTAGATAGTGGTAATGATTGCACAACTCTGAATATACTAAAAACACTGAATTGTATACTTTACAATTTTAAAGCATATAAATTATACCTTGATAAAGCAATTATAAAGATATGCCAATGGTAGAGTCTGGGGTAGACATACAAGTCTTTCATGAAAATACTCTTTTGACAGTGCTATATTTTTGAAAATTCTTATAATGAAATGTCTATAAAGCAAAAGGATTTTTAGTTATACACTTAAATAATTCAAATTTCATTACCATTCATGTGGCCACACCATAGTGTGATTCTGAGCACAGTTCATGGAGTCAAACTACATTAGTTTGAGGATTTCTTGCCTTACTTACTAGCAAAGTCGTCGGGTCAGTCACTTAATCTTAATCTTGTAGTCCTTTTTATTTCACCGGGATTGGTAGTAATGTCCGTCTTTTCATTTCTGATTTTAGTTCTTTGTATCCTCTCTCTCTCTCTCTCTTTCAGTATAGCTAAAGGTTTGTCAATTTTATTGATCTTTTCAAATAACTACCTTTTGGTTTTGTTGATTCTATTTTTTTTCTAGATATTTCCTAACTTCACTTCTGATTTCCTCTTTACCTGTTGTTTTTCTAAGGATATGTTTACTTTGCATGCATTTGTGAATTTTCCATTTCTCCCTAGTTTATTGATTTTTAGCTTCATTCCATTGTAGTCAAGGAATATACATTTTATAGTTTCGATATCTTTGAATTTATTAAGACTTGTTGTGTGACCCAATATATGGTCTATCTTGGAGCATGACCCATGTGCACTTGAGAAGAATGTATATTCTGTTTTTGTTGGTGAAGCGTTGTAATAAATGACTGTTAGATCTGGTTGGTTTAGAGACACATTCAATCTTGTACTTCCTTATTGTTTTTATGACTAGTTGTTATATTACTGAGACTTGTGTATTAAAGTCTCCTACTATTAATGTAGAAACATCAGTTTCTCCCTTCAAATCTGTCAGTATTTTCTTCATATGTTTTGGGGCTCTTCTGTTAGGTGCAAATATATTTATAAATGTGACATCATCCTCTTAAATTGTCCCCTTTATCAGTATGAAATGACTGTCTTTATCCCTTGTCACTGTTTTGATAAAGTTTACTGTATCTTATGTTGCTATAGCCACCCCAACTCTCTTTTGGTTACTACTTGGATGGTATATATTTTTTCCATCCTTTCACTTCAACCTACTTGTAACTTTGAATTTAAGAGGAGTCTCTTGTAGACAGCATATAGTTGGGTCATGCTTTTTTATACATTCTGTCCATATCTGCATTGTGACTGGAGAGTTTAATCTATTTCCATTTAAAGTCACTACTGCAGGATCTTCTTCTGCCATTTTGCTATTTAGCTTTTGTAAACCTTATACCTTTTCTGCCTTTCACTTCCATTAATGCCTACTTTTATATTTATTTGATTTTTTGTGCTGTAACGTATTGTTTGTCTTCTCATTTCTATCTCAATTTATTTTTCATCTATTTTCCTTCTGGTTACCATGAGGTTAAAATTTAAAATCTTAAACATATAAGAATCATATTTAGTATGTGTGTTAGTCAGGGTTCTCTAGGGAAACAGAATCACAGGAAATATCTGTCAATAGTGTGAGATTTTATAAGAGTCTCCTACATGATCGTGGGGATGCACAAGTCCAAGTTTCGCAGGCAGGCTGCAAACCAGGGGCTCTGATGAAAGTCCAATGAAAGGTCCTTGATGAGTTTCTGGGAGAAGCTGGCTGTCCAAAAACAAGCTGGGAAATCCTCTCTGAATGTTGACGTCACTTCCTATTTTAAGGCATTCAACTAATTGGATAAAGCATCACTCATTGCTGATGGCAATCTCCCTGGCTGATGTAGCGTGATCAGCTATCTATGCAGTAAACTCATTGGTAACTAAAGTCTATAAATATCTTGTATTACAATTAGACCAGTGCTTGCTTGACCAAACAACTGGGCACAATTACCTGGCTGAGTTGACCCATTTGCCTAACCATCATAGTATGATACCAACTTAATGTCAGTAGCATTCACATATACTCTTCCTATACCCATCTGTCCCCCACCATTTTTTGTACTTGTTTCCACTTATATCTTTATACATTGTATTCCCAAAAGATATGTTTATTTGTACTTTTTATGCATTGCATTTTAGCATCTGTAGGAAGTAAGAAGTGGAGTTACATACCAAACAATACAACACTGGAATTTATAATTACCCAAATGGTTACCTTACCACAGGCTTTATTTCCAGATGCCTCTTTGAACCATTGTCTAGTGTCTTTTCTTTTCAATCTGAAGAACTCCCTTTAGCATTGCTTGTAGGGCAGATATAGTGGTTATGAAGTCTGTCAAATTTGTTTATCTGAGAATGTCTTAATCACACCTTCATTTCTGAAAGAAAGTCTCATTGCATATAAAATTCTTGGCTGGCTGTTGTTTTCTTTAAGTATTTCAAGCCACTGCCTTCTTGCCTCAGTGGTTTCAAATGCACTATCATCACTCAATCTAATTGGGACTCCCTTATATATAACACGTTGCTCTTCTCTTGCAGCTTTCAGAATTCTCTCCTTGTCCTTTGCATTTAATAGTGTGATCAATGGATGACAGGGTGTAGTATTTTTCTTCAGGTTTATCATGTTTGGTTTTCTCTGGGCTTCTTGGATGTGTAAATTCACATCTTTGCTAAGTTTGGGAAGTTATCTGTTATTATATATTTGGCTATTCCTTCTATCTCTGTCTCTCTCTCTCTTCTTCTGGGACTCCCACAGTGCATATATTGGTGCACTTGATCGTGTCCCAGAGGTGTCTTAAGCTATTTTTCCTTTTAATATTTCTTTTTTCTTTCTGTTCTTCAGCTGACTCATTTCAAGTGTATTGTTTTCAAGTTCACTGATTCTTTTTCTTTTTTTTTTTTTTTTTTTTTTCCAGCTCTAATCTGCTCTCGAAAACCTCTTGGACATTCTTTAAATTTCAATTATTGTGGTCTTCAACTCCAGTAGTTCTGTTTGGTTACTTTTTAAAATTTCTTTCTCTTTATTAAATATCTTATATTGTTTGTTCATGCTTTAGTTCTTTCTCTGTATTTTCCTCCATTTACTTGAGCATTTTTAAGATCATGTTTGTAAAGACTTTGTTCAGCCTGTCTACATTCTTCTCTTCATTGGTGTTTCCTGGAGTTTTTTTTCTTTTTCCTTTGTATGAACAATCATTTCCTGTTTGTCTTTACCTATTCTCACACACTGTACATTTTAATATTTTGAATTTTCTGTGGTTTTGCAACCAGCTGGTGGTAAGACAGATTTTCTTGAGCTTCCTGTCCTATCCTATCCTATCCTGAAGGTCTGCCCAAGGCAGATGCAGTGTGCTGGTGTCTTACTTTGCCAAAGGGCTGTCAATGCAAAGTAACAGAAATCTCTTGGCTTTTATAAGGGGTATTTATTTGGGGTAAAGGCTTACAGTTCCAAGGCCATGAAAAGTCCAAACTGAGGCACCCTCAGAGATGCTTTCTCACCAAAATCAGTTTTTGTTAATCCTGGCATGTTGCCATGTAGTAAATAAAGCAAGATGGCCACTGATCTCTGCCCAGGTCTCAGCCTTCCCCTCTGGCTCTCCCTTTCCTCTTGAGCTCTGTGGGCCAGCTTCTTGAAGCTTCATGCTTAAGTGATCCTATAGTCCTCTCTCTCCTGGCATAGGGCTTGTTTCTTTCTGGGCCTCTTATATCAGTCTTGGCTGCTCTACTCTCTTACCAATTTCAGCTGTAAGCTATCAGGCAATGGCTCATGTCTCCTGTGGCCTCAGCTGTCTGAGCATCATCACATGGAAGGATCAAAAATGGCAGACCTCTCTTCCTGTGTCTGTTTGAGTGAGTGTCCATTTATATTGACCCAGCGAGGTGGCTGAGACTCAACTTGAATCACACTTTAGTGATGTAGTCCACTTAGAAGCCCAGTAGCAGTTTGATATGGTTATGAATTCCAAAAATAGATATTGGATTATGCTTGTAAACTGCTCTCTTCCTCTGGGCATGATTAAGTTATGATTAGAGCTTTGATTGGGCCATGTCAGTAGGATGTTGAGTCCCTGTCCCTTGGTGGGCGGGGACTCAGAGATAGAACTACATGGCAGAGCAGAAGAGTTAGTTGGAGTTTTGATGTTGGAGTTTTAATGCTGGAGCCCGGGGAAGTAAATACACAGATCTTGGTCATGAGGAAGGAGAGAAGGCCCCAAGAAAAAGAGATAAGCCATTCACCTGATAGTCTACAGTGGGCCTTGTGGAGAAAAGCAAGCCTAAGCCCAGAGATAGGCAAGCCCCGGGAAGAGAGGAACCCAGGAAGCCTGAATTCTTGGCAGATGTCAGCAGCCATCTTGCTCCAACATGTGGCAGCAGGCTTTTGTGAGGGAAGTAACTTATGCTATGTGGCCTGGTAACTGTGAGCTTCTACCCCAAATAAATACCCTTTATGAAAGCCAACCAATTTCTGGTATTTCACATCAGCACCCGTTTGGCTGACTAACACAAGCCCTAAAGTGATGTTATCAAGTAATCTAATCAAAGCCCCTCACTGAATTTAATGCAATTAAAGAGAATCCCCCTCAGAGGAATAGATTAGTTTACAAACATAATCTTTCTCTTTTGAGAATTCATAAAATAATCTCAAACTGCCATAACCAACTTTTCCCTGTCTTTCTAGGCTTCTCTGTTGTCCTGGGTTATTGCTTGTTAGTTGTTTGGAGTTTCACTGTTTATATAGGAGTTTGGTTATCCCCTCTGTTTCCTAGGAGACAGACAACTCTCTCCCCGGTGTTTGAAGTCAGCAGGCTTTTTTCTGAACTGTCCACCTCTATGGTTTTTAATTCTCCTTTTATTACCCCAAATTGTTTTTAACTGAAGGGAAAATTCTGGAAGAAGGAGTACACTGAGGATGATTTTCCCAAATCAGACTTTCCCAGACACAACGAGGCCAGGGATCCATGCTGAAGGTATGGACAGCTCCAAATGCCTTGGGGAGGGGATCAGGAAGGTTGCCAAGAGCTTCTCTGATGGATTTCCCAACTCTGAGCTTTCCTGGCCTGCCCAGCAAATGCAACCTTCTAACTAACTGTCTCCTGCAGCCATGAAGAAGTGCTGTAAGTCTCCACTGCCAATGACCCTGTCCTGGGAGGACTGAAACAATGGCTCTTGCCGCTTTTATGCATGGTGTGTTGAAACAATGGCTACTCTCTAGCCAGGGCCCCAGCAATTCAGATTCACTAATCAATGATCACCACTGCCCACAACTGTTCTTGGGGAAGAAAATGTTTACATCCCTTTATATCACCAGTGAGTTACCAGGGGTTGGACCCCACTGTGGCCTGTTGTGAGAGCGGGAGATAGGTGCTCGAGCTGCTTAGCAGAGACAACATATTTCTTTTCCTTACAGTAGTTTATCAGCTTCTTCCTCCTGCTTTCCTTGGATGCTGCACAGTGGTTTCTGGCCTCTAGAGCTTCAAAACAGTTTTTTCAGGCAGTTACTGCTTGTTCAATGGTTGTTTTGGTGGAAGGACTGAATCCTGTAGCTCCCTAGTCCTCCATCACCGCACTGTGAAAATATATTCTTAGACTTGGTACACTAATTGGCACTTTTGAAAGCATATGACAGAATAGGCTTTTAAATAATCCTACATATGTGCCAATGTAAATATAGGCAATGCGAAAACATTTTGGGTAGGCTTATTGATATTCTTAAGAACCAAGTCATAAGAACAGGTTTATTCTAAATATATAAGATAATTCCTAAGGGAATGAAATGAATTAGTTTTAGGAACAGCTCTATAAATTCCTTCCTGTATATGGAGTTGGTAATGGAGGAGGACGTGTACAAATAGTCAGAGTTAACCAGCTTATTCAAAAGCTGGGAAGTAAAATAAATAAAATCTTAAAATTTTTTTCATTATTCACTGACTAGCAATTTTGAACAACAGCAATCAGCCAATTGTTGTTCTGAAATACTCACCAATTTTTTCATTCAACAAGCTTGCCATTTGTACAGATATCCCCTTTATCACAATTTTCCATAACTAGGATTTTTATAAGTTGAATAATGGGAAAAATAGATGTTTCCTTGGACTAGTTATTCTATCCATAATAGATTAAGGCCTAGGCTATAACTACTGAATATGTATCAGGATTACCAAAAACATGCTAATGCATTTGATCAATCTGGTCAGGTATTTTTTTTTAATGCTATATCTTTAGCACATGGGAGGGTTCCTGGTAGGAAATAGGTATACAATGACAAGTGGTTGAAGGAATGAATGTATCAATGATATAAGCTCAAAATATTGACATAGTAAGCATGGTGGCATTTAAATAAATTATCAGGTTAATAATTAAAACTATCAAGTAAAAACATAAAACACATTTCTATGGGATACAACACCCATAAATTTGTCAAGCATTGTGTAATCACGGAGATTTTGTATAAACTTCTCTGCTGTATGTTATTAGTTATCCACTGCTACATATCATCACATTATTGCAGCAAACTTAGTGATTTAAAACAACATGCACTAATCTTATGGTTTCTGTTGATCAGGAGTCTTTCCACAGATTAGCTGGGTCCTCTGTAGGAAATGCTTCCCCATTCACATGCTTATTGGTAGCTTTCAGTTTCTTGTGGTTGTCAGCCTGAGAGCTTCTTTGCTTACAGTTGTCTAGAGTCCATCCTCAGCTCTTAGATATAGTCTGTAGTTCCTTGCCAGGTAGGGTTCCCCAACATGATTGCTTGCTTTCTCCCAGCCAGCAAGGGAGAGAGGGACTCACACAAGACAAGAACTAAGATCTTATGTAAGGTAAGCATGCATCACGCATACATAGCCACCCATATCCTGTCACCTTTGCCAAATTCTATTGGTTAAAAGCAATTCCCAAGAACATAACATGGGGCATTTTTGGAACACTGGAATTGTTCTGCATGATATTGCAACGACAGATACAGGCCATTATACATTTTGTCAAAACCTATAAAACTGTGCAGTGCTACCATAATGTAAACTATAGACCATAGTCAGTAGCAATGCTTCAATATGTGTTCATCAATTGTAATAAATATACCACAATAATGAAAGATGTTAATGGGGAAAAGTGTGGGAGGGGCGAAGGGTGGGGTATATGAGACTCTCCTATATTTTCTATGTAACATTTATGTAATTTAAGGCTTCTTTCAAAATAAAGAAAAATAAAATAAAATTAATTTATTAAAAAAAAGCAATTCACAGGTCCTGTCCATATTCAAGGGGAAGGGATAGAACAAAGTTGTTAGCATCAAGAGTCAAGTATCATGGGGGCCATCTTTAAAGTTTGTCTGCCATGTGAATGTAGGGGTAAACCTAGAGCAGTTTACAAATCCATCTTCCTATACTGAATGTTAGAAAAATAAGAGGGTGTAGTTAGCAATCCTGCTTTTGAAGGAAAACTGGTCATCTCTATCCTGGAAGTTATAGCTTGTCTTAGAGTGAATATTATAAAAGATAGAAAAAGAACATTGTGGTAATTTTGACAGAACTATTGACAAATTTTGAAAGAATTTTTTTGAAAAGCCAAAAAGTAGAATTAGCTGAGATAATTAGCAGCTGAAAGATAGATGATTCTTTTACTTTTTTCAGCCCCTAGTTGACTCATTACTCGAGGGACACAAAGAGATACCCACTGAAAATACAATCGATAGAGTGAGGATGAGAAAGAGTGCAAGATGTTGCCAAGTGAAGATGTTAGGACTTAGCCAAGGCTTGAATTATAAATTAAAGGGGGAAATTGTCCAAGAGAAAAGAGAGGGGAAGTTAGTCAGCGCTAATGGAATAGACTAAAAATGAGTGAAATTAGAGCCTTAGGTAATCTCACACTTTATGGAAGATGCATGTTTTAGTCCCTAGGACTGCTGTAACAAAGTAAAACAAATTGCACAGCTCAAAACAACAGCAACTTACTGTCTCACACTTCTGGAGGCCTGAAGTAAGTAATCTGTAGGGGAATATCCTTCCTTGCCTCTTCCTAGCTTCTGGTGGTTTGCCAACCATCCTTGGGCTTCAAACACATGGCATTATCCCCTTGTCTGTCTATGTGTCCAAATTTCCTCTTTGTATAAGGACACCAGTCATATTGGATCAGGGCTCACCCTAAATTCAGTTTGGCCTCATTTGATGTAATCATAGTTTCAAAGTCCCTATTTCCAAATAAGATT
Source organism: Tolypeutes matacus (assembly GCA_026826555.1). NCBI lineage: Eukaryota > Metazoa > Chordata > Mammalia > Cingulata > Chlamyphoridae > Tolypeutes > Tolypeutes matacus. Next base: position 15,172,937 of record JAKSZT010010858.1, read on the forward strand.
ACATTCATGGGTCCAGAGATGAAGGCTTGAACATATTGCTTTCGTGTTATAGATGTGAACAATTTAGCCTATAACAATGAAGAACATACTTCTGGGAGCCTAAGGTCGTGATTAAAGAAAGTGCCCCTGTTAACATGGGTCTTTGCTGATTAGAGAAGGTGTTGACCCACGGCTGATATGCTGCTCTCACATGAGGGGAAGCTGAAGAGGGAGAGGCAAGGGATGGTTGTCTTCCTCTGTTTATCAATGACATCTCGAAAGAAGATAACTGGCTGTGATATTAAGCCTACTGAAAATTTGGAAGGATTGTGTTTATTAAATCAAGAGATTGAAAACACTTAAAAGGGAAGAAAATATTTTGAGGTGAAAGCAATTTATGCTGTTTGGGGGTATTTATTTAAAATGAGATAAAGGGGAATAATCACTAATCTAAGGCCCCCTAAAGGTAATTAAATTTTAATCAACATAAATAGCAAAAGATTTGTAAACTGAACATTAAATTTTAAGAAAAGACATGTATTGAAATTATAAAAGTAATAAATTTAATATTGAATGACAATAAAACTCAAAATGATTTTTTCTGAACTAGTAATTTCCAAATTCTTAATTAAAAGCTAATAGTTTGAGTCACTGAATATTAAATTAAAAAGAGCAATTCTCTCCCTGGATTAAGTCTTCAGTAGAAAAGACTAGAAAGCAAAGAAGTCATTTTATCTAAACTAATGAATCATAACATAAAATGAGGTATTGGTTAAATAATGAAATGTATGTCTAATGGTCAGAAGAGAATGATTTTTACCATTCTCCCCCTTCTTGAATATTGGACACCCACTGCACTGGACATATCAGCATATATCAAAAAATTTTATAGGAAAAACTCCTTGGTAACAGCTACACTGTGTGATACAACCAATAAACAACTAAAATATAGCTTCAGAAACATTTCTATGCTTAGGAAAATATGCTTGCATAACAATATTGGATAACCATAGGACTGAACAGATATTTTTCCTCAGAATTTCTCTGTATATTCTCAGTATCTTTCTTTCAATGTTGGAAAATTGGAATAGGGCTCTTTATCATAATTATCTCATTATATAATTAAAAGTCCAGCGTCAACTGCAGTGAGCCATTGAACTTACTAGTGTCTGGTATGTATGTATGAATTAATATTTATGTAATACTAACTTGGGAAATAAACAAAAGCTAGACATATGGATTGCAGTCTCTCTTTAACTAATGATGAAACTGATTCATTTTCTGTGATCAATTTTCTATATCATAGTTATACTCTGAAGTTACAAAATTATATATATTACATATATAATATATATATTAATAATGGAAAATTTCCAAATGTCCCTTTTGTCAAAAGTGTGGAAACTGTTCTTTTAATTTTCCATAAAATTTACACAATCACACACAAAAAATGGAGCAATGATTTGTATTTCATTCCCTTTTTGTTTTCACTTAACTTTCAGATGCTGTTAGTTTAAAATATCAGTAGCAACACAATAGCAGCATTGCAAAGCACCTTAATAGTCTATGTAGTCCCTCATATTGAAAAATTTAATGCTGAAATACCATAAGTTAGGATTTCCACTAAGATATCACTACTATGTCCTTCAAGTATTTGCCCAAACATTACCTGCTTAATGAGATATTCACCAAACATACTATTCAGAATGCATCCTGTCCTGGGCATTCCAATTCCCATTATCACACACTTGACTTTTTCATAAAACCTTTCAATTTCTAACATGGAAATTAATTTATTGTGTTTGTTGTCCACCAAATATTCCACCAAAAGATTGTATATAAATGCCACTCAGAAAAATTATTTTGTTCTGTACACTCATATCCCAGGTCCCAAGACAATACCTGGCACAAAATATGTGCTCAATAAATGTTTATTGAATAAATTAAAAATAGAAAAGCCCAGGAAGTTCCAATAAGCTCATCATCTAACAGAAATCTAATTAGTAGACATCCTCCACACTTGAGGAGACACTGTAGGATTTATTATTTTTAGGGGAAAGAAATCATACATTTGTATCATGAGGTGAGGTCTTCTTCAGACAAATTGGAAAGAGGACCAAAGAAATTGGCTTTTGGCTTTTTCTAGGGATTTATTCTCAAGTCAAAGATTGAAATAGAACCTTGTTTATGCCAGTGTTAAACTACAGCAAAGTTAAGGATTCTGGTTGTGTCTCATATTTTAGTGAGTCTTCTAAACATTAGCATTATTTTCTGTTACTCCAAATTTGCATAAATGAGACATAGAATAATGGGAGACAGGTGTGAGAGGAAGAGCTGGAATCAAGTTATTTACCCAGCATAAGGTAGTCCTATTAACAAAGGCAAAAACAGCAGCAAAATCTCGGAGTACTTGAATACTTCTCCAGTCCTCCCCCAGAAGATTTATGTAGAGAAACAAAGCAAAGAAAATAACACTTTTTTGGAAAGTGTGGGTTTGATACCCGACCTGTTTGACCTAAGCTGGTTCCCACATAGAGCTTCTTCATCAAAGTTCTTATTGGTTGGAATGGTCAAGAACTAAAGCAGGTTGAAAGATTATTTGACCTGTTTCAATCCCAAACTGAAAATACAGGACTTCTCACTCTATTGAGAAAAATAGGCTGAATAAACACATAGGCAGAAAGAATTATAAAAACAGCACATGTGGTGATCGTGTCCCAGAGACTCTAGAGCAGAGTTGGCTTACATCACACTCTAGCCCTTTCTTGGCCTCCTTCACACCTACACAACTATCTTTCCAGACTTGTTGGAGAAAAAGCAAGCCATCTCGATTTCTACCAGAGCAGCACACTTTTCATGTTCATGTTCTCATTAAAGTGAGAATAGGACCTATGTAGGTGCTTGCTCTTTAGTCAGTTCAAAAGCTCTAGCACCAAGGTGGTGGTATATTTGAGTAACAGCAATTTTCTTCCCTAGAAAAGTGTGGCATTTTGAGATTATTTTATGAATCCCCAAAAGAAAAAGATTATATTTGTGAACTAATCCATTCCTGTGGGTTTGAGACACTTTCAACTGGACTATGTCAGTGAGGCATGACTCAGGTTTAGTCTGCCCCTTTGATGGGTCTGATAAAAATGTAGGCACAGAGAGAGGGACTTATACATAGGAAAAAGAAGCTGCCATTTTTGATCCTGCCATGTGAGAGAGGACCAGAAGATCATTTAAGCATGAAGCCACCGCCCCCCCACCCCAGAGGGCTCAAGGATCTGAGCTTCAAGGAGACATGAGCCATATATCTAATAGCTTGCAGCTGAACTAGGAAAGAATGTGGAGTAGCCAAGACTAATAGAGGAGACCTGGAAAGAGATAAGCCGTATGCCTGGTTGCCCTCAGCTGAGCTCAAATCTCAGCAGAGATCAGTGGCCTTCTTGCTTCACCATGTGGCAGCTGCCGTTGGTGAGAAAGCACCACTCATGGTGCCTCAATTTGGACTTTTCACAGCCTGGGAACTGTAAGTTTTATCCCCAAATAACTCTCCTTTATGAAAGCCAACCCATTTCTGGTATGTTGTATTGGCAGCCCTTTGGCAAACTAAAACAGAAGGGAATAAGGCACCATCCCAAAATCCTCAAGACTAGGGAATGAACAATGGACTAAAGTAGACTTATCTACTATAGACATTATTATTCTAGCAATGGAAGAACTTTTATCACTGATATAAAGGCAGTGGCCACCACAGGTTCTGAGGGGAAGGAGAGGGAAGAATAGGTGTAATATGAGGGCATTTTCCGGACATTGTTATTGTCCTGCATGACATTGCAATGACGGATACAGGCCATTATGTATTTTGTCATAACCTAGTAAATGGTGTGGGACAGAGTGTAAACTATAGTCCACAGTTAGTAGCAATTTGCTTCAATACGTGTTCATCAATATGTTCATCAATTGTAATAAATGTACCAAACTAATGAAGGATGTTGTTAATGTAAGAAAGTATGGGAAGGGAGGGGTTAGGGCATATGGGAATCCCTATATTTTTTTATGTAACATTTATGTAATCTAAAGCTTCTTTAAAAAAAAAAAAATTTAAACAGGAGAGAATAAGGAGGACAGGAAGTGATTGGAAGTTATTTAATTGCCTCCCCAGTGCTGGATTCGGATCTTGTCTCAATGATTTCACATCTGATTTTATATATTTCACATTAACTATAATTTTTCTCATTTATAAATAAGTATTCACTAATTGAAATGTAATGATAGTTTTAATTTTATATATTAAAATAATTTGATTACTTAAATGAATAAACTACATCTAGGTTGGAAGTATTTGGGGAATCTTTCCGTGCCTTCAAATGGAGAAGGTGTATTTGCAAATATGATATCTTCACATGGAATTTAATATTTTACATAATTACATTATTTCAGTTAAAGAGGAAAAAGAGGAAAATCATAAATCACTATTCCACTTAGATTTTATCATATTGCATTATTTCTTATTAATTAAAACCCTATATCTTAATTGCAAACCATGCCTTTCAAATTATAATTTCAAGGTAAGTGAAAATTTTACAAATTTTATTTATTGATAAGTACAATTGACAAAAGAAAGGTAAGCAATTAAACATAATTAGATCTTTAAAATAGAGAAGCAATAAAATCCCAATTAAATATATATCTTTTTTTTTGTCAACTCTAATTGACATTGGTTTTTTCCAGATTTAGTCCTGGGTATCTACCAAATATGGACAAATATCATTGTAATAATTATCATTGATAAAGAACTCACTAAGCAAATGACATTGTCAGGCTAGTCCCTGGAAATGCAATCTCACAAAACACAAGCTTGTGTGCAAACTTGGATTTTTATGAGAAAAAATGTGTTAAATAGTTTTGAAAAATATAGTAAAGTATGGTGGGTAAAGTAAAATATGGACCCAAACCACGAATATCCTTATTTTCTGAATATAAATATTAATGGCAAATCTATCTTTAATAAATACTTGAATTTGAAAACACAGAAGGGTTAATTCTCTCTGATAAGGACTCTGGCCCAACAGGAGTTAGAGCTCACCTCATTGCCACATGCAGAAATTTGGGGGAGAAATTCCATTTTAAAAAATTATCTCCACTTTCACAAGTCAAAGTGACTTTACAAGTATTTCCTTTCTGACTCTGCACCAATAAAACCCACTTATTTTTGGAGGGGTTTGGAGGTCTAAGAATTTCACTGGGGGTTGAAATATCACCAGCTATTTTTCCCTATGTTTCTGGTTTCTTTCTTTGGCAATAAAAACCTGAATGAGTTGATAATTTTTTTTAATATACTTTAGACTTGATATTTTAGTAAGGGAGATAAAAAAGATAACAAGTCATGGTCTTTGCATTTAGATTCCACCCTTTAGGTTTTTGATTCTTCACTACATGGATGGTATTCTATCTATCCTCTTGCTTTGGCTTCTCTGCTTTCTTCTTGGACTCTGTTTCTGAAGGGCCATGTATCAGGGCAGGATTATTGCTGCTTCTTTCTTCCAGGCTCTTGACTTTGCAATGCAGGTAGTTTTCTCTGCTCTGGCAAGGAGTTCATAGCATTCCTCCAGTATAGGGGTTAGCAGGATTTTTTTCTGCAAATGGCCAGATAGTAAATGCTTAATCCTCTGTGGGCTGTATGGTTTCTGTCACAACTACTCAACTCTGGCATAGTAGTACCCAAAGAGCCATAGACAGCATGTAAAATAATGTGTGTGACTGTGTTTCAATAAAACTTTATTTACAAAAATAGGTAGCAGGCTTGATTTGGCCCTCTGTTCAGTCTTCAGTGTAGAGTATTTGACTTTTTCCATTCTGCACGTGCATGGTCATCTAAATATCAGCCATACTAGAAAGTGGATGACAAGTATGAAGAATACCTTTGCTTTCAAATGTCTTCTTTATGAAACTCTCTTATTTCTAGGGAAAAATAAGATTCTAATTATGAGTTTGTCTTTTTAAGAACAGAAGGTGAATTCTAGGCAATAAAACATTTATCCCAGCCTGACTGGCGGTTAAAGGAGTACATTCTTTTGTTAGTTTGTTTCGTTTGGTTCATTTGCACTAAAATCAGAGTTCCTCAATTTCTTGAAACTTGAGCAAAAGCTGATAAAAATTCTGCCATTCTATTGAATTTGATAGTTTCTACATTTGTCATGCTTATTGAGATCCTTTTCATGTTTTAGTTATTATATATGCTTTTGAAATATAGTTGGATGGTTACATAAGTTAAAAAATAAGACTAAATATAAAAATTAATGATTTTAACACAATATAAAATGATATAAAACATTCAGCTAATAGTTTACTAAGGTTTTCTTAAATTTACAATTTCCAAAATCCCAATTTTGTATTTTTTCGAATGGTGTTAAAGTCATAAATCTGCTTGCTCATCTTCCTGAAACTGAAATTATTAGACATAAAAGTAACTCTGGGTTTTCCTGAGCATATCATAAAATTAGACTTGAAAAATTTACTTTAACACCCTGTTTGAATTGACGTGTGACTCTCTATTGTAGGAGCTAACTGAGGACAAAAGAAGTAGGAAGAAATTATAAAATCTTGGAACTTTTCTATCTTGCTCTTTAAAGCTCCAGCCTAGGTGGGCTAACATGTCCTGAATTGAAATTTAAACAAATCAAGTGCTTTGGTACCACATAACAGAAATTAATAATTTCCTATGTGGAAACCGGAAATATTTTACTGTTCCATGCTCCTTCTTGATTCAGAAAATTCCAAACATTTTGGATTGTCAGTTTTAGTGCATGTCTTTCCACTGCCCACCCCCCTTCAAAGTCTTGTCTCCTGCCCCAAGTCATCAAATAAAAAACCTTCCAGTTTTCAACTTCTGTATTCACTGGGATTATTTAATTGCAATTGAGTGGAGCTTAATTAAAATTAGGTTAAGCAAATAGTAACTGGGGACTCATGATACTGAAAGGTCAGGGATACAGGTGATTTTATGCATAGTCAGATACCAGGATTCTGATGATACCAACAAAACACTGTATATATTTCACAGAGTTCCTGAATCATGTACAAATACTTTCAGTTACAAATAAAAGAATATTCACCCTGCAGAAGTTTAATCACTAAAGACATAACACGTGACATCTCATGTGACAGCAAGAAGACCAAAGGCAATAGGCCAATGTCATCTTTGCTATTTTTCTCGTGATATCAAGATGGAAGCCATTTTCTGGGTATTACATCCATAGTACAAGAGAAAAGAAGTTGAGGTAGAAAATGTCCAATGGTGTATTTCTGTATAATGAGAATGAAAAGCTTTCTCAGAATTTCCCTAATAATAATATATTAATATCTAGTTTGCTAGAAATATGTCATACAGCTTTACATAATGATCGGTGACATTATGAAAGGAGTTATTTGGCTTTTCAACCTCTGTAAAGGTAGAGGGAGCTTGGGCATGGGTGATCAATTAGCCAATTAACAGTGTTTATCACAGCCTCTAAGAGTATGGTAGACTAGACAGACATTGTCATCCAAAGACTGCATCCTAACAGATGAGGTGGAAAGAGAGATTCCTCCTTAACAAGTCTGTCAGAGAAAAAGACCAGTAGGAAGTTTATTTAATAGAGCTTGTTTCACTTGTGTACCTCTAAACCAATCACTATACTCAGAAGGATGGAATACACTGATGAGGGTGAGCCTAAGTTCAGCTCCAAAAGAATCATATCAAATTATTTCTGTGTAGGACAGAAGGATCCTGCCACCTAAAATAAGAGGAAGGGTACAATGTTGTATTAGTCTTTTTACATTGTATAACAAAATAAAAATTTAGCAACTTAAAATAACACCCATAAATTATTCCACATTTTCCAGGGGTCAGGAATTCAAAACTTAGCTGATTCTTCTGTACAGGGTCTCAAAAGACCACAACCAAGGTATTTTCTGAGATTTCTCTCTCATCTAAGGCTCAGAGTCCTCTTAGAGGGTCACATGGTGGTTGGCAGAATTCACTTCCTTACAGTTGTTCAAGAGTATGGTTGGATTGCTTCTTCAAGGACAGCAGGAGAGGGTTGTTTCTGATATGTTGACTCAGGATAATCTTCCCTTTGAGTAACTCAAAAGCAACTGATTAGGAAACTTAATTATATCTGCAAAAAGGCCTTCACCTTTGCCATATTCTGTTGCCCAAATGGGAATGGTATCCATCATCATAAAACCAGCCTACACTCAAGTGGACAGGACTACACAGGACATTTATATCAAATGGTGGGATTCCAAGGGACCCTTTTACAATTCTGTCTACCACACAGGGTCCTCCTGTGAATATTAACAAATCATTCAAGTATCATGAATGAAAAAGATCAACCCTTTACATTGATCAGTTTAAGTAAAATTGAATTTATATGACAATCTAGTCCACTTCATCATTTTTAAATGTCATAGAAAATTTAGAAAATTTTCTCAGAGTATAATTTTTCCACATTACTTTGTCTTTTATTTTACTTTTTTTACTTTAAGCCTAAATGGAAAAGGACAAAGAAATGTTAGTTGATTTTTACTTGATATTTTTTGTATAACTGGCATTTCTTATGTTGATTAAACAGATTTTGTATCATAATTAGTAACAGTCTATTTGTGCCTAAGGGATAGTGAAATTGTCACAGTGGTATGAATTTCAATGTGAAAAAAATGTAAGCTAATGTGATTAAATATGATGTTTTCTCTAATCAGGAATAAGCTCAGAAATAATGCATATGGTGAAAAATATAAAATCTAAAAAATAGAAGAAACTTTTAAATTTAACCATCTCAGAGCAAAATATACCTATTCTAATTTTATTTTTAAAAGATCACTGTTGAAATAAGCATAGACATCTAAACAAAATATTTATTTAACAACAGTTCATAATATCATACAACATCATGTTACAAAGATACTAAAGAAAATAAGTAAACTATATTGAAGGAGAACTTTAAGTCCAATGTTAAGTCCATAGGAATTTGGTGAGGGAAATCCCTGAAAGCAGGATTTGCATCCTATCAAAGGGTTTAAAGTGTCCCAATTGATATATGTAGTTCTTCTCTAATATAAGCCAGTTAAAAAATGATAATGTAGATCATTTAATAACCTTAGCTAGAATTCCCTCATATTGGCAAAAAGTCATCTCTGACAATCTAGTAAAAATTTACATGTGATTAGAAGCAATGATTTGCATTTTCTTCTGAACACTTATTTTTAACTTGTCAAATCCTGCTCTTACAGGCCCAGTAAGCTAGTAAGGAGCATAAGAAATGTCACAATAAAGGAAACGGATTGACCTGAATATGAGCAATTAACAGTGACGAAGCAAGGGCCCCAAAGGACTTTTTAACATCTGCAACAAATAAGCCAAAAAAAGTTATGGAAGAGTTAAAAATTTCTAATTGATAAAATTCACGGAAAAGAAAGTATTTAAAGTGTATCAACCCCTAAAATAAAATTAAAATAAAAAAAAAAATTCTTCCACAAAATAAAGCTAGAACTTCTTCCATATATTATATTCAGCAGAGTTCATGAGAGCTTAATCCTTTCTGCTGTGTTAGGCCATTCACTCACTTTCATTTCAAGTCATATTCCTTTAACTGATGTGGAATTTACATATGCCTCATTCAAATGTGTCATTAAGATGCAGGCTATGTTACAGGGTTTGGAAATGATCTTTAGACATCTGTCTCTGGAACACTTAAGGAGCTAGCTCCTCAAAACAGACCCTCGGCATTTCTCATCAGAATACGTCCCTGATGCTCAGCATTTACATAAGGAATAACTTAAGAGCAGAATTTTAATATTGTGTGGGTGAGGTCAGTTGTATCAAGTTTATGGCAGCAATAGAACACACATCCAGGAACTCTTGGGAACAATGTTCCTATTTTGCCTTGTGATAGCTACCAAGAAACACATTCAGAAAAGAGAGAAAAAGAGAATGAAAGCTGCTTTAATCTAAAACCTTGATACAGGAGTATTTGATTAGGGTCCTATCACGACCACCCTTATCTGCCTGATCTGGCTGGGAGGGAAAGAAGAGGTGAACTGTGGAGGAAAGAAAGCAGGATTTAAAATGTCTGAAAATTGCCTTCTAAATAATTATAATTTTCAAATAGGTTAACTCACTTATGAATTATGGATGCAAAGGAGTCTGTGCATTTGTGTGCTGAATTATTGATTTCAAGTAAAAGAGAAGCTGGCATATTTGCCTAAAAAAACTGGTGATTAAACACCCTGGAGTTGTTCTTATGTCCTGTATTAGTTTTCTATTGCTGATGTAACAAGTTACTACAAACTTAGTGGCTTAAAACAACACCCAAGTATTATCTCCCAGTTCAGTCCATCAGATGTCCATGTGGGCTCAACTGGGTTCTCTGCTTGGGGTCTCACAAAGCTGCAATCACAGTGTCAGCTGGGCTGGCCTCCTCATACCTGGAGGCTATGGGAGGAGAGTCATCTTCCAAATTCATTCAGATTTTTGGCAGAATTCACTTCCTTACCATTGTAGGACAGAAGTCCCTGTTTGCTTGGGGTTGTTAGACAAGAGCTGCTGGCATTCCTTCTCATGCAGCCTTTTCATCTTCACATCCAGCAATAGCCTAGGAAATTCTTCTCAAGCCTGAAATCTCCTTGACTTCTTTGGCCATTGACTGAAGAAAGCTCTCTTCTTTTAAGGACTCGTGGATTAGATCAGGGCCACTTAGAAAATTGTACTGTCTTACAGTCAACTGTGCCATGTAACCTAATATAATCATAAGAGAGACATTTTCATATCCACAGGCTCTGGGGACTACAGCTGAACATCATTGGGAATTGTATTCGTCAGCCAAAGGGGTGCCGATGCAAAATACCAAGGGTATTTATTTGGGGTAGTAGCTTACAGTTACCAGGCCATAAAGCATAAGTTACTTTCCTCACCAAAGTCTGTTGCCCTGTGTTGACAACACATAATGATGGGTGATATCTGTGAGGATTCAGCCTCTCTGTTCCTCTCTGAAGGCTCTGTGGTCCCAGCTTCTTCCAATATCAGCTGTAAGCTGGCATAAATCTCATCCCTCTCCCGGGGCTCATTTCTCTCCGGGCTCAGCTGTTCAGAGCTCGGGTCCCTGCAGCTGCCAACTATCAGGCCAACGGCTCATCTCTCTTCCCCAGGCCTTTGCCGTGTCTAATAGAGCCTTTTCTGTTTCCTCACGTATCTGCTTCTCTGCATTCTTCTCCTGAATGTTTATTTTCTGGGGCTCCAGCTCAAAAACTCCCTTGCATTCTCCTTGGCTCTTTCATCTTCCCCAGGCTCTGCATCAAAACTTCAACCTCCCTTCTCTGCACTGCAGTTTCTCTGTGAGTCCCCACCTACCAAGGAGGCAGGGACTCAACGTCCTACTGACCTGACCCAGTCAAAGCCTTAATCATTATTTAATGAATTAAAAGTGAAACCTCTGAATCCAATATAATCTAATATACCCAGAGGAAGAGACAAGTTCACAAACATAACCCAATATCTGTTTTTAGAATTCGTAAATAATGCCAAACTGCTACAGGGATCATTTTAGAAATTCTGCCTGCCACATCCCTGTTCAAGGAATCAGTGGCACTCAGCAACAGCTCTCCTATTCCATAGGCTGCCTACTTACCATTTTCCTCATAGTCAGCAAGTGTTAGAGCTGTCTTATCAGCTAGTGGATCCCTTTCTACCAATATCCCATCCCAGTGCTCTGTCGGTGAAAGTTTTAGCAATTGCACTACTACAATATGCATTACAGCTGTTTAGAGTACATCTGTCATCAGTGAGGGGATCCTTTTTGCTGGTTGGTCAGTGAATGTTCTAGCAATAAAATCTCTTTTTATGGTTTGCTTCTTAAGACATGTTCTTATATGAAGGGCTTCACTGAAAACAGAGTTTGGATTTAAGATTGAATGCTGAGATTTTATTGGGAAGTGTTCTCAAGAGATGCACCTGTGAGAAGAAAGGAAGCTGGGATTGTGTAGAGGGTGAAGTTGGTCCACAATGTGGCTGCAAATGAGGTCCCAGTTAATCCTGCAGCAAGTTCTGGAGGTGGTATGTTCATTCAAAAGCATGATTGCCAGGTCTTTGTATCCCCTCATCAGCCAGTCCTGGGATGTAATTCCCTGCCTCAGTGAGCAATTCCTAGTGACGGATCAGCTGGGAAACAACAGCAGCTGAACAGACAGAACACGACAGTATGTACTAAAGTACCCTTAAAAAGGAGAAATTATCTTTTCTGCTCAACTGGAAGTAAGGTTCCTGAGTTCTTTTCCAAATTCTATAAGATGCCTCTAAGACAAAATATTCTCGATATTAAAATAGTTACTTTATAGGACAACTATGTATTACACTTGGTTGCCATCAGGATAGACAAAGCCCAAATAATTAATGACATCATAATTTTAAAATATTATATCCTTCCTGGTAAGAATCTAGATTTAAATACTCTACCTTTTACTACTAAATAGTAAATTTTTTTCTCCTATTCCCACTTACAAAACTAAATCAATACCACTTTCCAGTAGAATTGTTGTTTAATATTTAAAATAGTTGGGACCAAATGACTTAGTAAAGGAAAGACTCTCAGTGTAGAAACCTGATCTTTAGCCCTTTCTCTTCAGAGTGACATTAAAGAGGTCATTAACCTTATCCCTTTACTCATTTTTTTAAATGAAAATATTGGAATAGTTAATCTTTAATGTTCTTTCCAAGCCAGAAACCATAAGCTAGATCATTGAATTTATTCCCTTTGTGAAAAATTCTTCTTCCTTGAGCTTATATTTCACAATCTGCTTTCCCCACTTGTCACGTTCCCCATTTGAGCAGCCTTGACTTGAAATATAAGGCCACCCCCGTACCAGCTGTTCTGCTCTGCCAAGCTGTCCACTCACCACTCTACCACCGAGTGTGCATATGTGTGTGTGTGTTATTGCATATCCTGGCAATAGAAATTCACAGCATTTTTTCATTTAAAAAATTGCCCATATGTATGAACTAGCACCTCAAGAAGCCATAGGTGGCCATTAAATAAAAAAGAAAATTTCATTTCTAAAGTGATTCTTTGGGATTCTAAGAATTTTCCTCCTATCTATAACTTACTAATTTTGCAGGAATTCACTGACTCCCAAAGGAAGGGCTTGCATTGGCTCTATGGGCAACATTCCAGCCTGGGAGAGGTCAACACGCCTTCGCGGAGGTATGTGCCTGTCTCTGTCTTGCGCCCTTCCCAATCACTTCAATGACTTGTTGTTTTCTCTTATTATAGGTCATGCACAATGATGACTGGAAAAATACAGTTAAAGAAGAAATCATTTGAACACTGGTAACACTTCAATCTATTTTAATTGTATTTATAATGCTTTGACATCCATTGAGGTTTAGATTGTGCCATCAAATACCTGAGTCATTTGAGACATTGAACTTTTAATTTGGAGATAGGTTTATTGTTTCAAGAAGTGGCTCTGTGATAAGATTAAGAAATATAGTTTAAACAAATATAGATAGGAAATGTCCAAGACAGAACATAATGCCTATATCTGAGGGGATTTGACAGAGATTTAACCATGTTATTTATTTGAGTGGCAATATATCATAATTGATAAGACCACAAACTTTAGAATCAGAGAATATTGGCTTCACATGCTGACGTTGACGCTTTCAAGATATCTGACTTTGGGCAAATTGCTTAACTTTGCCATGTGATTTCCACATTTATGAAAAGAAAAAATTATATTTCTTATGTTTCTTAAAAATTTCTTAAATTTTTGTTATGCTATTTGTAAATCTTTTTTATACAGCTCAGGAAATAAAGAGTGATAAAAATATATGATTTTTGTCAAAACAATAATCATTAGAAAGCCTAACGCTGATCCATCACTTGCTAGGTGCCAGGTACTGTTCTTAGCACTTCAGAAATATTGTCTCCATTATTTCTCACAAGATTTCTGTGAAACAGGTACCTCCATTTTTCAAGCTAGAAAAGTAAAGAACAGAGAAATTCAGTAACTTGCCCATAATGAAGCAGCTGGTAAGTGGTGAAGCTCGGATTTGAATCCAGAAGTCTGGCTCCAAAGTCTGTGCCCTTCACCACTAGACCAAATAGGTGAAAATGTTGAATCATTTTTATTAGCTTCATACTGAAAGGTAAGCATAACTCATTTAAGGTCAAAAGGTATTACCTAGTAAATGCTGTTTAAGTTTATCCACTTAGATGACTACATATGATCTGTGCAAAGATTGATTTGTGATTGGCTAATTAATTTTATCATCTGCTTTGAGAGTGTTAAAAATGTAAATGTTTAGGTAATGTGAATTTTTGATGGGCAATTATTATGCTAATGCACAATTTTATAAAGAATATATTTGCATTATCATCAAGTCCATCTTATTAAAGCCCACATTAATAAAGAGTTGAAAGCCAAATTCTAACTTCAGGGTATATACTCAATTCAATGGACTTCTGGGATTTTGGTTGTGGTCCAAGGTCCACGCACTTGTTTCTGGTAATTATACCTTGACTTTCCTTTAGGGAACAACTTCTACTTACTCTAAGTATGGGTGGTTTAGGGGGTTGAGCCTATCCTGTTGACATGAAAGTGGACCTGCCACCCATATAGTATCAAACAACATATTCCTTATTCCCCTACTTCCTACCATCCTCCTGTCCAAAAGACACGGTAATTGATTAAGGGATAAGCCTAAGACCCAATCCAAGCAGTGAGACATGATGCCAGGACATTTTATTGAAATTTTTAAGAAAGATGCATTTATTTTTCTTTCTGTAGTTACCAAAGTGAAAAGATGTGTGCTGGCAGATTTGGGAGGCTACTCTTCGAGATGAAAGCTAGTGGCAAGAAAAATAATTAGATGAATCTTGGTGACCTTGCATGCACTTTACAAATGATTCTTAAGGGATACATGAGCAAATGATTAAATGAAAGAATATTCTGAGGTTTCAGGTACCATATTTACAGATGCGAGATCAGGAAAGAAAAGAGAATTATGATGGTGGGATATTTCAGTACCTAGAATAAAGGAATTATGTTTTTATAACTTCAATGACATATTAAATGTCATGAGCTTAATTTATTGTATAGTAGTCACCCACAAAGAATAAGTTCCAATCTGCCTTGGTAACCATTATTTAGAAAAACAATGCTTTACTTATTTATTGCCATAAAGACACATACTGATACACATATTTCTGAAGTTTATTTTACCTAAGAAAATGCTGAGTTCAATGCATTGTCTGACACTTTCTAAATATGGTTTAAATTATCATCTAAAGCATAACATTGTGAAATTCATAATAACAACATCAGGAATATAATACATTGTAGAAAGATAATTTTGTTCATCTACCAATGAAAGATAATAAAAATGAAATTAAAAGAATTTAAAATATTTTATTGCATTACCTGTGGGATAATTTACTTTAGCAAAAGAGAGCAAGAACATCCTGAAATGAAATACAATTTTCATATAATTATGCTTATTAAATACTGCAACAATTTTTATATTAAAGTAATACTTTTTAATGAAATCTGTGTATGCAAGTTGGGGGAAAATGTCTACTAAAATTGAACATATTTCTATTTCAAAGAGAAAAAAATACTTCCATCTCAATGATTTGTCTTACCGTTTTCACCTCTGTATTAGTTAGTCAAAGGGGTGCTGATGCAAAGTACCAGAAATAAAGGGTATTTATTTGGTGTAATAGCTTACGGTTACAAGGCACTAAAGAGACCACCTCAAGGCTGTTTTCTCACTAAAGTCTGTTGTCACGTGTTGAAGAAAGATGGTGGACGATCTCTGCTTGGCCTCTTGGGCCTTATCAGCTGTTCAGCTGCTCTGTTCTCTTCAGCTGCAAATTATCAAGTAAACAGCTCATCTCTCTTTCTGGGGCTTTAGCTGTTTGAGCCTTCTCCTTTCTGTCACATGGCAGGACCAAAAGACCAAGTTCTCTCTTCTTTTGTGTCTATGGAGGTCTCTCTCTTCCTGTGTCTTCTTCTGTGTGTCTTCTTGAGTGAGTATCCATTTATATCAGTCCACCAAGGGGACGAGTACTCAACCCTGAGTCACACCCTACTGATGTGGTCAAATCAAAGCCCTAATGTTAACATAAACTAATCAAAGACACCTCAGCTGAATCTAATACAATCAAAGGGTATCACACCCAGAGGAACAGGCCAGTTTACAAACATAATCAAATATCTTTTTTTGGAATTCATAAATAACATCATAAATAATCTCCTTAGTACAGTGAGGTGGCTGCAACATTCTCCCTAATCTTTGGCAGACAGGCCCAATGTCCTCAGAACAGCGAGGTGGTGACCTGGCCTTCCCTAATCAATGGGGAACAAGCCCACCCCTCACAGAGTAATGGGATGTTGACCTCACTCTCCCCAACCTATGGGGAACAGGCCTACCCCTCTCAGAGCACTAAGGTGGTGACCTCACTCTCCCCAACACTTGAGGAATGTGCTCCACCCACTCTGTAGCCTGGGGCAGCAAAACTTTTCCTGAACAGCAGGCTGGAACATCCACCTTCTTCAAATGCGGGGGTAAACTCCCTCTCTCTATACACATGGATAAGGTTCCTCTCTTGGCCCAAGGAGATGTCTTAATTCCAGACTTCAGCTTCCATGATTTTCCTCTTAAAGCCATTTTCCCTTCCATCTCTCCCCTCCATGTCCCTTTTATTCCTGGCTTACAGTGGTTTTGTTGAGAGATCTTGCAAAACGTTTGTTGGTTTAGCATGCAGAAGCAGGGGTCTAAGCCATCAGAGAGTTAACACCTTTCACAAATCTTTCCTGGATAACTGCATTTTCAACCCTGACTTACAAGTTCCAAGTTTAGTTAATTCCTCAAATGGTGCACTATTGCCTGTGGGATTGATTTCCAGAGGCTTGGAAATTCCGTAATCAGTTTCTTGTTTCTTTGTGCCCAACAATTCAGTTCTCAGCTTATCTCTTTCCTCTAATATTTTGTTATAAGCTGCAAGGAGAAGCCAGGCCACATGACCCTAGTTTATTTTGGAAAGCTTTTCAGCGATAGTCCAGGATCACTATTTTCAAATTCTTCTTTCCATATAACATCAGCAGTTAATCTTGCTAAGTTCTCTGCAACTTTAAAACACAGATTGCCTTTCCTCCATTTTCTGATAATAGTTTCATCATTTACTTCTAAGTACTCATCAAAAGTCTCTTTAATGTCCAAATTCCTACCAACAATCTCTTCAAAGGAATCTAGGTCTTTTCTATCAAGCATCTCACAATTCCTCCAAAAAATACCCCTTGCCCATTTATAAAATCATTCCAACATTTTTGGTAATTGCAAAAGCATGACCCCACTCTCAGTACCAAATTCTGTATTAGTCAGCCAAAGGGGTGCTGATGCAAAGTACCAGAAGTCTGTTGGCTTTTATAAAGGCTGTTTTCTCACCAAAATCTGTTGTCAAGTGTTGAAGCAAGATGGAAGACAATTTCTGCCTGGTCTCTCAGGTCTTATCAGTTGTTCAGCTGCTCTATTCTCTTTGGCTGAAAACTATCAGGTAAATGGCTCATCTCTCTTCCCGGGGCTTTAGTTATTTGAGCCTTCTCTTTTCTGTCACATGGCAGGACCGAAATGACCAAGTTCTCTCCTCTTCTGTGTCTATGGAATTCTCTCTCTTCCTGTGTCTTCTTCTGTGTCTTCTTGAGTGAGTGTCTGTTTATATCAGCCCATCAAGAGGGTGGGGGACTCAACCCTAAGTCACACCCTACTGACATGGTCGAGTTATAGCCCTAATCTTAACATACTCTAATCAAGGTCAGCTGAATCTAATTCAATCAAAAGGTATCACACCCAGAAAAACATACCAGTTTACTAACATAATCCTTCTTTTTTAGAATTCATAAACTGCTAAACCCTCCTACACTCTACTCCTCACAGCTGAGTTCCCTGAGTCACAAACAGAACCTCAGGTCCATATGAAGCTTCTGGTCACTTTTGCCCATTAGCAGGAAGAATTAGAAGACTGTGGTCATACTGGGATTAAGAGACCAAGGATCTGTCAACTTTGCTGCTTTATCTGGTCTGGCCCAGTTCTCTAATGCTAGAAACTATCTTCTGCTTTGCCATGGAAGGAAACTCTTCTTCGCCATCTATTATGCCAATTCTAGGCAATTGGTCTTGCTTTCTTATTTGTTATCAAGTCTCTGGCTTAAAAACCTGCTAAATAGCCAAGTTCCCTACATTGAATTTATTAGTGCATCTAGAATATAATCATCTATCTTTGATTCTTAATATTTCTTTTCTTACAGAATACCATTTATCTTAGTAATTTTATTCAGTCCTTTGTTTGAGCTGGTTGCTGTGCCAAGAAAAACATGGATAGTAATTAAAATAAGTGTAAATTATTTCTGTTTTCAATATTTTTTGTGGGGAACAAAAACATAGTATAAAATGAGAAGTCTTATACAAGGAGAAGGACAGATGAAAGTATCCAACATGGCTCTGTCTTCCATACTCAATCTATAAATTCATTCAACAACCTGGCAACCAGAGAGGATTAATTATGTTTGTAGAAGAGAGTTCTGTAAAGCTCAATAATACAAAAATAATAGTATGGAATATAAAGTTTGAAGGAGGAGAAGAGGTAAGTAAGGTAGAAATATAAGGATGTTAAATAATTCATCTAATGTAGAGGCAAGTCAAGAGACAATGTATAAAGTTGATGATTAAGGAAATAGAAGTCCAAGCATGTAAACTAGATCTACATATTTAATGCAGAGAGGAACTCACGGTAAAAAGTGTTACTTCAGATAGCAAAGGATATGTCAGAAAGAGTCAGTTTATGTGAAGGTGAATTCTCATCTTTCAAACATAGAGACACAGATTTAAGCATATAATTTAAAGTCTAGAAGAGAACCACTAGAAAAAGATACAATAGAAATGTTTGCAAGTGAAATCCTCTGAAGGAAGGAAAGGAGACTTTATGCTTTATTATTTGCTATCCTTCTCTAGTGTTTTTATTGCCAAGCTTGTACATTGCTCTTAAATTGTATTAATGTATTAAATTAAATTATAAAATAATTATTAAATGATTGAATTAAATTACGGAAATAATTTAGGAGCACAAATATTTAAATTTGAAAAAACTTCCTTGGGAAGGAAGTGTTTCCAGTCTCTGGAAACATTGTTCATTTTGAGGAACATATCCTATCAGTTGGTCAAGGTTTACAAGGTAACAAGGAAAATTGGTGCTCAGTCCTCTTTGAATCCAAAAATCAGTGTTACTGATTCAAAGTTCTTGCTTCCAAAACATGCACTTTCCCATTAGTTTCTGTACCAATCACAAAGGGCTTAGTTTCAGCCAGTTCTCCTGCTCAGAGTTTTTGTTGGTGTGTCTTTTGGGATAATTATTGAATTATTTATTTAGTGTGTGATCCTCTCAATATAATATCTTACTTTTAAATTTATTTGCCTTTAAAAATATTTATTATATGCCATCTATGAACTAAGTCTTTGTTAGAGTCCAAGTGAAATATAAAAATGAATGAGATACTTCTCTAGTAATTAAGAACAGGAGATCATGCTATGTAGGCAGTAGTATACACCAAAGAAAGTGAAATCAGCAGAGCATGTTGTCTATTTTCTTACATGGCTCATTTCTGGCAACATGATATAGCTTCAAAGTCTAAAAGCCCCAAAACACTTGCAAGTTTTGAAAACAATTTTTTTGACTCAAAGAGGTAAAAATATCATTAAGACTTTAATTATACCTGAATTTTATACTCAAATGCTATCAAAACATTTCTAATTCTTAGAAGATATTCTTTAATTTGACATATTTTCTTGGCAAGAAAGCTGTTAACTAGTTTAAATCTATTGATCATCTTGCTGAGGATAAAATTTTCTATTTGTGGCAGGCTTAATGATTTCTATGTTTTCTTCCATTGACAGTAGTGTGTGAGTCATTTCTTAGTCTTATCAGTATTTTCATTGTTTCACTCTTTATTTATATTCATAAAATAATAAAGACAAACTATATTTAAAATTGCCCAATTCTTTATTAATACACATTTTTCAGTTATCCATGATTGTAGGAGGCAACATGTGTGTATACAGATAGAGGATCTATATACATATACCTGTATATAGCTTATCTGTATTATCTGTATTTTTAACATATACAGATATAAGTGGAATCTCTACCACCTTTTCTCCATGTCCCCTTGGATGCTTTTTTTTTTTTTTAAGGATTTATTTATTTATTTACTTTTATCCATTTTTACACCCCTTCCCCCTCCCCCCCCGTTTTTGCTGTTTCTGTGTCCATTCGCTGGGCAACTCTGTGTCCATTTTCTGCCCTCTCTTCTCATCCTTCTCCTCCTGTCTTCACTGGGATTCAATCCTTGGAATCTCTGATGTAGGAGAGAGGCATCCTGCCCGCGCAACCTTAGTTGCTGGTTTTTCGGTGCGTCTCATCTTGCCTCTCCCTTGTGTCACTCTCCTATTATGTCATTATCTTGCTGTGTGGCTCGCGGGAACTGGTGGTGCGCCCGCGCACAGGGCCTGGCGGCCCACGCACCTTCTATATATTTTTTAAATTTTTACCAGGAGGTCCCGGGGATTGAACCCAGGTCCCTCCATATGGGAGATGGACGCCAACCAGATATAGCCCCCTGCTATATCTCTTAAGGTTGACCAGAGATACCTAGAGTTACAGTCTTTTCCCATACAGGATGGACATATAATAAATCAGGCTTAGTTTATCACCAGCATTCTAAAAACCAGACCTAGGGAGGAAAACGAGGTCTGGGGACACATGCATGGTTTCTAATATAGCGAATGTTTAGCCCACCCTGATTATCACAGAATCAGGACAGTGAGAATATTCGCACCCTTGGATGCTTTTGAAGTCCTGTTCAGAAACTCTAGGTTCCAGGGCACCAAGCTAGAAATTATCTGCAGTGAAAATCGAAATGTGGGCTCACAGAAACCTTGCTATTCCAAGATGGTAGTACATCTATGTGAAGCTATTGGCTGCTGGAGCAAGCAAACAGAGAATAGATAAGAAGAGTTTGAGTAAGGCATATTAAAAAAAATTTGAGTGTCAATATTTAATATCCTAAAGTTTAGGTAGTCTGAAGGCCAAATGGATAAAATTCAGGAACCACCTTTATGAGGGAAACTAGATACAACCACTGGCAAGGGGCCGCACTTAGGGTTGATTCAAATGTAGACTGGTGGACTGAGACCAGAGAGATAGGCACATCTGCACCTCTTGGCTCTCTTCCATTTTTTTCATCTTTAATCATTATTTTCATGTTTCCATTTCACTGCCCTCCTTCTCTTTTTTATGTTGTATTTCCTGCATTTATTTACTTTTATAGTAGCAATGGCTAGACTTTTATTTATACTCACTGTGAAAAAAAGATAAAGCACTTATCTTTCTTGTCACTGAATGAAGGAATTATTCTCTTGCTTTTGAGGCATCAATTATTTTCACCATTACTTAGTATAATATTTAATCTCTTGCCTTATCCCTGTACCAGATAATGTAAATTATAAGGGCCTATGAACTGCTATATGCATGCTACTGTTGGAAATCATTCACTGTAATAGCCACAAAATACAAACAAACTAAGGATCCATTAGTTTTTACTTACTTTGTCATTTGCTCCAATAGAAGTACTGTGATGTATTGGAAAGAAGAGATGGAGGCAAGGTAATATGGAACCCACCTTTGAGTTTAATTATCTAATATGTATTTAGTTATTCATTTATTTATGAAGCAGGATTTTTCCCAAGGCCTTTACATAGCTTATCTTATTAACCATCACAACACTATGAGATGATGTATATGCTGGGATTTTAACTGCAAACAATAGACATCTATTTAAAGATTCCCAGTAGCTCACAGAATTCCTTATAAATCTGGAGAGCAGAAGCAAGGTCTAAACTTTAGGGAATAATTCTCCAAACTATGAGCAGATCTCATAGATGAAGAACTAACTTCTGTAGCCAAGTCTCTAATGAGACTACAGTTTATTTACTTGAGCAACTCCAGGACCTGGAACTCAATTTTTCTGCAAATTCTACCAATGCCAGGGCTGAAATCCCTTCACTTCTGTGCCAGGAGCTCTACATTGCAGGTTCATATCTAACTTTTCTGTGGATATCCCAGAGCAAGCTCTCCTATTCCTTTTCTCTAGTTACTAGCTGTAGAGTCAAAATCTGGCATAGGATGGTGATTGGAAGAGGTTAAATGCCTCTGGTCTAGCTGAAAGGAAGATTGTGTGGGTGAGAAAGCAAATGCCTAGCATTTCCATCTACTATATATAAAGGTTATCTTTATTCCCTAAGAAAACATATAACTAGGGCTTTTCTTCATCATAAAAAGAAGTTAAGATGCCAAAAGCCAAATGAAAGACGAAGGGCACTGCACATAGATTTTAAACTCATCCTCATTTTTCAAATTAAGAATCAATTTGCCTAAGGTCACAGTTATTAAATGTAGGAGAAGCATTTAAATCCAAGTTTTACCTGACTCTAAAATCTGTGTTCTTAGCCAGCATTTTTACTCTCCATGTAATCTTTTACTAATCATTTGACTAGTTTCTACATATGTGCTCTGAGTATTCCTGGGAGGTTCTCAAGACCATTTTTATGGTAACTGCAAGGTCAAAACTATCTACATAGTAAAACTAACATGTCATTTCCCAATTTCATTGTTTTGACATCTGTACTGATGGTGCAAAAGCAATGTGGGTAAGACATCTGGTACTTTATCATGTATCAAAGTGGAGGAACCAATCTGATGTAGTAGCTGCTGTATTCTCCGCTGCTACCCATTCACAGAAGAAAAAAAGTTTCGCTTAAGTATGCCCATGAGGAAGCAGAAAAGTTGTTAAATTGATTTAATCCCTACTCCTAAGCACACATAATTTTAATATTCTGTATGAATAAATGGGAAGTATGTCTAAAGTACTTCTGTTATATACTGAGTGATAAGCTCAGGTAAAGCACTGGGACAATTGTCTGAGTTGTCAGTTAAACTAGCTCCTTTTCTTCGTGGGACATCATTTTCCTTGAAAAAACAAATGTCAGAATAACAAATAATAAATGGTTATTCAGACATTTTCTCAAAGGTCAATGAAATGACAGTCTCCCTTCAAGGAAAATGACTGATTTTTTGTTGTTGTTGTCAATGATAGTATTTAAGCTTCTAAATGAAAATCAGAAGTTTTGAAAACTTTTATCCGCTACTGTGAGCTTTATGCTTCCCAATAGTAAATCAGTGTTCCTTAATATTTTCAAAAGTGTCAAGTCAGGATGATACAAAATCACACAAGGGTAAATCCATTCAAAGTGCAATACTTACAAATTGATTTTAATGTAATTAGAGCACAAAATATCCATTGTTAGGATGTTAGAGTCCACATTGCATATAAGCTTTAAGAAACTACCATTGCCAAGTTTTGGTGTAGCATCAAAAAAGAATATCCACAATAATACAAAAAGATATTTAATAGTCATCTCTTTTCCAATAACTTGTTTGTGAAAGACTAGATTTTCTTCATATTTTCAAATGAAACAACATATTGTAATAAATGGATCTCAGAATATATAGGAACCCAGTTTCCTTCTATTAATCCAGATGTTGAAGGATTTGCAAAATGTAAAATAATGCCATTCTTCACACTATTATTTTGGATTTGGGATGATATAGCTATTTTCATATATTATTTATGGTAACAGTAATTGATTTCATTTTTAAATGACTTAATAAATATTGGTATTATAAAAATGTCTCTTTTAATTTCTAATGTGGTGAATATTGAGGTAAAGAGCCAATCAAAACAAAAGTTCTATTTGGTTCTCAATTTTTAACTATAAATATTTCCTGAGTACAAAGTGTTTGAGAACCACGACACTGTAACAATTCCTTCCTTATAAAGTACTCTTTTCTGGTCTTCAATGGATGCTTCTTGGTTTGTTCCTATCTATTTAAATGTTTTTTTTTATAAATGTATTTCTCAAGCTCAAACTTCTTTCAGGAGACACTATCCCATGGGCATCTCAGTTGAAAATTTTCACTTTTGAAGTTTTTATTTTGTTACCTTGAATTTTTCCCCCAGTGTTTCCTAACTTGCTTTAATGACTCTCTCAAGTATAAGACAACTGACTCATTTTGCCTATGCTTCTTATTTGTCCCCTATACCACATTGGCCATTAAGTCTAATTTATTTTATTTTTTGTATTTCTTAGATTTATCTACCACTCATGATTTATTTTCTTAACAATGTTTTTAGCCTACAAATGAGTCTCTATTCCTTTTACTTTAATCCTCTCCCATCCTTCTATGTTACTACAACTACTTTCATCTTATCTCCTTACAAATCTGATATTATCACATCACTTTAAATTCTACAATTCACCAACAGAATAGTAGGATGGCACTTAATGTTCTGGCTTCTCTCCACCATCATCTCCAGATTTACTCACTGCATCTTGTTCCATACCTTCACACAAGTAGTTCACACTCTCTGGAATGTTTTTTTTTTTTTTCCCCACAAGCAATTGCCTATTCTTTTTTCAAGATTTAGTTCTAATATCAACCACTCTGTAAAATCTTTACTGAACCTTCTGGACAATTTACAGGCCTTTGCCCTAGGTTTTCATTTTATCTTACATACATCTTCTATTATTGCAAACTGCACATTTTACTATGTTCACATGACTGCATCTTCACTGAGCTATTAGCGTCTCAAGAACAGATACCTGTTTTTCCCTCTATGCATTACCAGAGACTAGCACCATCAGAGTTTGACTCATTAAAAAACATTAAAAAAGCAAGCAAACAAACAATTAATGAAATTGCTGAACATCTTCTTTTCTCATTTTATTGATTTACATATAATTTAGATTTTTGAAAGAATAATGTAACAGTTAAGAATGTGAACTCCAGAGTCTCCCGCTTCAATTCATCTTCTGGCTGCACCACTTACCAAGCCGATAACCTTGGGTAGAAAACTTAACCTCCCTGTACTTAGAATTTCTTCATTTGTTAAATAGTGATGACAATAACATGCATCTTATAGGATTGGTGGAAAGATTATATGAGTTAATATATATAAAGTACTTGGAATAGTACCTGGCCCTAGCAAGGGATATATAAAAGTTTGCTACTTTTTATTGTTACTGTCATTGCTATTAATGTCTCCTTAATTAGTAAAGAGTGCTTGTTTATGCAAATATGGCACACTATAAAAAACTAAAGTTAACATTCACATGTATTTTCACTATTTATATTTGAAATAAGATTGGGATTCAGTCATGGAGTTATTTTGTGAAGCAGATTTTCATTCATCGATTCAATAAACTCTTCTTAGGCTCTCAGTTTGTGATAGACACTGTATTAGTCAGCCAAAGGGGTGCTGATGCAAAGTACCAGAAATCTGTTGGCTTTTATAAAGGGTATTTATCTGGGGGAAAATCTTACAATTACAATGCCCTAAAGAGTCCAACTCAAGGTACCATATGAGGTAATTTCTCACCCTAGTCAGTTGCCTTGTGTTGAAGCAAGATGATTTGTGATCTCTATGAGGGTTCAGTCTTCCTCTCTCTCAGCTACAGGTTGGTATTGGGCTTGTTTCTTTCTGGAATTTCTCAGTGCTGCAAACTATCAGGAGAATGGCTCAACTCTTTCTGGGGCCACAGAATCAAAGTTCTCTCTTCTGCAGTGTCTGTGGAGCTCTCTCTCTTCCTTTGTGTATCTTCTTCTGTGAGTTTATATCAGCCCACCAAAGGGGCAGGGACTCAACCCTGAGTCATGCCCTACTGATGTGGTTGAATCAAATCCCTAATCTTAACATAATTTAATCAAGACATGTCAGCTGAATCTAATGCATTCAAAGGGTATCACACCCAGAAGAACAGACTAGTTACAATCATAATCTTTCTCTTTGTGGGGGTTCATAAAATAATATCAAATGGCCAGAGACACCATCCTAGATGTTGAAGAAACAAAGATTTATGAGACATAGTTCCTAAGATCAAGCCTTTCAATCTAGTCAGGGAAAACATAAAAGAAACTGAACCATTGCCATCTAATGTGCTAAGATATTTCCTTGAGATGGAAAGGCAATAGTTATATGATTGTGGCAATTTGGTATTGTTTTTGAATTCCAAAAATAGATATTGGGTTGTGCTTGTAAACTGATCTATTCCTCTGGGCTCTGTGTGTATTAGATTGTACTAAATTCAGAGGTTTCACTTTTACTTGATTAAATTAAGATTAAGGCTTTGATTCAGCAACATAAGTATGACGTTGAGTCCCTGCACCCTTGGTAGGCAGGGATTCACAGAGAAAACAACACGGCAGAGGAGAGACTTTGAGTTTTGATGCTGGAACTCTGGGAAGTAAACACACAGGAGAAGAACACAGAGGAATAGAGAGAGCTCCATAGACATGGCGGAGGCCCTGGGGGCAGAGAGAGTCTGATAGTCTACAGCTGACCTTGTGGAAAGAATAGAGCAGCTGAGCCTGGAAAGAATTGAACCCTGGGGAAAGAGACAAAGCCTTATGTCAACCTACAGCTGAGATTACTAGGACCATGGAGCCTTAGGAGGGAGAGGAAGGCT
Source organism: Tolypeutes matacus (assembly GCA_026826555.1). Classification (NCBI taxonomy): domain Eukaryota; kingdom Metazoa; phylum Chordata; class Mammalia; order Cingulata; family Chlamyphoridae; genus Tolypeutes; species Tolypeutes matacus. Next base: position 15,199,572 of record JAKSZT010010858.1, read on the forward strand.
GAACCTCACAGGGACCGGCAGCCATCTTGCTCCAACATACGGCAACTTTTGTGAGAGGTAACATATGCTTTATGGCCTTAAATCTGTTGACAATACAAACAGATTTCTGGTATTGTGCATCAGCATCTCTTTGGCTGACTAATATAGAATTTGGTACCAGGGGTAGGGTCATGCTTTTGCAATTACCAAAATGCTGGAATGGTTTTATAAATGAGAAGGGGAATTTTTTGGAGGAATTGTGAGATGTTTGATGGAAAAGGTCTAGAGTGCTTTGAAGAGAATTTTGGTAGGAATATGGACATTAAAGAAACTTTTGATGAGACCTTAGAAGTAAATGATGAAACTATTATTGGAAACTAGAGGAAAGGTGATCCATGTCTTAAAGTTGCATAGAACTTAGCAAGATTAACTCTTGATATTTTACAGAAGGCATAATTTTTAAATGGCGAGCCTGGGCATTTAGCGGAAGAACTTTCCAAAGTAAACTCAGACAATGCCATTTGGCTTCCCCTTGCAGCTTATAGTAAAATGCTAGATGAGAGAGATAAACTAAGAACTGAATTGTTGAACACAAAGAAAACAGAAACTGATTCTGGAAATTCCAAGCCTCTGGAAATCAAGCCCCAGTTGATAGTGCCATATTTGAGGAATTGACTAAACTTGAAACTTGTAAATCAGGGTTGGAAATGCAGTTATCCAGGAAAGACTTGAGGAAAATCTTACAGTCTGATGGCTTGGACCCCTGCTTCTTGCATGCTAAACCAACAAGCTTTTTGAGAGAGCTGTATGAACAAAACCACTTTCATCTTGGACTGAAAGGGACATCAATGGGATATATGAAAAGGAAAAAGTCTTTAAGAAGAAAACCATGGAGGCTGAGATCCGTTGAAGAGGGTAGGTGCTCCCATCCTCTGTTCAGGTAGAGTTTTGCCACCTCCAGGTACAGAGAGGGTGGAGCACATTCCCCTAGGATTGGGGAGGAAATGGTGGACACCTCATAGATCAGAAATGGGTGGGCCTGTCTCTCATAGATTAGGGAAGGCGAGGTTGCCAACTTATTGCTCTGAGGGGGTTGGGCCTGTATGCCAAAGTTTAGGGAAGATGTTGGGTTGTCTTCACTTTACTGCACTAGGGGGATTAAGACTTTACCCCTGAGGTCAGGGAAGGTGTGGCCATCACCGCAAGGTACTTGGAGGGTGAGGTCTGGAGTTCAGTCACCATCCAATTGCTTGATGAGTGTGGAACCAAGAAAATGACCATTGGGCAAGCCTGTGGAAAAGGTGGCTCTTCATGAAGCTCCAGAGAGAAGAAACCATCATCTTGAGAATGACTCTCAGACTTTGAAATCTAATGGAGTATGCCCTGCAGGTTTTCAGTACTGTTGGGGACCAATGACTAGTATTTCCCTCCCAATTTCTCCTTTGGTAATGCAAGTGTTTATCCTTCTTTCTGTCCATTTGTATGTTGAAAACAGACAAATAAGTTTGTAAGTTTCAGAGGTCTACAGCAAGATGGATTTTGCCCCAAGACAAACTGTATTTCTTTAATCTGATTGTGATATGATTTTGTACTTAGCATTGATACTGAGTTAAGGTTTTTTGTTTTAATATTGTAATGACTTTTTGAAATTCAAAGGGTGTCGTGTGGCAGTTTCATATTGTTTATGAATTCCAGAAATAGATATTGGATTGTGTTTGTAAACTGTTCTGTTCCTCTAATAGAATTAAATTATATTAAATTCAGAGGTTTTACTTTTACTTGATTAAATTATGATTAAGGCTTTGATTTGGCCATCAGCATGATGTTGAGACCCCACCCCCTTGGTAGGCAAAGACTCACAGTAAAATCACAGAGGAGAGAGTTTTGAGTTTTGATGCTGGAGCCCCAGGAGAAGAACACAGTGGAATAGAGACAGCTCCATTGACATGGCAGAGGCCCCAGGAAGAGAGAGACCCTGATAGTCTACAGCTGACTTGTGGAAAGAACAGAGCAGCTGGGCCTGGAAAGAATTGAGCCCCGGGGAGAGAGACAAAGCCTTATGTCAGCCTACAGCTGAGATTGGAAGTTGCTGGGACCATGGAGCCTTAGAAGGAAGAGGAAGGCTGAACCCTCACAGAGACCAGCAGCCATCTTGCTCCAACATGGGCAACAGACTTTGGTAAGGCAAGTAACTTAGGCTTTATGGCCTGGTGACAGTAAGCTTCTACCACAAATAAATACCCTTTTAAAAAGCCAACAGATTTCTGGTATTGTGCATCAGCACCCCTTTGGCTGACTAGTACAATGAAGGAAAACAAAGATTCTATTTTCCTATTCTTTAAAATCTAAATGAAGAATGAACCAGCAAACCAGCAGAAGCCTTCAATTCCGATATTGCCAATTTAGTTTGTATTGTAAGTAGGTAATTGTAAACTGAGCCAATATGTATCTAATATAGTAAAATAATTGTACAGTTATTGCAAACCTTAGTTTTGATAATTGAAATCCACAGATAATACAAAAGCAATTTTATCCATTAATTTCAAGTCTTCACTCTCTGCTATTTGTCATAGCTCCCTGAGCAGCAAAAATTATAAATTTGAGTTTAATTTATTATCCTTTACATAATGTACATACTTAAGGAGGTGTCGGCACCCACAAAACAGTCAGAAGAGGAGAAGGTAAAAAGTCAATGAAAGTGTTAATTAAAACCATTAAAAATTTAAGGATCTCAGAGATAATTTAGTAGAAATCCTTAGTGTTAGAGATGAAGGCACTGAGGTCCCATGTGGGCTTGAATCAATGTCTCTCAGCTAGTTGGTTGCAGAACAGAAACTGTAACCCAGATGTCTAATGAGAAATGCTCATTAATTTATCCTGAAGAAAATGACAGAGGTGCAACATTTCAGACACACAAGCTTTGTCCTCATTCTCTAATGCATTACACAGTTCAAGGTCAGTATTTAAAAGGAAAGGCATTCCACAATGAATGTATTCATTCCTGGAGAAAATAACATAGAAGACGGGGGAGGAGAGGTGAGGGACAAATGGTAAAATCCCTAGGGGTAAGGAGTTGGTTATGTAACAGTCAGAATTATGCTTAAGCAAAAGAAGTGCCATAAGATTTTAAGAAAAGAACTAAGGGACAGAAATGTTTAAAATAATGGATATATTTTCATAGCACTAATTTTTATTAAAATGGATTCAGTTTACTCTTAAAAGTATGAATGCTTAGAAAAATCATCTAATAAAATTTTATAAATATCAGTATCTACAAATTCATAGATTTCTCTCTCCCTCTCAAAATGGTTACATTGCTGGCTGTATGTTAATTTTTAAACAAATAAACTCATTTGTCTTTTATGCTGACAATGAAAATGTTACATTTTTTTCTAATATAAGATCTAAAATACTTCATTTAAAACATACAAAAATACAATGAAGTATAGTATTTTCTTGATAGTTTCCATTTTCTTTATGATGGGTTGCATAATTAACTTCATTTTAAGATTTTGTTGCCAATTATTAGATTACTTTCATATTTACTTTTCTTAAAAATGAAAATTTATTCAAATTTTCCACAGATCCTTATGTATTTGAGGATACTGCTTTCTTGGAAATGGTGAAATTCTGAGGCAACCCCATGATTCTTTTTTCAAAATCATTCCCCTGAATCTAGCTTTGTGATAGTTATTTTCATGACAATTGCAAATGATTCCCTTTTATTTTATCAATAGTTACCAGGAGATTTCTCTTCTTATATGATTGCTAATATCTAGGAAATGCTCTATAAATCATTATGTAATATTAAGTTTATGTTTTATACTAACAGTTTCATAATATTAGAACTAAGCACATAAAAAAAAACTGATAATTAAGAAAATAGATCAAGCATCACGAAAAAAGTTGAATTATCCCAGAAATTTGGGTTAAGATTTATATCTTAGAAAATTTAACACATTAACTAAATTAAAGAAAAAGAAAAACATCATGATCAACTAATAAATGTGCAAGTCCTTCCATTATGTTCTAAAACAATTTATAACACTCTTAGAAAATTAGGAATATAAAGATATTTTCTTGACCTGATAAAGGCCATTATCTGAACTCCTTTATCAAACATATGGTGAAACAATAAATCTATTTTTTTTTAAATGAGAAGCAAGACAAGCATGCATCCTTCTATTATAATTTCACTGTAGGTTCTAGCCAGCACAAAAGAAAAATGAATCAAAGTTTTAAAATGTGGTTTAGAAGAAGCAAGTAATTAGCATTTACAGAAGATATGATTGCTTACATTTAAAAAGCAAATTACTCAAATTAATGATTAAATTCAGTAGATTTTCTGAATTTCCAATTAATATACTAACTCCAATGCATTGTATTCTCAGTACAGAAAGTTTGTGTGCCAGGAGATACTTGGTCTAAACTTTGGTCCTTGTTTTAAAGATATTAAGTTTTCAGAGGCAATGGTTATAAACAAGATCATATCATTGAATCAAATCCAAGCTTTTTATTTACCCAAACATTTCCACTATGATATTGTATTAGTCAGCCAAAAGGCCACTGATGCAAAATACCAGAAATTGGTTAGTTTTTATAAAGGGTATTTATTTGGGGTAGAAGCTTACAGTTACCAGGCCATAAAGCATAAGTTACTTCCCTCACCAAAATGTGTTGCCATGTCTTTGAGCAAGATGGCTGTCAATGTCTGCCAAGAGTTCTTCTCTTCCCAGGGCTCATTCTCTCTCGTCTCAGCTGCTCTGCTTTCTCCACAAGGCTAGCTGTAGACCATGAGGCAAATGGCTTGTCTCTCTTCCCAGGGCTTCTGCCGTGTCTCATCAAGCCTTCTCTCTGCCCCTCTGTGTCCTTACTTCCTAGGTTCAAGCATCCAAAACTCTACACTTACTTCTCTGTGGTGTGGTTTCTCTGTGAGTCCCTGCCTACCAATGGGGCAGTGACTCAATGTCCTACTGACATGGCCCAATCAAAGCCTCAATCTTTATTTAATCAAGTAAAAATGAAACCTCTGGATCCAATATAATCTAATATGCCCTGAGGGACAGACCAGTTTACAAATATAATCCAGTATCTATTTTTGGAATTCATAAGCAATATCAAACTGCTACAGATATGATATTGCCATTTAATCAGGTGATTACAAGTACATACTGCTGCTTAATTTTCTTTCCACCTTGGTAAGTTCTTTAAGCTGATGCTAAACTTCTCCAGAAAACCTTTTTCTAACCTTGCCAAGTACAGCTGACCTCCCACTTTGGCATCCTCATCATACTACTGCTACTATACATCTACAAGACCCTTATTTTCTGTTTTACTTGGATGCTTTCATTTGAGTTCCCACCAACTAGACTGTAAGCATCTTAAGAACAGAAAACATGCATTATTCATGTTTATATCTTGAGAGAATGATAGAATGACTCTAAGAATTAAATAAATTATCTTGACCCTATGACCTTCATGGCTTATGCTAGAAGGGGAAGTAAAAAAATATCATCAAAAGGCATATAATTCCTGACTACAACATTGTAGAATGTTCCTGTCTGCAACATTGGAGAATAGTAATTATAGGTGAATGTTTTAGTTTGCTAAATGCTGCCAAAGCAATATGCCAGAAATGATTTGGCTTTTACAATGGAGTTTTATCTTTGTATATGCATTTATTTATTCCTCCATTTATAAAGGATTCCAGCAAGAGGATTAAGGTCCACCCTGGGTCAATCAATCTAATCAAATGCCCTTAACTGAAGTAATTTAAGCAAACGGTCTCACCTACAATATGTCTACATGCACAGGAATGGATTACCTTCAAGAACAGGATTTTCCGGGGTCTACAAAATCTTTAAACTGCCACAGTAAGATTTCAAAAAGACTTTGTCAGTTATTCAATATAATGTACAGGTCTAAAATTGTGTGTGTTTCTCTGAAATTTTCTTTTTAAGGCCTAGAGTTTCCACTCCTCATTGAAATATGATTATTGCTTTGGCTATGATTTTCCATTTGTGGTATTTAAAGTGACATACATTCCATATGTTGTTATAACATTTCATCTTGACCCTATTTAGTGTAATTATCCAGGAATATTTTCAGCGAAATCTAAAGTGTACTACAAGTACTAAGACAAGGGTTTAATGATTTCCTCTAGGAATTTGGACATTCATCATTTAGGGCAATAATCCATCAAAAGGGAGGAAAGTTATAATACTTCAATAGAAAACAAGTTTATTAGAGTATTAATCCATCGAATTAGAAACATTACCTGCTTCTACATATCTAGTGATGATATAATTAGGAAATTTTTCAAGAGATCCATTTTGTTGATAAGCAAAGCTTGCATGTCATAGATCAAAGTGAAAGCAATTCTGAAAGATCCAATTTTTTAAAAAGGGGGGAAGAGCAGATACAAAAATCCCTTCAGAGGTATTTGGAAATCACTAGTGAGTGAATGGGAAAGGAGAAGCAGGACAAAACAAGACTTGTACAGAAAAACCAAAATATCTTTTGCACATTTGGCAGTCAACAGATCAAAGAGACAAATTTTTCACTTATAGCTGACATAGAAGTGTGTTAATGCTATCCTGAGGTATCAGGAAAGGCAACTTCATAAAATGATTCAATGGCTTCCCATTGCTCACCAAATGACAATGCTTCAGACCTATTCTCATAGTATACTCCACTTTTCCTTTGAAATATGTATCAGAATTATATTGAAGTCTATGCTAAGGAATTTGTGCTTTGTTCAGTACTGGGAATATTTTATGTGTTCTTTGATCTAGGAAGTGACATGGTTATAATAGGACCTAGAGAACATTATTCTGAGAGATTTGAAGAAATGAATGGAAGAGAAAAAGATTGGGACTCTAAAGATCAGTCTCCAGGGTATTTCAGAAGAACAAATTTTCGGTAAGGAGGCCAGGTCTCACATTGTAAATGGAGGCTAAATGAGAAGGAATGAAATGTTACAGAAGTTATGAATCTGCATTAGTTGTATTATTACCAAAATGTGTAATATTAACAAAAATCTGTACATTTAGAAGGAAAGCTCGGGTTGTTTGGATTTTGTTTTTAAGAAGAGGAAATGTATTCATGGTTGGATTTGAAATTATAGCAAGAATAATAACCAAATAATATTGATAGAGAGAGTTAATATTTTTAGCTGCTTATTATGTACCAAGCACTAATCTCAGTGTTTATTTACTACTCGCCATAAAGCCCTTATTCAAATAAGGCAACTGGGGCCCAAACTAGTATTATCACCAAAGTTAGTTTAGTAATTGGTAGAACCAGGATTCTGGCTATAAAAGTGGGTTCTTCTCCAATTTACCATCTACAAACAAATGTCTCAAATAGGGCTTAAGAAAGAACTCAGAGCTGGTGAATGGAAACTGGATAAAGAAGTCATTAGACTATGAGAATATAGAATATTTACTTTGAGCTATGGCCAACTGTGTAGCTTTAAAAAAGATCAGATTCCTGAGTCCAAATCCAAGGATCTTGCATAAGTAGGTTTGAGTAGAGACTGACATAGCTATTTAAAAGAAGACCCACAAGTGATTTTGATTTATAAGTAGGATAAGAATTGCTAGTGCAGAAAGGCAAGATTCAAATAAAACTCTGACTTTAAAGACAGTATTTTTCTCTACCCCACTAAACTGGTGTTTCTATGGTATTGTGTTTTCAGAGCACTAAGGTTGTAGATTAAAAGGATGAAGAGCTTAGACATCATGGAGGCTTCCATTCTCTTTATATATTTCAATCACAGAATCTCTGCTATTATACAGTGGGGTTCTAATAATTAAATTAATTTGCTGCCCCAATCATTAAAAAGAGTTTGAAAATTATTGAACTAAGCCAAGAAACAGAAGTAATGATGACAGGTAGGGGTGTTCAGAAGTTATTAGCAAAATAGAAGTGCAAGGACAAATTAGTTTAACCTATTTATGGAAATCATGAAGACATTGAAAAAGTCACAAACGCTATTAATTAAAAGAATAATTGAAAGATCAAGTATAGTATTCCCAATGGAGCAATGCTATTGATACCATTTCTCTTTATAAGAGAAACCAGTTATGAGTTTTTCACATGAATTAAATTTTGTTCATGAAAGGCTTAATTTGGGGGAAGAGATTTTTAGCTAACCACACACTACGTGTGGAAACCTTAACATCAGGGATTCCAACTTGTCACCAAAACCAAAATGGACTCCCCTGCTACGTTGTATCAGGAGGGTGACATGTGATCTAAAATTTAAACTGGGACACTTTTGAGAATGAAATTCTAGGCACACAAGGATGTACGGCCATGTTGTCCATCAGCCACTATGAAGGTGTACCAACGTCAATATCAACACTTTTATCTGAGTCAGTCCCTCTAGTTTACTAAAGTCTTTAGTAAACGTCTCATATTTTTGCTATTTACCTGATACCTGTTTGACACAAAGGAAGAATACAGATATAGTCATCATTCCCTTTCTAAATAAAGGCTGGAAAAACTCCGTGTGTGTGTGTGTGTGTGTGTGTGTGATTTTTAATCTATTCATGGATCTCCCACACAATGGGCAATCTTCCTTCTGCTTCACACCACAAGGATTCTCACTCCTTCTTCCCTCTTTCCCGGAATCAAATCTTTTGTTTGCCCCCAAAGAAGCAGATTCCAGCTGACCATATCATCAATGCAGTTAATATTATGATTTCCTTTTTCTCTTTTACTGGGTGTAATAAAAGCCATCAGCATATCTTTAGCTGGAAAACAATGAGAACCATATGCCAGGAGAGTTCTCAATACTTGGTCAAATTTCTGCCATCTGACCTATATTGTACTTTTTAACTGAGGTCTAATAAAATGCTCACTTTCTGAGGGTATTCATCATAGAATAAGTGGAATATTATTAGCAAAATAGCCAGCTTAGAACATTCATGATACACAGAACCATTAAGATTGTGTATTACCAAAACCTGACTCCTAATGTGGAGTACTTAACATAAGCACAAAACCAGAAACACAGGAATAAGAAAAAAAATAAATTATGGAAATCAGAACCAACTGTGCTTTCAGGTAGTTGGTAGATTATTTAAAAAGAGAGAGATGAGCTGCTTTTGTGTATGTGTGCAATAATACTGAGATGATTTACCCACAACCTTATGTAAACCGAAAGCTTGTATTGACCTGTTGAAGTGGGAAAGCTTGTAACCATGGCAACAGAAGAGAAGTAAAATAGGTTTTGGCTGCAGTTATAAATAAGGTGGAGGAACCAGCGGGCTTTTCCTCCCTCGATCTGTGATAAAGACAACACAGAAAACAAAAATCACCATTTTTCTGTCTATGATTTTTCCAGTTTTAAAATGCACATGATACTTTGGATAAAAATCTCCACAAAGACAAACAATAATATACAACTGGGGGTTGGGATGTGGAGGGAGGGAGGAAGGACATGGGGAATGAAAATGAATAATAAAGATGTGGAAGATTTTACATGATACCATTGTTCAAAGAATTCATTTCTTTTAGGAGCTACTAAAATATACCTGCAGTTCAGGATTGTACATTTCAGATTGCTTAAATATACTTGACCCAAGATGAAAAAGAAACAATCATCAAGGCCTTTCAAATTTTTGTGCTATATGTACAATTTAGCTACAATAAAAAGGATATTAAGTAAGTGTAGTTTGTAACTACATTCATTCTTACTATGTTCTAAAATCTGTTGTAAAAAAATAATAGTATATAATGTTTCATAATATGAACCCATGCAGTCTTAATGGCCACTATCATTAATTCTGTTTATTCTTTTGAATCAAAATTGCCATCAAATTTATTTCAAAACTCTGAACCTCTTTCACCCAACACTTGGTGGCACTACTACTTCATAAGGCAAGTCCCTACAAAAGATTCCCAAATCTATGTTTCAAGTCTTTGGAAAATGCTTTGGAAACTGCCATGCTACAGTGTAATGCCTTGATTACATTACAAAAGGCATTTATAAGTCCTCTGTCCCTCTCAAAGCAGTGCTTCTCTGGAAATTGAAAAATAATTTCTTAGAAACACTAATTTTGTCATACTAGGTTCACAGTGATGGAAAATAGATGAAGTGCACTCTTAGAGATGTTCTAGAGTCTCCACCAGCACTGTCCAATGGAACTTCCCGAGGTGAAGTATCTATATTTATGCTAATATGTAGCCACTAGGCACATGTGACCATTGAACACCTGAAATTTAGCTAGTGCAACCCAGAAACTAAAAGTTTTTCTTTTTTTAAAATTTAATTCATTTCAACTTAAATTTCAATAGTCCCAAGTGCCTGGTGGCTACCATATTGGCCTACCCAGAAGACCTTGAACGATGCACAGGCCTAAGCTGTTGCTAGAAGAGAATTGAATAAAGGGGACAGGAGGGAAGGTAAATTATGATAAGAAAAGTGATGACACCAACCTGCTCCCCAGTCAGTGGGGGAAAACAAAACAAAATGAAATGAGCTAGTCACTCATAAAATAAAATCAGCTCACTGCCCTCCCCATTGTCTCCTATGAAAGTAGTCATACATGAACTGCTTAGACTGCCGGTCTAAAAAATTACTTCCTTTCAGTATTTGTTTTCACCTGCATAAAGCTGGGAGGGAAGAAGACTATTTAGAGGAGATGCTCTGGATTGTGGAATCCTTAGGGATGGTTCCAGAGAGCTCCCTGTCATTCAGCCCCATCCCCAGTGACCTCACCTAAAGAGCAGATTGAGACTTTCCAAATTTGATCTTTTTTTATCACATGGACTTCTAGACAAAGTGAAGCGATGGATGTTACACAGTGAATTGTAATAATGAGAGGAATGATTCACAGATGCAGTTTGCCGTAGGAATGAGGGCATATTTGAAAGGAGGATAGGGAAAGTGATGCTCATATTGCTGCCACTCAGTTCTTTCCCCCATCTTCCCTTTTATCTCCTTATGGGGTTTATGCGATTCTTATTAAATTCTATTCTATCTCCCTTACTAGGTGTTGAGCTCTCTGAGAAAAGGATCTGTTCTTTTTTTGTTTTCATTTCTGGCTACTTCTGCTCCCTAACCCTGTACATCCAGGGTGACTCTTTTCACATTGGCAGAGAAGATGAAGGTATTAAGAGAATTGAGATGTTGCAAATGGGAGTTCCTCTATTATAAAAGCAATGTGCTGATAACGACCTCCTAATAGTGACAATGCAATTACTCTGCTGACAGTTATGGATGTGCAGGAATTACTGCCAGAGTCTTGTAAGAAATCTATTCCGGGATATGCGTTTGAGCAATTGTGTTGCTGTGGTATTAAATACTGTGGCATACCAAGAGTGACTTTACATGTGACTTCGGTCAAATTTTTTTTAAGGTATTCTGCAGCTCTATTACTTGAATTTATAAGCACATAAATCTTTGTGAAACAATATTGTGCTTTTCACTCATCTGCTTCCTGCTTCCATCAGCTGGTCAAAATCTGTTCAAAAAAAATCTGTACTCAATTCCTACAGACCATATGTCAAGATTATTCCCCTTACTTCTATCACGTAAGAATTTTCATTTTATTCTTCCACTTCCCTAATAATAATCATTTCTGTTTGTAATCCAATTATGGCTTAAAATAAGTACAGAATGGACTTGGTGGTTACTTCACATGTTCATAATTATCTTCTCACATTTTCATTAATATTTCCCTTGATCATTCCCCGTCTTTATCATTTTCCCCAATCGTATGTCTCTGAGAATCACAGGGTTTTAGAACATAAATAAATTTAGAAATACAATGGTTAAGCATATCTTAACCTTCAATCCATTAATCTCCTGAAAATTGTAGACAATTTTTTGTTTGTGTTATATTATATTTCTTTCAAGGGCCAGTTGATTGAAAATGTACCAGCTATTTAAGAATTTAATTTAAAAATTGTTAACTAAGCATGAAAGGTAACAAGAAAATGCTTAGGCATCACAGAGGTAGCAACTATAGGAGACAGCCACCATTTGTGCTCAGGAAACAAAGACAAAAGCTTCTGACTTAGCAAAGAGACCCCTGGGAGCCCAAGCTCTGATCACCCAGGAGGGGATGGGCCTGGTGTCCCCTGATGGGAGGCAAGATGAGGTGGGCTCTGCAAATGTTGGAAAAACTGCTAACTGATTCAGCTGCTGCCACGGAAAGACTGCTGCCACCCAGGAGAAGGATCGTTGCAGTGATGCTACAGGAACCTCCTGAAGCCAAGAAGCCCACGCAAGGCAGATAGGAAGCAGACAGGAAGAAGTCTATTCCTCCTCCTTCAGCCTTGCTGCCTCCCTCCAGTAAGCTGTATTTGCAGAGCCTAGGAGGAAGACAGCCACAGAGCGCAGGGAGCTGGAGCTCCGCAATCACTAGAGTGTAGAAGGGTGGGCTTGAGGCTGAGGGACAATAAAGATAATTGCCACAGAGTATATACATCTTTATAGAGATAGAACCCACGGTTTTATTAGCTTCTCAAAGGAATATGTGACCTCCCACCCCCTGACAAATTATTAAGAATCATGGAACAGTCAGAAAAGATAAAAGAACCAAATGATGGCAAGCCACCTTCTGACCTTCTGCTAACTCCATCTCCTTTTCTATTGTGTGTCATTCACCAGTTAAGATGTTAAGTCTAAGGAAAAGGCCCTGCCAGACCTTACCCGGGGAATCTGGGAACAAGCAGCCCCAGATGCTTATCAGAACAGGAATTCTCAGTGGCAGGGCCTCTTACCCCCTGAGTGGAAAAAAACACAAACAGCTTAGATTGGTCACTCTTCTCCAACGTGAGGAGGAGCTTGTGAAGTTGCCATCTTTTGACTCCAACCCAGAACAGGTTTAAGACATTCTGGATGACCTGCTGTGACAGACTTCTTCCCCTGCTCTTTTGGGCTTTTTGTGCTATGTAAGTGACAAGGAGATTCGCCCTTTCTCTATATTCTGTACAATGAAGGAATCATTTGCTGGAAGTTTCCGTTGTGCCCTAAACCTATGTTCCCAGGACACACCATTGTAGTAACTCACTCCACTGGGGGATTTCAACAGAATGGCTGCAGTATAGTCCATACTCAGCTACCCAGGACTTTGATTAAACAATCCACCATTGGTGAAGAGTTGGCTTCTAATACGCCACTGGGTTTGGTTTACAATATACAGTGAGCCTGCAAGTGACAATGACCAGTGAAAGGGACTGATTGTCACAGTCTCAGATCCTTGGGAAAATAATAGATGGATAGACAGATCTGAATGAAAATTAGCACATCTCGCTAACTGAATTGAGAAGTGAAACACACTAGTGATTAGAATTAGAGTATTAGTTTTATTGCATTAGGTATACTACTCTGAGCACATTTCCCTACTTCACAAGTAGAGCAATTCCACATGGGCACCTTTTATTCTATTATGTGTAAACCTTAAATGCTCTTCACATTATCAATTATATTGATATATGCATATCTTTGTTTGTCATGGCCATCTCTTTACAAGATTACAAAATACCCCTTGGCAGCACATGTTCTTCCTTTGTCTTGGATTCCTCATTGGACTACAGCAGACATCTATTCAGTTGGGTGAATATGTTGGATTTCAATCTGATTCAAAACAGATTCAGTTGACTCAAACAAATGAGAATATCAATTTGATCTCAGTAATTTCATGTAACTCTTAGAAAATAGATCCAATTGATCAAATGCTGAATTTCACAGTTTGAGAGGGCTTGAAAAGTCATCTATTTTACCAGCACTTTAAATCCTAAATTCTATTTTATTTGTATGTATGTGCATGTGCAGACACGGGTACAGAGTAAATATATATATGCACACACATACGTCTGTCCATATATATTTACTTAAGCTTGCACTTTGTTGTGGGATTTTTTTCTCTAAATTTTCAATGATTTGTTTTATTCATTTTTTTAACACAGCAGGTTTGTGCTCATATTTATGTTTAAGAAGTCATAAAAGTGAAAAGGAGTAGTAATACTCATTAGAATTATAGCAAATATCATAAACATATAATTGCTTCCAAAGAAAGGGAAATAATTAATACAAGATATTGTATCATACTTCTCAACTTGGTATATGATGCATCTTTTTATACTCTGTATCCATTTATAAATGCTTTGGACAAGAGTATAACTGGGAAACCAATAAACGGATGAGCTACAGAATAATATATTTAGATAAGAATGCTACTTGAAAGGTAAAATGCCAAATAGACGGAGAAAAAAAATAAATAATAAGTGTACTAAATATATATTTAATATATAAAGTAGTGCGTTTAATAATTTATGTAGTTTTAACTTTTTAAGTAAAAAATAAAGGTATAAACTGCAATTGATGACTCCTTTGAAAAATACTATCCCCAGCAACCCACACTGAGAGCCACCACCTGAACAACATTCACCCATTCACCAGATGTTGATGGACCGCCTACCAAAGAATTTCCTGCTCTCTAAGGGTACAATAGTAAATAAGACTGACAGGGTCACTGCACTCGTTGATTTACACATTACTGGGGAAAAAATTATACAATAAGTTAGCCTTATATGAATTAAATTCTAATAGGCACTATGAAGAAAATAAACCAGCTGTTATAATAACGGACAAAAGCTCATATAGCTCCAGGTGGCAGGAGCAGCAAAGGCCCTGAGGTAGGAAACAATTGGGGGTAATTTGGGAAACTATGTGTGTCTGGAGCTTGGAGGGAAATGCAGGAGATGCTTTGAGTTGAAGGTAGAGCAAGATCAAACAGATCCTGGTAGAAATTAAAATGGATTTTAAATTTAATTCTAATGGGAAAGAAATGGAAGACTTTAAAGAGGAATATGATATGATATGATGGATTTTTACAAATATGACTCTGAGCATTTTATGGAGAATTAATTATAGGAGAAAAGGGGAGAACTAAGGAGATCACACAGAAAGTTATTTCAGAAGCCCTAGTGAAAGATAATTTGGATGTTAATAATGTTCTAGAGAGAAAGAAGAAATTAATGAAATTGAGATATATTTTGGAGGTAAAACTAATAAATGGTTAATTCAATATAGTTAAGGAAAATGAGGAATAAGGGTTAATTTCTGAGTTTTAACTTGAGTATCTGGGTAAGTTGGATGTTGTGAAATAAATACTGGTGAAATAAAGTAGAGTTATTATGTAAGAAGTTGGACAAAAATGTCTAGCATAGTAAGGCTTGAGCTGATGCATACATTTAGGATTTTTGAGCACATAGAAGAGTGGGATGAGGGTGGGAATAAAAGATAATGTTGGCCTGACCCTGTCCCTAGAAAGTCCAACATGTGGAGACCAAGTAGTAGAAGATGCTCCATCACAGAGACAGAGAAGGGAGAGATCATTGAACTTGAAATTAAAATGGAGATCTATGATGTGAAAAAATTCTGAGCAGGGGAGTAGTTTAAGGAAAAGGAAGTGTGTGATGAAGATTCTATATCATATCGGATGAGGACAGAGTAGTGTCTACTGACTTTGGTACCACTGAGGTCAAATGACCTTGACAAGAAGAGTTTCAGTAGGGCTGTGAGAGGAGCCCATGGGATGAGGAGCAGATGCCAGTTCAAAGCTCTCTAGTCACTACACTGGCTTTATAGCCCACGTTTTACCTACTTTCTTCAATATTCGTTCACACTGTTCTGAACAGTAACCCAAGTACTGTGTCAGTCACTTTTCTGCTTCTCTGCCTCCTTTAATCATCTGGTTAAATATCTTTATTTTACTTCTGGTTCCTCAGAAGTTAAATATTTTCCCATCTCTTATTTCCCTGTCCTACTCCAAGATTTGCCTCTCATGTCCTCTCTACTTGGAATTCTTCCCTGTTGATTCTAGTCAACTGTGTCTTATAACCCCTGAAGCTCTTATAGCCTATCCCACCTAGAAGTTAAATATCAAAAGATAATTTTGACTGTGAGTCTAGGAATATTCAAATCCTGCACTGCCCAAAATGCCTCTCTCGGGGGGGGGGGATCTATTTACTTATACATAGAAGGAAAATAATAAAAATAATTTAAAAACACCACATTTTAACCCATTGCAAGGCCTCAAAGAATAAAAAATTAAAAAACCATGCAGGAGAATATTTCTTAAAGTACTGAACAAGACCTAATTTTATTTTAATTTTAGGATACCTTGCTCAGAATTTTCTGGGAGAAAAGGGAGAGACAGAGAGAAAGAGAGAGGACACATGAAGGAGAGAGAAGCAGCTTTACATAGGAAATCTTAACTTTTTTCACCATTTGGAAAAGGTAGAAAAAAGAAATAGATACCTTCCCTAGGTCTCTTTAAGACAAAGGAGGAAGAAAGCAGGAGAGGACATTTGAAGCAAAATATATATATATATAAGAAGTAGAGGGACAGAGAGTCTATGCATTTCACAGCACAGAAGTAGGACAGTCTCTGCCAGAAGTTTATCTCCATCTCTGGCCAAGAATATTACCAAGTCGTACTCTCAGTGAATAGCCAGGTTAAAGTGAGTCTAGTATGAAAGAAGAAAAAAAATGTTCCACTTTCCTGGCCATGAGCTGACTTTCACCAACATGTCTTATGGCAAGTCAAATATATTTTTTTAAAACAAATCAATTGTATCTATACATATTAATAAAGCACACAGTTCATTCAAAGTGTACAATAAATGGTATTTGGTATAATCACAAGTTGTGCATTCATCACTTCAATCATTATTAAAGCATTTTCATCATTTCAATAATAATAATAAACAAAAAACAAACAAACAAACAAGAAAATTCCTCACCTCTAAATCTCTCTGTTTCCCCTGCTGTACGTAGCTGCTGTTTCTGGCTATTCTTGCACAATTATTTGTTTATTAAGCAGTTTTATTGAGTTATATTCACATACCATATGATCTATCCAAAGGACTTCCTGTTTCTTTATCTCTCCCCAAATAAAATATGAATGCACCATGAACAAGAAAATATTATGTCACCTATGTAAGCATTTTTGCTTGTATCTTTTTAATTCTGTAGGGCTCCATAAAATGAGCATGATGTGATCCATCAACACAGTTATAAAATTAATCATGACATGATTAGCAACCAAAGGGACACATTCATTGCTCAGGATTAACTTCCAATAAGGTGCTGGATGCCATCAACTAGACTAAATCAAGAATTCTACCATGAACTGCAGTTACCTCCCTGGAATTCCTTAAGAAGGAAGTTATTTAATATTCTCTATTTCTGTGAGCTAGTAACCCAGTGAGTATATGAGCACGGATTGATGGATGGATTGAAATGCTCCCTGAAGATTTTAGATCTCCAGAGAGAAGAATACATAAATATGGGAGCTGTTCACGTATCTTCCTTCCCTGTGCTCATTATACTTTACTGGACAGTAAAGTATTTAATTATTTTTTAAGAACATATAATTTGGAACTGTGGTTATAGTGTCTCAATCAATTAAACTCAATATAAAAATGAGATTTAAAAATGCATTTCCCAAATTGGGTTTTGAAGATGTTAGGTAGTCCATGAAAATTAAGTCTACAAATAAAAACATGCATTTATAAATTTATAGTGTGCATTGGCTTATTGCATGCTCTGTGAAGTCCTTGAAAAAAACTTGAGTTAGAAACATTACACTAGAAAAATCTCTTCCATTGCACTTTAGGCAGGGTCTACTTGTTCATTCTCACTCTTGTGACTCTGCTTCTGCTGCTCTCTGCATCTACTCCCTCCTCTGTCTCTCTCTGTCCTTATCAGGATCATTGAGGCTGCTTCAGTGGCTTGATACAATGATTCTACTGACAGAAATGACTCTTTAGGACTGCAGCCACCTTGCAATGCAACAACTTCTTTCTTTTTGTTCAGACATTTAAACAAGAGACCTTCATTTTAACCATGGCATTGGAAGAAACAATCTGGAAAAATGCTTGGGGATTTTTAGTTGCCTCAGCTTGAAAGAGACATAAATATCTCTTCCTCTCACTTTTATTTGGGCAGAATTATGCATGTGGCCATACCTTGCTTACTCCAAGGAGGCTGGAAGTGCACTTTTGCATATAGCCAGCAAGGAAGGGGAATCCAGACATTGGTGAGAATTTAAAATGTCTACTACACTTTACACATTGTATCCATCTTTCCATGTTTAACTCATCCATCTGGGCAACCAATAGAGCAGCAATTCCAGGGGCATCCTGCCACCACACAAAGCTTTTCACATCACAGTCCTAGAACTCATAGCATCCATTCTACTCTAATTGAGCATAAAACTATCAGGACACACATCCCTGTTTGCTTTAGTTGATACTCTAAGGACAAGGCTCTCTGTTCAGCCATGATCACTCTAGTGCCATCCTGTTTTCTAGTGTATACCCCCAGATCAAAGCCAATCTTCCTTTTTTGTTTGTTCGTTTGCTTTTAGCCTCTATGGGCTTGCAGCTCAGAATCTGGAGTCAGATATCCTGATTTTAATCCCAGATCCAATACTTTCTAGGTATGTGATTTGGGGTAAGTTATTCAGTATGTTAGCACCCATGTTCTTCACTTGTAAATTAGAGACAATCTTAGCATCTATCTACCTTACAAGATGGTTTTGAGAATTAAATAAAATAATACATGTAAATATCAACTGTCTCAGTAAAAGCCCTTATAACTTCAACTCTGTCTTGAGATATTCCCTACAACATTGTACCTCAACTGAAAACTGTCTCTCATTATATGCAGGTAGGTTTTCTATATGGTTTCTTTTCTTACTTATCCCTTTATTCTACAAGGCTAGGTAATGTGAAAGAAGTTTTCTTTGTTTGACAGTACTTCTAAACATTTTATTCTTCCTCCTCTAGGGAAAAAATCCCACTATTTTGAGCCATATGCTTTCAAGCATACCCTAATCCTATTTCATATCAACATCCTCACTATATCCCCACTTATATTAAAAACTCTTAAGTACTGATTCCTAATATTTTTTGATGATTCCTCTCATCTCCTCTCTGGCATGTATCTCTTCTCATTCCTCTACCTCTGGATAGTAAATAACTCTACTTCGAATCAATCTCAGGATCTTCTTTCATATTAATACCTTAGAGATGGCCATCATCAAAAATACTTTAATCTGAACATTCCATTTCTCTACTATCATCTCTTATCTTCCAACTCACTTGTTCATGTAACCATACATCAACAATACTTTCACCTCATCAATATACCCAATCCACTGATCTTACCACTTTCTTTCTCTCATTCCTTATTCTATATTACTGCATCTCCTTGCTCAGGTTATTCCATGGTCAATTATAATTAACTCCCTTACCTCTCTTTCTCCTTTATACAAAAACAAACTACCTGGATGAAATCAAATATCCTTCTTTTTATTTTCTGCATGAAAGCATTCAAACATTCCTAAGAAACATTAAACAACAACAACAACTGGGCTAAGAAGTTTTACTTTGTTTGATTAAAAAGATCAAATTTGTTCCAACAATTCTTGGAAATACTTTGTTGTTTCTTTACTATCCTCACTTTCTTATTCACCTTAAATTCCTGAACTGACCTCCACTCCTTCTCACACACATATGCACACAAAGTTAATAACCTTATCTATTCTCAATCCATACAACAGGGTAGTTGCCCCTTCTCTTAATCATGGTCAACCATCACTCTGTGCTCTGGATCCCATCTTTTGTAACTTTCTCCAGGATTTCACTATTTCAGTTATCTCCTCCCTCACCTGCATTTTCAACCTCTCTCTCCTGAATTATTCCTACTGAAGCAATTTTTCCTTATTCCATTTACTCTTAATTTATTCCAGCCTGACTCCACACAAAACTTAGCATAAAAATCAAAGATATGGTATTAAGATCTGTGCACATCTCTGTGATCTATATGTTCTACATCAAGTGACTTAGTTTTGTTTTGTTTTCATTCCCCTTTATTACTCTGTAGCCTTTGACTCCATTGATCACTTTTGTTAAAAGCCCTCTTGTCTCTTGGCTTTCATGAGGACATACTTTCCCAAGCTTGCCTTCTACCTCATTGTCCCTTTCTCAATATACTTTACTTGCTCCTCTTTCTTTATCTAACTTCCAAATTTTAGAGTTCCTTCGCATTTGATTTTATATTTATCATTTCTCTCACATGTTCTCTTTGCACCCATTCATTCCCATGGCTTCAGCAAACGTTTATATGTTTATGACTCCTTATTTAATATACCCAACCCAAACATTTCCGTGAAATTCAGACACATATACCCAACAGTGCTTTTTTCATCTTAACCAAAATATCTTACAGACTCTTTAACTTTATTACATCCAGAACAAAACCCTTGGTTTCCCCTCAAAATCCTAATCCTCCCCCAGTTTTTCTCTTCTTATGTGATATGACTATCCAAGCATTTAATCAAATGAGAAGTTTTTTTGTTATTTTATTCATTCTTTCCTTTATTCCAACATCTCATCTATCAGTAAGGCCTATGAGTTCTTACTCTACAATATATCTTGAATCTCTACCATTCTTTTCCACTTTTGCTTTCCCAGTTCAAAGTCTTATTCTCAGCCCTGAAATAGCCTCCTTATTAGTGTGCACGTTTCCACACTTGTCCCCCTCTAATCCATTTTCCACCAAATAAATAGAGTGACATTTTGAATGGGCAAATCAGACTTTGCTGCTCTACTATTTAAAAGCCATCTTTAGCCTAATAGTTTCCATGGAATCAAAGCCAAACTACCTAGTGGTCTATAAGGACCTTATGAGACAGTCCCATGGTACATCTCATGCCTTGTCTGGTGACATTGTGCACCTTTCTCACTTCACTCCTGCTGGACTGGCCTTTTATCAGCTCCATATCAATGATTCACCCTTCCCCCAAATTTGATCAAATCTCCTTACCCACATTCCACCTTCAGGTCTCAGTTTAGATGTCACTTCCTTAGTGAAAGTAAGGCAAATGGATTTTCCTATGTTCTTAGACATCCATGTAATAATCTAGTAAGAATGTTCAGTTCAATTATTTGAATATGGAATATGAAACAGATTGCTCAGCTAAGGTGTTGTTTCTAGATTATTTAGCACTTGTGTGCTTTAAGACTCAATGTCCCAACAATGCTTCCCTCTACAGACTACATGAAAACCTCTACTGAGTCTCTCTTGGTACTACAACACTTTTAAACCCAATTGTAAACATGTCCACAGGCAGAATTCAGATATAAGACAGTCCTGGATGAAGATGTATAATAATAATCTGGATCATCTAGGTCAAAGATTTTTAACTAAATTCACAAAATTTGCAGACCTCATGGAATACATCCCAGACATATGTCAATATTTTTCATTGCTATTTATTTGCTACATCACTGAAAGGAATGGGAAAAAATATGTGATTAACAAGCTTCTTCCAGGTCTCAGCAAATGAAATCTGCCTCAACCTTTGGATCTTAAACAATCAAGAAACTGTAATCTTCTTTTATATGCACTAATCCAAAAGCCATTATGTAGGACAAAAATAAAATGTTCCCTCCTTTCATAGGATTTCAAACGTGAGGATGTGTTTGTAAGGTGAGAGAATATCCTTGTCAGTATAAAGAATAATTTCAGCATACCATATATAAAGAGACAGTAAGAAACCCAGAGTCAGGAAAGATGTTTATTTGAATGAGGGTTCGTCCCATCTTACAATTTCTGTCAGCTCCTTTTGAAAAATAGTGGCAGATAATGGTGAACAATGGATGCTATAGAAGAATGGCAGTGTTCGTTATTTAAGCATTTAATTAAATGGTGAAAGAAGAGAATACGACTGAGTGATTCAGTAATTTTGGCAGAGCAATCCGAGACATGCCAATAACAACTCATGGCATGAAAACGGATGGGGGTGGAGTTGAAACTGATGATGCAATAGAAACACCAGACAAATTATGATTCCAGTGTTCCTGACAAAAGAAACAGAGTCAATATGATTATAATATTTTAGAGAAACCGCTCATAAAATAACAGGAGGGTATGAAACTTGACAGAGTTCTGTTACTCACTACTTGATAAAAAAGATTCCCAAATTGCAAGGAAATATAAGAGGATGGATAGGAAAAATAATGTAATTAGTAAAAGGATTCATAAGTTGCCAAAGAAATTAAACATAATCATGCAGCTACCAGTTTTCACTCACTAATGTTTGTCCATCCTTTAGAAAGTTCCAGCAGCAGCCTATATTTTTGCGATCTCAAACATAAAATAAGCTGATCTAAATTTCATTTTCACAAAATTTTTCTGACCACAAAATAGTGTGACAAACAAGGTCTTGAACAGTCAAAGGAACAGCTGCATGAAAGAGAAAAGAAAGGACAGTGAATACAAATGAATTTAGCAGAAGGTGTTTAAAATTTTAATGTGAAATAGAGCAAAATAGACAAGCTAGATATCCAAAGAAGGTATCTTGCTACTACTTCATAATGAACAAAAATTACCAGCTGCTGTCTATAGTATTTTTTATTCTATTAAAATCAGTCATCTTTTTGTTATTTCTGACATTTATTTTAGTCTTTGCCTGTGGCAGTGTGGCATATGAAGGCATGTCAAGCCATGTTTCTGTTATTCAGGTATTTCACACTATTAAACATCTGGGTGTTTGATGTCATTCAGACACCATATGATAGCGATAGCATTTTTCAGTTAATAGTAAATGGATTAGGAAAGAGGAACTTCCTCAGTAGGATAACTTTGTAAAAGGACATCTACAATAGATAAAAATTTCTCCTAAATTTTAACTGAGTGAGAAATTAACATGTAGCAAGATGTTGAAATATCCAAATGGAAAAACATTAGCAGGACTAATTCAATAACAAAATTGGTCTTAGTTTTTCACACAGTTTTACTGAATATCCCATTGAACAGTTATTTTGTGCAAGCAATCAATGTCTAAAAGTGTGAGCTATAACAGAGGAAATGACTTTGGTTACCAAGGAAACCATTTCATAGACATTCACATAAATAAACCTTAGACAGGGAAGGAACCACCATAAAAATAGAAACAGTTTGACTTGATATTTTATTGCTATTAGAAAATCTCTCTCCCTATAGTCATGCATGCTTTAAAAAAAATACACAAGCGTGATAGCAATACCTTGTACTTGGCAGATGCAAGCAGGTTAATTATTACTTTTACTTTGAATGTGAGAATTAACAGTGGGAGGGTTATTAAAATTGCAAAAATCTCCAAAGCCTTAGACACAAACACCAGGAAAGCCTATTTTTATTTGGATTTTAATGGGACACTCACACATCCACAAAAACAGTTTCTTACATTTTACCTCCTTTATCACCTATGTCTCAGAAAAACAAGTAGAGACAACCTTTCTCTTGAAGGGTTTGCAACATTAGACTACAGAAAAATAGCTCAGGAATATGGTAAAGCTGTATTCTCAAATTCTTGTCCTAGTTGGCTATAAGAAGAGATCTCAGGCTTTGATTATAAGAACAAATACTTCTATCCGAATTCTAAAAATTGTCAGACATCTGAACACAAACCAAACTAAACCAAAAAAAACAAAACCAAAACAAAATAAAAATTCAATGCTTTTGAGGCCTCTTAATACCAATTATGCAAATCAATATTTTATTTCTCTTTTCAAGGATTACTTGGCATTAGGTAGTTTGACCTATTTAATCAAATGCTTGCGTGGGCTCTGGTTTTGCTGCCTTGTCACACTGACCATTTCTTCTGTTAATGTGGTCCTACTTTTGGATTTGCAACACTAGCTGCTCCCTCACTGCAGGCAGCAGCAGTGCCAATCGATCACAGAGTCCCAGTGGTCCCCTCAGAGTGTAAAGGGAGAACCTGGACCTAGTTTGATTCTCTATCAGAATAACATAAGTAGGTGGGAGCCAGGTTCCTGCTGCAAAAATCCCTGAGGCTACCATAGTATCTGTTCTTCACAAGGTATGGCTTTTCGGACTTTCCTTTAATTCTATAGCTCCTTACTATTCTTCCAATTCTTTTACTTTTTCCCTTAAATTAACTAGAGTAAATTTCACTTACATTGAGCCAAAGAACTTCAAAGAATAATCCAATAATCTACCTCTGACCATTGCCAGAAGAAATATTTCATTGCAATAACAATTACCTTCGTTTCTCCATAATAATGGAGGAAAAATATCCTAAGGGTAGAAAAATGTCCTAAGACTGAACTGTCTTATAGGTTTTATTCTAAGTCATGCATTGTTTATAATTACCATCTTATGCAGAACTAAGGAGAATCTTTCATTTAAAATTTAAAGGATACATCTTAGTTCTTAGACATCTAATTTAGAAATTAAAGCATCATTCAGTCTTTTATGTACTTTATTATATTCTAAGCTAAAATTTTACTTATCCTCAATAGTGAACAGAGTGAAAGACACACTGTAAACTTCAAAATGAGTCCTAACTTGATTTCAGTAATGGAAAACATTATTTATTTTTAGAAAATATCTACAAATCCAAGGAAGTGAAATATTAGTAAGTATGTTGTGGCTATATAACACTTTTGCAGAAAATTTATAACAAGATTATGCTTACTTCCACTAAAACCACTTATATTTTTAACAAAAAATGGTGCTGCATTTTACAAAAATTATCTGATGCTCTTCTTCATTCATTTATTATTTGCTTGAGTGCTGAAGATAGAGGAGTAAAGAAAAGGGACAAAAAAGTCCCTTTACAGGAGCCTTGGGGAGGTGATTCCTGGCAGAGGGAATCTTCTTTATTCATGATATATGTCAATATCAAACCATTATCTTTCAAGATACAATAATATCCTCATACACTTATCACCATGTTCCAACCCAGCTCCTTAAGGGCATGGGTTGGGACAGCTGCAAGACCAAAGAATGCACTTGGTATGTGTCAGACATATGCTTTATTTATTGGGAACTACAGACAAGAGAGGGTCTCCAAAGGTGGTGATTCAGAGAATGAAGATAGCACTCGCAGAGGCAGGAAAATGAGGGGTAATATAAAGGATCCCATAACAAAGACATTTCATAACAGAGTTACATAAATGGGGCCTGCTGATGTTGTTATAGGAAGAAAGTGAACAGACTGGAGAAAATTACAATCTACGATACCATCTGTACATTGTTTTCCTGTGGGGAGGTCTGTTATATTTTAACTTGTGTCTTGGGGCATGCAAGCAACTACAGGCTGTGGGCTGAATTTCCCTTAGGGAGGGGAAGCCAGGGCCTGGGACTCCCTGGACCCCACAGTGCACCCCCATGAAGCAGCTTGCACTGTCCAAAAGACACACACTGAATTCACATTTCACAACAACAGTACAGCATGCAACAGAATACTAAGCGTCCTCCATCAAAAGGTAGTAAACTTATAAATACATGTCACCAAGGCCAAGAGAGGGAGTTAAACCAATTAGACAGGGGAATTAATAGCTAATTTATTAATATGACTTATGTTCTCTTTAATATGATTTAAAACTTGTGAAATATTATGGGATTGATTAGGAATATATACAGAACATTAAGCATTATTCAATGAGAGGATCTTGTTCCAAACTTGTTGATGGATTGTAATTTGCCATGCCAACAAGGTGTTTCAGACTGTCCAATTTGCAGGAGTTATGGTCCAAGGCAGATTGTGCTGATCTAACAGTGTACAAGCAACATTTCCATTAGTAGATAACAAAGTACTAGGTAGGGGAGTCTTATGAGGAGGCTTCCAATATCACACATTTTCCCCTTCTAAATTCTCTAAGTTTTTTACAGTGACATTAAAAGCTAGTTTAGGCATAAGGAGAATCCACACAGACACACATAGGGCCCCAGCCATTTGCTGTTCTGATTGGTTGCCATTTTACTTTTACCTGTTAGCTTTCAGGAAACTAATGGGGAGGCCTTTCTGTTTGGAGTTATTCTTTTGAGCCTTGGACTTTCAAACTGGACCATGTGACCAGGGTCTTTGGCAGGCTTTATTCTGACCAGCTGCCTTCTCTGTTTCCTATGCTAACCTGCCTCAACTTTTCCCTCAGAGAATTTACACCTTAATTTTTAAGGGGGAGCTGAAGGGTAATGGTCATTTTCCTGTAGCTGTTTCCTACTTGTTAGGAGCAGTAATCCCTGCCTGATGGGGTGTGAAACTCTATGGCTATTCAACTGAGGTAGAGGGAGGGCATGTCCAGCATTGTGGTTGGAACTAGATGAAATCTCTGAATGACTAATACCTTGTTCTGGAAAGCATTCATTCTGGAAGAAATAAGCCTACAAAATGAATTGTTTACAAAGAATTTTAACATGTTCAATATCCTTCTGCATATTATCTAGAATGGAAGATTTATTATTATATTTATTAGGCATATAGGTACAGTACTTAATACTAATCAATGCACACCTTTCTCTTTGAGCTGTAGTCAATAGGTCTAAGCTTCAAGTTTGCAATACTATACATGTTGCCTTTCCATGGGAGCAGGCCATAATTCCAATTGTGTTTGTTTAAGTTCTATTTACATTACTCTAGTAATTACTGCTCCACTTGGTATGTCCTTCACACAGCCAGCATGCTGTAGCACCATTGATCCTGGAGGGAGATGCCAATGTTTCACTGGTCTATGAAACAGTCAGTCTGGAGGCAATGCCCATTGCAAATCTGGCCATATCAAGCCATCACCATCTGTCGCAGGAGTCAAAAACAGCACTGTACTGTTACATCAGAAGCATGTCCAGAGAATACATTCATTGTTTTAGGGGTTGTGGTGACAAACAGTCAATAACTTAAATGAAGAGGCACCATGCAGGGTACTGGGGGCCTGGTTTGAATGCATAAGAGAATTTAACAATACAGAAGTCTACATATATTCATTGTTATACA
This sequence comes from Tolypeutes matacus, assembly GCA_026826555.1. Classification (NCBI taxonomy): domain Eukaryota; kingdom Metazoa; phylum Chordata; class Mammalia; order Cingulata; family Chlamyphoridae; genus Tolypeutes; species Tolypeutes matacus. The sequence goes on from JAKSZT010010858.1 coordinate 15,226,364, forward strand.
CTTTCTAAATACTTCCAATGCAATTTATAACTTGTTAAATGAACTTAACTATTTTTAGTACTTTACTTTTCACTCTTACACCCTTAGCATAATTACATTAATTAGCAGGTACTTTATTTTAACAGTACAGGAAAAAAAAATACTTTATTATTTTATGAATATCAAAGATTTTTAATGGAATTAAGATTATCTTCCCCCTACTACCACCTTAATATGTAAATCGAGGTGATCTCTGACTGGTTTTTATGTTATAAAGGTACTTTTTGTTATTCATATTGATTCAGGTTTCTATTTAATAATGGCTTCCTGGAATTAGCTATTTAAATATTTCAGTTTAGAAAATGCTTTTGCAAATTTCCTATAACCATAAGTTACTTTTACCTTTAAACAAGGATATTAAATTACAATAAGCAATCAATGAAATTTACTTTTATCCATTTACTTTAATCCATTTATATTCCTTATATTGTTTTGTGAAAACTAGTCATTTTACTTTAAGACAGATCTATATTTCATTAGACACAAACTTACAATTTTCATCATCTTAAAGATATAATACATATAATGTTCTTTAATTTTATAAGCCAAATAAAATTTGAACAATTATGTTAATTCAAGAAATGTTCTTCTTTTACAAGAAGCTAAATAAATTTTTTTTTTGGAATGTTGGTTTTTTATTTACAGTCTTGTTCTAGCACAGTGTTTCTCTCCACACAGAAATAGCGTACTGCCCTCCCATTGGAAACCTATCACATTATACTTGCTGTGATACTCAGTGAGGGGAGGCTGGGATGTTCTTTTCTGAGGGGGTGGATGGATAAGTGATGGTCTGCCATACTTTTTCTGAATCTTCATTGAGAATCATTGTTCTGGGAGCAAGGCTAGGGCCCTGAAGATGTCAAGGTGATCAATTTTAGTTTAGAAAAGTTTTTTGGATATGTTTAGAGAGCTGTCCTGTGTGAATATAGCTGTGGGAATCTTTCCTAAATGCCGTCTTTCTCTTACTTGATGTGTGTGAAGGCCTGTTACCCCAGTTACCTGGAAGGAGTTGGTAAGGTGGACCAGGTACCTATACAAACTGATTTCTTAGTTTGACTGGGTTTGGCTGTACCTGACCTGAAAGGTGAAGTGTGGAAGTAGTATTGGATTTAGACTTAGAAGTTCCCCACCCACCTAAATAAATTTTTTAAACTGTGAATAACCTTAAAGCATACTGACTGCCAAGTTTTGGAATATATTATAATTGTTTAATTTGTTTCAATCATAATTTAGAAAAAATATTTTCACAGCTTTTAAGGACTTTTTTTTCACTTACTGAAATTTGGTAATTGGATTAGTCACCCTCATTTTAAGGCTGTGAAAAGGTTTAAGTTGGGAAATTAGGGCCAAACTACGATTTTTAATTCCCTGGCTTTGTAGATAAGAATCTTAAGCTAAACTTTTTTTTTTTTTTTCCATTTTGTTACTCCTAATCCTTTTCCCATTCTTTCGCTTTTTCATTACCTGAGGAGGAGTCCATAGGGTCCCATGCCTTAGGGTTCCATTCAGGGTTGGTTAATATCTTCCAGATCTGGCCTTGAGGCAGCCTGTGGCCCCCAGCCCAAGCATATCTACAAGCCAGGGTTTCTAACTTATCACTAACTTGGTGCGGGCAATTTCATCTCTGCCTGTGCCAGGCGCATATCACTTTCTAACCTTAACTATTCTTCTATGTGGTGCACAGAGGCCTTTGCCACTAATTCTGCCTCAATAGCCACCTGCAAGGCTCCTAACAGAAGGCATGCTATAGCCACCACTATTTGGTGGCTTCTCTCTCTCTTTTTTTTTTTTTTTTAATTTAAATGCAGCTACTCTGCTACCTGCTATTGCACAGTGAGTATACCTGCCAGAATTTTAGGGCATCCCGTATTCTTTCAGTGGTCCCCACTCATCCAGGAGGGCAGTCACCCCTCCCCACGTGGATGTTACAGGCCAACCCTGGATTTCCCCTGTAGATTTTTCTTTTCCTGAGTTCATACCTGCTGCTGCCAGAGGTCATTCAGTCTCCTGGCTGATTCTCCAATTGTCCAACCCAGCTCCTGAATGGCACAGGTCAGGAAGGCTGCAAAACCAAAGAATGTACCTGGTACAGTGTCAAACATAAACTTTATTTATTGGGACTTACAGACAGGTACGGGCCTTCAAATGTGGCTCTTCAGAGAATGAAGATAGTGCTCTGCAAAGAGGCAGGAAAATGAGGGACAATATCAAAGGTCTCAGAACAAAGACATTTCATAACAGAGTTACATAAATGGGGTCTGCTGTTGTTAGTGTAGGAAGGAAGTATACAGCCTGGAGAAAATTACAGTGTATGATACCATCTGTACATTGTTTTCCTGTAGGAAGGTCTGTTACATTTTAATTTGTGTCCTGGGGCATGCAAGCAACTATGTGCTGTGGGTTGAGTTTGCCTTAGGAAGGTGGAGCCAAGCCCAGGTCCCACTGGACCCTCTTACACCATTTGTATTAATCTTTTCTTCTTCTTCATTTACCTACCTTCACCATAACATAGAAGACATGAGTGGGGAATGTTTATCATATTCACTTTCAGTCCCAAATATCCAGAAGAATGCCTAACAGAAAGAGGCATCTATATGTTTTGTGTATGTGTGAGAATGAGAAAAGGGAATCAACCAAGAAACTATCAGAGATAATAATTCAAAGATTCAGATATATTCATTATAATATAAATGTACACAAATCAGTAGTTTTACTATATACAACAGTTTATAATAAACAGAATTACAAAGAATTTGGACAAAAATGCACCTGATTGTACTGAGGAGAATAAAATGATATTGAATACATGGGAAAGCAAACCATGCTTTTAGCTAGGACAACTCAATATTTTAGAGACCTCAAATTAAATTTTTAAGATATGCATTATTTTAATAAAAATTCCAAAATGTTTTCTTATAACATTGACATAGAGGTTCTAATTAACTGAAAGAATACATCAAGAAGAGTATCCTAATGGATACTGTAAACCATGTACACCCTGTCAAGTAATATTGACTTCCTTGAAGGGAGAATAGCTTAGACTCAAGTCTGATTGCTTCTTCCTCCAAAGTTCAAATGATACTCTCAACTGCATAGTCCATACTATACAAGTGCAATCTCACTTCCCACACATTTTTGAAGCTTTTTATTGGCATGAAAATTATTTTGTGTCAAATACCATTTTATTTAAGTTAAAAAAATGTTAGCTTCATCCAGTTCCACTTTTAAAGAGTTTTCTTTCACAAACAATGCTCCTAGTGTTAGGGATTTATCAAATAGTTTGCACTTATAAATGAGACTTTTATCTAGTGAATGGGAAGAGATCCATGCTAGTGTAGATAAAAAATTTTGAATGATCTTTGTGCCCAATACAGAGCTAAGTGTTTCATATTCATTATCTGATTTGTTCTACACAATAATCCATTATCTCCATTAATCTTCACAGTAATCCTTCATAACTTTCCTAGTTTTTATTACCCCTGTTTTATATATAATAAAATCAGTGCTTGGAGATAACTTGCACAGAAGTGTTCATATTCAGAATGTGCTGCAGTCAGAATTTGAGATCAGGTCTATGGACTAGTCTGACATCCTTTAGGACAAAATTTCATAGTAGATGCAATGAAATACACAGAAACCATTTGAATCTGCAACTTCACAAGAACTTTCCAAATGCTGCCCTTGTGCACAGCCTGTCTTGTTAATCAAGGACAGAAAGTTCATTTGCAAAATCATCTATCAAGAAGTTATACATTAGAATTATTTGCCTACCAGGAATCCTTTCATTCAATTCCAACAAAAAGAAAATGTCATACTGCCAAAGTCATGACTGGGCTGGGCAAACCCAAGAGCAGCTGCTTTTATTTTCTTGATCTACATCTGTGTCTAATAATTCATGCTTGACTTTGATGTAGTCATTGGCAATAACATTTTGCAAAACCCAGGATTTAGTCCAAGAATAAAGCTTCATACTTTTTACATTTAAGAACTTAACCAATCTCCCCACTTAAACCCCATTATCTCTCACAATGTAGCCACATATGTCTGACATGACACAGCATATCCCTAACAACAATGTACATCATTAGTGCACATAATCCTTATGTTCTCTGTCTTATATTTGTTCTGCTTGTTTTTAAACACTCATAGAAATAATTTAATTTATTCTTAGTATGTTTTACCCTATTAGATCCATCCTAATAGGTTATACTTTATGACCATGTTATTTTATCCAAAATATATACTGTCCTCTGCTCTTCAAGTCATCCAAAAATAAGGGAAACTTGCTCTCATTCATTTATTCACTCAGCAAAATTTCATTGAAAATCTAGCACTTTCCAGGGACTGGGTCAAGTACTAGAGATAAAAAAGTGAAAGATTTCAATCCCTAAATCCAAGCCAAGGAGGAAATTAAAATATTAAAATTAGCAGTTTTCAGTTTTCCTGAACTGCTATCACACATACCACACAATGGGTTGGCTTAAACTGGGAAATTTATTGGCTCATGGTTTTGAGTCTAAGAGAAGTCTAAAATCAGGATGTAAGCAAGGCAATGATCTCTCCCCAAATCTGTAACATTCTGCTGCTGGCTGTTGGCAAACCTTGAAATTCCTTGGTTTATATCCTTGCTTTCTGTCACGTGGCAATATCCTCTTTTTTCTTCCAGTTCTATTGACTTCTGGCAACTTGCTCCTCTCCGTGGTTTTCCCTCACCTCTGGCTTCCTGTTTCTTTCTCTTTATAAGGCCTCCAGTAATCCAGATTAAGACCTAATCTCATTCACTTGTAACTCAACTTATCTAAAAATAACATCTTCAAAAGATCCTATTTAAAACGGGTTCATATCCACTGGAATGCAGATTAAGATTAAGAACATGTCTAAATTGGGGTACATAATTCATTGGACCAAAGTAGCAAATAATAATAATATTAATAAATATAATTTTACTAAAATAATGATCACATTACTTCTACTATTTCTCAAATATGTGGAGGAGGTCAGAATTTCAAATTAGATCTTCCAGAATCCAAAAGTAGTTCCTGAATACCTATGTGATTTGCTCATGACTTAGTAAACAGTGAAGTTGAGAATGGCCATAGAAACGTATATGGCACCTTGAAGGGGGCAATCAAAAAGTGAGCATGGAGAAACTGAGGCCAATGTGGAAAGGTTGTCATATATGCAGAGTGTATTTTAAACTGATATAATGTTTCTAAGATAGAACTTCTTGTTCATTTTGAAAATCAGAATTATTTATATAATTAAATAGAATACAATATATCTTTGTAGAAGACTCTGAATCAGAAGAATGAGAAAGGAATTCACAGATTGAATTCCAGCCATGATAAAATCTGAGTAGGCAATACAAGTCCTATCAAGAAAAATCTGTGTGCTGGTAGACAAGCCACAGAAATCCAGAATTTTCTGCTTGCCACTAGTTGTGGGCCCAATGCCAGTAGTAATGACAGATCAATTCCTCCCCTAATTTATCCACATAAGTAAATCAATTTTTAGTCTTAGCATGCACATGTTTGAAGCAAAGTTCTTTATTCAGGTGAAGTATAAAGGGAAGTGAAGAAGCAGTGGAATCAGAAGTCCCTGTCCAACCCATTAGGTCCTGAGTTCTTGAAGCAGTCTACTGGGGTTGTCAGCCGTATTGTGTACGGCTAATACTAAATGACAAATCAGACTTCATTCAGATCTTGCCTCATATACTTACTCAAAGGAAGTCATACAGCCAAGTTGTCTCAAATAATCATCTGAATAAGACATATGGACATCCAACCACCCTAATCTGTGATGACAGCTCACACATTTTTTTTTGCATCATCAGAAGTAGTTTTATTTTTCACTGGCCCACTGCCCTGAAGGTGGCAGGAACAGAAGTGGATCTTTTTAATAAAGATTACTTTGGTGGCAGGGGGGCAAGGGGCAGAGATAACAAGCATCGCTGGATTGGTGGAGGCAGCCCCACACAATGACTGGGGCTGCAAGACATGGTCAAATTGAGCAAGAAAGTCTGGGTCTGGTGTTGAGACCAAGTGCTCAGTTTAGCCTGGGATGCTTATGACTAGAATCAACAATTTGAAATGACCAGCTCACCTGATGCAGTTGTCTCCTCTTCACCCTTTTCTTAAGGTCTGATTCAGTTTATGAATCTCTTAAAAGCACTGAGGGGGATCCAGCAAGATGGCATCAGTTTAAGTGGGCACTCATCATCTCTCTCACAAAAAAATGGTTAAGAAGGGGCAATATCCTGCCTAAGTGAGCTGTTTTGGGAACCCACAGAGCATGAAACTTCAGGGCAATGATCTGGAGGGAACTGGAAAAAGAGATAAAAAGCCCAAGGGAAAACCATGAGTTTTTCACTCCAGTGGCTAGAAACAATGGGCAGCTAAACATCACCCTCAAGGCAAAAAGCCGCCAGTCCCGACTCCCACCAGCCAACAAGTGGGAAGGAACCTTCTCCAGGAGTAAGAGGGTTCTGGTGAAGGTTGGAAGGGGGTTTCCTTTCTGTGGGTTAGGTTACCTGAACCCTCATTGAACTTTAGGGAGCATACAAGCTGGCAAGGGGTGGTCCCGGGAAGAGGGGAGAGGCAAATCTGCTTAGGCAGCCTGATTTACCTAGCTGACCTGGAAGAGAGGAACTTGGGCTGATAGAGGGTGGAGTCAGGCAATTGACTAGTCCTGTGATGAAAATTATCAAAATTCCAACTCTTCTAAGGGAGGCGGCAGTAGGAAGTGTTTAATAATCTTCCAAGGGCCTATTTAGGGTCCCTTGGGGTGGGGGGAGGTCTTGAAGAGGGTTGAGAATCATTTCTCTGTGGTGAGTTTGGATACCAGGGTCCAATTTGAATTTCAGAAGAGAACTCAACATGACCAGGAGACATGAGGGAGGATCTGATCACACAGGCTATGGTGTCCTACTGCACTGGGAGAGAAAGCAATAAGGATAGAAAGGGGGCAGAGACAGACAGGCTCCTAATCAGCAGGAATCTATCCAACTGCAAAGAGTCAAACCTGCCCTAGGGAAAGTGACTGGATAGCTATCTAGGTAACTGATCCAGTGAGAAAGTTTAGCTCAGTGGAGGAGTCTCTGTTTTGAATAAATGAATTCCTTGGTTTGATGCCTGGCTCTCCTTAGCATAGTGATCCACTGGATTATCAAACACCCAGCTGATACTTTAGGACAGGAAACATAGACATTATTTCTGCATTAGTTTCTCTTGGGTTTTTCTTTAAAAAAAAAAATGGTTCTTTTTAAAATTTTTAGCTTAGTTTACTCTCTAAAACCCAATTCAAAACCTGCCAAGGGCTGGTTGTAGGATAATTGATTGATGAACCCCAGCAGCCTGAGAAGCCCTCAGGGGCCTAAGAGGAAAGACTGCTTTGCCTAAGTTTTTGTTTGATTGCTTGCTTGAGTGTTTGTTTTTTGTTCTTTTTTATCTCTCTTTCTCCCCCTTCCCTGTTTGTTTGTTTGTTTTTAATTAGGTGCTGCTGTCTTGTTTCTTGTTTGCTGTGTTTCCCTCTTCCTTTGTTTCCCCTTTTTTGTATACCAATTTTGTCTACCTATGCTATTTCTTTTCCTTCTTTCATCTTCTACCTTCTGCTTCCTGTGTTTGTTTTTACATTCCACCTCTCTTTGTTTAGTCTTCAATTTTTATTGTTTTTATTTCTATCTCCTCTATTCTGTTTTCTTTCCTTTTTAACTTTTTTGCTTATTGTCTTTTCTTTTCTCTTTCCCTCACTTCTTATCATTCTGGCCTTTTAATTCATTCTAGATATTTTTCTCTATTCAGTTTCTCATTTCATTGTTTGTACCCCACTTCTTTGTTCTTACTCATTTGTACTTCTCACATGAGTTAATTATTTATTTTCCTAGGTCATAAACAGTTTCTCTTTTACATTTTACTATTATTATTACTATTATCTTTTTTCTCTTCTTACCTCTTTCCCTTTTCCTGACCCTAATCTTTTTCTTTCAAGGGAACATAGACACCAGCAAGGAAATAGAAAAAGAGGAACAAAGTGTGAAAGAGAAAACTTAACACATGCACAAAAACAGCAACTAAATAAAACCATAGAGAGAGAAACTAATCAACTGAATAAGCCCATCAAGATAAAGAGATGCCTAAACACCAACAAAAAAAATTATGAACCATACTAAGAAACAAGAAGACATGGACCAGTCCAATGAACAAACTAAAAACCAGAAGATGTAGAACATGGAACAACTAATCAGGGCTATCCAAACAAATATCAAGAACCAACTTAATGAAGTGAAGGAAGAGATTAAGAATATTAAGAAGACACTGGGAGAACATACTGAAGAAATTGTAAACATACATAAAAAGGTGATGGTTATGATGGTGATGGAAGGCAAAATCCAAAAAATCAAGAATACACTGGAGGCACATAACAGCAGATTTGAACAGGCAGAGGAAAGAATTAGTGATGTGGAAGACAATACATCTGAAATCAAACAGATAGTAAAATAGATAGATAAAAAGATAGAAAAAAATCCAGCAGGTACCTGGGGATCTGAATGACAACACAAAATATACAAACATATGCATTATAGGCATCCCAGAGGGAGAAGAGAGGGGAAAGCGGACATAAGGAGTGTTGGAGGAAATAATAGCTGAAAACTTCCCAACCTTATTGAGAGAGATGGATGTACATGTCCAGGAAGTGCAGTGCACCCAAAACAGTATAAATCCTAACAGACCTGCTCCAAGACATATACTTGTCAAATTGTGCAATGCTCAAGACAAAGAGAGAATACTGAAAGCAGCAAGAGAATAGAGAATGATCACATACAAGGGAAGTTCAATAAGACAGTGTGCTGATCTCTCATCTGAAACCATGAAGGCAAAAAGACAGTGGTATGACATAGTCAAAGTGCTAAAACAAAAAAACTTCCAGCCAAAAATTCTCGATCCAACAAAGCTGGCATTCAAAAATGATGGAGAATTCAAAATATTCACAGATAAACAGAAATTAAGAGAATATACCAATAAGAAACCTGCCCTTCAAGAAATATTAAAAGGGAGTGATGCCAGTTGAAAGGAAAAAACAGGAGAGAGAGAGTTGGAGTAGAGTGTAAGCAAAAATTTTTTAAAGTTAGAAAAAGAGAAATAAAAACAACTATGGCATATGTATTAGTCAGCCAAAGGGGTGCTGATGCAAATTACCAGAAATCTGTTGGTCTTTATAAAGGGTATTTATTTGGGGTAGAAGCTTACAGTCACCAGACCATAAAGCATAAATTTCTTCCTTCACCAAAGTCTGTTGCCATGTGTTGGAGCAAGACAGCTGCCAACATTTGCCAGGGTTCAGGCTTCTTGTGTTCCTCTCTTCCCAGGGCTCCTTTTCTCTCTGGGCTCAGCTCCTCTGTTTCCTCCACAAGGTCAGCTATAGACTATGAAGCTTCTTGGCTTTGCCTCTCTCCACAAGGCCGGCTGTGAACCATCAGAAATGGCTTGTCTCTATTCCCGGAGCCTTCTCTCCTTCCTCACAACCAAGGTCCTCACAACCAAACTCCCCGGGGATCCAGCAGTAACACTCAGCATTAGAACTCCAACATCAAAAACTCTAACTCTGTCCTTTGCCATGTCTTTTTATCTTTGAGACCCCACCCACCAAGAAGTGGGGCTCAACACCCTATTGATAGGGCCCAGTCAATGCCCTAATCATAACTTAATCATGCCCAGATGAACAGACCAGTTTACAAGCATAATACAATATCTATTTTTTGAATTCATAACTATATCAAGCAGCCAAACTGCTACAGCATACATAAACCCAGAGAAAATATGGCTAATATAAGTAATTTCTTGACAGTATTAACACTGAATGATAATGGATTAAACTCACCAGCAAGAGAAGCAGAATGGATAAGGAAATATGACCCATCTATATGTTGTCTACAAGAAACCCACCTTAGATGCAGGGGTTCAAGAAGACTGAAAGTGAATGACAGGAAAACCATTTTACAAGCAAACAGCAATCAAAAAAGGGCAGGAGTAGCTATACTAATATCAGACAAAATAAACTTCAAATGCAAAATTATTTTGAGAAAATGATGGACACTATATATTAATAAAAGGGGTAATTTTTCAAAAAGAAAGAACAATCATAAACATTTATGCATCTAACCAGGGTGCCTCAAAATACACGAGGCAAACGCTGGAAAAATTATGTGGAGAAATTTATGTCTTTACAATTATAGTGGGGGATTTTAATACACCATTATACCATTAGACAGAATATCTCGACAGAGAATCAATAAAGAAGCAAAGACTTTGAATAATACATTAGAGACCTGTAATAGACCTATACAGAACACTACACCCAAATACAGGAGGATATACATTCTTCTAAGTACACATGGATCATTCTCCAATATAGATACATGCTAGTCCACAGAATACTCTTAATGAATTCAGAAAGACTGAAATTATACAAAGAAATTTCTCTGACCACAATGGAATGAAGCTGGAAATCATTAAGGGCCAGAGAACCATATTAGGCACAAAGATATGGAAGTTAAACAACAATCTTAGACAAACAGTGGGTCAAGGAGGAAATTACAAAAGAAATCAGTAGCTACCTTGAAATGAATGAAAATGGCAACAAAACATGTGAAACCCTATGGGATGTAGCAAAAGCTGTACTGAGAGGGAAATTCATAGCGAGAAACACATATATCCAAAAATAAGAAAGAGCTAAAATTGAAGACCTAACTGCACACTTAAAGGAATTAGAAAAAGAACAACAAACTAACACCAAAGGAAGTAGAAAGAAGGAAATAAAGATTAGAGCAGAACTAAATGAAATAGAAAATTTAAAAAAGCACTAGAAAAAATAGACAAAGCCAAAAGCTGGTTCTTCAAGAAGATCAATAAAATTGACAATCCATTAGCTAGACTAACAAAAAAAAAAAAAAAAGAGAGAGAGAGAGAAGATGCAAATACACAAAATAAGAAACAAGGAAGGGGATATCACCATTGATCCCATAAAGAGTGTCATAACAGGATGCTTTGAAAAATTATATGTCAACAAGAAAGATAATTTAGAGGAAATGGACAAATTCCTAGAAACACACAAGCAGCCTACATAGAAGAAAGAAGAAATTGATGAACTCAACAAGTAATGAGATTGAATTAGTCATCAAAAACCACCCAAATAAGAAGAGCCCAGGACCAAACAGATTCACAGGTGAATTCTACCAGACATTCCGGAAAGAACTAACACAATCTTGCTTAAACTCTTCCGAAAAATAGAAGTAGAAAGAGCATTGCCTAACTCATTCTGTAATGCCAACATTACCCTAATACCAAAGGCAAAGATGCCACAAGAAAGGAAAATTACAGACCAATCTCTCTAATGCAACTTGATGCTAAAATCCTCAACAAAATACTTGCTAATCATATTCAACAACACATCAAATGAATAATACACCATGGCCAAGTGGGTTTCATTCCTGGTATGCAAGGATAGTTCAACATAAGAATATCAATCAATGTAATTCACTACATAAACAGATTGAAAGAAAAAAAAAAAACAAAACATGATCTTCTCTATAGTCTCAGAAAAAACATTTGACAAAATACAGAACCCTTTCCTGATAAAAACACTGTAACAGATAAGAATAGAAGGAAACATCCTCAACATGATAAAGGGTGTATATGAAAAACCCACAGCTAACATCATATGCAATGATGAAACCCTAAAAGCTTTCCCTCAAAGATTGGGAAAAAAACAAGGATGTCCACTATCATAGCTCTTATTTAACATTGTGTTAGAAGTACTTGCTCGAGCACTCAGGCAAGAAAAAGTTATAAAAGTCATACAAATTAGAAAGGAAGAAGTAAAAATTTCACTATTTGCAGATGACATAATCCTATACATAGAAAGCCTGGGGAAATCTGCAACAAAGCTTCTAGAGCTCATAAATCAGTTCAGTGAAGTCACTGGTTATAAGATAAATGCACAAAAATCAGTAGCATTTCTGTACACCAATAATGAGTAATCTGAGGAGGAAATCAAGAAAAAAATCCCATTTACAATAGTAAATAAAAGAATCAAATACCTGGGAATAAATTTAACTAAAGATGTAAATGACTTATACCCAGAAAACTACACAATACTGTTAAAGGAAATCAAAGAAAAGTTAAATAAATGGAAAAATATTGCTTGTTCATGGGTATGAAGACTAAACATCAGTAATATATCTATCCTACCCAAATTGATCTACAGATTTAATGCAATCCCAATAAAAACCAATACATTTTTTACCGATTTGGAAAATCTAAGTATGAAATATATTTGGAAGGGTAAGAGGCCCCGAATAGCCAAAGACATCTTGAAAAAGAAAACTGAAATTGGAGGAATCACACTACCTGACTTTAAAACATACTACAAAGCTACAGTGGTCCAAACTTCATGGTATTGGCACAAGGATAAACATATCGACCAATGGAACTGAATGGAGAGTTCTGATATAGATCCTCACACATATAGTCATCTGATATTGGACAAGGCCTCCAAGCCCATCCAACTGGAAGAGAATGACCTCTTCAAAAGAGGGTGCTTGGAGAACTGGATATCCATATCCAAAAGAATGAGAGAGTAACACCATCTCACACCTTATACAAAAATCACCTCAAGATGGATCACAGATCTAAATATAAGATCCAAGATCATAAAGACCTTGGAAGATAATGTAGGAAAGCCTCTACAGGACCTTGTAATAGAAAATGGCTTCATGAACTTCACACCCAAATCACGAGCAGCAAAAGAAAAAATAGATAAATGAGACCTCCTCAAAATTAAAACCTTTTGCACCTCAAAGGATGTTATCTAGAAAGTAAAAAGGTACCTTACCCAATGGGAGAAAATATTTGGCAAACATGTATCTGATAGGAGCCTAATATCCAGCATATATAAAGAAATCCTGCACCTCAGAAATAAAAAGACAAACAACCCATTTAAAAAATGGGCAAGCAACCTGAAAAGACACTTCTCCAAAGAGGAAATACAAATGGATAAAAAGGACATGAAAAGATGCTCAACATCACTAGCTATTAGGGAAATGCGAATCCAACTACAATGAGACACCATCTTACACCCATTAGACTGGTGGCTATTAAAAAAACAGCAGACTATAAATGTTGAGAGGATGTGAAGGAATGGAAACCCTCATCCACTGCTGCTGGAAATGTAGAATGGTCCAGCCATTGTGGAGGACAGTTTGCTGGTTCCTCAAAGACTAACTATAGAACTGCCCTATGATCCAGCAATTCCACTGCTGGGTATATACCCAGAAGAATTGAAAGTAAGGACACAAACAGATATATGCACACCAATGTTCATAGCAGCATTATTCACTATTGCTAAAAGTTGGAATCAACTTATATGCCCATCAGCAGATGAATGGATAAACAAAATGTGGCATATACATTCAATGGGATATTTCTCAGCTCTAAGAAGGAATGCAGTACTAACACACAGGATAACATGGATCCTTGAGGACTTTATGTTGAGTGAAGCAAGCCAGGCATTGAAGAACAAATATTACATGACCACTCTGATATGAATTAAGCAATTTGAGCAGACTCAGAGAGCTAGAGTCTGGAAGATAGGTTTACAGGAAATAGAAAGTGAGAAGAAGGTTGTGAGCCAACGTCCATATGGGCAAAATCTATGACAACATGGAAATGAGTAGTTGTTCAGTGAAGGGATATAACTGGGGTGTAGTGATACTATTGGTTTGGGTGGTGCAAGCTTGACAGGGGGTAGGGTAGGGAAGATGGATTGGATGGTCAATGGAACTCTGTGGAGGGTTGGGGGGGCAGATGAACACTGGTGATTGGCGGGTACGTGGTTGAAACTACAATGTTGAGAAAGCTCTTTTGGCAATATGACAAGGAAGGGTTACTGGTTTAGGGTGTTGGATGGGGGGATGCTTTTGGGACAGGGTTCACCTGGGGCAGTCTTCTACAGAATGTGCGAGGGATCATTTTGTCATAGTGTGTTATGTAAGTGGGTGGAGACCAACATAATGAGCAGGAAGGAGTTAAACTCCCATTCTGGGGAAGCTTGATACATTCTCAAACAGAGGGGTGGATGTCTCTCTAGAGCATGGGAGGTTCCTAATAGGGGAGGACAGACCAGTATGTCAAGCCCTCAGTGTTGTTGCAAGTAACTATGACTCTAGTCCTTCAAGGGTGAAGCCTGATGATTGCCATGGGCCCCAAGGGGAGGAGGAGGGAAGAATAGAATAGATGGAAGTGGGGGTATTTAGCAGGCAATGGAAGTGTTCTGCATGATCTAGCAATGATGGATACAGGCTATGTTAAGTTTCATCAAAAATTTATAAAAGTGTATGGTCTAAAATGTAAACCATAACGTAAATCATTGACCATGGTTAATAGCTATGTTTCAATATTTGCACATCAGTTGTAACAAACATACCATCCACATATAAAAAGGTTATTAATATGGTGTGTTAGTCAGCCAAAGGGGTGCTAATGCAAAATAACAGAAAATGGTTGGTCTTTATAAAGGTTATTTATTTGGAGTAAAAGTCCACAGTTACCAGGTCATAAAGCTTAAGTTTCTTCCTTTACCAAAGTCAATTGCCATGTGTTGGAGCAAGACAGCTGCCGACATTTTCCAGGGTCCAGGCTTCTTGGGTTCCTCTATTCCTGGGGCTGCAATGCTCTGGGCTCAGCGCCTCTGTTTCCTCCACAAGGTCAGCTGTAGATTATGAGGCTCTTTGGGCTTTGTGTCTCTCCACAAGGCCAGCTGTAAACTGTCAGGTGAACAGCTCATCTCTATCCCAGGACCTTCTTTCTTTCCTAATGACCAAGCTCCTCCATCTGCTCACCTCCCTGGGCTCCAGCATCAAAATTCCAACTTCAGAACTGCTCCCTCTGTCCTTTGCCTTGCCTTTTATCTTCAATTCCCCACCCACCAAGGGGTGGGGCTCAACATCCTACTGACATGGCCCAATTGGGGAATTATAACTTAATCATGTCCAGATGAACAGATCGGTTTACAAGCATAATCCAACATATATATTTGGAATTAATAATTATATCAAATTGCACAATGGCTACATATGGGAAGGGGGAAAAGTGGGAGGATGTTGGGTATATGGGAGACCCTTATATTCTGTATGTGACTTTACTGTGACCTAAAAGTTCTTTAAAGACAAAATGAAAAAAGTAAGACACTGGGGAAGAAATTGTCACAGTACATATAGGGCAACAGATATTACAGTGATGAAAGGTAAAACATCAAAAAAACTAAATATTTTTCATTATTTTTTTTATACCCCAATTTTTTACTTTTTTAAATTTTAGTTTAGTTTTAGTTTCTCTAAGTTATTATGTATTTTAATTCTTATGTTTAAACCTCTTGTTATTATTTCATTTTCCTATTAATTGTATTTGGCGATGTTCTTGGCTTCATTTTTGAAGAAGTTTTGGATCACAGAAGGGTTACAACTGTATCAGGGGAAGATCATTGGTGTAGGTTGTCAGTAATGGCAGATATATGGGAGGAAGTTCACTTGGGCATACATAAAAGGTATATAAATATGTTCAAATGTTCTCAGAGCACTGCCACAGTAGGTAGAAATTCACATAATAACCAAAAGAATATTGAATTCCCATCATGGGGAGCTCTGCCACATTCTCTAATGGAGCAGCAACAATCACCCAAGTACAAAGGTAATGACTAGTAAAGAAGAATGATCCATTGATAGGCCCTTGATATTGATGACTATGCTTATGAGCCCTTGCTCCTGAAATTGCAACTTAGCCTAGTGTAGTATAGTGCCTAATAGTTACCTCCTGAGAGCTTCTGTGTTGCTCAAATGTGGCCTCTCCCTAAGCCAAACTCAGCAAATAAATGCATTACCTTCCTTCCACATGGGACATGACTCCCAGGGGTGAGCCTCCCTGGCACCGAAGGATTACTACCAAGCACCGGCTGGTGATTCAACTTGAAAAAAACCTTGAATAAAAGGGGAAAAATGTAAAGACAAATGAGTTTATATGGCTAAGAGACTTCAACATGAGTCGGGAAGTCTTTAGAGAGGAAACGCTTATGCATGTCTAAGCAGGATCTCATAGACTGCCAAAGATACTACCACAAATAGTGGGGCTCCTGAGGGTTCTGGAGACACCCAGGTCCTATGGTCATGGCAGATAGCTCTGGAGTTTGGTGCCTTGCCTGTGAGCCCTACTTTGGAGTTGGTGCTCGCTAGAGTGACAGAGTTGGACCCAGTTGTGACTTCTCTACACATGCCTTTTCTGTTCCTTCTATTTGAATCTATAGTTGGTGCTGGAGTCAGTAGGTGTATATCCAAGAGACTTGAATCTTTGGGCTGTCTATGTGCGAACTGGGCCCTGAGCCTCAGCATAGTTGCAACAGTTACTCTCCAGTTCATTGGACTTATCCAGGACAACTAACAAGAATGTGAGGATGGACAACCACCACACCAAGGAACCAAGAGATTCCACAACTGCAAGCAAGAGAGTCCCATCCATCAGCCATATGGGATCGAAACCCCATCTCAATTAGAGGTGGAATGGGCATCACCATCCCAGAATCCTCAGGATTGGGGAATAAAATATGGACTAGAGTGGACTTCCTGGTATTTTAGTATAGACTTATTGGGATTCTAGCAATGGAAGAAATTATATCATTGTTGTGGAGACAGTGGCCTCTGGAAGTGTTGAAGTCAGGGAGAGGGAAAAAGTGGTGTAATATGGGGGCATTTTCAGGACTTGGAATTGTCCTGAATGACATTGCAATGACAGATTCAGGCAATTATGTATCCTGTTATAACATACAGAATTGAGTGGGGGAGACTGTAAACTACGATGAAAAGTATAATCCATACTTAGTGGCAATGCTCCAAAATGTGCCCATCAATTGCAATGACTGTACCACACTAATGAAAGAAGTTATTAATGTGGGGGAAAGTGAGGAGGTGTGCAGAGTTGGGCATATTGGAATCCCTTATTTTTTTAATGTAACATTTTATGTAATCTAAGTACCTTTTAAAAATGAATAAAAGTATATTTTTAAAAAAGCGTTGATCTTCTAAGAACTGATAATGAAACTCTGTGGGATAAACTGGATCATTATTACAGAATCGTCAAATCAACATTGTTGTTGTATCAAAGTCCAACCACAGGTCTCTTTCCCTCTAAAAGATGCAATGATAATCAGAAGACCAAGATCCAAGATAGCCTATACTGTATTGTTGGGGCCTGGGCTTTGACTCTTGCATACAGGTGCATTGATGATGACAAGGGAAGGACCCACGAGTTGGATCACTTGGCTTTAAAATGTATGAGAGGAATTCTCTACTACTATATGTGTCAGGCTGATAAGGTCCAGGAGTTTAAGCAAGATCCATGCCTAACAACATGTCTTCACTCTACTTTCAATGTGCACACCGAAGATGAAGTCCTGTCCTAAGGAATATGATCATCTTCAGATAAATGAAGAGGCACTCTATCTCTTTTACCTGGTGGAAATGATTTCCTCAGGACTCCAGATTATCTATAACACTGATGAGATCTCCTTCATTCAAAACCTTGTATTTTGTGTAGAAAGAGTTTACCGTGTGCCTGACTTTGGTATCTGGGAATGAGGAAGCAAATATAATAATGGCAGCACAAAACTACATTCAAGCTCAGTTGGCTTAGCAAAAGCAGCTTTGGAAACAATTAATGGATTCAATCTCTTTGGCAACCAGGGCTGTTCTTGGTCAGTTATATTTGTGGATCTTGATGCTCACAATTTCAGCAGGCAAACTTTATGCTCACTGTTACCTAGAGAATCAAGATCTCACAACACAGATGCTTCCCTAGACCCCTGCATCACTATCCTGCATTTGCCCTAGATGATGAAGCGCTGTTTAGCCAGACACTTAATAAAGTGGTTAGAAAATTAAAAGGAAAATATGAATTTAAGTGTTTTTTGACAGATGGGTTTAGAATATCTTTGGAAGATCCCAAAAAACACCACTACAAACCAGCTGAAATTAAGCTGTTTGATGGCATTTAATGTTAATTTCCTATATTTTTCCTTTACATCAATATTAATGGAGTTTTTAGAGGTACTTCCAAACAAGTAAAGGAATATCAGAATCTTCTGACTCCAGTACTTCATCAGACCACAGAAGGATATTCTGTCATATCAAAGTAGTATTATGTGCCAGCTGACTTTGTAGAATATGAAAAATTAAACCCTGGTAGTAAAAAGTGATTTCCTAGTAACAGTGGCCATGATGGAAAACTGTTTCTTTGGGGACAAGCTCTTTATATCATTATAAAACTCCTGACCGATGAGTTAATCAGTCCTAAAGGCATTGATCTGGTCCAGAGCTATATCCCTCTACAAAATTAACATAATGTTAGCATGAGGTTTTCCAATCAGGTCCCCCTGGAAAATGGTTTGGTAGTTCATGTAGCACTCATAGCAGAAAGCCAATGCCTTCAACTTTTTTCTCAACACATATGGTGTTTAAACTCAAATTCCTCAACAGGTAGAATCTATTCATATATGGCCTCAGCAGGAGCTTGTGAAAGCTTATTTCCACTTGGGTATCAATGGAAAGTTAACACTCTCCAGAAGGCCAGATAGGCCTATTGGCTGCCTTTGTACATCAAAGATTTTTTGCATTCTATGGAAGGCTGTGGTTTCTTATCCCATAATCTTTGACCTAAGTAATTTCTACATGTTACTGCTGAAAGATGACATAAAGAATGCCCTACAGTTCAGTAAACATTTCTGGAAAGTGCATGGATGTCCACTTTTCCTTGTTCTCATCTGGGAAAACAACATAAGAAGTAGTCAGTTCAACCCCATATTAGATATACTGGCAGCCTTTAAAAAAGGAATGTTTGGAGGAGTCAAAGTTCATGTTGATTATCTGCAGACACTAATATGTGGAGCTGTAGTAGAACAACTTGACTTCCTACATATCAGTAATACAGAAGAACTTCCAGAATTTAAGAGTTTCAAGGAACTAGAACTTCCCAAACATTCAAATGTCAAAAGACAAAGCAGCATGCTTAATGCTCCTGAACTGGAACAGCAACCTGATATCACCAACACTGAATGGAAAAACAAACCCACCCACAAAATTCTTCAGAAACTTAATGACTGCAGTTTTCTGGCTAGACAAGCCATTCTGTTGGGTATATTGCTCAAAAAAGAAGGCCCCACTTCAGGGAAGGTAATGTCAAAAAACACTTAAATCCATATTTTCCTTTGAAATTTCTAAATGTCTTCCTTTCTCTCACCCATGATGTCACATAGTTTGAAATTACTGTTAAAATTGTAAATTTTATTTGTTTTGTTTCCAGCAGCCTTTAAAACCTTTTTTCATCCCAAGTACTTTTTACAATATCAGCTCATTTTAAAATTTTGTGCTCATTACTAATAAACTTCTTAGAGATACATAACAATATTTTTATTTTTCTTAGATTCATAGATCCCTATTTTTCATATTATATATGAAAGCACCAAAATGAACTAGCTTATCTCAGCCCCCGGGAGTTTTCTAGTGACTCCTTTCTTATCTCAGTGAACTCTTTCACTGCTAAATTGCCACCATAAGCTAAAAATGATATATTCTAATCCCTTCCTGCAAATGAATCCTGGAAGTCTGCCCCAAGCTCTGATATTTGAAATATTTTAGTAAATATTTTACTTAAAATGTTTTGTTTTACCATTTCTTTATGAAAAAGGAAACAATTGGAAAACACAGTAATTTGATGAATTCAGAGAAAAAATTGTTACAATAATTATTTAAAATCATATAACCAAAACAACTGTTTGAAAAATTCATTTTATAAAACTTTCCAACTACTTGATATAATCTGTTAAACCATTAGTCTCATTGCATGGTTACAAAATACAGTTTTGTAAATAATACTTCAAGTTCAGAGGATCATCTTGATAGAGTTGAGAATTGAAGATGGTACAGTGAAACACCATGATACCAGAATTTCTGGTTTGAATATCAACCCCTGTACTTATTTATTTACGTGTCTCCAAGCACTACAGTTCTCTGGGTTTCATTTTCTTTGTGTCTTAACTATTTCTCACCAAGTACCCATAGAGAAATAAAGTACATTAATGTTGTTTATTAAATTATGGCACAATATATAATTATTGTTTCTGTTTTTCTCATGAAATTTCTACCTTCAACTACCCAGTGTGTCTCCTTATCTTAAATTTCATACATTGTGGGGAACTAGGTCCCCTCCCGCAGGTCCTCTGTATGTAACTGCCTGTGTGACCTAGGCATAATTAAAGGTTATCAACCCTCCCCAGAGGGAAGAGAATGTATAGATGTTATCATAAACTATAATCTTCCCAAAGCAGTAAACTTCCTTGGTAAGCAACCTTCCTATAAGCATACGGAAAACATTACCACACCCCATGTGTACACTTCACATGACCTTAGCAGGAACTCTGTTTTCATACCCTTTATAATGTACTTGTTCTGAAACACCTTAAATATCACCCTTATTTTTCTCATCTCTTTGCAGAGTGCTATCTTCATTCTCTGAAGTAACACTATCAGAGATTCTCTCCTGCCCATAAGTCCCAATAAAGTTTATGCCTAACTAAATGCCAGGTGTGTACTTTGGTCTTGTGACTGTACCAACTCATGCCCTTCAGGAGTTATGTTGGGACAATTGGCAAGCCACAGCCAGGAGACCGAAAGGC
Source organism: Tolypeutes matacus (assembly GCA_026826555.1). Taxonomy (NCBI): domain Eukaryota; kingdom Metazoa; phylum Chordata; class Mammalia; order Cingulata; family Chlamyphoridae; genus Tolypeutes; species Tolypeutes matacus. The sequence continues at coordinate 15,247,172 of JAKSZT010010858.1, forward strand.
CACCAGCAGTAGCAGACATGAGCTCAGGGAAAGGCGAATCCGCAGGAAAAATCCCAGGTTGGCCTATAATATCCATCTTAGGAGACATGGCTGTCCTCCAAGATGAGTGGGGACCACCAAGAGAATATGAAGATGCCCAAAAATCTCCAGCCGGTATGCTGGCTTTGCTACAGCAGATAGCAGAACAGCTGCATTTAAACAAGGAAAAGGGAGACAGCCAGATAATGGCAGCTATGGTATGGCCCCTGTTAGGAGACTTGTGGGTAGCTGCCAAGGCAGAACAAGAAGCAGAGGCCTCTGCACTATGCTTAGATGGAAAGTTAGTTATAAAGGGATATGAGCCTAGCACAGGCAGAGATGAAAGATTCCATAACCAATCATCTGCACCGGGTTGATGATCAGTAATACTGCCAAATTGTGTAAATTTGAAGAGTTTAATGGGATGTTATTTTGACAATGTTTTAAGCATTATTCACATTTTATTTTGATCAGAATTTTTATCAAGGTGTTAAAAAGAACTTCCACTCTTGAATCAATAGCTTACTCCTTAACTTTGAGTCTAAGTGTACTCCTGAAAAGTAATCCAGAATATATGTGTTAAATGTCTGTATAAACTGCTAAATTAGTGCTTAACCACACTTATACTGCTCAAGTATTCCTAATTGGTTGCTGGTTACTAATAAAAGTGTTTCAAAGAATGAGCTTTTATATTATAGACAACACTGATTCCAGAGGAGATCTTAAAAGCAGTAAAACTCAATTATGTCATACCAAAAGAGTAAGAATTATGAGTCTAATTAGTGAGTTTTATGTTTCTGTTGGTGTGTCTTAACTCTTTTTTGTATTTTTCTGTTTCTTAGTGTATATTTCCATACCTCCAGATGGTAATATCCAATTAATAATGATAATTCTTAAAAGAGCTCTATTCAAATTGCTAAAAATTAAATGGGTGCTTATATAGGTAAATGAATACTCCTGAAGTCCAAATTAGAAAAGTCAAACAGGATAAAAAATTACATAAAATCTGAATAAAGGAAAGAAACTAAAAATTTATCCTGAATTCTTCCATAATCTTTCTATAGCTTGTTGTGCCCCCAGTGTCTTCTCCTAACCTTGACTGAATTCTAGTGACTCATTAAAACCCATTGGTAAAATTAAGGGGATAAGCTGGTTATAGAAAGAGGGGAGATGTGAGCTTAGCCTAGAATTCTGTATACTAGGCCTGGAAATTAAAATAATAGGGACAGAGCGGATATTATAGAATAATCCTTGTATATAATCCTTATATAGTCTGTCCTGTAATACCCTAATTAAATTTTAATGGCGTTTGAGATGACAGTAATGATCTAATGGCCAAATTTCAGTAAGTAAAGAAAAAGTCCTTGAAAGATATGGAAAGATTTTTCTAAATTATGATTAAACAAATTAAACAATTATAATATATTCCAGAACCTGGCAGTCAGTATACTTATAAGGTTGTTCACCATTTTCAAATTTTATTAAAGAAAAAAAGAGGTTTTAGCTTCCTGTCGAGGAAGGAAGGAAAAAGAGCATTTCTTGCATAAACTATAATGGTTTCAGTTTTATTTAACTTGAGTGTAATCTTCCTAGGTTTATAGGATACTAATAAAATAAATTATCATTACAGTGTTAAATATTTAAGATGATTGTGGCCATTTGATATTATTGATGAGTTCCAAAAAGAAATACTGATTATGTTTGTAAACTGGTCTGTTCCTCTGGGCTTTTGATACCCTTTGATTGTATTAAATTCAGAGGTTTTACTTTTACTTGATTAAATTACTATTAGGGCTTTGATTTGGCCATGTCAATAGGATATTGAGTCCCCATCCTCTTGGTGGACTGGGACTCACAGGGAAAATGACATGGCAGAGGACAGAGTTTGAGTTTTTGATGCTGGAGCCCCAGGAAGTTAATACACAGGAGAACACAGAGGAATAGAGATAGCTCGGTAGATACAGCAGAGGCCCCCAGGAAGAAAATGAGCCTTATAGCCTATAGCTGCAGCTGAGTCTGGAGAGAACTGAGCCCTGGGAGAGAGATGAGACTTATCCCAGCCTATAACTGAGAAAAGAAGGAGCTGAGATCATGGAGCCTTAGGAGGAAGAGGAAGGCTGAGACCTTGCAGAGACTGGCAACCATCTTGCTCCAACACGTGGCAACAGACTTTGGTGAGGGAAGTAACTTACACTTTATGACCTTGTGACTGTAAGTTTCTACCCCAAATAAATACTCTCTATAAGTGCCAACAGATTTCTGGTACTTTGCATCAGCACCCCTTTGACTACTAATGCAATGATGAAAATTCTAAGTTTTTGGCTAATGAAATTATTACAAAGCTCTTTTTTTAAAAAAAAATTTTTTTTTGCCTAAATTGAATGGTTTTTTCCTCCACAGAACAGAATGAGAAATATGAGATTTAAGTAGATATAGAAAGAATTAAAAGGTTTGTGAAGTGAATTCATAGTCAATGCTGATAAAAATTTGATAAGTTCATTTAAAGGGAATGTATTTTGTCCTAAGATATTATGGTTTGTTTTCATAAAATCAGGCTGGAAATATGTAAGATAAGGCTTGAATAAATATACAAAGTTGTAAATGGTATTGTAGAAGGTAGCATTAAGTAAGGGAATGTGTTTTGTAAAGGAGAAATTTGTCTTGAGGTAAAATAAGTAGTTTATGTGGTTATGGTTGGTTATAGGAAGTTTCCAAAAGCATCTTCTAAACTGAAATATTTAAATGGCTAATTCCAGGAAGCCATTATTAAATAGAAACCTGAATTGATACTGATAACAAAAAGTAACTTCATAAAAGGGAAACCTGTCAGAGGCCATCTCAATCTTCATATTAAAATGTTGGTAAGGGGAAGATAATCTTGATTCCATTGGGAATCTTAGGTTTCCATAAAATAATGGAGAAAGTAGTTTTTCCTATTCTGCAAAATAAAATATCTGTTAATTAACATAATCAAGGTAAAGGTGTAAGGTAAAAAGCAAAGTACTAAAAAATCAATAAGTTCATTTAATTTTATAAGCTACATTGGAAGTATTTAGAAACTGTATAAAAAATTAAGAGATAGACTTCACTATTGGCAAACTTGTGCATTCAAAAGAGGCCTCTAGTACCTTTCACAGTGCCACTCCATTTGAGTTATTGGCTAGGCTGGTCACTAGGACCCCTAAAATAAGAGGATCTACCACATCCTTAGACATGGTTCCTGAAATGGATGAAAATTATATTGCAGTTTTGGACTCCTGCAGCAGCTGGCAATAGCTTGATATGGCCAGATTTACAATGGACATTCCCTCCAGACTGGCTCTATTTCATAGTGCAGAAGGACTCAATGCAACAGACCAGTGAAACACTGGAACCACTTTCTAGGGCCAGTGGTGCTGCCACATGCTGGCTGTGTAAAGGAGATAGCAAGTGGAACAATAATTACCAGAGTAATGTGAATAGAACCTAAACAGGCACAATTGGCATTATAGCCTGCTGCCATGTAGAGATGTGTATGGTATTGCAAACTGGAGCTTAGATCTATTAACTGCAGCTCAAAGAGGAACCTGTGCACTGACTAGTGCATTGATTAGTATTGGTACTGTACCTGTATACCTGATGAACATAATATCTCTTGTATTCTAAATCATATGCAAAGGGATATTGAACGTGTTAAAAGTCTTTGTAAACTTAATTTATTTTCAAAGTAATTGATGAATGTGCCTATAAGATAAAAGAATGGCTGTCTTAAGTATTGTCTTTATTTTGCTTGCCATATGCTTATCTTTGTGTTGCCTATAATGTCTTTGCAAGTTCATGTCTAGGGCAGTGCTTCTACTCATATCTCTTCTAGTTGTCCTGGGCATAACCACTACTGTGAGAACTAAGGGTGGCAGTTTCCTAGACAGCATTTGAAACTTACAATATCAAGCCCATCAGTTTTGGGAGGATGCAGCCTCTGGAGGCACCTGGCTTTTCTATCTCATGGTCCAGTATGTCATGACTGGCTCCTTTTTTGGGGTCACTTACCACCATTTTCTTCATCCTTTTAGTAGGACCATGTATCTTCAAAATTCTAACAAAGTTTATTTCTTCCAGAATCAACACCTTCAGACAAGGGATAAGCCATGCAGGGATTTCATCTGGTCCAACCAGAGTGCTGGACCCACCTTCCCTCTACCTCAATAGAATAACCAAAGAGTATCACATATCATCAGGCAAGGATCTACTGCAGGAAGCAGCTGCAAAAAATAACCATTGCCCTTCAGCTTCCCCTTAAGAATAAGTGTGTGAACTTTCTGAGAGGGGAATTGAGGCAGGTTCGTATAGGATACAGGGATGGTGGCTGGTCAGAAAAAAGCCTGCCAAAGACACTGGCCATAAGGTCCAGTTTGAAGTACTGAATACTTTGTTATCTACTAATGGAAATGTTGCTTGTATATTGTTAGACCAGCACAATCAGCCCCTTGTTGTTCCCCATAAGCATCTTTCTTTTCACTCTAGCACCCTAGCCAATACCTTTCTACAGTAGGCTTCAGCAGTAACCCATGTCCACAATCAAACCCAATGTTGGGTTTGCACAGACTTAACATCCTATGGTGCTACTGGCCTTCTTTGGACCATAAATCCTGCAAATTAGACAGTATGGAACACCTTGCTGGCATGGCAGAATATGATCTATCAACAAATTTGGAACAAGATCTTCTTATTTAAGACTGAGATTCAGCTGCCATCTTTCAATGAGACTCATAATTATATATATATTTTTTCCCTTTTAAGGGACCAGGTGAGTAAGCCCAGGCCTTTACTAGGATATGCTGTATATAGTGGTTTAGGATAGTTAATGGCTGGGTCTGTCACCCTAGATCGCATCATCCCTGTCTGCATGGAACAACAAGAGGGAATCCATGTTGTAGGGTGGTTATCCCCTGAGTTGTGTAATTTTCCTATTAAGGCTAGAGAGAGAGTAAAGCATGTCCCCTGGTGGTTCTACACATTGACTGTTTTTGTGCCAGGTGAAACCACAATTGTCACTGAAAGACACAAAACAGCATTAACTGTCTTTTATGTTGCTGCTGTGGATTGTGGATACAATGCTTGTCCTATGGTCAAAATAGGCTGCTACACGGGGGTGGATTGTGGAGATCCAGACCTCCTCCCCAAATTCTCAGGATGTAGCTACCTGTGTGACCTAGGCATAAACAAAACCCTCCCCAGAAGGGAGAGAATATATACATGTTATCATAAACTATAATCTTCCCAAAGCAGTAAACAACATTGGTAAAAGTCTTTCTTATGAGCATAGCGTAAACATCACCACACCTCATGTGTATGCTTCACAAGACCCTAGTAGGAACTCTGTTCTCATACCTTATGGAATATCCTTGCTCTGAAACTCCTTAAATATTACACCTGATTTTCTCATCTCTTTACAAAGCACTATATTCATTCTCTGAAGTACCGCCATCAGAGATTCTCTCCTGTCTGTAAGTCCTAATAAAGTTTATGCCTGACTAAATGCTAGGTGTGTTCTTTGGTCTCTTGGCTGCACCAACTCATGCTCTTCAGAAGTTTGGTTGGAACACACATCAAATGATTTTTTCCTTTTTAAAAAAATTAATTAATAATTTACCTATAGATAAAATTGCCTTTTACAACGTAGAGTTGAGTTTTGACAAACTGTATAGTGGTATAACCAACCCCCAAATCAAGATATAGAACAATTCCATCCTCTGAAAAATTTTCCAGCCCTTTTGTCATCCACCCTTCTTCAAACCCTAAGCCCTTGGCAACCATTGATCTCTTTTTTGTCCCTATATTTTTGTCCTTGCAAGAATTGCATATAAATGTATCACATCATATAAGACTTGATTCTGGCCTATTTCACTTAGGTTAATGGATTTGAGATTCATCAGTGTTGGGTATATCAGCAGTTCATTCCTTCTATTGCTGGTTATAGTACTAAATTTATCTATTCCTCAGGTGACAGACACTTGAGTTGTTTCAAGCTTTGGGTGATTATGAATCAATCTGCTATAAACATTTGAGTATGAGCTTTTAAGTGAACAGTTATTTTCACTTATTTGGGTATTGATTGCATAGGAATGGAATTGCTTAAGTCATAAGATCTATATATCTTATTTGGTCATCTGTTCAAATCTTTTGCTCATTTTAAAATTTTGGATTGTTTCCTTATTATTTAGGTACATAAGCTCCTTATACATTTTGTAAAACAAACCCTTTACTGTGCCTGTAAATCCATTGTAGATGGGACCTTTTGATTAGATTAAGTCAAAGGACCTTTTGATTAGATCATTTCAGTTAAGGGGCTTAGATCAGATTACAGGACCAATGGTGAGTCTTAATGCTCACTCATTTCTGGCATATTGCTCCTTTCAGCTTTTGGCACACTAAAACAAGGTCTATGTTCCATTCTGAGTAAATTTTGAATCAATTGTGAGGTTCATTTTAATGTATGTGGTTATCCAATTTTTCCAGCCCCATTGGTGGAAAAGTCTATACTTTTGCCATTGAATGGCCTTTGCATCTTTAGTGCAAATCAATTTACCATATGTTGTGGGTTATTTCCTGGTCCTCTATGCTATTTCACTTATCTCTGTGTTTCTCCTGTTACCACATTGTCTTGAGTACTGTTGCTTTCAAGTAATCCTGGGAATCAGGGAATGTGAGTCCTCCAATTTAGTTCTCATTTTTCAAATTCTTTTGGATTTTCTAGTTCATTTGCTTTTCATCTAAATTTTAGAACTGTTCTGTAAATTTATACAAGAAAATCATGCTGTGGTTTTGATTGCTATTGTGTTGAATGCATAGATCAGTTTTGGGAGAATTGACATTTAACTAAATAGAGTCTTCCACTGTATAAACATACTGTGTGTATTTATTACATGTTCTTTAATTTCTTTCATTAGTGATTTTTGTCTTTAGCAGGTGTACGTATCTTGTATTTTACAAGATATATATCTAAGTATTCATATTTTGGTGCTGTTGATCATGGTATTGCTTTTATTTTGTTTCATTGTCTGATAATTCATTACTGGCATGAAAAAAAAGACAATTGATTTTTGAATACTGACCTTGTAAATAGCAATCTTTCTAAACTCACTCTTTAAATTTAGTAACATTTTATAGACTTTTAAAAATTTTCCATGTATAAAATTATGTCATTTGCCAATGGAAATGATTTTATTTCTTCCTTTTCAACCTGTATTAATATGTATATTTATTTTTCTTGGCTTATTGTGCTATTTAGGACCTCTAGAATGATACAGAATGGTAACAGTGAGAGAGGACACCTTTGCCTTGATCTCAAGGACAGCATTCAATCTTTCATTATTCACTCAATCTTTTCATTATTTAGATGTTAGCTATAGATTTGTTGTTTGTAGATGCCCTTTATCAGTTGAGCAAATGCTTTTATATTTGTAATTTTCTGAGACTTTTCATCATGGAGAGGTGCTTAATTTTATTCTGCAGTCAATGAGATGATCAGAAGGTTTGTCTTCTTTAGTGTGCTGATATGATGAATTACACTTATTGAAATTTGTTCAAGCCTTGCATTTCTTGGTGTAAATCATATTTTGACATAAGTTTTAACTGCTTCATATATTATTGGTTTTAATTTAATAATAATTTTGGTGGGATATTTGCTTTTATATTCAGGAGGGTTATTGGTATGGAGTCTTCTTTGCTTTTAATATTTTTTGTCTGGTTTTGGAAGAGGAATGTTAGCTTCAGAAGATAACTTGGAAATTATTCACTTTTCTTCTATAATCTGGAAGAATTTGTGTAGAATTGGTATTATTTCTCCTATAAATGTTTGGTGAAATTCCCCATTGAAACTATATGGGCCTGGAGTTTTCTTTCTTTCTTTACTTCTTTCTTTCTTTTTTTCTTTCTTTCTTCCTCCCTTCCTTCCTTCCTTCCTTCCTTCCTTCCTTCCTTCCTTCCTTCCTTCCTTCCTTCCTTCCTTTCTTTCTCTCTCTCTTTCTTTCTCTCTTTCTCTCTCTCTCTTTCTTTCTTCCTTTCTTTTTTTCTTTCTCTTTCTTTTAATAGATACAGGAAAATTCAGGTTAATTGTTTTTATCTGAGAGAGTTTTGGAAGTTTGCAGGTTTTAAGAATTTTGTCCATTTCATATAAGATATTGACAGTATGGAAACAGAGTGGTTTATTAACATCTCTTATTATCCTGCTAGTGCCCGAAGCCTCAGTAATCATGTCTTTTTCATGACTGATATTATAATTGTATTTCTCTTCTTTTTTCTGATCTGTCTGGCTAGGGGTTTATCAATTGTTTTTTTAAAAATAAGCTTATAATTTTTTTGATTTTCTTTATTGCATTTCTGTTCTCGATTTTATTGATTTCTGTTTTATTTCCTTCCTTTTGTTGCTTTGAATTTAATAGCTTTTCTTTTTCTAACTTATTAAGGTGTAAGCTTAGGTAGTTGGTATAAACACTTTTCTTCTTTTCCAACAAAAGCAATTAGTGCTATAAATTTCTGTCTTTTAATTACATCCCCATTTTGCTTTAAATGCATATCTCAAATTTTGATATGCTGTATTTTCATTTACATTCTATTCAAAATATTTTCTAATTGCTATTGTGAGTTTTCTTTGACCCATTTGTTGTTTAGAAGTATGTTGTTTAACTCCCAAATATATGGGGAATTCCCTGATATATTCTATTATTGGTTTCTGATTTAAATTGAAGATGAAGAGAGAATATTCTTTGTAAAATATTATTTCTTTAAAAATTTTTAAGGTTTGTTTAATGGTAAGACGAAAGTCTACTATCCTGAATGCTCTATATGCATTGAAAAATAATGTGCATTCTGATGTTAGTTGGAAAGTTCTATAAATAATAATTAATTTGGATAATAATGTTGTATAGTTCTTTAGCATCCTTACTAATTTATGCCTCCTTTATCTACTAATTCCTGAGACAGGAATGTTGAAATCTCCAACTATAATTTTAGTTTGGTTTTGTCCCTTCAATTCTATCAGTATATTGTTCCGTGTGTTTTGAAGCTCTGTCCCTAGCTACATGCATATTTTTATTTGTATGTCTTATAAAGAATTGACTCCATATTCTTTTTACATGATGATATTCCTTACTCTGAAATCTATTTTGTCTGATAGGAATATAGCTATCTATTTTATTAAGTTCTTTTTTATTAGTGTTTCATGATAGTTTGTTTTCCATTTTTGTGTTTTAACTTAGCTATATATTTTGATTTAAATTGAATTTCTTAGTTAGAGTTTATAGGAGGATCTTCCTTTTTCATCCAATCTGAAATTTTCTATATTTTAAGTAGTGTATTTGACTTAAAGCACTGTTATCTGACCAGAGTTTGTGAGTCAGTTCTGCAGGTCTAATGAATTCATCGTCATGTGGGATATCAGAGGTCTGAACTTTATTACTCAAATATCCCCTACTCCTTCTCTGTTAGGTCTTGACTTTGGTACAAGAGGACTCTGAAGCTCTGCTATTATTCAATGAAATCCTAAACCAGATCCTTTATTCTGTCTGTCACCTGGCTGTAAGAGATTAAGGTTTCCTTAAATACTTCCAAGAAGACACTCTGCTTTCAATTCCTTTTGAAGTGGTGATTTATCATCTTGACCCTGTCATTTTATCTCTTCAGTGAAGCAATGGTACTCAGCAAGAGTCACCCAATTCCATTGTCCTTATTAATACCATTTTCTCAGATTTTTCAAATGCCAGAAATATAGCACCAACAAATGCATTTCCTTCCACTTCCTTCTGGTCTAATTTCACCACCAAAGACATTTCAACAGTTTTAGTGATAGAGCATGCCAGGTTCTGTCCATATCCCTCTCCATCAGTGATGGAATCCTCAGTGCCAGCCAAAGTGTGAACAGCATGGCTTTAAAATTCCATTTTTTTAAGATTCTGTTCCCTAGGTTACCTCTTGAAACCAACCATCTTAGGTTAAATTCCCTAGAAACAGACAATTAGTTGTAAAGTTTCATGCATGAGTTACTGGAGAGTGCTTTGGGGAAATAAAACTTTTAAGGAGGTGAGGAAGTTAGGATTAGGTAGAGGGAAACATAGTTGTTAGATACAGGTTGCCTCTGGGAGTGATATAACCTTGATCAAGAGAGTTCCCTAAAGCTGAGGGAAATTTTCAGTGAGGGACAGATTTGTGAGAAATCAAAACATAGTTCCAGCAGGTGGGGGATGAGTTTGCTGGTCATCCTGAGGAGGGAAGGTGGGTAAGTATTGGGGATTGAACCATGCCTCCCACAAAGAGCATACTGAGGTCCCAATGTCTAGTCCTGTGAGTGTGAACCCATTTGTAAGTAGGACCTTTGAAGATGTTATTAGTTAAGATGTTCCCAGATTGAATGAGGGTGGGCCTTAATCCAATGTGGCTGAAGTCTTTAAGCAAAGACAAGCCATGAGGAGCAGAAAGAATCTGGAAGTCAACAGAGCCTAGAAGAGAAAGGAGACAATGTTTCTATGTGACAGAGAAGCTAAAGAACCCCAAAGAATGCAAGCCAGTCAGAAGATACTGACTTGAGGAGGAAGCAAGACTTCTAGCTTCGGAAACAATAAGCCAATAAATAACCGTTATTAAACCAACTTATTTTATGTTATTTGTTTTAGCAGCAGGAGTGATGACTAATTTCATGTCCATCATGAACTTTGTGGTGTCTGACCCACCAAGCCATAAAGCTTGGTGTATATAGCAGTGCTCCATCATCAATGAAAGTGTTATAAAGAAGATCAGGCTGAAGCAGATCTTGAAGGTGCAAGTAAATTACACAAAGAAGTGGCCCAAATGCCCACAGCCCCTACTCCTGCCACATAACCTACTCTTTCCCAGCCCACAGCTATTGTCTCTTAGGAAGTTCCCTAACATCAGTTGGCTGAAGAAAAGAAAACTCAAGCCTGATTTACAGGTGGGTCTGCATTTACAGACACTAATCAAAGGTGGATACCTGCAGCACTACATTCCCTTTCTGGGATATCCCTGAAGGACACTGATGAAGGGAGATCACCTAGAGGGCAGAACATTGAGCAGTGAACCTGGTTGTTCATTTTTCCTGGAAGGAGTTGCCTTTGTATGCTGAATCATGGGCTCTTACCAATGGCCTGGCTGGATGGTCAGGAACTTGGAAGGAACATGATTGGAAAGTTGTATCAAAGAGGTCTGGGGGTGATGTACATGGATAGAACTTACTGAATGGGTAAAAAAACATGAAGATAAATGTGTTTCATGCAATCAAGTGGATAGGATCACCCATTGTGTGGGTACCAGTCAGCCTCTTTCCCTAGCTGCTCTTGTCATTAACCAATTGACTCATTAGCAAAGTGTCCAAGATGGTAGGGATGGAGGTATGAATGGGCTCAGCAACATGAAGTTCCACTCACCAAGGCAAACATGGCTACAGCTACTTTTGAGTGTTGCAAATGCCAGCAGCAGAGACCAACACTCAGTCTCCAATATGGCACCATTATCCAAGGTAATTAGTCTGTTTCCTGGTGGCAGTTGATTACATTGGACTACTTCCATCATGAAAGAGGCTGCATTTTTTTTTCTTACTGGAATAGATAGCTACTCCAGATACAGATTTGCCTTCACTTCATGCAACGTTTCTGCCAAAACTATAACCTGTGCACTTACCAAATGCTTTCTCTGCCACAATGGTATTCCACACAGCATTGCTTTTGATCAAGTAAACTATTTCACAGCAAATGAAGTGTGGCAATAGGTACATGCTCATGGAATTCACTTGTTATACCATGGTCTCCATCATTCTTAACCAGGTGAATTTATAGAATGGCCTTTTGACAATGCAGTGGCAGTGCCAATTGTGTGGAATACCTTGCAGGGCTGGGGCAATGTTCTCCAGAAGGCTGTATATGTTCTAAATCAATCATTTTCCAATCTATGGTGCTATTTCTTCCAAAACCAGCATTCATTGGTCCAGGACTCAATGGCTGGAAATGGGAGTGGCACCACTTAAAATTACCCCTAGTCATCTACTAGAAAAATGTTTTCTTCCTGTCCTTGCAACCTATGCTCAGATGTTATACAAGAATGCTTCCACCAGGAGACTCAATATTTCTAATGAACTGGAAATTAAGACTGCCACCTGGCCAGTTGGGCTCCTTATGCGTCAGAATCAACAAGCAAAGAAGGGAATTACTGTACTGGCTGCAGTGATTGACTCTTACTATCAAGGAAAAATAGACTGCTACTACACAACAGAGGAAAATAAGATTATTCCTGGAAAACAGGAGGTCCCTTAGACACCTTAGGGTGTCATTTAGTACTACCATGTCTATGATTAAAGTCAACAATAAACTGCAACAACCCAATCCAGGCAGGACTACTAATGACCCAGACCCTTCAGGAATGAATGTTTGAGTGACTCTCCTGAGCAACGAACCATAATCAGCTGAAATGCTTGTTGAAGGTAAAGGGAATGGAGAATGGAAAAAGGTAGTTACAAATATGAGCTACAATCACATGAAGATTGAAATGGTCATGAGTATTTCTTCCTTGTTTTGTCATGAATGTATTTGTATATACATATAAAGTGAAAATCTTTGTTTTCTTTCCTCTCTTATTCCTTTATCATATAACATAATCTGTACTAACTTTATGTCAAAGTATTTAAATGACTGGATATCAAGTTTAAGAGTGAATATTTTCCAAAGACTTGAATTCTTTTCTGAGTAAGGGGTTAGTGCATTTCCCATTGTATGTAAGACAGTTGAATTATGTTAGGCAAAGTATGACAATGCAATTATTTTTATTTAGGGATTAAGTATGGCTTAATATGTATTGGGTGCCAAGTTGATAGGCTGTGGACTGTGATGATAAATTTCATGTGTCAGCCTGGCTATTTTATGGTGTCCAGTTGTTTGATCAAGCAAGCACTAGCTTGATTGTTACTGTGAGGACATTTTGTGAATTTAAATTGTTAGTCAGTTGATTGATCTATGGGTAATTACATCTACAATCAACTAAAGAGTTTGCTTTCAGCCATGAGAGAAATCTCATCCAATTAGCTATAGGCCTTAAAGGAAGAACTAATGATTTTAGCAGTGAGAAAGAAGAATTTCTATCTCTATTGCAGCCAGTTAGCTTCTCGGGATGAATTCAATGTCACCATTGAGTTCCACCCTTGCAGCCTGCCCCACAGAATTTGAACTTGCTAAATCGCATGGTTGTGTGAGCCAGTTCCTAGGGCCAATCTATCTTTCTCTCTCTCTCTCTCTCTCTCTCTCTCTCTATCTATCTATCTATCTATCTATCTATCTATCTATCTATCTCTTTCTCTCTCTTTCAGTTTTATTTCTCTGGAGAACCCTGAGTAATACAGCAGACCACTATTATTTCCACTACAGAGTATACTTCATTTTATTTAAGCTGATTGTTACATTCAGAATTTATTGCAACAAAATCACATTTTGAATAATTTTGTATTTCTTCTGGGAAAAAATGAGTTCTTATTCAAAGATAGCAGATATAAAGTTCTGCACATTTTAAGGGAAAGATATGAACAACAGAAAAACTTTTTCCAAGTTTCAAGTGATGCATCGTTTGACTCCACAGGATGGTGTTGGATACAAAGGGCTAGATGGGTTTGGTGAAAACTTGAGTAGGTTTTGCACTTTGCACTTGTTTCAGATAATCATGCTACACTGTGTTCTAAACAACCGAAATGCCTGAGTAGGATGTGAAGCAATAGCTCAGCTTTGATCCCCTTCCAACATGACAGATCTCCATTTCGCTGAATAAATATCTCCCTAACTAATTTCTAACTTGCCTGATTTAAAGTTCTTTCAATCTAGTATATAGCTCACAATGAAAATATACAGCTACAGTTTATTCTGGCCCATGGCAATTCTTCTGTGAGAATAGAAGTCAAAATATGGGAGAAATTAAAATCATTCTATCTTGAGCATTTTACCTCCAAATCCAAGGATTACTACCACCACCAATATGTCAGATTTTTAAAACAAACATGGATCAGAGTCATTGAAAATGATGTGTTGATTTGTAGAAAAGTCTTTGGCTTCCTTGATTTTTGGAACTATTTATAAAATCTACATTTGAATAATTCTTGTGCTAAAACCTTAGAAACTTCATCTGTGAAACGCTTTCCTCGCCAATATTTTATGAGATTAAATTTTTTAAAATAACTGATATATGGTTCTTAGTATATACAAAGGGATAAATAACTATAAGAACTCCTCTCTTAATAAATACTTGCTTTCTGAATGACCTGTTAGTTATTTTTTATTGTGTTGGAAGCTTCTGGTGTTAGGTTAGTGCCCTTCTTTCTCTGAATTGAGAACTAATTAAGAAGCATAAGATATGGATCAAAATTTCAGCTTTATTGAGAGACTGATGATTTGGAGATGCAGCTTGGATCAGTGCCCAGATGGGCTTCCTGTTGCTCCATCCCTGGATTGGAATAATTTAATACCTGGTTTCAGGAAGAGCAGACCTTCTGGAGGCAGAAGACTCAACAAGAGGAAAACAAGCAGCAGTCCTAAGGGCACAAGAAATATCAGCCTTCACTTTGCCTAAGAGGAACTGGACCAATCAATGAATGTCTGATTCTGGCCAGGGAGGAGGAGTGTTTACTGGAATCTAAAATATCAAAGGGTTTCTCCAATACTGTTCACTTCTGGAAAGAATAGTTTTCTCATGAAAACGATGAGAAGGTAAGTTAGGTTTTCCCTTACAAATGAGCTGGGAAATGGAGCTTGTTTCTGATACTGAGACAATATGTCTCTGAGCATCCATGCAGTAAAATGCCATGGAGATATCCCAAAGCAGAAAATGCATAGCTAGTGGGAGAAAGATAAAATCTTAAAATATGAAACTGAATTATGTATGGTCATTCTAATTGCTAGGCTAGTTGTATAATTTCTTTTACGTGGTTTGTGTTTTGAAAAATATTTCCAAGACAAAATTTTGCTGCCAATCTAGCATTAATTAAAAGTTTCAGATGTATATTTAAATATCATCTTTTTGGGAAAACAACAATAAAAATAACCCAAAATTATATAGTGAATGACGGCACATTTTAAATATATTTCTGATACCACTTAGTAAGCTAGAATACTCTACAGTTTATTGAAAAAATGTTTCGATATATTGGACTTGGCATATATTAAAATTATGAATCATATCCTTAAATAAGATTCAAACTAAATAATTTGCACTAATAAAAATACTTCCTTAAAGCACACTTGAAAAATAGAATCTTCCATTATAAAAATGTCTTGGGAAACTGCTTTCCTAATATAGTCAAAATGATTTTAAGCAAAGTTGCAGTGGGAGGCAGGAAGGAAAAGATACCAACAAAGACCAAACGTAATAAAGCATCCATTGCTCTTGGGGAGGTCAGGGTTTCAGTGCGGATTTCAGGAGACTTGTAATAGGAAGTATTTTAATCACTGAAGCAGAAAGACCCAAATTTTCCCTCCAAAATGAAACAGAAGGTAAACTGTGACTGTTAAGTTGAAACTTACTTAGGATATCCATCCTCCACAATTTTATCATCTGCAATTGTGTAGACAGTCTTCTCTCTATTTCTTAAATGATTTTTTACTGAATTAGAATTCCAAATGTAAATAGTAACCATGAAAACATTCCATGACAGTTTTCAATTTTCCTTTTTCATAGAAACAGATAACTTTTCATATCTTTTATAGATATTATCTTGTTCTAATATTCTTCCTATTTATTAAATTTAAGTTGTAATAATGTCCTGCTTTTGCATTTATAAGGATAAATAAAACAAACACAATACATGTCCAGTTAGAAGTTAATTTATTTTTCTTCTCCAGCCAAGAAGCCATCATCTGCTCTCTATAAAAATATAAAAGTCTCTTGAGCTGTTCTTGAGTAGCTCCCCAGTTGTGCAGAAAAAATTTTAAAGCAGCCTTTTGTTCAGTCTAGGGGAAGTTCTGCACAGCCACGGCATTCCCTGCTTTGGGAGGGACATGGACTGATTAGCATATGGGGAAGTTGTGGATGCAGTAGGTATCAAGATCTCCCAATGCATCTTCCTAGAGATTGTAGTTGGAATCTAATTCTATAGCTTCTATAGAGACACATGACAAACAGGGAAAAGGAGGCCTCCAAAGCAACATCCACATGATGATCCAGAAATATAGGACCAAAGGATGAATCCTAGAACTGAGTAAGAAGTGGAAAGTACAATCTTGGTCTATGATGGGCTTTGAGGTTATCGAACCAGTCTTTCCTTATAGAGCCATCCTAGAACTGATGTCTACCCTTGAAAGTGAGAATTTAAAAGCTAATTAATAAACTTGTCACACTTGGACATCAAGCCAACTAGGATATTGATTTTTACTTAAACTAAGTATTACATGGGAATTGTTCACACCTGATAGACTGCTGCAACTGGGAGAATCAGCAGCCACACAGTTGTCTTTCTTCCCTACAGCCAGGATCCTTGCCACTGAAAACACATCAGGAGACAGGTGCCAACACACACTACCTTGGTCTTTCACCCTTTAAATGTGGTTGGCTGAGATATTGATAAGCATTAACCTTGAGGGCCTTCACCAATTTAGCAGGGAGCTCTTTCTTCACTGGGACATAACGTTGGAAAATTACTACCTGTGAAAAATTGCTACAAATGAGGTAAGATTTTTTCTTAGCAACCAAGGTAGTACCTGGAAAATAGAGCCTATCTAAAGCTTCAATTGAGAACTACTTCTACTCAGCAAATAATATCCCTCATTAGTCAGTACAAGTAAGAATAGGACTGGGCTACTCTCCTTCTTTCCAGATGCTTAGAAGCCAGGGATTGCTGGGCATTAAAGTAGAGGAGTCTCGAGTGTGACAGAGTTGTATTCAGATGTGACTTCTCTACACGTGCCTCTTCTGTCCCTTTTATTTAAACCTATACTTGGTGCTGGAGTTGGTAGGTATACTTCCAAGAAACTTAAATCTCTGGGATGTCCATGTGCAAGCTGGGCCCTGAGCCTCAGCGGAGTTGCTACACTTACTCTCCAGTTGATTGGCCTTACCCAGAACAACTAACAAGGAGGTGAGGATGGACAACCACCACACCAAGGAACCGAGAGAGTCTACAACTGCAAGCAAGAGAGTCCCATCCATCAGCCATATAGATTTGAAGCCCCCTCTCAATTAGAGGTGGAGTGGGCATCACCTCAAGATTGGGGAATAAAATATAGACTAGAGTAGACTTACTGGTATTCTACTATAGACTTATTGGGACTCTAGCAATGGAAGAAATTATATCATGGATGTGGAGACAGTGGCCACTGGAGGTGCTGAAATCAGGGAGAGGGAAAAAGAGGTGTAATATAGGGCCATTTTCAGGACTTGTAATTGACCTGAATGACACTGCAATGACAGATACAGGCCATTATATATCCTGCCATAACCTACAGAATTGAGTGGGAAAGAGTGTAAACTACAATGTAAAGTATAATCCATGCTTAGTGGCAATGCTCCAAAATGTGCTCATCAATTGCAATGAATGTACCACACTAATGAAAGAAGTTGTTAATTTGGGGGAAAGTGGGAGGTGTGGTGAATGGGGCATGTGGGAATCCCTTATATTTTTTTATGTAACATTTTATGTAATCTAAGTACCTTTTAAAAATGAATAAAAAATATATTTAAAAAATAAATACAGTAGAGGAGTTTGGAGCACTGCTCTGAATAATACTTGAGACTGTCACTTACTGTCACCACTACGAATGAATGCCACATATCTTTAGGCTTTAAACTAGGACAGTAATGCTTATGTGGGGTATTGGAAAACATGTGTACTGCCAAATCTAATTGTTTGGGTCCTGGAGATAGAATAAAGCAGTTATGCCTGGCTAACTGAGAACCTTAAGCATGTTATCAATTCTCTCTGGCTTTCAGGTTTCTCATCTATTAAATGAAGGGTTTGAACTGGAAAAAGGATTTATAAGATAATTTCCAGTTTTAACAGTCTATGATATTTTGAATATAACCCAGGCCTCTGAATGTACCAAGAGGCGATTTTTTTTTTTTTAACTTTGAAATCAATCCAGGTTTCTCTTTCCCACTCTACTCCCAAGTACTTTGTTTTTCTTTGCTGGCTGAGCTACTGAGAATATACAGCATATGCACAATTTGGTTTTGGAGACAATAATTCAAAGTTTTCAGCAGCAATCTCATATTTCAATATCAAAAAATGATTTTGTGAAGCAACATTACAGATATTAATGGAAAAAGTGGCATACTAGCTATGGATAGAGAAATTTAAAAGATCGCAAAGGAAAAATTATTTAACTTATCCACAAGAGAAAGAAAGCAATTTATATATTTTAGGTTCAAAGATATCATATTCTATGCACAAGTGAATAAGTTATTCATAAGTATTACTTAATGATCATCAATAAAGCACAGTTATTTTGAAGTCCAATGCTTGCTCTTAATTTGAATGGTCAAAAATATAGGTATAACAACAAAAGAAGAATATTCAGATTGTAAAATTACTAACTACAAATTAAACATTTGGAGCTTATCAGTCCAAAAATGTATTTATCTAATTCTGAGTAATTCATTTTTAAAGAATTAGGATAGGCTGGTCCTTCTGATAGGGTCCATGATTATCAAAACACAAATCCCCCTCTGTTCTAGGTTCAGGCAATGCAAAGAGAAACATAATTCTGACACTAATTTTCAATAAAAAATCTTATCATTTTGACCTAGTTTCCACAGACAATCTGATTCACTTTCCATAACAGCCCTTCCTCAAATACCCAAATCAGGTTTGTTCTCTTTAGCTTCTGGAATGTAAGTTTCTTTTGGATATGATTGATTTCAACCCTTGGTTCAGATCCTCCTACTCCAATGAATAAGAGATAAATCGTCAATTAAAACATCATATTGCTATTTATAAACCATAATTATACCTCATGAACTAAATACTAAATACTAAATACTCCCTCATGCAATAAATTAGTAAATTTCCAGTTATCCAATCAAGAGTATTTCTTATTTAAGAATTGTGAAATTTATGTAAAGTGCGTGGGCAAAACATAGAAATACAAAGCATATATAAAGAAAAACAAATAGTACAAGATATATAAAGTGAATGGTAGTGAAATCACCAATGGATTTTTACAAAGGGAATTTTGCTTGCATTTCTCAAATTTTTCAAATATTACCTCTCAATCAAAGTTCCTTCCTTCCTGATACAACCACTGTTGTGAGTTTGATGTCAATTATTTATTTGATATTACTTAGTTTAATACCTTAGTATTTATTGTTACAAATATACTTTAATTTTTACTCTTTCTTTGGCCTCATGTAATTGGAATTATGAATTGTACCAATATATGTGTATATGTGTGTGCATTTAGGTTTATTGACCAGCCTTTAAAATTTCATCTATGTTGTAATGTATGCTTTGATATGTTAATTCTAATTGCTGTATTATATTTTTATGAATATATCTCAATTTGATTATCCATTCTATTGCTGATGAGCATTTGGTTTGTTTTCAGACTAGAACGATTATAAATAATACTACCATGAACATTCTTGTGCACATATCCTTGTATATGTAGGAATACATTACTCTAAAGTATATACCTAAAGTGGAATTGTTCAGTCAGAAGGCATACACAAATTTAAATTATTTATCCAAACTCTTATACAAAGTTGCATTCCAATTAGCAGTATATGAGTTTCCATTGCTCCAAAACCTTTCACACATTTCATATTGTAAGATATTTTAATTTTTGCCTATCCATTGGGCATGCAATGTTATTTAATTGTGATTTTAATTTAAATTTCACTGGTTATTAATGATGCTAAGCATAGATATAATTCTCTTAGCTATTTTGGATTTCCTCATTCAAGATTTTTGTCAAGATTTTTTTCTATTGCATTCTCTGGGTTCCCCTTAATGACAGGAGTTATTTCCACATTTGAAATATGAGTTTTTTATTCAATATATTTATTGAAATATTCTCTCCCACAATATCATGAGTCAAGAGTCACCACAGTTACGTATATTGTGTCAAGCACCAGAGCACTCAGCTAAAAAGATAAATGGGGACTGAAATATAATTTTTGCATCAGTCACAGAAAAATATTCTTATGTGCCTATAGAATCCTGGGGAGGCAGCTTTTCCTAAACTACACAGCCCTTATATGGATCTGCTTTCACTCTTAGGTCCTTTTTTTTTTCAGGAAGTACAGGGGATTGAACCCAGGACCTGGCACGTGGGAAGGAAGCACTCAAGCATTGAGTAACATCTGCTTCCCAATGAAAGCTAGTTCCTTCGTTTATTTGTTTCTTTTTTTAGGAGGTACCGAGGATCAAACCCAGGACCCCCATATGGGAAGCAGGTGCTCAACCACTTGAGCTACATCCACTCCCTTTTTATGTCTTTTAATGAACAGAAGTTCTTAATTTTAACTTGGAAAATTTTATCAGTATTTTCTTTATGTTTAATGCTTTTGTGTATCCAACTTAAGATATTTTTCAGTATCCTAAGTTCTCAATGAGCTTCTTCTATATTATCTAATTTTTATTCCACTTTTAGATCTTGAATTAGTGTGGAATTTCATTTTATTTTAATTTGGGTATCCAATGTTCCTAGTACCAATTATTGGAAAAAAAGAAGAAAAAAAAACTGTTCTTTCCTCATTACTCTATAACACATTTGTTATACACAATACCAATTTATGTATCTATTGTCTCTGTACCCTCTATTCCCATATATTGGTCTGTTTGTCTATGAACCAACTACCGACTAGCTTTATTACCATTGCGTTATAATAAATTTTGATCTGTTATTGCAAGGTCTCTCAACTTTTACTTCTTCACCAAGAGTTTTATGACACCATATATGGTCATTTGCAATTCCATATATATTTTAAACTAATCTCCTTAGATAACACAAACACACACACACACTTATTCACAAACCCAGTTGGAATATTGATTGGTATAGTATTAAATCCACTTATACATTTGGAGAAAATTGAGATCATTTAAATACCAAATCTTACATTCCATGAGCATGGTATTTCTCTTCATTTATGTGCCTTTTTTAATGAAACTTTTCTCCAGGATTATGAGTCTGGAGAAATAGAGGGAGGATAGAAGGGTTTGCTTTTGGTTCATGCTTTCTCTGAGTAGCCTTCTATTTTTCAGGTAAATATGGGGAGCAACTACTGTAAGATTCTTAGCTTAATGGTCTTGGACCTTGATTAGTTTCTAGCTTTCCCCAACTGAAACCCAACTATAACTTATTAGAAATTGATCTTGGGACAAAGGTAGTGCTCTGACATCCAAAGATTGGCTTGTTTACTGCTCACTACTTTTAATTTCTTCATTCCTTTTAAGAAAATACAATGACTATTTATAAAGAAGGAGAATTGATCCTAATAAACTATCTCACTATTATAGAAAATAGAAATCAAGTGTGTGTATTATAAAGGCCTATTTTAGGCATTTATTTCAAAATGATTGTATATGGAGTGCAAGGAACAAAATTAGAGAATTTATGAGAACTTTAAATCAAATATGTTTAATGACAGAAAACATAGGCTTCAAAAATAAGAACTTAATTCCTCATGCATTGTTTTAAAATTTTATGCTTGGGCTCCATCATTTCCCTGAAGTGCTTTGTGAGGATAGGGGGATAGGGACAGAGCAAATGAACCCAATAAAAGCCTTCCAAATCTTACTTTAATAAGTATAATTCAGTGATTTTTCCCTATTAAACCAGGATTTCTCAAGCAGATATATTGGAAGGAATACTTGTCATGAATAAGAACTATTTGGAAACCACTGTTCTATCAAAAGAGAGAGCATTCTCAAATATAGTATGCTGATCAAACATTACTGGGATATTATGTTAGAACTTGAGCAGTATACTTCAAGAAATGTATCCAGCAGAGAGTTATCTCAGTTTATTTTAAAGAAATCTAGGCTGCATTATATAGCCCAGTTTATCATTTATTCAACAAGTATTGGTTGGGTTTGGAATAATCCAGAGGGCACTACTGACACAATAGTGAGAAAGAGGAGACATAGGTGGGTGAGACAGGAGAAAATACATAAGAAAATAATGGTAAATATAGTATTTATAATAACACCACCAATAATTGATATTATTCAAACTAATGAATTAAGAAAATATCCCAGTGAAGGGGGCCAAAGTTTTAAAATATAAATGCAAGTTAAATGTATCTAGGTTTACTGAAAATATATATGATGTATCAGTCAGTCCCTACTTTAATTTAATAAGTACATAAAATTTACTTAGGTAGTGATGCTTAAGTGTGCAACCTTCTCAAGATATGTAGGTTCACTGGTGGCAGAAGGAAATCTTCATCTCTGTATTCCTTCTTTTCCTTTATATTCACACATCTTTTTTTTTCCTTCTCTTTCTCATTTTTTTCTCCTCTCCTTACATTTTTGATATTCATCTTTTTCTATATATATTGTCCTTAAAGGTTAAAAAGAAATACTTGGTGAAAGGGTAAGGGTCATGGACCACATTAAAATCAACCACTCCTTTTTTATTTCTCAATTCGCAGAGCATAAAGGTGTCCTTTGTGTAATATAACACATCTGTCTCTCTTCAGTTTATGAGATCTTGCCTCCGGCCAGCAACAAAAGTAGAAGACACTGGAGAACAGATAAAAGACTCTTCACTGTGAAGTCAATGAAGCCATTCCTAAGCTGGCAAGAGCATATCAAGACAAGCTGGCACCAGCATCTGATGCTATATTGATTGTCAGAGTTTGTTCAAAAGCTCTGGCCGGCTGAACTGATGTCCCCTTTCTCCTCACCTATCTATATATGTTCCTCATACGCTTCATTCCAGCTGAAGACATGGAAAGTAGCACCGTTTTTCCAGTGCCAGGACGTTAGTAGCAAAGTTTCTTGCTACCTGAACTATTTGCATAACCAGAAAGAGCTCAGTTTAGAGGGGCAGGAGGACTAGGACAGAAGGAGGAAAATATCAGATAATGTGCTGATGCAGCAAACAGAGAAGCCTGCCTACATGTACAATTTGGGGCTGGTTTTCATTTCGTTTCAATTCTTTTAATGGATAAATGAGTAGAAAGGAATTTTTTTCCTCTTTTTTCCCTTCACCATCTTATTACCTGTCATTTTATTTCAGAAATCAGAAGAGGTTAATCAGGTTTTATAAACTATTTGGGGGTGTGCATAAAATACTTCAAATTCTTAGAAATGCACAATGTAAAATAATATTGTGATTAAGAGAGTCCTGTGTGATTAGAAGTAGTAATCTTGATTCTATAAATGAATATTGAAATAAAATATGTTCATGCTCAGATATAGCCTATGTAACTTAAATCATGATTTTCCAATATCAAGTAAATATTTTTAATATGAAAAACACAAATCCCCTACATTTTTATATAACAAATTATATAATCTAAGTATCTTTTATATATATATATATATTTTATCACCAAGCACTTTAACTTTGATTTTAACACTACTAGTTCCAGATTAATTTTTTTCTTAAAAAGTAGTATATCCTTATGTTTTAAATAATATTTTGTTTTAAACAATATTTTGTTTATGTTTTAAATAATATTTTGTCTTGCTAAACGCTTTTATAAACTTTGAAAAAAATTGTGCTATTTAATGGAAATTCTATTTTTGAAATGTTTTATATATCTTATTTTTAACTTATTAGGAGATAAAGCATTCCTAAAGACATCAATGTAAAAATATTCTGTGATGGAGCATTTAGTTTTATGAAATTATTTTTGCTCATTCAATTAGATTAAGCATGATACTGATTTAATCTAATATCATTATTGCATAAGCATATGCATATACCTATAAACATACAAATATATAAATACTTTTAAATAGCTTAGGGAAAGTTTGTGACAAATGTGTTTTTCCTTTCATTTCTACAAGTATTTTTTATTATAATAATTTTAATTCTTTACTACAGAAATATATTATCAGATAGATTTTACTACATATTAAAACATTCTAAATGCATTTACTAGATAGATTTATTGGAGTTTAAATGTCATTTCAGTACTGAAAGCTTTTTGTGGGATAGCTCTCAATAATTATTTTATTTTCCTACAGATTTCTTTGTTGATTCTTAGTTAGAATCAATAGTATCTCCAGGTGAGTGTTAAAACTTTTCAATGATTCCACGGTATAAACACAGGCAGTAAACTGGATAGCTAGTATGAATCCATTTCCTTGAGCCCAACCATCAGTGGCAAAGGGGCATGAGTTCAAGATCTTGTTGTAGAATGTTTGCCCTGGAAGAAAATTTTCATCAGTTTGCATTTAGAAAAACCGAGGCTTGGAGAGTTTACTGAGTAAGCTGTGGGCTGAGACTGGAAACCAAGCCTCCAGATACCCTACCACAGGATGTTATTGCATTGTGCAGGAGGAGGCTCTTCCAGAGGGATCTGGGCAGTGCATCTGACCATTGAAATAGTGTCTTCATTGCTTTCTAAATCAGAAATAATTTGGTGAATTTTACTGGCCAATCTTTCAGATTTATAGCATCCTTCTAGCACCTATACTTTATATAATGCATTTCACTACAACATATATATTTGAGCATCTAATATGTCTAAATTAATGTTAAGGCATTTGGCACCATGAAATATACAAATGTGTTTGAAAAACTCCTCTTTTAATGAGCATATACTTTATTAAGAAATAAGTAAAAATACATAACCTAGTAATAACAAAGGAACCTGTACAAAATATTAAATCTACCCTATTAAGTTGCTTTAGATGTAAGATTCTGACTCCAGGTTTTGGTTTTATTTTGATTTTATTAATAGTCCTTGTCATGATGTCTAACAAACACAGGCCATTTGATCTACCAGCTTGATAAATATACATGCTACTTCCACCCATCATAACAGTCTTTGTGCTATATATGTACTTTTGGAGGGAAAATTAGTTGGAATTTTAGATATTGGAATGAATTTAAGTTTGAATTTAAAGATGTTCTTATTCGTTGCTTATAAATAAAAGAAATAAATCAAGTATAGTCTAAATATTTGTAGTGAAATTCATTGTCCCTAAAAAAGAGAATTCCTCTTCCATGATTATTTTTACCTAAGATTTATTATAGCTAAAAAATCAACAGCACAGAAAACTTTATAAGGAAAGGCACAATTTCTGTTCCAATCCTCACCTACAGTTACCTTGTCCAGACACAACTACTTGCAATAGTTTCATGGAGGCCTGTATCACTTTCCCTGCTTCATATTGATGAAGAATTGTTCCAAGCATTTTCCTAGGAATGCACGGGAGAACATTTTTTGAATGCCGAAATATCTGTATTTGGCCCTCAAAGTTAATATTTTGACTAGTTGAAGACGTATAGGATGAATGGTATATTGAAAGGATTCTACTACATAAACTTCTTAAAAAGAAATCTAGGGTAAATTTGATTCTTTTGATGGGCAAATGGGTAATCTCTTTTCTATTCCCTACCTCAAAGTTTTATCACTTCTCCATAAGGTGGTAAATTTCCAAATGATATGTCTTAAATGGTGATTGCTTTCCACCCATCTTCCTTGAATGTGAAGACTTGTTTCTTTTCAGCTCTAGAAAAGATTCTGTTGTTATTTATTTTAACATATGTTTGGATTACCTGTTAGTTGATTATTGTACCTCATGGATTAATTATCTATGTTGTGGTTGCAGTTACCTACTGCTGCATAACAAATCATCCCAAACCCTCATATACTTACTGAAAGTTTCTCACATACAAATAAGAATTTTCACACAATGTTAGTGGGAATTTTAATTGGCACATAATTCAAAATGACATACCCTTTGATTATTATTTTACCTATTTTTACAAATATATTTTGACAAGTCATCAAATACAAATATGCACATGCAATTTCATTGAAGAAAAATATATGATATCAAAATAAATCTAGAAATTATATTTTGAAGTCTCCAAGATCTAATTAATTGAAATAAAATACATCCAATCAATGGAATGCTTTGTAGACACTGGAAGGAATTTAATTGTGACATTAAAAATTTTAATTAAAAGTATAATTGCAAAATAAATTCAATGATTTTTTTAAGGATATACTAGTATGTATGTATACACACATATGTTTGTGTATATATGGCAAACACAGTTATCACTCTACAATTTATATATACATTGAAAATATACAAAAAAGTGATTCTTAACATTAATTCTTTTAAATATAGGATTATAAAGGGATAGGAAAGGTGTAGGAGGAAATTTTTTTTTATCTTTTTATATACTGAATTATTTTAATCATTCTGGGTATCATTTGTGAAATTAAAAAACCAGACAGCATTTTTTAAAATAAAACTGGCTGTTCAGATGGATGAAAGGGGAGAGAGTACTATGAATAAGAAGTTATAGTAATTTGGAGCTATGTACCCCAGAAAAGCATGTTCTTAAACTTAATACCTCCCTGTGGATGTGAACCCATTCTAAGTAGGATCTTTTGATGTGGTTCTTCAGTTAAGGTGTGGCCCTCCTCAATGAGGATGGGTCTTAATCTTATTAGTGGAGTCCTTTATAAGCAGAATGCAATTCAGACAGAGAGAGAGAAAGCCACAAGTATAGTAGCCAGAAGTATAAAATCAATAGAACCCGGAAGAGAAAGGGGAAACCAGGAGAGGCAGCCAAGTGCATGGCCATGAGAAGAGGAGTCCAGGGCAAAGGATTACCAGGAGCCAGCCCCAGAGTGCTTCAGGAAGAAACCATTGCCTTGATGATGCTTGAATTTGGACTTCTTCTAGCCTCAAAACCATGAACCAATAAATTATCATTGCTTAAGCCAAGCCATAGCATGTTATTTACTTTAGCAACAAGGAAGTAAAACAGGGGCTATGTCAGGGCTGCTGTACAAAAGTATAAGAGATAGTTGGCTTAAACAATAGGAATTTATTGTCTTACAGTTTTGGATGCTAGAAGTCCAAAATCAAGATATCAGCAGGAAGTCTGTAGTGTTCTGGTGGTGACTTTCTGGCAATTCATAACTCAGTGTCTGCCTCAGTCACATGGTGATTTGGCGCCTTCTTTCCCACTGTGTCCAATTTCTTCTACTTATAAGGATTTCAGTTATATTGAATTAACTAATTACATCTTCAGTTTGGCCTCATCTTAACTAATTACATCTTCAAAGATCCTATTTACAAATGGGTTCATACCCACAGGACTGGGGGTTAAAACTTGAATGCATCTTTGTCGAGGATATGATTCAAACCATAATGGAAGGCTTCTTGAAAGAAGGGGTGCCTGAGCTCTTTTCCTTGATGGAAAGGAATGCCCTGATCAGATGTGCATTTTAAAAAGATTACTCTGGTTGAAAGTAGGTGAGAGGATGTAAGACAACATTGGATTTAGGAATTTCAGTGGTCATTTGTGGCAATAATTAAAGTCCAAAATAAATAATCCATGACCCAAGATTTATTAAAATGGAATAGAAAGGAGAAAGCTTGGGCCAATTGCATTTGGCATGGGAAATAGGAATATTGTACTCATTTCTACTTCTTGTATAACAAATTACCACAAATTTTGTGGCTGAAAATAAATCCCATTTATTATCTCAATGTTCTGCAGATCAGAAATCCTGGTATAGCGTGGTTCAATTGGGTCATCTGCTTAGAGACTCAAAAGGGTAAAATCAGGGTTTTGACAGGACTGTACTACTTTTTGGAGGTTCTGGATATGAATCTGCTTCTGAGCTCATTCACGTGGTTGGCAGAATTCAGTTTCTTACAGTGATAAGACTGAAGCTCCTGTTTCCATGCTGTCTGTCAGCCAGGGGCTGGTCTTTACTCCTAGAGGCAGACCATGTCCTTTCTCATGCTTTCCACATGCTCCTTCTCCAGCAATGGTGGGCCAAGTCTTTCTCTGGCTTTGAATCTCCCCAACTTTTCCTTCTACTCCACCTTTCTAACTCTACTCAGAAAAAGTTCTCTACTTTTAAAGGCTCATGTGATTAGATTGGACTGATCCAGATAATTCAAGATAATCTCCCTATTTTAAGGCCCATAACCTTAATTACATATGTGAAATCCCTTTTGCCCTGAAACATAACATATTCACAGGATCCAGGAATTAGGGCATGAACATTTTGGGGGGACCATTATTCAGCCTACCACAGATGTAATATTCTTGATATATAATAGATAAGTGAGAAATCTATTGCAAAGACAACCACTTCTCACCAACTCTGCTGTTAAATTCTGGTCTCAATCACCATCATCTCTTGCATAGAGTAATTCAATAGCCTCTAAACTGATTATTGTTTATGCCACTTTTGTTTTCCTAGCTTTCATTCACACAGTAGCCAGAAAGATTTTTCTAAGATGTAAACTAAATACCAGTCTCATCCTATAACATCTACTAGTTTCCCATTTCAATTAAGACAAAATCCAGCATTATGGTATACAAGATATGACCACTTCTACCTGCCTGACGTAAGTTGATTTTACTTTCCCTGTGGCCTCTAAGCTCCATTTTCATGACCTTTCTTCTTACTGTTTACCCCATAGATACCAAAGATTTTGAATTTCCATCCTAGAATGGCCCTCCACCAGAAATTTCTTCATCTAGTTCTCAGTTTAAATATTCCCTCCTTAGTGAGACCTTCCCCTACTACCATACCTGTGGCTGTTTGAAGCTGTAGGTAGCCCCACAAAATCATGTTCTTAAGTTTAATCCATTCCTGTGGGTATGAACTCATTGTAAGTAAGACCTTTTGATGAGCTTACTTTACTTAAGAAGAAATAGCTCAGCCCAGTCAGGATGGGCCTTCATCCTATTACTATCCTTTATAAGTGGAGTGAAATTCAGGCAGAAAGAGAAAGCCATGGAATCAAGTAGCTGAAATTCAGCATAACCTGGAAGAGAACAGAGAAGCCAGGAGAAGCCATTATGTGTATTGCCATGTGACAAGCTAATGACCACGGAATGCAAGCAACCAGTCCCAGAACATCAGTCTTTGGGAAGAAAGCATCATCTGGATGGTACCTTGGTTTGGACATTCTGTTGGCCACAAAAGCATGAGTGAATAAATTCCCATTGTTTAACCCAACCCATTACATGGTATTTGCTTGAGAAGCCAAAGAAAGTAAAACACTACTTATAGAAGGCAACTTCATCTCACCCCCTGATCACTGGGTCTTATATATCCTTAAACCTGCTTTTTTTTTTTCCCATAACACTAATCACTATCAAATATCTTCTTACTCATCTACCTGTTTGTGAGTTTGTTGCAGATGTACCACAATTAATATATAAGCTCTGAAGGAGCAAGACTCCTGTCTCTCTTGTTCGCAGCTTCACCAACAGTCTAAAAAAGTAATTGACATAAGGTAGATGCTGAATAATGTCTGTTGTATTTGTAAAAGCAGACTTACCAGAATCAGAAATATGATCTAACATTAATGGATAAAAGCAAAGTCCAGGTACAGATGCAACATATCTTTGGAAAAGCCCTTGAACCTATGAAATTCAGATCCCTGTTGGCTTTTTCCTAAATGGGCACATTTTGGTATTGGTATAATAGAAAAGCACAGACAATATGTGAATAAGGTGTAGACAACACTGTTCACATTTGAGGCTTCTAAGATTTTTATTTTGTTTTGTTTTCATTTGGTTAATCATTCTGGGGAAAAGGTACTACATAACTAACTTCCATTCTCTACCTAGTTGCATCTCATAAATTATAAATTAATAATAAGCAATAAGTAGTCTTGACAGGAAATATGTTTTAAAGGACAAATAGCCAAAGTCATCAATGACTCTGCATCTGGAGAAAAGAGGCAGGGAGTTACAAGCCCATTGTGAACTCTTTCCCTTCCAGCCTCCTCAAGAGGAAAGATCCATAGGTGGTTCAATAGAAGGATTTGTAACTCAGGAAAGAGATCCAGGTTGAAGAGAGAGATTTGAGAGTCCTAATCATCTTTGCAGAAGTAAAACTATATGCATGAAAAATACATACTACCTACAGTATCTGACACATAGTAGGAACTGAAGTGTTAAAGGAATGGATTTCAATTAAGTTCTATTTAAAACTTTAAAACTGCTAAATCATCAAGAAATCCAGAGAATTAATTTTCAAATAACACTAGGGACAAAATGTTGAAGCTAGTCAAAAAAAAAAAAAAAAAGTTGAAATTTGGGGGGAAAAAAAGGGAGATCTAGTTCTCTAGTAGGGTTAAATGTTATAGCCTGATACAAGGAGAAGTAAATATTAATCTGTGGAATTTTTCTTTGTTAATCTTTTGTATGTTGCTATATTGAAAGATATAACACATTAATATATATATCATAATATTGGAAATGTCCCCATTTTTCTCAAAATTTCAGCTAAGTTCAAACAATAAGCATAAAGATCTAAAAAATCTAGAGACGATACAAAGGAACTAAGAGACACCTACTGAAGGGCTTACTAAAGGAGGGAAGATTTGGCCCCATGACTATTACTTTCCCACCCAATCAATACACATTAAAGAAAAGGCCAGGGAAACAAAGAAAGTTTATTAAAGTCAGCAGAATAAGAGATATAGATATAATGAGCTGAGCGACCTCCACTTGCAAATCAAAAGAGGGTTCTTAAGGATCCTCTCTCCCTTAACTCTAAAAGTTATAAAAGCAGCAAAAGTAAGATAGAAAAGATATAGTGAATAAACAGAATCTTCCTTCCTCCCTGTTGAGCAATCATAGGGAAGGGGAGGAGAGAAACTTGGAATGGATTGGGAGACCAGGTAGAAGAATGAAAGAAATTGGAAAGCTGAGGAATCTGGCAATATTTTTGTTATAGATTGATGGGCATATTACCAGAAGATTATGTATTTACAATAACAAAATAATTAGTCAATGAAAAATATTTGAAGCCAATTATGCATATATATATATGTGTGTGTGTATATACATATATATGTATCAGTTTATATGCAATTCTAATGTATTTATGTCCATGAAAATGCATATAACACTTAAAACCATTTTAAGCCCAGCCTTTTCTTCAAGGAGTCAGTTGTGGAATGAAAGCAAATCATGCAAATTTTAAAAATTCAATAGAAGTGTCATTAAAGTAAAGATCAAGGCGGGTCGGATGTGGCTCAACTGGTTGGGCGTCCGTCTCCCATATGGAGGGACCCGGGTTCGATCCCCGGGACCTCCCGGTAAAAAAAAAAAAAAAAAAAAAAAAGATCAATGTGTAAAGGTCAAAAAAACATACTCAGTTGTTTGAATTAGCAAGACCTTCGTTAAGGAGCAGAAGAAGGCCTGGAAGAAAAGAAGACAAAGGTAGCATTGGAGGAAAGAGTTACTGAATAAAGGTCTTCTTCATTCAGAAAGGAAGGTAGTTTATGCTTTTTAGAAAAATAGTCTTAAAGTATTTGGGGCTAGAAATTTAAACTGCATTATTTTAAAATAAAAAGCTAAATAATTTTCAGGGATTTTTCAAGTCTTATCTAGTTTCTTGAGTTTAATAACTAACTTAACTTGATTATATCTGGAATTAACTAATAAATATGATAATTGAAGTAAGTCCCATCGAGGCAATTTGCAAAGGAACTCAACTTTGTGAGGCTCAAGTTCAAGCATTCAATACACTCTCCCCAGGTTCCACAACTTTATTGTGCTAAAGGAAAGTGGAAGGTCAAAAGTTGTCTTTACACTCAAATATTTCTAATAAGGAGCTCAATTTCTAGGGGTTTGTATTAGTCAGCCAAAGGGGTACTGATGCAAAATACCAAAAGGCAGTTGGTCTTTATAAAGGGTATTTATTTGGGGTAGAAGCTCACAGTTACTGGGCATAAGTTTCTTCCCTCACCAAAGTCTGTTGCTACGTCTTAGAGCAAGGCAGCTGCCGACGTTTGCCAGGGTTCAGGCTTCTTGGGTTTCTCTCTTCCCAGGGTTCCATTTCTCTCCAGGCTTAGCTCCTGTTCCTTCCACAAGGTCAGCTGTAGACTATGAGGCTCTCTAGGCTTTGCTTCTCTCCACAAGACCAGCTGTAGACTATCAGGCAAATGGCTCATCTCTATCCCGAAGCCTTCTCTCCTTCCTCACGACGAAGCTCTCTTACTTTCCAGGGATCCAGCTCAAGACTCCAACATCAAAACTTCTCCAACACTGTCCTTTGCCATGTATTTTATCTTGGAGACCCCACCCACCAAGGAGTGGGGCTCAACGCCTTATTGATGTTGCCCAGTCAACACCCTAATCATAACTTAATCATGCCCAGATTAATAGACGAGTTTATAAGTATAATCCAATATATATTTTTGGAATTCATAATTACATCAAACTGCCAAATGGCTACAGGGTTCATCCTCATGAATTTGTTGATATCTGAACATTTTTTTACCTACCAAAACCAATTTCATAAGGTTCAAACTAATGAATAAAAATTCCTTTTTGAAATTATAGCCCTGCTTTAAAAAATATTGCATTTAGGATATATTGTAAATTCTATATGCATTTAATCATGTAAATTGTCCAAGTCAATGCATGTTTAAACAAAATCTTAGAATTCTAATATGCTGAAGATTAAATCATCATATTGTGCATTTAAAGGTGAGTAACACTGACTTAGTTATATTCTGTATTCTGAATGATAAAAATATGGGTGTAATGAAGAAAAAAATGAATTTTAATAGAAATAGCATTTGCTCTCTCCCATCTCTGGTTATATTTTTAGCTAGCCCATGTAATAAGTGACGACATCTCAATAAAAATATCAGACACAGCATTCAAAGTGCATTAGCGTTGTGACTGTTATAATACCAGTCTCCTTCCTGGGTACACATTAGTCTTTCAGGATCATGCAGCTGGTAAAGGAAGAGAGGCTATGAAACAGCTATTTAAATGTGAATTGCTCTTCAAGCTGCCACTGGTAATAGCGTACTCTCAAAGAAATTTTCTCCATTTCAGAAAATTAACAATCTCTGGGGAAAAATATTCTCAAAGAGTCACTTAAGACTTAGGGCACTTTTCTTAGGTTCATAAAAATTACCACACCTACTAAAGTACAGTACCCCAGAGATGTGTCCTTGACCTTTATGTTCCCATAAACCTTGTTAAATTTGCTGATTTCAAGATCTATTCTACCTTATAGACTTAAAATAAAGAAAGTGATTTGTTTTCTTCCTACACATACCTAAGCCTAGATACAGAAATATTCCTAGATGTAATAACTCTGGAAATTGCATGCAATTTTAAAGTCTCTGTTTTATGCCTCTAGAATAGGTCATTGTTAAAAGAGGTCAAATTCAATGACATATTTTGAAAATTGAAGATGTGATTTAAAAATACAACACTATTTGAAAGCCTAGGATTTATTTACCATAGGTGGAAAAGGTAATTATATAGAGGGTACCCTGAATAATAATTATTTTATATCAATTCTTAAATTACATAAATAAAACACACATTATTTGATTTATATATATATATACATATACTCCCTAATAGTGAGAATAATTGTTAAGTAAAGTTCCACCTACATACTTCCAGATTTTTCCCCTTTTCTTAATGTTTTGATATACAACTGAACTCATTAATTTCATTATTCAGTAACTTTTTATTTCAGTTAATATAGCTTCAGAAAGTTTCCATTATAATACATAGCTTTGAGGATTGAATCATGTTCCCCACAAAAGGCATGTTCAAGTCCCAACCCCTGGTCTTGTGGGTGTGAACTCATTTGTAAATAAGACTTTTGAAGATGTCATTAGTTAAAGTTGGTCCACAATGAAAGAAGGTGGGATTTAATCCAATATGACTAAAGTCCTTAAAATCAAAAGATATTGGACATGAAAAAAGAGAAGCCTTAGGGGGCCAGGGAGCAGCCAGAAGCTGGTAGTCAATGGAACCTGGACGAGAAAGAAGAAGATGCTTCCATGTTCATTGCCACGTGACAAAAGCCAAGGAACTCCAAAGATTGCTAGCCATCCAGAAGATACCAGCCCCAGGAGGAAGCAAGTTTGTAACTTCTGAAACCATGCCAATAAATTCCTATTCTTAGCCAACCCATTGTATGTTTTTTGTTGGCAGCTAGAAAACAAAATCACATAGTGTCCTGACTCATTTGTTTGAATATCTTCAAAGTGTTCCAAAGAAGTGTCAAAGGATCGTACTTATTTAATGAGAGCATGAGCATTCTAGAGAAGATACTATAAGATACTATAAGGCAAAATAATTTTTTAAAAAGTCTCTTCATCCCCAGTCTCTCCAGATGATGAGTGCAACACTCTCCTGTTCTGCAGGGGTCACCAAAGAGGTTCCTTTGGAGGACTTCTACACCTTCTCTTCTATTTTGCAAGAGAACTGCACCCTGCCTGAGCTACTCCAATGCCATTTTTGTATCACTCACTCTCCTGATTCTTTCCCAGGCACAGTAGACCTGTTCAGGCCCCATTCATGTTGCCCTGCCCCTGCTTAGGCTACTTAAACAGGACAATATTAAAGTTTTAGAAAAAATTAAACTAGAAATCAAAGAAAATCTGTTAAATAAAACCACTAGGAAAGAAAGAGAAATCGATCAAAAGAGAAAAACCACAAACATAAACAGATGCCTAGGTATCAACAAAAGATAACAATCCATACTAAGAAACAGGAAGATATGGCCCAGTCAAAGGAACAAAGAATCTAGATGAGATTCAGGATTTAAGACACCTAATAAATAATGTTCAACAAATCTCCTTAATCAATTTAAGGAGATGAAGGAAAATATGACTAAAGAGATAAAGGATATTAAAATGACACTGTGTGAGCATAAAGAACAATTTGAATGCTGGCAAAAAAAAAAAAAGTAACAGAATTTATGGGAGTCAATGACACAATGGATGAGATTAAAAATACATTAGAGGGAAGCAGATGTTGCTCAAGTAGTTGGGCATCTGTCTACCATATGGAAGGATCCAGGTTCGATCCCTGGGACATACTGGCAAAAAAAAAAAAAGCAAGCAGGTGAGCCAGTCCCGTGCTCGGCAAGCTATGCAGCAAGATGATGATACAACAAAAGAAAGATGCAGGGGATAGCCAAGGCAAGATGCACCAGAAACCAGAAACTGAGGTGGCACAAGTGACAGGGTGCCTCTCTCCCACATCAGAGGTCCCTAGGATCAAAACCTAGTGAAGCCAAGAGGAGAAAATTGAGAAGAGAAGGCAAGAAACAGACATAGAAGGTCACCCAGGGAATGGACACAGACAGCAAACCAGGGGAAGGGGAAATCTTAGAATTGTACACCAAAAAAGAAAAAATAAAGTCAATTAAAAAAAAAAAAACATTAGAAAGGGTGTGGATGTGGATCAAGCAGTTGAGTGACCACTTCCCACATGGGAGGTCCTGGGTTTGGTTCCCGGTGTCCTCTGAAAAAAGTACAAACAAACAACAAGCAAAACTAATGATAAAACCAACTCAGGGAAGCCAATGTTGCTCAGTGGTTGAGCACCAGCTTTCCACACATGAGGTCCTGAGTTCAATTCCCAGTCCCCAGTACATTAAAAAAAAAAAAAAAAAAAAAAATTAGAGGCATATATCTGCAGATTTGAAATGTTGGAGGTACAAATGAGTGAATACAAAGACAGAACATTTGAACATGAAAAGATAAGAGGACAGAGAAAAGAAAGCAAAAAATCAAACAGGGTCTCAAGGAATTTAATGATATACATGTTATCGGTGTCTCAAAGGAAGAGAATGGAAAAGGGGTAGAAATAGTATTTGAGGAAAATTTTCCAACTTGTATGAAAGACATGGATATCAATATTCAAAAAGGAAAATGTACCCCAAACAGAATAAATCTGAATACACCAACTCCAAGACATCTACTACGGCGATTGTCAAAGGCCAAAATTAAAAAGAGAATTTTGAGAGCAGCAAGAAGAAAGCAATGTATTACTTACAAGAGAGCCTCAATAAGGCTAAGGGCTGATCTCTCATCAAAAACAATGGAGGTGAGAATGCAGTGGTACAATATATTTAATGCACTGAAAGAGAAAAACTGACATTCAAGAATGCTTTATCTTGTAAAACTTTCCTTCAGAAATGAAGGTGATTCTAAAGTCTTTACAGACAAACAAAAACTGAGAGAGTATGTTACCAAGAGACCTAATTTTCAAGAGATATTAAAGGGTGTGTTACAGACTGAAAGGAAAAGACAAGGGTGAGAGCCCTGGAGAAGAGTGTAGAAATGAAGTACATAAATAATAGAAATAAAAGTGTTAAAAGAAAGACAATAGTAAAAGATGAAAACAGAAAGCCAAGGTATAAAATGGACAAAGTAAGTAATGCCTTTATAGTAGTAACACTGAATGTTAATGGATTGAGCTCTCCAATTAAAATACATAGACTGATAGAATGGATGAAAAGCATGAGACATCTATTTGTTGTCTACAAGAGATGCAAGGACACAGTCAGGATGAAAGTGAAGGTTGGAAAAAGATATTCAATGCTAATGCAATTTTAAAAGGGCGGGTGTAGTGATACTAATATTGGATAAAATAGATCTGAAATGCAAAACTATTATAAAAGATGAAGAAGTTTACTACAAATTAATAAAAGGGAAAATTCACCAAGAAGAAATAAGAATAATAAAGATTTATGCACCTAACTTAGATGCCCCAAAATACATGAGACACACACTAGCAAAACTGAAGGGAGAAATAGACATCTGTACAATAATAGTTGGAGACTTCAACACTCTACTTTTAGCATTAGATAGAACATCTGGGCAGAAATAAATAAGGAAACTGAGAGCTTGAAAACTATGAAAAATGAACAAAAACTAATAGACATTTATAGAGCGTTACACCCCAAAATAGCAGGATATACATTCTCCTCAAGTGTTTATGGATCTTTCTCCAGGATAGACCATATGTTGTGACAAAAGTCAGATTTCAATAGCTTTTAAAACATTGAAATTATACAAAACACTTTCTCTGATCATAATGGAATAAAGTTGGAAATTAATAACAGGCAGAAAAAGGAAAAATTCATAAACATAGAAGATTAAACAATACACTCAAATAATCACTGGATCAAAGAAGAAATTGCAAGAGAAATCAGTAAATACTTCAAGACAAAGGAAAACAAGAAAACAATATACCAAAACTTATAGGATATAGCAAAGGCAGTGCTGAGAGGGAAATTTATAGCCCTCAATGCTTATATTAAAAAAGAAGAAAGAACTAAAATAAAAAACCTAACTGCACACTAGGAAAAGAATTGCAAACAAATCCAAAAGCAAACAGAAAGAAAGAAATAATAAAGATTAGAGGAGAAATAAACAAAATGGAGGAAAAAATAGAGAAAAGCAACAAAACTAAAAGTTGATTCTTTGAGAAGGTAAACAAAGTTAATAAACCCTTAGCTAGATTAACAAATAAAAAGAGAGTAGATCCAAATAAATAAAATCAGAAGTGAGAAGGGTGACATGACCACTGACCCATCAGAAATAAAAGAGATCAAAAGAGGATAGTATGAACAGCTGTATGCTAACACACAAGATAACATTCACGAAATGGACAAATTTCTGGAAACACATAAACAAACCACACTGACCCTAGAAGAAATAGAACACCTCAACAAACCAATCACAAGTGAAAAAATAGGAATAATCATCAAAAACCTCCACAAAATGTAAAGTCCATGACCAGATGGCTTCACAGGGAGTTCTACTAATCATTTAAAGAAGATATAATAATATACAGCAAGGGGGGGATAAATGAATAAATAAATAAAATCTTTAAAAAAAAATAAAAAAATAAAAAATAAAAAAAAAATAAAGAAGATCTAATACAAAACTTGCTCAAACTCTTCCAAACAATTGAACAGGAAGGAAAGCTACCAAACTCATTCTCTGAAGCTAACAGCACCCTTATACCAAAGCCAAATAAAGTTATTATGAAAAAAGAAAAAAGACCGATTTCTTTAATGAATATAGATGCAAAAATCCTCAACAAAATACTTGCTAACCGAATCCAATAGCACATGAAAAAAATTGTACATCACAATCAAATGGACTTTGTACCAGGTATGCAAGGGAGGTTCAACATAAGAAAATCAATCAGTGTAATACAACACATTAGTA
Source organism: Tolypeutes matacus (assembly GCA_026826555.1). Classification (NCBI taxonomy): domain Eukaryota; kingdom Metazoa; phylum Chordata; class Mammalia; order Cingulata; family Chlamyphoridae; genus Tolypeutes; species Tolypeutes matacus. The sequence continues at coordinate 15,285,339 of JAKSZT010010858.1, forward strand.
AATTGAAGAAGAAAAATCACATGACTATCTCAATTGGTGCAGAATAGGAATTTGACAAAATACAACACCATTTCTTGATGAAAAAAAAAGTGAACACTCTGAAAGATAGGGATAGAAGGAAACTTTCTCAATATGACAAATTGCATATATGAAATACCCACAGCTAACATTGTACTCAGTGAAAGACTGAAAGCTTTCCCACTGAGATCAGTAACAAGACAAGGATGCCCAATCTCCCCACTGTTATTCAATACATGCTAGAATTTCTAGTTAGAGCAATTAAGCTAGATAAAGAAATAAAAGGCAATCTAATAGGAAAGGAAGAGATAAAACTTTTGTTTTTCACTGATGATGTGATCTTATACTTAGAAAATCCTGAAAACTCCACAATAAATCCACTGTTAAAACTGACAGATGATTTCAGCAAAGCAGCAAGATAGAAGATTAATATGCAAATGTTTGTATGTATTGTGAGAATTTTGATTTTTACCCACAATAAAAATAAATTAAAAAAAAAATCAATAGCATTTCTGTACACTTCTGATGAGCAGTCTGAGGAGGAATTCAGAAAAATTCCATTTACAATGCAACTAAAACAATCAAACATTTAGGAATAAATTTAACCAAGGACATAAAGGACATGTATTCAGAAAACTATAAAATATTGTGAAAAGAAACCCATGATTATCTAAATGAATGGAAGGATATTCCTTGTTCATGAGTTGGAAGATTAAATATCATTGAGATGCCAATTCTACCCAAACTGATCTACAGATTTAATTCAATCCTGATAAAAAATTCCAATATTCTATTTTGTAGAATTAGAAAAGACAATTATCAAATTTATCTGGAAGTATAAGTGTCCCCAAATAGCCAAAAATACCTTTAAAAAGAATAAAATTGGAAGACTCTCACTTCCAGACTTGAATGAATATTATCTTGCTACAGCAGTAAAAACAGCCTGTTACTGACATAAACATAGATTGACCAATGGGATATAATAGATAGTCCAGAAATAGACCCTCACATGTATGGTCAAGTGATTTTTGACAAGGTTTAAAACCACTCATCTGGGTCAGAAAAGCCTATTCAACAAATGGTGCTTGGAAAACTGAATATTCATATGTGATGTTTAGGCTAATGTGTCAACTCAGCCAGGTAATGATGTCCAGTTGCTTGCTTAAGCAAGAACTGGGCTAATTGTAATACAAGGAAATTTCATGGACTTTAATCATCAGTGAGTTGATAGCATAGATAGCTGATTACATGTACAATCAACTGAGGAGATTGCCATCTCATCCAATTAGTTGAAGGCTTTAAAGGAGAAATGACTTCAATGATTCCTATCTCTACTTCAGATAGCCAATGTCTCCTGGGGAACTCAATGAGGAGCTTCATTGGATTCCCAGGCTTGTGGCCTGCCCTATGGAATTTGGACTTGTGCATCTCCAGTCACATGAGACAATTTTATAAAATCTCATACTATTTACAGATATCTGATTCTGTTTCCCTAGAGAATCCTGACTAATATACCATATCTAAAAAAGAGCAAGAAAGAGGACCCTTATCTCATACCTTGTACAAAAATCAATTCAAAATGGACCAAGGACCTAAATATAAAACCTAGAACCATAAAACTCCTAGAAGAAAATGCAAGGAAACATCTTCAAGATCTTGTGGTTGCTTATGGTTTCTTGGACTGTACACCCAAAGCATGAGCAACAAAAGAAAAAACAGACAAATGGGACTGCCTCAAAATTAAATACTTTTGTTCTTCAAAAGACTGTCAAGAGAGCACAAAAGTGGCCTATTCAATGGTAAAAAAAACTTTGGAAACCATCTCTCTGATAAGAGATTGATCTCCATGTTTACAAAGGGGTCACACACCTTAACAACAAAATGACAGGCAACCCAATTTTAAAAATGGGCAAAAGAATTGAATAGACATTTTTCAAAAGTGGAAATACAAATGGCCAAAAGACACATGAAAATATATTTGATATCATTTGCAGTTAAGGAAATGCAGATCAAAATGGCAATGAGATATCATCTCACACCCTACAGAATAGCCATTATTTAAAAATAAATAAATAGAAAATTACAAGTGCTGGAGAAGATGTGGAGAAATTGGAACACTCCTTCACTATTGGTGGAGTTTAAAATGGTGCATTCTCTGTGGAAGACAATTAAATTCCCTCAGGAACTTAAATATAGAACTGCCATATGATCCAGCAATTCTGCTTCGAAGAATATATTCAGAAGAACTGAAAGCAAGGATGTGGACAGATAGTTCCAAACTGATGTTCATAGCACTATTATTCACAATTGCTAAAAGATGGAAACAAACTAAATGTCTGTCAACTGATGAATGGATAAACAAGATATGGTATAGTCATATGATGGAATATTATACAGCTGTAAGAAGAAACTAATTGGGGAAGCACATGACCACATGGAGGAACCATGAGAATATTATGCTGAGTGAAAATAGTCAGGCACAAAAGGACAAATATTGTATGGTCTCACTGATATAAACTAAATACAATGAGTAGACTTATGGGGTCAGACTATGAAGTATAGGTTGGTGGGAATGTGGGATGAGAAGGGTGAGACAAAGCTGGATGTATGTAGAATTTTAATAAGGTCAAATGTAAATATATGGTAATGGTTGGACTTGATGATAGCACATTATAATGAATGTAACAAACACTGTTGATTTATGGAAGTGAATATGGCAGGATTCAGTAGTCTAGAAAGATTAATGTTAATTGGAGGACAGCTGGAGGATAAGATTGGAAATGTATCATAATGATTTTGGCAGTAGATGAGGATTGTGGTTAATAATATAAATACAAGAATGAGCTACTACAGAATGTTAATAATGTGGTGATAAATGGGAAAATATAACTAATGTCCTTTATGGACTATAACAGCAACATTGTAATATTTTTGTCACAAAAGTAAAATTCATATTAATGCTAAAGGTAAAAAAAGAGAGTATAAGAGGATTGTGGGAAGATAGCGATGGACTAACAGGCAGAGCTCAATGCTCTTACAAAAACAACGAAGAGCCAAATGCTGTCTGAAGGACCTGCTTTGGGAGTCAGCAGACAAGGACGGTGCTACACAACTCCCACGAGGGTGAGGGACAGAGATGAAGAAGCTGAAATGACAAACATGAGTTACCAAGCCCCCCTGACAGCTGGGAAAGGTTCCCCTCCTCCACCCCAAGATATTAAGATCAAGATATTAAGCCAAGTCCCTTGACTCACTGCAGCTGACTGAGAGAGGAGCAGATATCTTCCTCCCTGTCAGCTGTTTCAAGGGAAAAGGGAGGGGAGGTCAGGGTGCTTTTCCTCCAGTGAATTTGGTATCAGAGCCCTCTTTGAATCTCAGATCAGGAGAGTCAACACAAGAACACAGGAAAGCAGAAACTGAAACACCTCTGTGGAAAGGTGCACTGACTATAGCCATCTGCTGGTTGGCTTGGAAATTTCATGGACAAAAACTGTTTGAGTGCTCCGTATCCCCTGGGAGAAAATCTGTGTCCCACTAGTGAGTCCCTGGCTCAATGAAAACTTAAGCTGGGCAATTTTAAAAACTGAGAATAAGTTAAACCAAATATCAAAGAAAAGCTGTGAAAAAAAATCAATAGGCAAGAGAGAGAAATTAGCCATCAGAGTAAATTCACCAACGTATTCAGATGCCTAGACAGCAGCAAAAAAAAATTACAAGCCATACGAGGAAACAGGAAGAGATAGCCCAGCCAAAAAAACAAACCAAATATCTTTAAGTGATATAGGATGTAATGCAATTAGCCAATGATAATCACACAATTATCCTAAATCACTTCAAATAATTTAAAGGAAATATGACCAAGGAAATAAAGATATTAAGAAGACACTGGGAACAGCCAGCAAGATGGCACAGAGTAAGGAGCTCCTAGAGTTAGCTTGTGCTACAGGGCAGTTAGTAATCACCCAGAGCTATCTAAAGCATGTATGGGGGCTCCAGGAGACCAGAAGAGCATCCTGCAACATCTTTGAAAGAATGGAAGGAGGAGACTGCCCATCTGCAATAAAGATTCTTAAGTAGAGCACTCCACACCCAGGAGGCCAGTGCCCATCCTCCACTGGCAGCACAATCTGCCTTGGGAGTTATTGTGTGGTTGGAATTGGAAGTTCCACTTCCCAGAAACGGGGAAGGAAGAGACAGTTGGGCACCAACTTCAGCTACTGATTAGTAAACTTGATGAGCTAAACTATAATTCTAAGAACAGCTAAAGTTTGAACCTGTCCAAGTCAGAAAGAGACCAGTAGCCGCCACTTTAACTTTGTCCCTGGCACGAGGGGAAGTAGGCAGAGTGAAAATCACAGTGCTGGTAGGAACTGGCTTCTTTCCATCCAGATTAGATTGCAGCTCTAGCATAAGCCCCAGCCCCGCCTCAGCAGGAAGGAGTCTTGGGGGACCTGCACCAGCCTCTCCGGGAAATTAGAGTCCATGCCATGGAGGCCAGTGATCATCCTACTTGTCAGCTCAAGCCACCTCAGGAGCTATGCTGTGGGTGGAATGGGAAATTCCATTTCCCAAAAACAGAGGAGGAAGAAATGGTTGGCCACAGAGTTCAGCTACTGATTAGTAAATTTGACTGACTAAAGTATTGCCCTAAGAACAGCTAAAGTTTGAACCTTTCCAAGTCTGAAAGAAGCCAGTAGCCTCCATTTTTACTCCACCCCCAGCATGAAGGGAAGCCGGGCGGACTGAAAATGACAGTGATGGTAGGGACCAGTTTCTTTTACCCAGTTTGGCCTGCAGCCCTAGCCTAGGCTTCAGCCCCACCTCTAGCAGGGAGGAAGCTGGTGGGTCCTGCAACAGCCTCTCCAGTTAACTACAGGTACATTTGGCTGGCACAGACTAATTAGTCAGAGTCTACTGGGGCAACTGCAGTCATTTTGGATCCACATGGCATAGATTGCTGCCCACACCTGCAGCTCCATCCCTACCCCAGGAAGGGGAGACAGGGGCATGATGCATCATCAGTCTCTCACGGTAACTACAATCTAGGCCTGGCAAAGGAGAAAGTTGAGAGAAGCTTCATTGGTCCCTGAGGCAATGAGGGCAGCTTGAGCCTCCACAGCTTACAGCACCAATTACATCCTTGGCTCCTACTATACAGCCAGCAAGGAAGAAAGGACTAAACTAAAGAAAGAAACTGCACCCAGAATAAACACTCTAGTAAGCCAGATGCAAAGACACCAACAAAAAATTACAATCCACTCCAAGAAACAGGAAGATATGGCCCACTTAAAGGAACAAGATAAGCCTCCAGATGACATAAAGGAGTTGAGACAACTAATCATAGATGTTCAAACAAATCTCCATAATAAATTCAATGAGATGGCTAAAGAGATTAAGGATATTAAGAAGACATTGGATGAGCACAAAGAAGAATTTGAAAGCATACATGGAAAAAATAGCAGATCTTATGGGAATGGAAGATGCAAATAAATGAAATTAAAAGTACACTGGAATCATATAATAGCAGATTTGAAGACACAGAAGAAAGGATTGGTGAGCTTGAAGAAATGGCCTCTGAAAGCAAACATACTAAAGAACAGATGAAGAAAAGAATGGAAAAAAAATGAACAAGATCTCAGGGAACTAAATGACAGCAAGACATGTGCAAACATACATGTCATGGGTGTCCCAGAAGGAGAAGAGAAGGTAAAAGGGGCAGAAGAAATATTTAAAGAAATAATGGTAAAATATTTCCCAACCCTCTTCAAGGACATAGATATCCATGTCCAGGAAGCACAATGTATTCCCATCCAAATAAATCCGAATAGACCAACTCTGAGACACATACTAATCAAAATGTCAAATGCCAACGACAGAGAGAATTCTGAGAGCAGCAAGAGAAAAGCAATGGATAACATATAAGGGTACTCAATAAGATTAAGTGCTGATTTCACACCAGAAACCATGGAGGCAAGAAGACAGTGGTATGATATATTTAAGATACTGCCAGAAAAAAACTTCCAGCCAAGAATCCTACATCTGGCAAGATTGACTTTCAAAGATGAAGGTGAGTTGAGAATATTTATAGATAAACAGAAACTGGAAGAGTTTGCAACAAAGAAACCAGCTTTGCAGGAAATACTAAATGGTGTGCTACAGCCTGAAAAGAAATGAGTGCTAGAAGAGAGTCTAGAAATGAATATTTTATCAATAAAAGTAACTAAAATTGTCAAAGGAGTGGTGAATATAAAATATGACAGATAAAACCCAAATATTTAGGAATAAACATAACCAATGATGTAAAGCACTTGTATTCAGAAAACTACAACTCATTGTTAAAAGAAATCAAAACAGACCTAAATAATTGGAAGAACATTCCATGCTCATGGATTGAAAGACTAAATACCATTAAGATGTCAAATCTACTCAAATTGATATATAGATTAAATGCAATCTCAATAAAAATTCCACCAGCATTTTTTAAATAAATGGGAAACATGATTATCAAATTTATTTGGAAGGGTAAGGGGAATTGAATAGCCAGAAACATCTTAAAAAGGAAAAGCAAAATTGGAGGAGTGTCATTTCTGGACTTTAAATCATATTACCTAGCTACAGTGGTAAAAAAGCATGGTACTGGCATAAAGAGAGACACATAGACCAAAGGAACCAAAATGATGGTTCACAAACAGACCCTCACATCTATGGTCAAAGGGTTTTTGACTAGTCTGTCAAACCCACCCAGCTTGGGCAGAATAGTCCATTCAACAAATGATGCTGAGAAAACTGGATATCCATAGTCAAAAGAAGGAAAGACGACCCCTATCTCACACCTTATATAAAAATTTACGCAAAATGGATCGAAAACCTAAATATAAAAGCAAGAACCATGAAGCTTCTGGAAGAAAATATAGGAAAATATCTTCAAGACCTGGTGGTAGAGGGTGGATTCTTAAAGGAGATAACAGTAAGACTGAGATGGACTAGTGATGTTCAATGTACATAGAAGTTTTAATTAGCCTTACTGTAAAAGCATGGAAATGTACAGAGTTGATGGTAACACATTACAGTGAGTAATAGCTTGTTTATAAGTGGAAACATGGCTGAAAATGGTAGTCTAGGGATGTAAATGCCAATTGAGAGAAAGCTAGAGAATAATCTAGGGACTGAATAGCACAGTATAACCAGAGGTGGATGAAAATTGTGGTTGATGGTACAGATGCAAGAGTGTCCTTTGTGAGCTAGAGCAGATGTACATCACTATTGCATGGTGGTGGGAATGTGGAGAAGCATGGGGAAAAAAACCACTGGAGTGACCTATGGATGGTGGTTAACAGTATAATGTAATATTCATGCATTTATGCCAAAGATGTACTGTGTTGATAATGGAGGAGTATGGAAAAAGTGTGCCGAATATACGCTATGGACCTGGTAATGATAATATCTCATAATCTGGAACAAATGTTCCACCATGGTGTGGTGTGTTGATAGAGGGGTGTTGCTTGGGAATCATGCCCATGTTCATGATTGCTCTGAAAGTTTACAACTTCTGTCATAAAAAATATATTTTAAAAATAATAATAAGGTGGGATGGGGGAAAAATACACCAAATGTAAGATAAGAACTATAAGTAATAGTAAGATTTTGACAATATTCTTTCATAATTTGTAAAAAATGTCTTACAACAATGCAAGGTGTTGGTGGTGGGTTGATGTATGGGAGCTCTGTACGATGTTACGCATCTTTGCTTTGTAAGTTCGCAACTTTTATTATAAATTTATTATGTAAGTTCATGTATAAATGATATAAAAAATAATAATAATAATTGGGTGGGTTGGGGGAAAATACATTGGTTAGTATTTTATATTTTGAGGATGCTCTTTAATTATTAGTTAAAAATGTTTCACAACAATGCAAGGTATTCGAGATAGGGTGAGGTATGATAGCCCTATATGATGTTATGTATGTTTGTTTTGTAAGTTCACAACTATTACTATACACTTATTGTTCATATATGTTTATGTATGAGTGATATACTTCAATAAATTTTTTTAAATCTTGCAAAAAAAAAGAAGACAGTGGGAGAGTGTAAAGAACAATTTGAAAACCTGCAAAGAAAAGTAACAGACCTTATGAGAATGAAAGTCATGATGGATGAGATTCAAAATACATTAGAGGCATATAAGAGCAGATTTGAATTGCTTGTAGACAGAATTGGTGATTTCAAAGACAGAACACCTGAACTGGAAAAGACAGGAGAAGAGAAAGAGAAGAAAATGGAAAAAATGTAACAGAGTCTCAGGGAATTGAATGACAATGGGAAACACACAAACACTCACATTATTAGTGTCCCAGAAGAAGAGAATGGAAAAGCAGCAGAAAGAATATTTGAGAAAATAATTACCAAAAACTTTCCAACCCTTCTGAGAGACATAAATATCAATATCCAAGAAGTACAACACACCTCAAACAGAATAAATCCAAATAGACCTACCTGGAGACTCCTACTATTCAGAATGATAGCCATCAGTGATAAACAGAGGATTCTGAAAGCAGCAAGAGAAAAGCAAAACATCACATACAAGGGAAACTAGATAAGATAAAGTGCCCCTGACCTCTTACCAGAAACTGTGGAGGAGAGAAGAAAGTAGTATGATGTATTTAAGGTACTGAAAGAGAAAAACTGACAACCAAGAATTCTCTATCAGCAAAGTTGTCCTTCAAAAATGAGGGTGAGTTTGAAGACTTCATAGACAAACAAAAACTGATAGAATATATTGCCAAAAGACCAGATTTGAAAGAGATACTAAAGGGGGTGCTGCAGCCAGAAAGGAAAAAACAAGAATGAGTGATTTGGAGAAGAGTTTAGAAATGAAGATTGTTAGGAAAGGGAAACTAAAAGATAAGAAGACAGACAATAGAATGACATGACAACAGAGAGTCTAAGGACAAAATGGATGAAATAAGTAATGCCTTTACAGTAATAACACTGAATGTTAATGGATTGAATTTCCCAATCAAAAGACATAGACTAAGAATGGATGAAAAAAAATGAGCCATCTATATGCTGTCTACAATAAACCCACCTCAGAAGTAAGGATACAACTAGGATAAAGGTGAAAGTCTGGAAAAAGGTATTCCATGCAAATAGTAAGCCAAAAAAAAAAAGCTAGAGTACACCAGATAAATGTAAAATAACAACATTATTGTATATGAACAATAATTACTCAGTGCAACTGGCAAACTGTTCCTGTGATCAGTATTCTGTAATTTTTTTCATGCAAAGTAAACACTTGCTTTTAATTGAGGGAGTCTGGAGAAAAGATATATTTTTGGATACTTCATTTTTCTTTAACCCTTTCTTATTCATACTTTTTAATTAAAATAATCTATCTGGATCAACAATGATTTAGCATGACTACTGTTGAATAAGATTTTGAGTCTTTCTGCCTTATAAAATTATGAGTTCACAAATTGCTATCCACTATAATTCATTCCAATAAGATATGAAGTATTCCCAAATAGAAATTTGATTATCTAGAAAGAATTATGACCTAAACGGAAATTAACTAAACTAATAATTTATTTCATTCTTTGAAATTATTATGAACAAGAGTTTGAGCTGTAATATAAAAAATAGAATTATGTTATAATTAATTTCTATTATATTTGAATTATTATTTACATTTATAAATGTTTGTTGCTATGCCATTTACTTTTTTTAATTGATTATATTAAATCTAGCCTGACCTGGCACTCTCATTTAAAATTTGTCATTTCTTTCAATCTATTCTTCTATTTGCTTTACCATTTTACAATAAAGAACTTTTTAACAGCTGAAAAAAAGAAGCCATTGATTATACACTTTGGATAGATCATATGGTATGTGACTATATCTCAATAAAACTTCTTAATAAACAAATAAATAATTGTGCAAGAATAGCCAAAAATAGCAGATTTGTACATCAGGGCAAACAAAGATTGAAAGGTGAGGAATTTTCCTTGTTTGTTTGTATGGTTTTTGTTTATTATTATTATTATTGAAATAATGAAAATGTTTTAATAATGATTGAAGAAATGAATGCACAACTATGTGGTTATATCAAATACCATTGATTATACACTTTGGGCAAATTGTATGCTTTATTAATATGTATCAATAAAATTAATTTGTTTAAAAAATATGGAGTTTGGTTTTTTGAGATATGAATATGATTAAGCATTTTTCTCTCCTCTTCATTTTCTCCATTAATCAGTAGACTTTAATTATGTCATGTAATTAATCTGCATTCATCTGTGTATCTTTCTGAATACTAGAGGAACAAATGAGTTAGTTGGAATTAGATGTAATAATTTGCCTGGAAAGAACGTTTTAGGAGTAATGTTTCCATAAATTGTTGAGCTGCCTTTTTCTGTTATTTTAATTTTTTTGAATTTGAAATAAATTTATTTTTTAAAGTAATAAAATTTTAAAATATTTCATAATTTGATGAGTAAAATGTAGCATACTATTATTGTAATTTATACCTTGCCAAGCTACTACAAAATTGAGCACCTTTCTGTGTGAGTATTTGACATTTATTTTTCTTTTTATGTGTTTTATCTATTCATTGCCTTTGAGTCAATCCATTTTTTTCCTTTGCTTGCTTGTTTTTGGAATATATATTGTTTTAAATTATGAACAAAATTCACTAGGTTCTGTAAAATTATAAATCTTTCAAGTGATTGGCCACACTTTTGCTTTATAAAACTTGTAATTTGTGAATTTGTCATATTTGTCTTTATCTTTTCCTTTATGACTTCTGCGCTTTGAATCTTTCCTTAGAAATCCAATTCAGCAGCAAGATTTTAAAATATTTTCCTATATTCTCATCTACTACAATTAGAGGAATAACAACATTTTATTACTTTAATCCATAGTGAATTTATTTTAATGATTGATAAGACGTAATAATCAAATTTTATTTTTTTTAAAGTATTGTCCCAAGAACTTTTATGAAAAAGTCTATTATTTGTCTATTCATTAAGGATGCCCCATTTTTCATATAGTACATTCATATACATGTGGGAATATAATATATTTGAGACTATCCTGTTTCGTTGATAATTTTCATCTTATTTTGCACCAATGCTATCTACATCAATTATTATACAGTTCAACATAATTTTAGGTGTTCTTTTTCACCAATACATTAAATGCAATCTAAATGTAATTTTGGACATTTATTCAGCAAATATTAAGTATTTAAGGTATATGAGAAACCAGGATAAAATAGTTATCAGACACACCCTGTGCCCACCAGCATACTTGGAGATATTTATTTTTAATTACTTACATGCTTACTTATTTATTTTAACTTTCTACATGTTTCCATGCCCAGAGAAGAGTTTCTGAAGGGCATTCATGAGTCTTTTTAGGCTAAGGAGACAAAAGCAGTGGAGGAACACAGGCTATTCTAGTTGAAAAGAACCATAGGGTCAACATAGGGCTCAGTGGTATCTTGGAATAAGGCAAGAGCATAGTTTATGTTAGGGCTAGGGGAGAAAAACATACAAACTTAACTTCTTGTCATGCTAGCAATGTGAGTCAAACTTTAAGAACTTTAAGAAATTGAAATTAGTGCCAGATATAAAACAAGTGCTTTACTGGATATGGAATAGTTACCATGGTTATTGAAAAAAAAAGTCATTGCCTCAATACTGGATATACACACACACCTTTCTTACAGTAATACTGCAATTATAAAACAAACCTCTGTGCTTTTCCATTCATGTATACATGCATATGTGCCTATGACTGAGCACATTACATACATGCTAGTTTATAAATGAAATACCTGGAGAAGGGAAGAATAGTGTGATCTAGAAAGAACATAAGCTCCCTTTTTTTTTTTCCAGCTCTGTGAACCCTGAACTGTGCCCCAACTCACCTCCCAGGGCCTCAACACCCCTTTTATAATGTGAAAATATCAGTGTTTCCTGACCAGGGTCATAATCCGAGTCCTAAAAGATTATCACAGGGAAAATGGGGATAGGTGAGATATTTTTTCTTAATTTTTATTTATTTTTAGGTTATTTTTATTTTAAATTTTATAAACAAATATCCCCTTTGCCACTTCCTCCTTTCTTCCTTCTATCCCATAATCTCTTATATGCTTTTTATCTCTGCAAATTTGCTATTTCTAGTCATCTCTTATAAGTGATATTCAATTTTTGCCATTAAATATCTTGCTGAGCATAATGCTTTTAAGGTTCTTTCAGGTTGCAGCATGTCTCACTTTTTATTATAGATGAATAATATTCCATTGTGTGTATGTACCAAATTTTGTTTATCCAGTCATTTGTTGATGAACATTTGCATTGTTTCTAGCTCTTGGCTATTGTGAATAATGCTGCTATAAACATTGGTAAACAAGTATTTGTCTGTAACTCTGTTTTCACTCTCTTTAGGTTTATACCTAGAAGTTAACCACAGACCTTCAAATCCCCCAGAGTTCACCTGTTCCTTCCTCCAGCCCTCCCTCATTTCCATGGATAGTCAACCCAACCCCCACTCCCCCACTCTACCTCACAGACTAGCACTGCTTAACCCAATCACATCACTGCACCACTCTTATGCCCATCCACTGCCCAAACTTCTAAGATCTGGACCAAGACAAAGATGTCCACTGTCACTGCTCTTGTTTAACATTGTGTTAGAAGTACTTGCTTGAACTCTTGGGCAAGAAAAAGATATAAAAGACATCCAAATTGGAAAGGAAGAAGTAAACATTTCACTATTTGCAGATGACATGATCCTATATATAGAAAGCCCTGAGAAATCTACAACAAAGTTTCTAGAGCTGATAAACAAGTTCTGTAAAGTGACAGGATATAAGACCAGCATGCAAAAATCAGAAACATTTCTGTATACCAATAATGAGCAATCAGAGGAAGAAATCCAGAAAAAAATTCCATTTACACTTCTAGAATCAAATACCTAGAAATAAACTTAACTAAAGAGGTAAAGGACTTGTATGCAGAAAACAACACAACACTGTTAAAGGAAATCAAAGAAGACCTAAATAAATGAAGAATATTCCGTGTTCATAAATAGGAAGACTAAACATCATTAAGATGCATGGCCTACCCAAATTGATTTAAAGGTTTAGAACAATCCCAATAAAAATTACAACAGCATTTTTTACTGAATTGGAAAAACTATTATGAAATTCATTTGGAAGGGCAAGGGGTCCCAAATAGCCAAAGACATATCAAAAAAGAAAACAGAAATTGGAGGAATCACACTACCTGACTTTAAAATATACTACAAACTACAGTGGTCAAAACTGCATGGTGTTGGCACAAGGATAAACATACTGACCAATGGAACAGAATTGAAAGTTCTGATATAGATCCTCACATATACCGTCAACTAATATTTCACAAGGCCGCCAAGCCCACTCAACGGAGAGAGAATGGCCTCTTCAACAAATGGTGTTTGGAGAACTGGATATCCATATCCAAAAGAATGAGAGAGGATCATCATCTCATGCCCTATAAAATAATTAACTCAAGATGGAACTAAAATCTATGTATAAGAGCCAAGTTCATAAAGCTCCTAGAAGATAATGTCAGGAAGCATCTATGAGATCTTGTAGTAGGAAATGGTTTCAAAAACTTTATACCCAAAGTGCAAGCAATGAAAGAAAAAAATAGATAAATGGGAACTCTTCAAAATTAAAAACTTTTGTGCTTCAAATGAGTTTGTCAAGAAAGTGAAAAGGCAGCTTATTCAATGGGAGAAAATATTTGGTAACCATCTATCTGATAAGGTCCTAATATCCAGCATATATAAAGAAATCCTCCACTTCAAAAATAAAGATAGACAACCCATTTAAAAAATGGGCAAGCGATTTGAATAGACACTTCTCCAAGGAAGAAATACAAATGGCTAAAAAGCACATAAAAAATGATCAACATCACTAACTATTAAGGAAATGCAAAATGTAAATCAAAACCACAGTAAGATATTATCTTACACCTATTAGACTGGCAGCTATTAAAAAAAATAGAGAACTATAAGTGTTGGAGAGGATATGGAGGAAAGGGAACACTTATCCACTGCTTGTGGGAATGTAGAATGGTGCAGCCATTGTGGAGGACAGTTTGGCCGTTCCTCAGGAAGCTAATTATAGAGCTGCCATATGATCCAACAATCCCACTGCTGGATATATAACCAGAAGAATTGAAAGCAGGGACATGGAACAGATATATGTACACCAATGTACATAGTGACATTATTCATTATTGCCAAAAAGTTGGAAGCAACCCAAATGTCCATCAACAGATGAATGGATAAGCAAACTGTGGTATATATATACAATGGAATATCACTCAGCTGTAAGAAAGAATGCTTACATTCAGGATAACATGGATGAATCTTGAAGACCTTATATTGAGTGAAGCAAGCCAGGCACTGAAGGACAAATATTACATGACCTCACTTATCTGAATTAAGCAAATTGAGCAGACTTAAAGAGTTAGAGTCTGGAAGATAGGTTAACAGGAGCAAAAAAAAAGGGAGTAGAGGGTGGTAAGCCAATGCCCATATGGGCAAAATCAGCCCAGTTCTTTTTCGAGATTATTTTGACTGTTTGGAACCCTTTGCAGTTCACATAAATTTGAGGATATTTTTTAAATTTCTGCAAATGCATTACTGGAATTTTAATAGAAATTGTATTGAATTTGTATATTGGTTTGGGTAATATTGACATATTACCAATGTAATGGTAATTCTTCCAACCCATGAACATGAAATGTCTTGCCATTTATTTAGGTCTTCTTTAATTTTTTGCAGCAGTGACTTGTAGTTTTCAGTATACAAATCTGTTGTATCCTTAGTTAAATTTATTCCTAGATATTTTATTATTTTAGATGCTGTTGTAAATGGAATTTGTTTTCTTAATTTACTCTACAGTTTGTTAATTACTAGTAACATAATTGTTTTTTATTTGTTGAACTTGCACCCTGTCACTTTGCTGAATTCATTTATTAGCTCTAATAGTTTTCCTGTGGATTCTTTTGCGTATTCTATATATAAAATCATGTCACCTACAAATAAAGATAGTTTTACTTCTTCCTTTCCAGTTTGGATCCTTTTTATATCTTTTTACATTTCCCATTCTGCTGGCAGGAACTTCTAGTACATTATTGAATAGCAGTGGTAAAAGCAGGCATCTTTGTCTCATTCCTGATTTTAGAGGGAAAGATTTAAATCTTTCAGTATTTAGTATAATGTTAGCTGTGGGTTTTTCGTAAATGAGCTTTGTAATGTTGAGAAAGTTCCCTTCTACTCCTACTTTTGTGTGTATTTTCATCAAGAAAGGGTGCAAGATTTTGTCAAATATCTTTTCCTGATTCTGTTGGGATAATTATGTGGATTTTTGCCTTTACTCTATTTATGTAGTGTACTAAATTGATTGATTTTCATATATGGAACCTCTCTTGCATTCTTGGGTGTGGTAATTAATCTTTTTAATATACTATTGGATTTGGCTTGCTAGTTTTTGTTAAGGACTTTGTATTTATATTCATAAGGGAAATTGGTCTGTAATTTTCTCTTCTTGTGCTGTCTTTACCAAGCTTTGGGATCAGAGTAACGCTGGGCCTGAATCCTGGAATGAATTAAGAAGTGTTCTCTCTTCTTGTATTCTTTAGAAGAGTTTGGGAGGAATTGGTATTAATTCTTCTTTAAATGCTTTGTAGAATTCACCAGTGAAGCCATCTGGTCCTGGACTTTTTTGGTGGAATTTCTTTGATTATTGATTCAATGTCTGTGGAGGTTTCTTAGAGATTTGTTGATGTTCTATATTTCTTCATGTGTCAATTTGGATAACTGATATATATCTAGGAATTTTTCCATTCATCTAGATTATATACTTTGTTAGAATACAGTTTTTAATAATATTCTTTTATAATCCTTTTTATTTCTGAAAGGTCTGTAAAAAATTCACCATTTTCATTTCTGATTCTAGCTGTTTGCATCTTTTTGCAGCTAAAGTTTTGTCAATGTTGTTGATTTATTCAAAGAATCAATTTTAGTTTTGTTTATTCTCTCAAATGTTTTATATTCTTTATTTCACTTGTCTCTGCTCTAATCTTAATTATTTCTTTTTTCCTGCTAAATTTGGGTTTACTTTGCTCTTATTTTTCTAGTTCCATAAGAGGAAAAGTTAGGTAATTAGAGATCTTCCTTTTTTTTTTTAATATAAACATTGATAGCTATAAATTTCCCTCTAAGCACTGCCTTTGCTGCATCCCATAAATTTTGTTATGTTGTGTCTTTGTTTCCATTAGTCTCTAAGTATTTTCTAATTTCCTTAATGACAGACTGAGGTTAGCATCTATGCTAGGCACTCTGGAATCTTCCAGACTAAACAACATAGGTAACAGAAATAAGAAACCCAATCAATGAAAAATTGCACTAGATTTTTAAGGCTTGGCAAATGCTGGTGTGAGGCCAGAAGCTGCTGCTGCAATGAAGGCTGAAACAAAAGCCAGAGTCTATGCTGAGCCTTTAGGGATCTGCCAGATTAGGAAACACCCACACAGAGAAGGAAAATAAAAATCCTGCTTTTTATGTTCAGGTGGATATTGGTTGAAGTTTGGTAGCACTGCTGCCCAGAGGGCTAAACCTGAGGACAGCTTCCACACTGGTCCCTCACAGATCCCCCAGACCAACCAATCTTCAATTCCAGTCTTTACAAGAGGAGATTTTCTCTGCCAGCCCTGGTCTCGGTTGGCCACTCCCGGAATCTGTGCCACAATGTCACAGCCACAGCCACTTCCACAGCTGCTGCTATGGAGCTAAGCGAGGGGACTGGTCACTGGTTCATGCTTTCATTTACAAAAGCCGAAATCTTGGCAGCCTCTGGCTTCCTCTGGCACTCCTCCAGCTGTTCTAAATGTTCACTGTGGTTCTAGAGTTACCACTCAGCTATTTCCAATCTCTTTTTCCAGCTCTTTCATTTTTCTAGTGGAGGGAGCAATTTGTAAAACTTCCTACTCCACCATTTTGTCCATTATATGAAGCCTTTCCTATGTTTCAGAAATCTAGTCCCTTTATTAATCTGAGAGAGGCACACAGTGATATTCTTACAAGTGCTGAAAATACTAGATAATTGCATTCCCAGCCCCATCGTAGCTTGGGGTATAGACATTTGACTTCAAGTAAATGCAATTTTCCTGACTTTGAGTCAAGAACTAGTGACACAAGGAGGAAGAGGCTGACTTGGTGTCATTATCTCAATATCTCCCTCTCACCCCCCTCCCCTGAAAGGTATGGCTCCTGAAGCAAAAGTAACATCTTAGAAATTGTACATAAGTATGGTATAATTGAGTTCCTAGCGTGGAAGATACAGCAGGGTAAATTGTTACATCTAAATTTTAGTAGAAGGAATTAGTATTTCATTTTCAGAACTTTGTCTCTTTTTTCTTTCTTTCTTTCCTTCTTTATTTTTTTCATTGTTTGTGAGCATTAGTCTCAAATCATTGTGCATTGTTTTTGCCACTTTCTCGATAATTCAGGAGCTACCCAATATTTTATTAAATTCCTCTTCTCTTTAGCCAGGAAATATTTCTGCTCCATGTAGCTAAAATCTAACTGACACATGTTTTATCTGTCTGTTCTTTGTCCATTGTAGACCTTGTACATTTCCTGCATGTATTATTCTAATATTGGTTTGCAATGGTGGCTTGATTTTATGCTAGTTAATTGGTTTGTTTGTTGGTGGACATTTGTTAATTAAAATTTATATAGAAGCTCAATATCTAATACATTTTTTTTTGAAGCAACAATTCTTGTTGGAACAAGAGTGGTATCTTTGAAGATCTATCCCATTGGTCACTTCTTGACTCACAAAGTGATCCCTGAAGAAATGTTATGGAAGCGTCAAGAACAGGATATTGCCTTTTAAAACCAGTGGGTTATCAGAGTTTCTCAAGGTCAGCATAATTGACATTTGGAGGTGGATAATTCTTTGTTGTGGAGGGCTGAGTCCTTTACATTATAGGATGGTTAGAAGCATCCATGACCTCTACCCACTATATGCCAATGGCACACACCCCCTTTGTGACAAATGGAAATGTCTAGAGTTATTACTTAAAGTCTTCTGTGGGAGAAAATTGTCACCAGGAGAGAATCATCAGGTAAAATTATCAGAGAAATATAAAATTTAATAACTTACAATGGTTTATGTTCCCATTCATTGATTTACCACAATTGTTGAATTTCTACTATACGGAAGACATGGGTAAAAAAAATTTAAGGCCAAGCTCTTACCCTCAAGTATATGTAATCTTGTAGAAAAGTTAAGAATTTAATAGCTGATAATCTTATGCCAACATGACATTTTAATTTAAATAGTTTATTTAAACAGTTTAAAGGATCAAGAATAGAATAGGATGCATGATTAAATAATTAATCAAAAAATTAAGTTAAAGATGTCATAATTTATTGAAGGTAATAATCCCATCAAGTATGAGCAATCAGGGTAGGTCTTTGTAGAAAAAGTGGAATTTGAACCAAATGTTGAAGAATAGGAAGTATTTATGTAGTAATAAGAAACTGAGTTAATTGTGCAGGTATTTTAACAAAATTAAATATCATTCAGAAAACTATGACTAAACAGTTTGAGTGTTTGGTGAGGAATATTGGATAGTGTTGTTTAAACTATGGTTTGCAGTCATATTAGAGGTGGTGTTAGAGTTTTACATTAGAAGGAAAGTTGATGTCTTGGACCCTATCTCGATACTGCCTATACATTGCAAAAATCTTGTTTTACTTGATTAAATTTTTGCTGGATGGTTTGAATTGTCAAGTAGAGAATTAAAGGGTCTAAAATCCACCCATGAGCTTCCCTTTGGAACTACTTTTGTGTCAGACAGTGGAAAAATTTGAGGGCCAGCCTAAGGAATTTGCATGTAAGAAAGTGATTAAATATTTTGAGCATAGGAGAAGCTTAAGCAGTATTTTAGAAACTTTAATCTGGTTTAGTGTGCAGTGGATAAAAGAAAGAGATAATGTGCATTGAACTTATATTTAAGAAATTACACACATATTACAAATATGAGATAAAAAGAGTCTGAATTAAGAGAATGACAATGAACATGAAAAGGGATAGAAATGAGAGAGAATGAAAGCTGTCAACTGGAATTTATAGTCTAGCAATTTAGATAAAGTAAAGAAAGGTTTCTAAGATTGCCTCAAAGTTATGAAAAAGCATGCCTCAAAAACATTTATACCATTAAGAAACATAGGTCAATCAATTGTAGGAGCCAGAGTAGGAAAAATTAGAGTTAAATTAAATATCCATGAAGTTGTGGATGATAGTACATAGCAAAATGCCTACCTGCAACACAAAAATATGGAACTGATGTCTAGGAGAGAAGACAAAACCAGAGAAATAAACTTAGGTATATATTTTAAAGAACTATATATTCAAATATTAGATTTAATGATTTGCAATTTTCATAAGTGTAAATGGTTAATGACCATTTAACATATTGAACTGGTCAAACACTTACAAAGTAGACCAAAAATTGCAATTGGCCCATGATGAAAAATGGTAACCTATGCCAATAAAATTGCATTGCTCAAGAATATTCCAAGTGTCAAAATGACCCACCATAATCAAAATAATGTTGTGCCACATGTTATAACAAATTAAAATTCAACCAAAAAATATTTAATATTCTACCTCCTTAACAATAATTGCTACCTCTTTACAGATCTTTATATTCATAAACTCTCCCATGTTTGCCTGAACAATACCTGACTTTCTTTGCAAATATAAAGTTAAATCTTGTTTAAAATATGTTTGGCCTCCTTTACTTTGACTTTAATTGTTATCAAAATTCACATTTGATGAAGGGGTATTGTATGGGAATTCTACACATATGCATGACTGTTTTGTAAGTTCACAACTTAATAATAAAAATATTTTTAAAATTTTACATTTGAATATATTTTCAAGTGTAATAGCCTTTTGAAGTTTATTTAAATTGTGAATACAAGGACCTGATTCTTGTGTAAAACTTAAATTTCTGGAAAGTGTTCAAGATATGGTTTGAGAGAGAGAAGAGTGATATCTTTGGTTGTTCTCTTGCATGTAGGAGAAAATATAATTTTGATCTGTCAAGGACTGAGATGTCAAGGTGTCTGGCCTCTGGCTTAGTCTCTTTATTTCTTCCTGCATGCAGAATTTCAATAAAGGATAAAAGCCATGCTTCGAATTTTAAGTCTAAATTTTTTTTTTCACATAAGCAAACATCAAAAGGATTCTTTCTTCTTACTCTCCATTAATTACTTAATTGACGTCATATTTTATTTGAACATTAGCTTTCTTATTTTACCTATATGTTGTAGTTGATTTTATTTTTTAGGTTGAAAAATAAAGAATAAGACTTTTTTGTGACATCTCTAAGATCCTCTTCTTTCCTAATGATATTGATGCCTTTTCTCCTGAAGGCATCCTTCACTGAGCTCTCTAAACTGGAATGATGCCTTTCTAGAATGACAGCACAGCTGGCATCATGACATCCCTTTTCATTGCACATCTTAGTCAGTTCATCTTTGTTTTGATCCCATGCCTTCCTCTTTCAAGGATTTGTATTTCCCCTTTTCTGGTTAATATCTGTAGGTTATTTTCTTTGTTTCCTGAGCTTGTGAAATATACTCTTTTGGAGATTTTGCATTTCTGAAACTATTTTATTCTGCCCTCCTATTAAATGGATAGTTTGGCTGACAGAAGTAGTATATGTTCAGGTTTTTTCCCTCAGAACTTGGAAGTTTATTAATAACAAATCTGATATTGAACTGATAATTGACCTATCATAGGTGATCCTTTTAATTGGATGTTTCTTGATGAAAGCCTTTAGAATCCCTTCTTTGGCCATTGTGCTCTGAAATTTTACAAGGCTATGTCTCAGTGACAGTATTTTTATTTCATTCTGCTTTGTTTTTAATATCTTCCAATGTGAAAACTTGTATCTTATTTTCGATGCTCAAAATTTTCTCCCTCTTTCTTTCTTCTTCTTGATATTTTTTGTTATATTTGGGATTTCCAACCCTCATAAACTTTATTCTCATATTTCCCACTTTGACTTTTTGTTAAATATTCTGAGATATTTTTTCTAAATTTTAATTTCAGTTGTGGTATTTGTTACATTTGCTTCAGCATTCATATTTATGATTTCACAACTTTCTTGTCTTACATTGCTTTATTCCAAGTGGCTCATATTGTCTTTATCATCTTGAATTCTTCTGAGTTTCCTAATTAGTAGAAAAAATATATTTTTATGTTCCATGAAATATCTATTTCATTGTAATATTCTTGTCTCTGTTTTTCTCATAAGCTGGAAATTTTAAATTGCTAGTTTTTCTCAAAAGTCTGGTTATCCTTGGCAGACTGTTCATTTATATGATTAAAGATCTAGATTGGTTAATATTACCCTGTAATGGTGTGTTTTCCTACATGCTTCTCCCCGTGAGAGGTGGGATAAACTGTGCATATGGATGTTGTGAGTCAATGGGCAGACCTTATTTTGGGGTGCATTACAAGGACCAGACCAATAGGATGTGCTTTCCACAAATGTCAAATTGCCAGACTCCATATTATTATTCCTAAACAGTAGTTTCAATTTCTTTCTATAACAGCTCTAGAGCTATCATGATGGGGATGAATGCTGATGAAAGACAATCACTCTTTGTGCCTCAGGGAGATGGTGAAGAGAGGTCAGCTGTCAATCATTTTCCTTAGACTGTCGTTCAATTAAGTATTCTGATTAGTTGTCATATCCCAAAACTTGTTCCCAGTATCTCCCACTCTGACCCTGGAGTCATTCTATATTTCCTCCAATAAGAACATCTCCTGCATCTGCTGTAGCCTTCTCCTATTAATAAAGATAGCTCTGACTGCCTTATATGTTTTGTAATCTGGTGGCCCCCTTCCTAACTTATGTTGTAATAATGCTCTTCAATTTTTGACTGTCATTTGAACACATTTTGAGAAAAGATAGAAGATAATCATTATGCTTAGTTTGACATTTTGAATGGAAAAGAGTAAAGTAGTTTGGTAAACCATGGCAAAAGGTGACATTCTGAAGGTAACTGATATTTTGAATAAGCATGGCTCCTCATGAGTAACAGAAAGCAGAATGGGTTTTGTTGAAATGGGTTGGACACAAACATCTACAGGAACTTCCTGTCCTGGAGCAAAGAGGTCTGGACTTGGAGTCAATATGAGTTTAGCAACTTATTGTGTCTCATGCTCCAGGATACTGCTTTCTTGGTTTTATAACTTAAAACTTCAGTAAAGCAAAAAATTGGGTTCAAATGGAAGCACCCTAAGAGAAGAAGAGAGGGAACAAGGCCATATGCCCTAAGAAGGTTTATTTATTTTCTTTCATTAATATTCCATCATCTTAAGCATAAGCTGTACCTATGAACATTTCTCTACATTTAGGTCTGGGGAGGAATGGGAAGGAAATATGTTTCCTCCTTAAACTAATATACTTATTTTTGTACCATCTTTAAAGAATATATCAAATTTGGTTTGTATATTAATATCTGGGTTAATGCCATTTATCCTCTGAATTCTAAATGTCTTAAAAGCAGAAACCCTGCCTCATTCCTCTTACTATCAGAGATAGTTCTTAAAAGAATATTTGCATATATTTGTTAAATAAATTTTTAAAATGAAAAATGCACCTCAAAACACTTACTGAGTTATCTGTAATAAAAGACAATATTAAAACTTGTATTTGAAACCAAAATATAAATAATATACATTTTTCTCTCTTCTTTCTATGAAATATGAATTTAAAAATATGCAAAATGACATCAAAGTACCATTTTATTCTGCCTATTGAGCCTTTCATGAAACTAAGATAAGCATACATCACATCATTTTTGCAGTTCTATTCTTCTTGCTTTAAATAAATTAAAAATAAAATATTAAGGGAATTCTGTAACCTTAAAAGCATGTTAGAATAAAAGATTGATTTTGCATCAGTGTATTTCAAATATTTAATATACTATGCTTTGGTTAATAGTATTGCAAAATTTGAGAAGTGATGAAGCCTAATAAAATTTTCTGACACAATAATTCAATGTTTTGATTTAGTGTTTATGCACAAAAGTACTTTTGATAACATCCGTAAGTATAATTCACTAATAAACTCTAAAACCTACTGTGTCAGGGAGCCCCAAGACCCCTCTCAGTTTCAATGATTCACTAGAACTCAGAGAACTCAAAAACCTGCTATACTCATGGTTATGACTTAATATAGTGAAAAGATATAGATAAAAGTCACAAAGGGAAAAAAGCACATAGGGTGAATTCTAGAAGAACCAGGTACAAGTTTCCAGTTGTCTTCTCCCACTGGAATTGCACAAACAATGCTTAATTCCCATCCACACTCAATGATGTATGACGACACTACTCAGTATTGCTAACCACAGAAATGCACCTGAGCCTTGGGGCCCAAAGTTTTTATTGGGAGCCAGTGACATGGGCATGGACACCGACATGACTGACCTTAGGCACTCAGTGTCTAGTCCCCCCAAAGATCAAACTGATATAGCATGGCCCAGGGCCCAAGTCAAACAAAAACAGGCATTCACCATAAACTATACTGTTACCTAAACAGTTTGATACAGCCCAAACCTCCAGGTGTACAAAGACACTGCTATCAGGCAACATAGTCCAAGAGATTTTAAGTTACCTCGCTGTGACAGTTTGAAGTTTTGTGAATCCCAGAAAAGACCATGTCCTTTAAACTAATCTATTCCTGTGGGTTTGGGACCCGTTTATTGCATTAGATTCAGTTAAGTCACCTTTTGATTAGATCAATTTAAGGCCTTTGATTATACTAGGTCGTGAGTCATGACCAAGTTGGGTCTCCTCCCTCTTGCTCAAAGCTTATATAAGCAGAGAACTTAAAGCAGAAACACACAGAGAAAGACAGCCACCATTTTTATACTGCCATTTGAGAAAGGACTCCAGGATTTCCTACAGTCACAGAAAGATAGAGAAACCCTGAAAGGCTGAGAGGAAGACTGGAGTCAAATGATGGACCATAGTCCCCCTATAGGGACCAAGTAAAATTAAGACAATCAGGTCTGTTGACTCCTAATTGAGTTATCTTTTCATTGCATCAAAATACCTCTTTGTCTTAGCTAATGAATTTTAAATAGATTTTGTCCCCCCCTTTTTTTTTGAAGATATACATGCAAAGGACAAATTTTATACATTATCAATATCACTAGACAAAATAATACCTAAGAGAGCAAATCAAAAGCAGGAACAAGGACACTGTATAGATTTTCTTTTGTTCTTTTGTTTTTTTATTTTTGTTTCTTTTGTATAGCTTTTGAAAGAGTACATATTAGGGTCCAATGCAGGACCTTTAGAAAAATTGGGTTTCTCAGTGTATTCACTTGCCAGAAATATGTGAGAATTGTCAACAGTCCTCCTTTTGCTGCTTTATTTTTACAGTGCTTTTAGTTTAAAGAAAGTTTAAACTCACTGTGAGATAAACAGAAGAAATATTAATTCTCCAAAAGTATAGATTATGAAGATAAGATTCAAAGTGGTTAACAAGTTAACAACTTGTCAACAATGTCCAAAGTGAATAATGCACAAGCAAAACTAGATTTCAGATCACTTGTTTTCTAGAGTTGTGGCCCTTTCCTTGTGCTACCTTGAATGGAAAACCCACACTTCCAAATATGAATCATTAAAATTGTAAATGCAATCACTTTTCCTATGAAAACACAAATATTTTTAAAACATATTATTTAGATACTCTTGAATAAAAATAAGCAATAGAACAGATTCCTTTGTATGTTACTATCAGCATACATCAACACTTGTTTCAATTCCTTTGGTTTTACCTCTTGCTGTTTGCTATTTGGATCCTTCTTAGGGTTTCTTCATTAAAATCCTGCTCTAATCACAAGGCCAATTATCCTTGCCACTTTTAAAAACTATCAATTGAGTATCTGATCAACAATTTTTGTTTGTCAAAAGGAAACCCTCCTACCTGATTCCCACCATTTAACTGGTCTTTAATCTGAAAGCCACGTGCCTCATCCTATGTTGGCTTTGCTCTAGTGCAGTCTATTTCTACCTGGACTGCACATTTGCACATGGGGGCATTAAAAAATTACTGAAGTTAGAGTCCAAAGCCATAAAAGCCAGACCTCTGAAGATTTTTTTAAAAACCTCTCCATGTGATTCTGATTCACAGTGAGAATAGATAACCCAAGTGCAGGGGATGGTGCTGGGTGCTCTCTTCAAGAGCGGGAAAGGGAAATCCACTGTATTTTTTAACTCTGGCTCCTCAAGAAGAAAGATATCTGTGAGATTGTCCACTCAGCATGGACTTAACAAACTTCTGCTTCTAGCCTCCACAATCTTCTATCTCTTCAACTATTCACAACAAACTTGATCTTCAACTTGCAAACACAAACCAAGCCCCTCATTCAAATATCACATGTTCTAAGCCAGAAGTTTTGGAGTTATGATATTCTCTATACAGAACAGTGATACTTATTAGAAAGATGAAGCTAAAAACCACTCGTATATATTTTCTTGGTACAAACTAGGCATTCAAATAGAAACACTTTCTCTGATATTGGGAAGATAGGTTTTCATATATTCCAAGGTAAGGTCCGCTGATAGAGTGCCAATTTCCTGGGGTTGTCTGCCCTGCCTATAGTGTCTAGATGTCTCTAGAGCCCTCAGGAGCAACCCTGCTAGAGGCACTGTTCACTGTGGCAGTCAGTGAGATCCTCTTGAGACGGGCATAACCTAACATCTGGAATGACCTCCTGACTCACTTTGAAATCTCTTAGCCATAGAAACTCATTTGTGTTATGTCCTCCTTTTGGTCAAGGTCTTTTTCCAAATGGATGGCTAGTAGGAGCTTGATAATAATCCCTCAGCCCAGGGAGACTCATCCTCCAGAGTCATGTCTCACGCCGGGGGGAATGTAGTAAGTTTATATGCTGATTGGGGTTAGAGAAAGGCCTTTGAGCAACAAGGAGGTTTTCAGGAGGTAACTCTTAGGCAATATATAATATTAGGTTAAGTTTCAACTTCACAAGAACAAGTTTCATAAGTACAACCATCAATATCAAGGGCCTGGCATATTGGTCTGTCCTCCTTTGCTAGGCATTGCCCATGTACTCTAAAGATTCTATATTTTAAAAGTTTTTTCACTCTGCCTTTCACCACTATAAGATCTGTTACCTTTTATGTATATTGACAATTTCTTCTGCATGTTCCCCCAGTGTTTATGTATCAGAGTTAGACTCATTTATAATTTTCCCACATATGGTTTTTCTGCCCCTTTTATTTGAACCTATAATTAGCACTATACCTGTTAAATAGATGTCCTAGAGACTTAAATCTTCTGCCTTTTCATATCCTGGTTGAGCCCTCAGTCTCAGCAGAGGTGCAGCCAAAAGCTACTCTCCAGTTCGTCAGATTCACCCAGGGCATTATTATTTTAGTAATGGAAGAACTTTTAACATTGATATAAAGACAGTGGTCACCAGAGGTTCTGAGGGAAGGGAGAGGGAAAATAGGTGTGACATGGGGTATTTTTGAGATATTGGAATTTTTCTGCATGATATTGCAATGACAATACAGGCCATTATACATTTTGACAAAACAGATAAAATTGTGCAGTACAAAGTGTAAACCATAATATAAACTACAGACAATGGTTAGTAGCAATGCTTCAATATATGTTCATCAATTTTAACTAATATTCCACACTAATGAAAGTTGTTGTTAATGGGGGAAAGTGTGGGAGGTGGAGGGGATGGGGTATATGGGAATCTCCTATATTTTTTATGTAACATTTATGTAATCTAAAGCTTATTAAAAAATAAAGGAAGGAAAAATGCAAATGCTTGATAAAAGAAGGGATAAATGTACTGACGAATGAAAACTCAAATAATATGCAAATCTATAAAGGGCCTTTAAATAAAGTAAGTGAATTTAGAATGATGCCTGTAATTTGATGAGGAACATGATGCCATTTCAGGGAAACGGTTTGAGAGAAGAGCTTCATTAGCACAACTTTTAACAGATTTCATCATAAGAAATTGATATTTGACTATTTGAAAGTACAAAAATGACAGTTTCATGGTGCAACCTTGTTACAACATTGCTGTAATTTCTAATTAATAGCTCACAAATATTTTATACTATTTATCATTTTAACTTATTTGATTTACTGAGAGTTATTTCTAGTTTAATTTGTCAAAGTCTTATGAAAATCTCATTAGGGAATGAGCTTAAAACACAGACGAAATGTTTATTCTAAAATTTAAGTAATTAGTATATGTGCAAGTTAAAATAATATACTGTCGACTTAATAAACTTAAGGTTGTATTCCTCAGAGCTAAATCTCAGTTTATTTTTAATATAGGCTAGTGACACAGCCTTAGGGTATTTTAATATCACATTTTTCTATGACTTTCAGGAGTTTCCCATATCCATTTGCTATAGTACCCCCAATTGCATCTCTAGGCAATAAGGAAAAAGTGCTACTTCCTTTGGAGGTCAAAACTTTAAGAAGAGCAAATGGCTTGAAGAATAGAGTCCAGTATTAATTTCAGCCCCCATTACTTCCTTGACCTGGTGCTCTTGTGCAGTGGACACCCAACACAACCATATAAAGAGAACCTATCCATAGTATTAGGTAATTGTCTAAATCAAAGATGATTTTCTTTTCCTAACTTGTTATAAGTTTCCATCTTTAATATCAACAGCAAAGCAGACATTATACGGCAAGAATAAATCTAGAAAACTAGTCAAAGAGTTATTCAACTAGTCAATTATTTATTATATAAATTTACATGAAATAGCATTCAGAGAGTATCACAGTGGACTTAGCTAGTAGATTTTTGAGTGTCAAATGTCCAAACATATCTAGAATCCTGACTTTTTGATAAGTGTTTGGGAAATAGACAGGTAGGGCTTTATCTTCTACTTGGAGTCTGCTTCAAATGAGACCCCATTTATAACCTCTCTTAGAGCAGAATTAATTTTCCATAAGGAGTTCCAAAATTAACTCATTTGTGGCCAATTAACTGCACACATCTGTGAATGTAATTGAAGAAAAATCTGGCAATCAATTCTGAACAGAAATGATTCACAGGATTTCTGTGTGACTTGTACAAAATTTATCTGAGAAGGGTACAGAGATTTTGGTGCCACGTACTTGATGACAATAGCAAATAGACACAATTTGTCACTTCCAAGTTTTCTCCAAGAAAGGAAAAGAATAAATATAAAAGCATATAACTGACTTAGCTTACGAAAGAGAGTAAAAAGAGAGAGACTATACCACCCAAATTACCATAAAGCAAGGATTCATATCCACAATCTTAAATGTTGAAATAAGCACACTAGTTTTGGAAATTATTTTTTTCAATTTTATTAAAAGCCATATATCATTTTCAAAGTATAAACACTTTCATCCTGATATGGATGCTAATTAATGTTCTTAATGATACTTAATAGGCCAATACTTCATTCAGCTAACTGAGCTCTGAAAACTTGAATAGTTTAAAAGGCTTTATGCTACTTAAGGAAATACTAAATATCCAGAGGAGCACCCACAATTCCAGAAAATCATTTCAATTTTAATTATTGTATTTTATGTTTATAATATTATCAAAGACATTTATAACAGATAAACTTGTTTCTAAGGCAAAATACTGCAATCTTTAGTTTAAGACCTGCTGAGATGCATCTGCTTTTCTGCAAGGGAATAGCAATGTAGTCCTGCTTTAATGCTGAAGATGTTTCTATATTTAAATTATCTTTTATTATAAATCCCAGCATTTCAAATTGCTAAGTAATATATAGCTTTGCAATCAAAATATGTGTAGGGGAAACACTGATTTAAGTACCTTTGTATACGAATGTCTGATTTATTAAGTCCTGGACTTTCTAGAAGAAACATTCTGACCATAAGTAAGTGTATTGGCTTTGTTCTTTCCTGGAATCATCTCTTAAGGCACCTATTACCAGTGTAGAGAAAGCTTTAAATATGTAGGAAATGACTGGTGAGTCTTATTTGTAAGGGTAGGAAAACGAACATGTCTAAGAGGCTATTTTAAAATTTTTCTCAAGCAAAACAGATTATTTGTATGTATATTTCTATACCGAGGTCATTAAAGCAAGGAGGAAGACTAAAATGACAACAATACTGCAGAATTTTATAAAATTGAATCTAGAAAAAGGAAATCTAATCCCACATATTATGTAAGTGGAATTGGTATTTTATTTTCCTTTGTAAGAAGAGAACAGTTGGCTCACATGCTAATTTTTCATTGAATCTCTTAAGATCTAATTTAAATTTTGCTCAATAATGGATGTGTCTGTTTCAGGGATTGGGTCTTTATAAAATGGATATAATTTGCCTAGTCACTAAGAGCAAAAGCTAACTTTTGAGTTGTTTCATAGTTACTTTCCATATATAGTTATACATATATTATTGAGCTAATATAGTAATACATACTTTAAATAAAGATTAATGAAAGAAGGGAAAATACAAGACCTGCTGATCAATAATTTTAAAATATACTAATATATAAATTACTAAAACTGATTCAATAGAGAAAGAAAATGTTAAGGCAGTAAATCATAGTGAAAAATTTTTAAATGTGTTTGGCCAGGACAGTTTAAAGAATCAATTATATCAAACTATCTTGGAAGAGAATATTTAAATTGGTTATAGTATTCCAATGCATAAAAAGACAGAATGCTTCAAAACCCACATTACAGAACTTTGATGTCAGAGTTCATATACCTAATATCAAAATCCAACAAAATCCACAGATAGTTAAATCACACTTAAGAATAGAGATGAAAAATCCTAAATAAAATAAAAACAATGTGTTGTAAGTTAAAAAGTCTAGAGGATAAAATATATATTCTAGAAAGGCAAAAATGGATGGAGTGAAGTTAGAAAATCTGTCAATATAATTGATCACATCTCTAGAGTTAAACACTTTAAATAATATCTAAATATATGATACAAGGTATTTGCAATTAACAAGTATGTTTCTAATAAAAACATTTTAGAATATAATATGTAGAAAGATGTTCTATTAGTTATTAAACAAGGTATTTATATCCAAACAACAGCTGAAAATATAAAGATGAAACTCTACTACGTTTCGAGCATTTTTTGCAATGGAGCCTCTGAAAATGAAAATTTACCATGAAATTCACTCATCTAAAACTAACGCATAGGGAAGCGGCTGTGGCTCAATCAGTAGGGCTCCCGTTTACCATATGGGAGGCCCTGGGTTCGGTTCCCGGGGCCTCCTGGTGAGGGCAAGCCCGCCCGCACGGCGTGGTTAGCTGACCCAGCGAGCACAAGCAGCAAGGGGGGATAAATGAATAAATAAATAAAATCTTTAAAAAATAAATAAATAAAAAAATAAAACTAACGCATACTTCTTTTTGGTAAAATGGGGGAAAGGGACACATGGAGCATGATAAATATCATTTCAACCTGTTTCCCACAAGCCCTTTCCCACCCACAGATGGCTTCAAGTGGTCAAAAGATAATCTTATTATCTGTTGATTCAGAAACATGAGCCTGAGCCACAAATTCACGGTAAAGAGGGAGATTCAGGAAGAAGACTGTTGAAATCATCTGAGTAAAATGACCAGAAACTAAAGACAAAGCCACAGGAAAGGGCAACTTCTTTCCTATTCGCTGGGATATTACCAGCTGTGCTGTGAGGCCCTGAGACCCTGCATCCATGTTACTTCATGTCTGAAGATGAAGTCCATGCATGAGTGAAGGCAAAACTCAGAGCCAAACCATTAGAACAACCCTGAAGGGACCTCATCCTGGACTTCCGTTTGCGTAAGCCAAGAAGCCGGTTTCATTGGGTTTTCTCTTCCTTATAAGCAAAAGCAGGTTCAGCAACCTTTTCAGTAAAGAGCCACAAAGAAAATATTTTCATAAGGGCGCTGTGATAGTACACAGCGCTGCTCTTGTGTCAGGAAAGCAGCCCGAGACAACACATCAACAAAGTGAAATAGTCGGCTGTGTTCTGTTACACCTTTATTTACAATAACAGGTCAAAGGATGCTCTCCTATGTTGTATTTTGTGACTTCTGTAGTTTAATATTTATATCAAGGTCTCTGATCCAATTTGTAATTAAAGTTTCTATTATTGGAACTGAACAATTATTAATTGGGACAATGTTTAGACAGGGAAATTGATGTTTAGCTGGCTTCAGCTTATGAAATTTGGTATGATTTTAAGTGGAAAAAATGAGTCACAGAAATACATGTGTGTGTATGTGAGTGTCTAAACAGGGAGGGAAATTGTGTAAAAACAACAACTAATTTTCTGTGAGAGTGTTATATGTGTATCTCAAGGGACAAAATAGTTTTAATAAACATAAGGAAAGATGTTAAAATGGCTGTCTCAAGAAGTATTAGTATAGTGCTTTTCACACATGCTTGTCTGCATCATCTATTTTGACTATAATTAATATGTATTGTGAAAAGAAAAGGTATTTTTATTCCAAAAAAATCCCCATGAAAAAAATGTCAGTACACCAAAAATATTATGAAAGCTCAGCAAATTCACCAAAATAGTCAAAATGAACTAAGAAAGAAAAATTAAATTATATGCTATTCAAATATACTGCTGGACTCTATTTTCAAAGCCAGCAAAATGCTTTCTTTTAAATTCAAAATAATGAAAACTTCATCTTAGATTCTTGCCAGGATTCAATTTTAATAAAATACACTGACCATCAGTCATTGTTCAATCCTAACGCTAATTCTTCTATGAAAGTTTTAAAACCATGAAATAAAAAATATACAAGGAAAATTAACATTCACTATTCATGTATTTTCAGTGGGTTTGCTCATGTCTTTTAAATTTATAATTTAATTCTAATATGATGTTTTAATTCTATGATGTTTTTTGCCATTTATCCCCTCTAAAATGACTAGTCAAGTACAAAAAAAGGACTCTACTTTTCATTATAGAGTTATCCTTAAAAAGTTTATAGTCAAATGCACGTGCTTTGAGAGCACAGGTGAATTCATTAGGCTTGTTAATTAGGGTCAATCAAGATTGCCTTTAGGGAAAAGTAATGAAAACTGACATGAGTTCTCTGTTTTTGCAAATTTCATCATTGCTTCAAGAACCTTGGCACTCTCACTCTTCCAGGACTATGTCTTTAAACAACATATTTGTTGAACTTCATGTACATTAGTATTGCTTTTCAATGTTCCAATTTGCATAGGACCAACACAATTAAGGAAGTTTTTTTCCTAATCATTCTATACCCTGCTCTTGTCATCCCTTTCTATGCTATATAACATTAGGTAATTGTTTAAATTAGGGGTAGTGGATATGGAAAACAGTGCCAAAGACTTAAAAATGTGTATATCTCTTTCACTTAAAAACTCAGTAGCATCCTGTCCAGAGTGGGTTTGATATCTCACCTCTACATAGTCCTCAGGGATTCCAGTTCCTTCCAGCTTCCCACTTTACCACTCCCAAACCTGGTCCTTGTCTTCATGGTCTAAGAAGGCAGCTTCTACAGTCCAAGCAGCCAGAGGGCAGGAAGGCAGGAAGGAATGAAGGAATGGGGCAGAAAGTTCCCTGGATAGCCAAAGGATATTTCCCCTGGTATCCCTCTGGCCATAATTCAATCACATGACCCCTGACTGAGAAATGTAAATTTAAGTTTTGTTGCCTATATGCTCAACCAAAAACTTTATTCAATTGAAAGGAGGAGAGAATTAGTATTAGGGGCAATTATCATCCTGCCTCATTGAACCACTTTTCTTTCCAAGACTTAGACCTCAGTCAACCTACCAATTAAAAAATTCAGCTTATCTTGTTTCACTATTTCTCATTTATTTTATTTCTGTGTGGTCTGGCATGTATGCTTCCAAAATGGGCCTGTGTTCTAGAAAGTTCTAGGGAGATTATTATTACTCAACATCTTGAGTCCCATCCTAACCTGTTGGATCAAAAATTTGCATTTTTAAAAGGTAACCTAGATGATTCCGAGAGGGCTTGCCTGGCAGTTATATACAATAAACTACACTCTAGGTAGTTAGGTTGAGCTTCAAAGAAAATCAAAGAAGCCCATCATAATCCTAAGGCAAATAAAATCTTGGATCACCATCTTTGCATCTGTAAATGAGGCCTAATTTAACCCAAAGGGTTATACTACCTCCCTCTGTGTGGTAGTTTGAGTATTTTGTGAACTCCGGAAAGTTCATGGACTTGGAGCTAATCCATTCCTGTGGGTATAAACCTATTGTAGATGGAAACTTTCTTTTGATTAAGTTACTTCAGTAGAGCGTGACCCAGGGTGGGCCTGAATCCTCCTATGGGAGCCCTTTATAAATGGCATGAATACCTAGAGAGGGGGCTACAAGAGACACACAGGGAACTCAGAAAGAAATATCCAGGAGCTCAGAGAGAAAGTCCCAGAAGCCAGAAGCTGACATCAGCAGAACACTAAAATGGAGAGAAAGACATAAAGCAGGAAGCTGTGAGCAACAGAGCCCAGAGATGAAGGCAGAGACCACCATGTCGCTATTTTCCTTGCCATGTGACAGAGGAGTCTGGGATCACCAACAGCCAATCTTTGAGGAAAAAAGCATCACCTGATGAAGCTTTTATTTGGACATTTTCATGCCTTCAGAACTATAAGCTTATAAGTTAATAAATCACCATTATAAAAGCCAACCCATTTCTGGGGAGCAGATGTGGCTTAAGCAATTGGGCACCCATGTCCCACATGGGAGGTCTTAGGTTCGGTTCCCTGTGCTTCCTAAAGAAGACGAGCAAACACTGCAACCAGTAGATGCCACAACCAGCAGATGATGCAGATGATTCAAACAGCAGATGATGAAACCAGTAGACCACACAATCAGCAGATGATGCAACCATGAGGGAATGGAAGTGGTTCAAGCAGATGGGCACTCGCCTCCCACATGGGAGGTCCTAGGTTCAGTTCCTGGTGCCTCCTAAAGAAGATGAGCAGACAATGAGCAGACAGATAAGGGAGCCATCTCGGTGGGGGAGGGTGAGTAATTAAAAAAAATAGTCAACTCATTTCTGGTAAATTGCTTCCAGCATCTTTTAGCAAACTAAAGTCCTCTACCTCTATGGGCTTCCCACTGTTACCCCTTCAACTAAATAAAAACTTGAATCCAAGGAATATTCTTCTGTCAGTGTGAGTTTCTTCTCCTAAGATCATTGTTTCTAAGACTTTTCTCTAGTTCTCTAGTTTTCCAGGGCTGGCCTCTTTCCAAGTTATCATAGGTGTTGGCCAGAATATGAGAAAACATTGAGCTGTGCGCCCATGAAATCTTACCAGAAATGATGTCTTTAGGTCATGGTGTGGATGGGTGACACTTTGCTCATTCATTCTTCAAGGTCTAATATCCTTAAATAGATCATGGGTTTAGGTTAGTTTCAGTATGACAGCTTTCAACCCAAGGAAATGCCATTAAATTAAATTCTACTGTTTATTATAAAGCAAGACTAAATCATGCAGTATAGCCTCTTCGATCTTGTTCTCTGCATTGAAAAGTTCAAGCAAAAATGGGAACATTTTTCTGAAGATTAAACAGACTTTGACTAAGCCATAAAAATTCACCATGAATAATTCAATCTCAGGATAAATAAATGCACATAAAAACAAATACCCTCTAATATACTACTACCATGAGTCAAAATAAATAATTTAGTAGATTATTTTGTCCTTTCCACTGAATGGATTTCCATCTTGTTCTTATATCCAAGTGAGGAACAGCTCTAGTTTGTGTGAAATTGCTGTTAAATTTCACCACCCTACTGCTCCCACTGAGTTATACCATGTCATTGATTGAGGAAGCAGTAAGAAAAGGTTGGAAACACATGTTTTAAATAGGTCAAGAAATACATTTTATTCATTTTATTCATACCCCATGTTGGGGTTTACTCAAAGCCCTTGGTGGCCCTCTTGCTACTTTATGATTATCAGGAAAAAAAGCAGCAGGGAATTTATGTTCATTTGAATTTTCAGAATTGCACTTCTCAATGAATTACTTCAGGTCCCAAATACTTACCTAAGCACAAATACATTAACCTATTAAAATGATATTTTTAAAATAATGTTTTTAACATCTACTTAAATTTTAATTTATCAGTAATAAGAACTCATTTTGATTTAAACAACTCAACATTGATATTCTACCCTCTACTCAACAGAACACAAATATAAATTTTTTTTTCCGTGTCTAATTTCGCTACGTGTCATGTTCAGATTTTCCTTCTTTCATGCTGCCTTCCTCTCTGATTTAAAAAAAAGAAACTATTAAAACAAAGTAAGAAAGTGTAACCATATAGCTAGAAGTTGTAGGGAAGGTGATAAAACTTGACTTTAAAAAAAAAAAAAAATAGCTCGTTTAACCAGAGAAGGACTCAGAGATTCTTTAAAAGCATAAAAGATGTGAGATCCAATAAGTTTAGGAAACACAAAATGCTGTATTCTTTTATTGGAGACTATCAGTGAACATTAGTTGATGAGGAGAGGTGACTTACGGACCAGGACTTCAAAGTCCATACACCTCCAAACACCTAATGACCACATAAGCGAAGGCAAATTGCTTTCCCTCTGTAACACTCGGTTTCTTCATCCACAGTTCGGGGATAATAAGGTCTACCTCATAAGATTGTTGTGATGATCCTGTGCAGATCTTATCATAGTGTCTGACCCAGAGCAAACATTCAATAATATTAGGTATCACTGATTATATTAAAGGCACTAAGATGTCTTGCAGTTAAAAAAAATTATTTCCAAGGATTCTTAACCTTTTTTGTTCCACGGACCCCTTTGCCAATCAGGTGAAAACCACGGACCCCTTACTAAGTCCACACTATACTGTGTATTATTTAATAAATATATCACACCCGCACCAACACGTCCCCACAAGAATAATGTTTCTTTGAATTTCGATTCAAGCTCACAGACTCCTTGTTAAGAATCCCAGGTTTAAACCAATATTTCCCATCCTTAATATGATGTGTTTTTTGCATAGCATGTCTAATAGCAAATAGCAGGACACACTTTAGAATGTCCTAGATTAACCTATGATAACCCGAACATTTTGGAAATTCATTCAAAATAATGTCAACATACATAACCACAAAATAAAATAATTTTATTTTTTTAACTCCTAGCAGTTCCAGAAGATTTGTATACATTTCTTCTCTGAATATCATGTTTTAGAAGTACATCATCTTGAGAGGAAAAAAAATCACATTTATGTCTTCTAATCTATATTTGGCATTTGAGCATCCAGACTATCTAGACAGCAGCATATGCAAACTTGATTGAATCCCACGTATTTTTCTCCCTCCTTTTTTAAACCAAATGTCACATTTTTGAGCTATGAGTTTTTAGAAATGTAGTCCACATCTTCAAAAATACATGTCTTCTTATCTAAGAAAGAAAGCTAATGTCATTAATTAATCCCAGTGCACTTTCTAAAAACTTACGTTTTCAACATCTAAAGGTTATTTCTCAGTGCCACAAACTGATACATGCATATTCTTGACACAAACATAATCAAAAACTTATTTAAACTGCAGCAACTAAATGAATGAGCATGCTGCATCTATTTTAAAATATATGAAATCACATTCTTTTGCTTAACATATCTGCAGAGCATATATCATAAGTATTCACATAAATTTTGAAGAAGGAAGAAAATAGTCACCATGTATTCATTGTGGCTATATGAATGCAAGAATAGCACTCAAAATATTTTATTCCATTCAAACAAAATTACCATTAACATTGTGATATACTTTCCAGTATAATGTGTATATACATATACACAAAAAGAATGTTAAATCTCATAATGCATGTTGGGATAAATGTATACCTCCATCAGCCCTGAAAAACACCTCTCATCTCTTTTATATATATTGAGTAAAATAATATCTATATTCTTTAATGATTTAAGAGTTTAAAGAAAATTCTCATCTATTTGATTTTCATTTTCTGCTACAATTACAATGCAATATGCTTTGCAATTTTATTATTTTATATATTTTTTCTTTTGAAATATATATTGCTTTGTCTTTTTTGGGTGGTGGGAGAGGTTTTTGTTCTCCTTTTCCATTTCTGTGAGTTCTTCTAAGTATAAAAATTTGGGGTCGTATTTATTACATATGTTTGCCCAGTTGAATTGCCATGTTGTTTCAACATGATATGATGTTATAGTAATACTACAATTTTTTGTTTTCATATTATAGAGATTTTGTCCTTTTCTTTTATTCCAGTCTGTCTCCCTCACATAACATCTATAATGTGTTCCTACTTAAAGGGATATAGATGGACCCTGACAATCATTGACTCAAATTTCCCTCAGAATGGATAGGGAAGTCTAAATTTTTGGACTGTGATACCCCAAACACCTGCTTTTTGCAGTTAAATTCTAAATGGGAATCCAGAAGCCCTGTCTAGTCATAAAATGTGAATACAGAAGAGTTAATTTTAGTATTTTTAAAAACTCCTGGACTTAGATATCAGTTATAAAGTATACTAAGGTACAGGTCTTCATCCCCAATATTCTTTTACTGAGTCACTTAATATTTATGCTGACTGTAGGGTAGGTCTTAAGATGACCAGTAGACATTTATTATATCTCAAACAACTGATTTTCCATTATTTTATCTTATCTTGATACTGAGGAAAAGAGAAACAGTTTTTCCAATTAGAAATGGTCTCCCTTCCCCTTTTGTTAGTCTATTTTGTTTATTTTGCATAAATCTATAACAATGAGGGTGCTTTGTTTAGATCCTCAGTTGATTTTTAAAGCATTCTTTGTATCTTATTTACTGAAATAGAAAAAAGTATTCATTTACTGAAGTCCACAGCAGCTATCAGGCAGCTCTCTTCCATATAACTAAAGGACTCAAAGAGCACTGCCAACCAGTTTGTCTCCTGCCCCCTCAGGCTGGAGGCGATTTCCTGCTGCTGCTTGCCCCTGGGTGCTGCACCATCCCTTGATGGTTTCCATTAGTCCTGCCCACACCTTTGTAAATATCAAATTTAGCAAAGTTGTATATTCATCAACTATTCTTCTGGTCATGTTTTTATTACTGTTGATATGACCTAGGATTCTAGTAACATAGTCTTATTACCTTTAAATGTTCTAGTAGTTCTACTAAATAATTTTAGTATTGTTTATAATATTTCCTTTTAATTTGGCAATGATAGTTGCTATTTATGTCAGAGAAGATGTTTCCAGTTTCAATTATGGTGAATCCCTTTTAACATTATTTACGCATTCTTGAATTTCTTCTTTCATTTTTCACACTTAGCAGACTTGAATAAATTTTTTGTAGGTCAAGGTATATGAATGATATATGGTATAAACTTTTAAAAACAGAGAAAAATTTTTGTTTATTTCCCTACATGATCTTCTTAGTTTCCTTTAAAATACTTGAACCAGGCTTTTTTTTTCCTCAAATCTTTCTAGACATGTGTCATCATTCTGACATGTTAGTATTGTGACAGAAAATACAAGGTCGTTTTTATTTGGGTTTCATAGAAAGGTGTTCCTAAACCTGAATGATTTTAATATAGTTTTAAAAATATGATATGCAAAAATCTTCACAGGATATGTTTAATATATGTTTGGCTCCACTTATTTTGACTAGTTCCATGAGTTGGGCCCTTTGATACTAACTCTTTTAATCCACAATTCAAGATATCACCTCAAGAAAGTTATGATTAGATATATATTTTAAGTATTGCTTCCCTTTATATGTGATCTCTCTTACTCAAAAGCTATCTTCTGTTTTCCTGTCTTGAGTCTGTCCTCCTTATATATGATCTTCTTCATCAATTCTCTTCTTTCATGATTCAAATTCACTATATAATTTGACTTCATTATTATTTGCTTGTGAAAACACATTATTTCTTATAATATGCTTTCATTTTAGCCTAATATCCTGGCTTTTTACATAAGATTGTGTTTTTTCATCTGGTTTTTCACGGCATCAACTTTTCCAATTTTCAAAATCTCAAAAACCAGTAACGGCTAAAGTCTTTCTGTTTCCTGAAGTAGCCTTTTTCCAAAGTGTTCTGCGTTTATGTTTCCTAACTCTCCTGCTCTATAAAATTTAAAGGTCCTATTGACATCTTGCTATTTACTTATTTGTAAATAATATAGGTATAACCAACCCATTTGGCCTCTGGTTTCCAAAGGTAGGTACTTCTTACAGCCAAGGTTCTAGTCATTTGTGGTCCTTCAAATGTGAATGAGTTCAATGGAAGATCTTTTACTCTGACCTTGAAAGACTAAGTAATTTTATGTGTACAAAATTACTTATCCCAAGGTAGTGGAAAAGAGCAAGTTTGGATCTAAAGAAATGTCATCTGGAAAATCAAAGGACACCAACCACAATGGCCTTACTTGGCTGACCTGGCAAAAATCAGCTGCACGTTTTTACTCTTCTCCTTAATATCTGGGATTATTATATCCTTAAATACTACCCCCTGTCTACATTTGTCTCTAGATTATATCTCAAGAAGAAGATAAGCAAGAAGGTGTTGTTCATGCTGTTTAATGATTGGGAGTGAATATCTTAGGGTACAGATCTTCATCCCCAATATCCTTTACTGAGTCCCTTAATATTTATGCTGACTGTAGGGTAGGTCTTAAGATGACTAGTAGACCTCATTATTAATATATCTCAAACAACTGATTTTTCATTATTTTATCTTATCTTGATACAGAGGGGAAAAGAATTTATTTTATTCATAAAATTCATATTTATTTTATTCATAACAATTTTGAAATATAAAAGGAAAATAGTTTGCTAGGTAAGTGCCTACTAAAGCAAGTTTTCAGGGAGTAATGTACATTTCTGTAATTGAATAATAGATTTGTCTGTTTATATGGAAAGCTGTGTAGAACTAGTGAGGCATAATATGGGGAAAGTGTAGAATCAACCTGTGGCAAGTTGTGAGCGCCAATATAAGATATTTGAATTCATTTCTCCTAGGGGAAAATTAAAAATATCAGTTACCTATAGTGAAATTACTCAATCTAAACAAGGGGGAATGCCCTGCCCTGCCATCAAAATGGCTGAATAGACACTTCAGGTGTCTATTTTTCCCCCATAGAAACTCTGAAAAACCAACCACAACTAACAGAAACTTCTCTCTCAGTGCTCCAGAAAACAGTTAAAGGACTGTAGGAACATAACAAGTGCTGAATCTAGAAAAAGGCTACTTAAAAGTAGTGAGGACTGGTAGGGTAGGTATTGTGGGAAGATGGCAAAATAGGAAGATCTAAGAAATAGTTCTTTCACAAAAACAACTATTGAACTGGCAGGAACTGTGCTCCAACCCAACTCCTGAATGGCAAAGAGACAGGGCAGTTGCAAGACCAAAGAACACACCTGGCATGCGTTCTTTGATCTTTATTTATTGGGACATGAGCTTTATTTATTGGGACTTATGGACAGGAGATGGTCTCTGAAGGCAGCAGTCAGGAGAATGAAGATAGTGCTCTGCAAAGAGACAGGAAAATGAGGGGCAATATATAGGGTCTCAGAAGAAAGGCATTTCATAAGAGGTTTTGCTAGGGTCACATGACAGACATAAATGGGGTCTGGTGGTGTTATTGTAAGAAGGAAGTGTACATCCTGGAGAAAATTACAGTCTAAGATACCATCTGCACATTGTTTCCCTGTGGGGAGGTCTGTTACATTTTAACTCCTGTCCTGGGCATGCAGGCAGCTGCGTGCTGGGGGCTGAGTTTCCCTTAGGGAGGGGGAGCCAGTGTCCAAGACCCACTAAACCCCCACAAACTGTCTGAATCAACTATTTTGAAACCCTGGAGTTTAGAGGAACACTGTGCAACATCCAAGGAAGAACTGGTGGAAGAGGCCGGTAAATTGAGGTAAATACGCATGAATTTCATTCTCCATGCAGCAACTAACATCCCCCAGCTTTGTGGCAGGCGGCAGTGCGCCCATAGACCCAGCCCTTGGTACAGATTGCTGGTGCCAATGTGGAATATACAGGATAAGACCTAGTCCTCCAAAATCCAAGCTTGTGTGATCTGACTGCTGAACACTGCTTTTCATCAGCTACTTCAGATCCCTGGATCTGAGGTCAACCACTCTTCCAACCCCTCTCACGCGAAAGCAGTTGAGGAGTCTTAAAGGCAGGACCCATTCTGAAAATTATGGAGAAGAGTTAAAGTGCTGCAATAACTGAGGAGGTGCCGAATCAAGAAAACTTAGCTCCAAAAGCCTATAGAAGCTCCTAGCACCCATGCTGGCCACTACCTCTCTCCTCAGAGTGGTAAAGAGTCAGCCTTTGTTATCATTTTGTGTCCCTGGCCCTGTTCCAGCAAGAGCAGAGTGTGGGCATACTTGTGGCAATCTATGGAAGGAAAGCCTGAATGAATGACCTAAGAAACTCCTGTCAGCTTGGCCCACCCAGAATTTGCTCCACAGATAGAAGCATCTTGGGATGGCTAAAGTAGTGTAAGAGAAAAATTAAGTCAAAGCAGACAGCTGCAAAAGTTTTCCTGCTGTAAGTCATACAATAGAGAAGCTGGGAAAGGGGAACACTCTCTTTCACAGTGAGTAGAGGGTGCATTGGACGTCTTATGAAAAGGAGATCCCTAGGGCCACCAGCAAGCGCAAACTCAGGACAAGACACAGGCTCAGAAAATACAGGAGGACACTGTGCTTCGCATTTGCTCTGGACTGATCTTGATAGGAGGGCTGAATTCTTTATAAGAGCACCACTCAATACAGAGCCAATTTCCAAAGGCCGTGAAAGGTGGTTTGTTTTGTTTTGTTTATTCTTTTATTTTTCACATTGATTTATTTGGTTTGGTTAGCTCCATGCACTCAAGGAAATCTAAGTCATAATGAGTTGGATACAAACTCAAGGAACAGGGAACTCAGGGAATTCCAGAGTTAGCACTCTAAAATGTTAGAGTATACAGTGTGCAACAAAAAATCACGACATAAACAAAGAAAGAAGACGTGATGGCCCATCCAAAGGGACAGGATGAAAATTCAGAAATCATCAAGGAAAAAGACCAGACTTTGCACATACTGGAAGAACACTTTTAAAAGATGGTTCTCAATATGCTCAAGAAGATAAAGGGAAATCCATAGAAA
Source organism: Tolypeutes matacus (assembly GCA_026826555.1). NCBI lineage: Eukaryota > Metazoa > Chordata > Mammalia > Cingulata > Chlamyphoridae > Tolypeutes > Tolypeutes matacus. Next base: position 15,327,634 of record JAKSZT010010858.1, read on the forward strand.
GAACTAAAGAATATCAAGAAAACAAAGAAAACAATGAATGAACAATATGAGAAACTCAATAAATAGAAATTTTAAAAAGAAAGACTGGAGATGATGAGCACAATAACTGAAATGGATCAGGTTGAGGAACAGAAAGAAAAAAAAAAAATTTTTTTTTAAGTGAAAATGTCCTGAGACCTGTGGGACAACATCAAGTGTACACATATACTTCTGCAGGTGGTCCCAGAACTAGAGGTAGAGAGAGAGGAGTCAAGAGAAAGAGAGGTAGAGAGAGAGGTCAGGGGTGGGGGAAGAGGGAGAGAGGGAGAGAAAGAGAAGGACATAAAAAGAGAGGTGGGGGGGTGGAGGGAGAGAGAGGAAATGTGGCACAATGTAAAAAATGATGGATCTTGTTATCTGGAGGGTAAGGGTATATTGGAATTCTATGTATGGGGTTTGTATTATTTTTGTAATTGCCTTGTAAGTTTGAAAGTATTTCAAAATAAAAAGTTAAAAAGTAATGATAATTAAAAATAAAAGTGTGGGTTCTGAGAACCTATCCATTCAATACACATAATTCCATAAACTCAATTCCAATATAGATTTTTATTTTATCATTTTTAAAAATCTTTCAAACTTACTAATTAATGCCTGTGTTGTTTTTGTATCTTGTTTAATATATTTATTTTTAATGTCACATTTTTATATGAGGGCTTTAATGTAATAAATCAACAACTATACTTGTGAGGTCACAATTATTTTGTTTGACTTGCATTTATGAGTAATGCTACAGAAATATAGTAGCAGGAATCTAAATTCCATATTTTTAGGTTTAAGTATAGTATCAGTGTCTATAAATGCCCTACATGGTACAAATACTTTAAAAAAGGTCAATGAGATGAAAATTTAAGCCCATTGCTTTCCAGGCAGAAAGATTTGAATACCTTTACTTTAGCTTAGAAGAGTCGCTTTAAATTCTATAATTAACCATTGTACAATTTTATATCAGTTATTCATGTTTACATTCCAATTTTAAAAATTTGAAGACTATGTAGTTGAACAAAATATTGATTAGAGGATAAAAATTATAGCTAGGCCTAGTAAAATCAACCTGCTATTCCTCAAAAGGCAAGAGAGAAGGCTGCAATTTTGGCCTCAAAACCCATTCTCTCCTTTTTACCCAAGAAATTGTTTGCCTCCCATTTCACTTTCTCCTCCTGCAATCTGGAATGTGGGAAATGGGCAAACCCCCAAGGAATGGGAGAGCAGCAAGAGAGACAGGGCCAGTTTTCCAAAACATCATTCAGAGCACAGCCACCTATCCTCCCTGGACCAGCTACCCAGTTTGAGCTATTGCATAAGAGTAAAATGATCTGTATTATTTGAGATAGTGGTCTTTTTTGGGGTTTGCAGTTTTGTTACTGCAGCTTGGCCTTGACCCTAAATAATATTAGACAAATAAGCATAAAAGTGGAATTGTCAGGACGTTTGGCTAACAGAGTATGAGATATCTGGTATCATGTAAGTCTTCAGATATAACTCTTTCCTTGTAAGCAGATAATAAATCACAAATATCTAGACCCTGTTTCTTAGAAACTAGTCATATGTTAAGTCAAGTTTTACTCATATTAAGACTTCTTCAAATAGAAGAACACTCAGATTGAATACATTCAAACTTCACAGGAATATTACTCAGAAAACTTAGCAAAAGCTAAATTTTTATTCTTATGTAGCCAGCCATAATGGGTTTCACTGCTGTAAAATTCAAGGCACATCCATCTGTGAGCAGCATTAAAATTTCATAATAGCAATGTAGGTGACTAAGTGAAATTCATTGTTTCCTCCCTGAACTCCAGTCATAAAAGATAGGGGGAGAAAAGATCAAACTTTCATAATGAGTATAGTCATAGCAAAGTTTTTAAATAAAATTTTGAATAATTTGCAAGTCCCCAAACTAGTCTCATATTAACGTGACTGGCAAAATGTGCACCATAAAACTGTAATAATTTATTCATTAGTCTTTTTTTATTAGTTCTAACATATATTTTGAGAAACTATCATACCCACGTTGCCTATAAATTGAGATGTACTGTTATAAAATCTTACATTTGCATAAAATTTATTATACTAAAAACAGAAAGGCATGAAAACAATTCAACATATCCTCCCAGAAGTCTAACAGATTCAAACTAATCCATTCAGTTAAACAATTAGTTTCAGTTTGTAAAATACATAGTAGTTAATCAATTTTTTTGCCAATGTATCATTTTAGATATGCAAAACTTCATTAATAGTATTGTAAAACATGCATAACTAACAGCTGCATAGAATGCTTTATGATTTCATAATTTGCATAAAGGATGCATAGAATGTGTGAAGAGAATGAATGCAATAAATATTAGCTATTGGAAACTGAATTTACCTAAAGTACAGCAAATAAGAAATGGTTTGTTTTGCATCTAATTTTCCACTTTTCCCACTTGGGATATTAGTTATATTGAAAGTCATTTAAAAATTAAAATAGGAATTTTAAGGAAAGCATACTTATAAAAGTGAAAACTGAGGCATGATCTTTTTGTTTATTAATGTGGGTATTATATAGGACAATAAGTATATGTAGCTTACATAAAATTGGAATAAAGTTTTTAAATAGAGATATCCTTGAGTTGCTGTAACCGAAGGATTCACTACAAAATGGCATCGCCTCAATGTTTCTGCTCAGTAAAGGTGCAGGTTTCAACTTGAACCATTGTTTCTAGCAAAGAATTAGCACAGCAAAACGACCAGCTCCACAGCTTGGCAGGTACCTAAAAAGTGTAGAAGGATGAGATAGAAAATGGACAAGCCAAAATCAGTAGAGATATCAGCTCTTTCAAGGTTTTAATTCTTTAGAGGTATGTTACTGAGGAACATTTGGAGAATTTCTTCGGGAATTCTTTGTTGATGCTTCAATATTTATAGTAGACATTGAACAACTGCAAAGATCTGAAAAATGCTACGAGAACTTTAATTAAAGTAACTGTACTGCATGACAGATACTGAAGAATGAATTTTATCTAGACTGGGAGCCAGAGCTGGTTGCTATTATGGTTTGGACTATACTATGGCTTGATAACAAAAAGAATATGGTTCAAAGGAAAGAGAGACTGAAAAGCAAAAATCAGTTTCTATGCAATGGGACAAAATTCATAGAGATCTCAGTTTAGGAGGATTGAGAGGACAAAGACCTTGCAAGGGTCTCCTGAAGTATACAAACATAAAAGCAGGCAGTGCTTTACTGGGTTCCCAGCCAGTTATTGCTGGAATGGAGTTTTAAAGGTACCTAATCAGACAAGAGAGGCATACAATAGAACAGGCTTTATGAGATAAAAATGGAGCAGGATACAATAAGATTAGCAGAATTTGAACAATCCAAAAAATAAGAACTAAAGAAAGAAAAGGCAAATCATATTATTTTAGTTTCTTGGCTGCTGAGAAAAATACAATACAATGGGTTTTCTGAAACAACAGGAATTTATTGACTCATGATTTTGAAGCTTGAAGAAGTGCAAAATCGAGGCATCAGAAAGACAATGCTTTCTCCCTGAAGACTTCTTTTCTGGGACTGGCTGGCAATTTTCAGGGTTCCTTGGCTTTTCTGTCACATGGGAATGCACAAGATGGTGTTTTCTTGTGGTTCTGTTGACTCCCAACTTCTGACTGCTCTCTCTGGTGGCTTCCTCCATGAGCATTCCCCTTTGTTCATAAGGACTTCAGCCATATTGGATTAAGGCCCACCCTTATTTGGTTTGGGCACACCTTAACTAATAACATCTTCAAAGGTCTTCCTTGCAAATGGGTTCACACTCACAGGACGAGGGGTGGAGACCTGAACATGCCTTTTGTGGGGACACGATCCAATCTCCAACAAATATCAAAAAATTATTTCATTGTCTTAAATTTCTTTGCTGGCATACTCTAAAAATTGATTGGTAGAGAAAAGAGAATACTGTGGATGGGTCAAACCACTGAAATAAAGGGCACAGAGTCTAGAACCGGCAAACCAGAAAATCAATACCCTCTTTACAGTGAGTTTAAAGATCAGTGACATCAGTGTCAATGGGAACTTATTAACAATGCATATCCCAGGCCCAGTTCCCCAACTGCTAAATCAGAAACTGGGGTTGGGCCCAGCAATCTGTATTTTAATAAGCCTTTCAGGTGATTCTGATGCATGCTAAAATTTAAGAACCACCTAAATTTTATAGTATAGAATAATGCCTTATGCTTTCTGGGTTTGCAAGATTCTCAAATGCACAAATGATTTCCTTTCAGAACTCTCTTTAAAAGCTTTTCATTCTCATTAAAATATAATGTTTACATAATAAAATAAAAATTATTCAGATATAAAAGAAATGGATACAATAATTTTCCTGATAATTACCCAGAAATATTTGAAGTCTGTAATAAATCTGGGAACTTCCGTTTGGGGACTATTGGCAGTTTGGCATTATATGGATGACTTGAAGAGGAAATTGCCAATTTAGGACTTGTTCATCCAACAGCATGGATTTCCCCTTATTAGAGAATATCTTGAAATTGCTGCTGCTGAACAATAATCTGCCAGTTCACAGATATCAAAACTGTGTCCCCACTATGATGGCACAATTCTTCAAAGAAAGCAACCAGCCACGTGGTGGCCAATTAACAGCTGAAATGTCAATGGAGAGGCAATATTCTGTGGGGTTTGGGTGACATTCTTTGGGATGGAGTATATGAAACAAATCGGAGATCTCTTATTTGGCATTGTCTCCCCACTAGGAGGAATTCATGAGACTGAAAACCAAAGGAGAAATGTAGTAGTAGCCTCACTTACAGTCAGTACAATGACCTGCAGAGGGAATTTATTGTTCCCATCCATGTAATTCTGAGGTCTTAGTTCTGAAAAGGACTACAGCACACAGCAAGAGCCCCTTTGAATTATAAGCTATGGATGCTATGTGTGCACTTTCTGATTTTGCCTGGGACCAGCAGGCAAGAAGAGGCTAACTAACGGTGAGCACCATGAGAATGTAGGACTGACATTACACAGTGGAAGTAAGAGGAACACATGTAGAACCAGGTGGCCCACTAGGTGCTACTTTGTACTCCCTCTGACGGTAAATGGACAGGCTCAGCAACCACAGCCAGAGAAGGATATGGTGATAAAAGCTCAAACTCTTTAGGAATAAGTTTGTAGATAAAACTACGCAACATGCAGGACGAAGAGTAAACCATAATGTGAACTATAGTCCATGGTTAGTAGAAGTGCTTTGATATGTATTCACTAATTATAACAAATGTACCACACTAATGAAAGATGTTGTTAACATGGGAAAGTGTGGGAGGGGGCGGGGGGGACATATGGGAATCTTCTATATTTTTTATGTAATATTTATGCAATCTAAAGCTTTTTTAAAAATAAAAATAAAATGCTCAAAAAAAGATAAAAAACATTAAAGAAATGTGAATAGACAAAAGAGACAATAGTAAAACTGTTTAAGGAAACAATAGAGAAGGCACAGATAATTCATAAAATAGAAAATAAAACTAGGAAAATATTTCATTATTCATAATATTGTGAAAATTCTAAACTAATTGATAAATTCCTAAAAGAATCAAAACTGATTCAACAATTTATAAAGATGAAATTAGATTAGTGGTTATGCTAAGGGGTGTGGAGTCTTTCTTTTTGAAATAATGAAAATGCTTTAATAATGATTAAAGTGATGAATGCACAATTATGTGATTATACCAAATGTCAATTTATTGTACACTTTGAATAAATTGTATACTTTATCAATATGTATCAATAAAATTGATTTGTTTACAAGAAGAAACAGAAAATATAAATATATATAAAACCATTAAAGAAATTGAAAGATTGATTAAGCAATTCATAAATAGCTATGAAAGTTAGACATTTCTGCAGATAAGTTCTATGAAGCATTCACAAAAAAGTTAGCATTTAATTTATGCACACTGTACTTGTATGGAGAAAAGATAGAAAACTTCTCCATTTCACCTAAGCCATTTAATGAAGCATTCAAACCAAAGACAGCATGAGAATTTTTCAGCCACTTTCATTTACAAAGATCCTACTTTATTAATAAAATATTAAATATGGATTGAATGTAACATTATATTTTTTTATTTAATAATTTCCAAAATTTTTATTTTGGACCCACCAAGCAATAGCTCTCACTCCCCCAATTCCCTGATAAATCTAATCTCCTTTCTGCCTCTACAAATTTGTGGAAACCTTGTATATGAGAATTTGACATCAAGACCAAAGGAGAAATCAGTAGTATTAAATATTGTTGAGACAAATCTCTATTAAAGATAAAATTATTTCCATATCTCACCATGCATTAAGATCAATTGCAAATAATTTAAAGACCCATGTAGGTAAAGGAGGAAAAAAGGGAAAACTAATTAACTTTTAGAAGATATATAGATAATGTCTTTATGATATCAGAGTTAGGAAGACAATGACTGATAACTTTGAAAATTTTCATTATTTTAGGACTTCATAAATAAAGTTAAAAGCCAAGCTATAGTTTTAAAATATTTTCAATGCACATAACTGATAAATTACTAGCCAGAATGTAAAATTAATCACAATAAGTCAATAAGAAAAGATGAATGACTATAGGAAATTGGAAAAAGTACATGAACTTTGCAATTGAAATTGCCAAGAACCCAAATGGCCTATTAATATAGAAAATATGCTCACCCTCAATAGTATCAGCAAACTGTAAACTAAAGGAACTGTGGCAAGTAGAATCCCCCACCTCCATGTCTCCTTGCCCTGATTCCTGGAAACCCTGTTTGGGTTACCTTACATGGCAAGAGGGACTTTGTAGATGTGATTGCAGATGGCAGAGTATCCTAACTTAGGGGCAAGTGGAGAGACTGGGGAAAACCTGAAACAAGAGACATTGAAAATAGCTTCAAAAGGAAGGCAGGTTCTCAGCAGATGAAAAGAATGTACAGAAATGGCCTATTTTCAGGCTATAGAGCAAAGTATGTATTCTAGGCCTGGAGAGAAGTATCAGGCTCTTTCTTCCTTTGGGTTTATATTCCTTATAAAATGCTTTATATATATTCATAGATTTCATTTTTTTAAAAAAGTCCAATCATATCTGATCACTGCCTACCAGTATCAAAATGAAAGGCATAAAATGCCAAAGAGGAAATGGTTGACATTAAAGTAGGCTTTCTGAAGATCTTCAGAAACCCATATTTCAAAGTCAAGTCATGACACAGGCTCTTTTCTTTTTATTAGAAATTTTTTAAACCTCCTTCATTTTTTCTATGCATGATCTTAGAATTAGGTGTACGAAGGAGACAGTAATTTTCACAAAGAAACAAAGTCTTTTTTTTTTTTTTATTCACAAGAAAAAGCACCTATGTAGAAGAAATAAGGCATATGCAATGAAGATGCCGAGTGGTCTGCCAAGTTCACTGTCAAATACCTGTCACTGCAAAATGGTAGTGATGTAAATCTTCATCCTTATCAGTCATGAAAAATCTTGAAACACCAGATAGTAAACCTGCAAATGCAATATACTATTTAACATCATTTTGGATTTTTAAAATTTTCATGTTCTAAATATGATAGTAAATAAAAGATCTGAAACTGTTTTACAAGGACAGCAAGAGAAAATGAGAAAGAAAACACATTTGCTAACTGGGGGAAATTAACTTTTTTTATCATGTCTGTTAGGTGATAGTGTTTAACAACATTCCAACAATGATTATGTAAAATTGCTCACTGCATATACTTGTTAATTTTATTGTAGTAATGGATGTTGGAAAAGGCAATCTAGAGATCTAGGGCTGTGATTTTCTTGCATTGCCTAGCAACATATGCAAATATAGATCTGCAGAGGCAAAACTAGTGACCTTTCTTTTGTGCCTGCAGCTAATGTGCATAATGTATTCTTTGGTTGTTTTGGCATTACTCATGAATTTAGACAGCACTCTGGATGTGGACATTTTATTGTAATGTTTTTCAGTGTATATATTAAATGAGCCAATTAACCCATTTGCTCTCAGGAGAATATTGATTACCTATTAAATATTGGCATCCCTAATTACTTTTTCAGTCATGTATCTTACCTTAGAATTTGTTCATTATGCTATAAAATATAAGAAGTACATCTACAATAAGTGTTCTGAAGAAAATTATTGGGTTAATGATATTCTATTATATCATGAGAGTATATGTGTTAAAGATTTTCCCGGAAAACTGAAATATCAGAGAAAATCTTGGTCACAAGTTGTATAATTTGATAATTAATTCTTCTGCTGGGAAAGTCAGCTGCTGTTTTATGCACATTTGGTAGAAATGTACAGAGGTTCAACCCCTAGGACAGTCATTTGGCTATATCTGGTCAAAGTGAACACAACACAGAAAATACAGCCTTAGTTATATATCCGGGAGAAGCTCCTATGAAGGAGCATAAGGAGATACCTTTGGAAATTTTTATAACTGCTTGTTTTAATTTCTATTGCTGTGTAACAAATTGCACCCAAACTTCTGGCTTAAATTAACCAAAATTTGTTATTTCTGTTTTTTCACAATTTCCGTGCCTTAAGAGTCTATGCACAAGTTGCCTGGGTCCTCCACTCAGGGTCTCCCAAGGTCAAACTCCACGTGTTGGCCAGGTCTGTGATCTCATCTGAGACTCAGGGTCCAAGCACTTTCATTTTGTTGGTGAAATTCAGTTTCTGGTGACTGGAGCTGGAGGCACTCAACCCTTAGAGATTGCCCCTCTCCACATGCAGCTCACAACTTGGCTGCTTGCTTCTTTAGGGCCAGCAAAAGAATTCCTTTCATGTTTTGAATCTCTCCCTGCAGGAAGTGTGCAACCTTTTTAAGGGTGTACCTGGTTTAATCACACTCACCTAGGGTATTCTTCCTTCAGATTAACTCAGAGTCACCTGAACTGCACCTTTGTCTTGTAATGCTACCGAATTGTGCACCGTATTTCTGCACCTTTGTCTTGTAATGCTACCGAATTGTGAGAGTGAAATCTGTCACTCCTGTCCATGTTCATGGGTTGGGGATTATATAGGGCATGTACACCAGGGGTTGCAAACCTTGGGGACCATCTCAGAATTCTGCTTGCCACACTGCTTCATTAAAAATAGAAAAAAATATGTGAGATTGGCAGGAGAATGAATAATAAACCATGGCAGAGCCAACAATGCAATACTATTCAACACCGAATATGAATGAAACAGAGCTACATTTGTCAACATGGATGGATCCAAATATATAAATTGATTGAAAACAACAAGATCCAGGGGAAAAAATAAACAGCATGGCACCAATTATATAGATTTTAAACTCAGTAGAACCATCCTGTTTAGAAAATACACTTATTGTTAGGGATAAACATGCCAATGATCATCTTCCTGGATCATCTTCAAATTCAGTTTAATGGCCATCTCTGGATAAAAAAGATTAAGTAGATCTCCGACTATAATGGTAACATTTTCTCTCTTAGGCTGTGTAGTGGATTGACTGAATGTGCATTTTGTGTTCATATTTCCTCATTAGATATATTTTTAAATAAATATTAAAAATATAAAAGCATAGTATTAGTACAGAAAACCTTTTTTAGTCTGCATCCATAACACTCAGACAGAAGCCACTGCCTCTTTTAGTCAGGTGATCTTGAAACAATGGGGTTTTCAATTCTTATTACCTATTTATAGTAGTTTGATATTATTTATGAATTTCAAAAATAGATATTGGATTATGTTTATGAACTGGCCTTTTCCTCTGGACATATTAGATTATATTGGATTCAGAAGTTTCACTTTTACTTGATTGGGCCGTGTCAGTAGGACATTGAGTCCCTACCCCTAGAGAAACCTCAGTGCAGAGAAGGGAGTTTGGAGTTTTAACGCTGGAACTGGGGGAAGTAAGCACACAGAGGAGCAGAGCAGCTGAGCCCAGAGAGAATCAAGCCCTGGAGAGAAAGACAGAGCCAGTCGCCTAACAGTCTACAGCTGGCCTTGTGGAGAGAGCAGCACAGCTGAGCCCGGAGAGAAACAAGCTCTGGGAAGAGAGGAACCCAGGAAACCTGAACTCTTGGCAGACAACAGCAGCCATCTTGCTCCAACACGTGGCAACAGACTTTGGTGAGGGAAGTAACTTATGCTTTATGGCCTGGTAACTGTAAGCTTTGACCCCAAATAAATACCCTTTATAAAATCCAATCAATTTCTGGTATTTTGCATCAGCACCCCTTTGGCTGACTAACACAATATTGATGCCTTTCTTCAAACAACTTGAACACAGAATTTGAATATATAAACTGATCAAAGCACAGTGTGTTCTGATTGAACCAGTAGAAATGATAAGGGACAGAGAGACTAGTGTGGGTGAGTGTCCTAGAGTTCCACACTTTTGCTCCTTCTGCAAACAACCTCTAAGCCTGCTCACAACCCCCAGTATGCCAACTGCTGCTCCATTATTTTAGGTATCACCATATACACACCTCCATTACATTTAAGAAATAGTTTCCAGGCATAATTTCTTCCCTGGTGAAACCTGAACTCTTTTTTATTCATCTTTCTACACTTTTCTGCTCATACTTTGGTGTCAATAAATGTTTCCTAAATGCATTACCAGTAGCCTTTTCCCCTTCCACAACTGATTTACAGGAATCCAATTCTCCAAGTACTGAGAGTTAAATTGTCATCCCTAGAAATGCAGCAACTGGCTCTTCTCACTATAAATGAAACATGCCTTGCTCCTTTATGCTAAAACATAAACCTAGCTGCACTGATACCTGCCTTCTTCCTGAAGGTCTTTATTATAGGCAGTAAGGTTGCAGACTGTAGCACTAGATGGTCTTTGTTCAAATCCTCTGCCAGTCACTGGGTGTGTTACCCTGGGAAAGTTACTTAGCTCTTCTAAAAAATGGAGTAATAATTGTAACAAGTAAGCAGTAAAGGTTAAATTGATTAATTCAAATAAAGCATGTAGAAGACTGCCTGGCACATAGCCAGCACTTATTCAGTGTTACATATTATTATTGCATTGACCTCTTCAACAGCTTCCATCAGACTCTAGGCTCCACTAACTCCAAAAATAGACCCAACTGGATCCCACATTCTCAACTCACTTTTATGTTTCAATCAATTATTTTTCTCCTCTTGTAAGCAAATTTTCTTTATTTCCAATTTCTCCATTATTCATCATTCAGTTCTTGAATCCCTCCAGAAAGAATAATCACTTATAATTCCAAACTACCTAGAATTTACAGGAAAAAAAGAAAGAAAAATAATTTCCACATCTGGAAATGCAGTTATCCTCTTGTATCAGTCTTATAGCAGATTTAGCCATTTGTTTACCTGGCATTTTAGGTTGCTAAAGATACCAATGTAAAAATACCAGAAATGTGTTGTTTTTTTTTAATGGAGATTTATTAGGGTAAAAGTTGACAGTTCCAAAGCTGTGAAAATATCTAAATCAAGGCCATTATCAGAGATGCTTTCCCATCAAAGTTTCGCTGTGTTCAGATTCTGGTTTGCCTTGTGACAAGGCAAAATGGTGGTTATCTGTCTGAGTCTCTGCCTTCTCCTCCAGGCCACTTTTTCAGAAGTGAGCTGTGGGTGAGTGTATTAGTCAGCCAAAGGGGTGCTAATGCAAAATACCAGATTTTGGTTGGTCTTTATAAAGGTTATTTATTTGGGGTAGAAGTCCACAGTTACCAGGCCATAAAGTGTAACTTTCTTCCCTCACCAAAGTCCATTGCCACGTGTTGGAGCAAGACAGCTGCCGACGTTTGCCAGGGTTCAGGCTTCTTGGGTTCCTCCCTTCCCGGGACTGTGTTTCTCTCTGGGCTCAGCTTCTGTTTCCTCCACAAGGCCAGCTGTAGACTATGAGCCTCTCTAGGATTTGCTTCTCTCCACAAAGCGAGCTGTGAACTCTCAGGCAAATGACTCGTCTCTATCCCGGGGCCTTCTATCCTTCCACACCAGAACTCCAACATCAAAACTCCAACATCCAAAACTGCTCCCTCTGTTCTTTGCCTTGCCTTTTTTTTTTCTTTTTTTTTTTCCTAACTTTTTCTTGTTCCAATAATGTCTTATTTATTTATTTATTTATTTATTTATTTATTTATATTTTAAAAGATGCTTAGATTACATAAATGTTACACAAAAATCAAAAGGATTCCCATGTTTCCCACCTCTGACACCTCCTACACCTCCCATAACATCTCACATAAACATCTTTCATTAGTGTGGCACATCACCTGCAATGGATATATACATCCTGGGGCTTTGCCATTAAGCATGGAACATGTGCCAGCTGTGCCTGGAATCTCGGTGGAGCTGCAACTCCTACTCTACAGCTCAATGAACTCACCTAAGTCACCTGGTAAGGAGATGATGATGGACAATGGCCATCCCAGGGAATGGAGAGAGTCTGCAGCTGCAGGAAGGATAATCCCATTCATTGTATCCATGGAATATAAGCCCTTTCTCACTTGGAGGTGGAGTGGACATCACCATCCCAAACTCCTCAGGATTGGGGGAAGAGCTATGGACTAGAGTGAACTCATTGGTATTCTGTATCACATATTGTGATTCAAGCACTGGGAGAAATTACAACAGTGAGGTGGAGCCAGTGGCCACTGGATGCTTTTGGGGCACGGAAGGGAAAAGCAGTTGTAATACAGGGGCTTTTTCGGGACTTGGGAATTATCCTGAGTGACATTACAATGACAGATATAGGCCATTTTACATTAGCATATAACATGCAGAACTGTGTGGGAGAGAGCGTGGTCTACAGTGTGAACTATGGTCCATGCCTTGCCTTTTATATTTGATTCCCACCCCACTAAGGGGTGGGCTCAACGCCCTACTGACATGGCCCAGTTAATGCCCTAATCATAACTTAATCATGCCCAGATTAGCAGATCAGTTTACAAGCATGATCCAATATATATTTTTTGGAATTCATAATTACATCAAACTGCCAAACGGCTACAGTGAGCAAGGACATGGCACGGCTTGTCTCTTCTGCTTTGAGCTGCTCCATAGGCCTAGCCTCTCGGGGCCTCTTTCCATGCCTCTGGGCTCTGCTCATTTAGAGCATACACAGCCTCTGGACTCCAGGACCTCTCTCAGGTTCTCAGAGCTTCTTTTTCTTTCTGCAACTGCAGGCGATCCCCTCTCTCTCATGGAAGAATTAAAATGGTGGTTTCTCTGTGTGTTTCTCTTCTGGTTCTCAGTTTATAAGTTTATTAGAGCCCAGCAAGGGGGTGGAGACCCAACCTGGGTCACGCCTCCCTGATACAGTCCAACCAAAGGGTCCCACACCCACAGGGATGGTTTGGTTCTAAGAACATGATCTTCTGGGATTCATAAAAAGAACTTCAAACTGTCACACCTGGGTTCTCACAGTTTATATTTTACTTAAAAGAGTAGGCAAAAAATCATTAGATAAAGATTTAGTTTACTTTGTCTCCTCTTTCTAATCCCAAGAGGTTCGCATTGCGACCTGAACACAGCTGTCTATCTTCTAATGGTAGAAGGTTGCACCTGGTCTGCAACAGGGCTTAAATGTGAGCTTCAAATTAATCCCAAGTGTAGTTTACATTCCAATATTTGTTTCATTGTTATTCTCTTGGTTTTCTTGAATATGCATACAATGCATCAATGCAACCATATTCTGTGTGACTCTGAAGCTATTTTTTTTTTAATTCTTTCGCATTCACAGAAGTTTAAATAGCCAGAAGCTAATTCAATCGTTTATGACCCATAATTATCAAAAAGACAGTCATACTAAACAGATTTATTTCACACTAAAAGCAGAATGTAAACACTATGAATTTATAATAATTGGCATCTTAGTGAAATCAAAACTGTCAAATAACTCAAATTACAATTTAAGATGTATTATATAATTAGTATTACTGCTTCTTCTTAGAATAAACATGCACATGATCAGACTCACACCCTGGTGCTATTTTTAGAAGTCTATAAATCATACAGGTGGTTACTTTGTGGTTTTCCCCACAGCAGACAGTTTGTTAAATATCAGATGCTAATGGTGGAAAATAAATGCAGAGAATGTCACTGAAGAAATATACAACTTCATAAAATACACATTGGGCTTTGTCATAACTTAGTTAATTTCAGAGTTAACTTTAGTCTCACCTACTAAATTCTTATCAGTACCACCTGTATTAGTCAGCCAAAGGGGTGCTCATGTGAAATACCAAAAATGGGTTGGTCTTTATAAAGGGTATTTATTTGGGGTAGAAGTCCACAGATACCAGGCCATAAAGCGTAGGTTTCTTCTCACCAAAGTTCTTTGCCATATGTTGGAGCAAGACAGCTGCCGACGTTTGCCAGGGTTAAGGCTTTTTATGTTCCTCTCTTCCCGGAGCTGCGTTTCTCTCCGGGCTTAGCTCCTGTTTCCTCCACAAGGTCAGCTATAGACTATCAGGCAAAAGGCTTGCCTCTCTTCTGGGGCCTTCTTTCCAAGATCAAAAGTGCTTCTCAAAAAGTGCTTCAACTGTCCTTTGCCTTGCCTTTTATATTCGATTCCCCCACCCACCAAGGGGTGGAGCTCAACGTCCTACTGACATGGCCCAGTCAAGGCCCTAATCTTAACTTAATCATGCCCAGATTAACAGATCAGTTTACAAGCATGATCTAATTATATTTTTGGAATTCATAATTACATCAAATTCCCCAACGGTTACACCACCTTTATAAACTATAAACAAACGGGGGTGGTGGAGATGGTAAAAATGGATAAAGGTAAATAAATAAATAAATAGATTCTTTAAAAAAATGTATAGGGGAGGAAGTCACGGACTACAGTTAGTAGTAATATTTTGACTATGTTCTTTCATTATTTGTAAACAAATGTTTCACAACAATGCAGGGTGTTTGTGTGTGGGGGGGGTGATATGTGGGAGCCCCGTATGATATTATGCATGTTTGTTTTGTAAGTTCACGATGTTTACTGAACACTTACAGTTTATGTATGTTCATGTAGGAATGATAGACTTCAATAAATTGTTTTAAAAAAATAAATATAATACTGAAAAAAAAAAAAAGAAGAGTTCCAAAATACCTATATAATATATAATACTAAATATTATATATAAACAAAGAAAAATATGTCTACACTTCATGCATTACACATTTTTAGAGGCTCTACATATCACATTTTAACCAATATGAACATAATTGTTTCTCAATTGCAATTATCAAAATTTCCCTGTAAATTTAAAACCAGCCAAAGAAAATACAGACTAACTATAAATAATAGATAGAAACATGGCTATAGGGTAGATGGTCTGTTATTAACGTGGTGGAAACGAGTAGCTTTCACCTGACACATATTCTCCACTTTTTCATAATTGGCTCTAATTGTTATCTAAAATATCTGGATATCTAAAATAAAGAATGTATATCCCAGACTCCTTTGCACCTAGATATGAACAAATGAGTAAATTCGGGTCAATGGGAGAAAGTAGAAATGATGTGAAAAGCTTCTAGAAAATTCCTTTAAAAACTTAGCGACGTTAGTGAAAATGGTGGGGTAAGGAAGTCCACAAGTCCATCCCTCCACAAAAGTAATGAATAAACTGGCAAAAACTGCCAAAATCAACTTTTAAAAAATCTAGAACCTCAACAAATGCTTATAGCAACCAGGGGAGTGCTTACTCCAGGAGAAAAATCAAAACAAAACAAAATACCCACAGCTAAATCTCACTAAGAGCTTTGTGGCATTTTATCTTACCCTGGTCCCATCTCCAACTCCTCAGATTGGCAGTGACCTTGAAGACGAAAACCTGCATTTCTGGTACAGAAAATTTGCCCCAGAGGGATAAGAAATTATCTCATTCTCAAAGAATGTTGGCTGTTTGTCTTTATCTGTCTGGTGGCACTCTGAAGCATGGTTCACAGGGCTTACTTTTTATTTTCCCTAATCGGAAAATCTTCAAGGGTGAGGTGGCTACCAAGGAAGGCATTTGTCCAAAACATTGAAAGGCAAATTTATTAGTCACTGCCACCTGGGGCTAGGAATAACTGTTGGAGTAAACAATAGGCTAACCAAAAATCTTGGGAGGAAAGTCTGGGGAATGTGATGCTTTGGGGAATAAGGGCTTTGAGAAACTCCCACATATATTGGGAATCTAGAAGGCCTCAAGAATGCCCTGGCTGGGCTAAGCCCTAAGCTTCAGGATTCAGAATCAACATACAAAAATCATTGGTTTTTCTATAGACTAGCAATAAACAACAACAAAAAAGGAAATTAAGGAAAATAATTCCCTTTATAATAATATTAAAAGAATAAAACATTTAATGGTAGATGTAAACAAGAAGGTCCTGGGCAACTGGATATCCACAGGCAAAAGAATGAATTTGGACCCTTAACCCACACAATATGCAAAAATTAATTCAAAATGGACAAAGAACTAAATGTTGAATCTAAAACTATGAACTCCTGGCAAGAAACATGGGTGTAAATCTTCATGACCTTGAATTAGGTGGCAGTGTTCTTAATTATGACACCAAAAGCACAAGAAATAAAGGAAAAAAAAGGTATATATTGGACTTCATCAAAATTTAAAAGCACACTATCAAGGAAATAAAAAGTTAACCCACGGGATGAGAGAAAACATTTGCAAATCTTATATCAGATAAAGGAATATATGAAGAAATCTTACAGCTCAACAATAAAAAAACAAGGAATCCTAACTAAAAATGGGCAAAGGATTTGAATAGATATTTCTCTGAAGAAAATATACAAATCATATACACGCATATGTTAAGATGCTCAACCTCATTGGTCATCAGGAAAATACAAATCAAAACCAAAATGAGATGCCACTAAATTCCACTAGCATGACTGTAATTTTAAAAATGTAAAATTAACAAGTGTTGGCAAGGAAATGGAGAAACTGGCAACCTCATACACTGCTTGTGAGAATGTAAAATTGTTCAGCTGCTGCGGAAAACATTTTGGCAGGTCTTCAAATGTTACATGCAGAATTGCCATATGACCCAGCAATTCCTTTCCCTGATACATACTCAAGAGAATTGAAAACATATCTTCAAACAAAAATTTGTACATGAATATACACAGAAACATTATTAATAATCAAGAATGTCCATTAATTGATTAATGGATAAATCATATGTGGTATAGCCATCTGATGGAATATTATTCAGCCCTAAAAAAAGAATGAACTACTTATCATCCTATAAAATGGATGATCCTTAAGTGAAAGAGAGGGCAGAAACAAAAGGCTACGTCATTCACATGAAATGACCAGAATAGATAAATCCATAGAGAAAGACAACAAAAAGGTGGTTGCCTGGGACAGGGGGCAGGGATGGGGCAGGGGAGAACAGGATGTGACTGCTTCTTGGTTACATGGTTTCCTTTTGGGGTAATGGAAATGTCCTGAAATTGGATAGTGGTGATAGTTACCAAGCATTGTGAATGTACTAAAAGCTACTGGAATGAACACTTTAAGATGGTTAAAATGATGACTTTCATGTTTGTCAATTTTACCTCCATGAAAATTAAAAAAGTATGTTGCCTTCTCCTTTTCTTATTTCCTGCTGCCTAGAATTAAATGTGATTGTTGGTGCTGAAGAAATGGTAAGATACAGTGAGGTAAACTTGGGAAGGAAATGTTATATAGCAAAACAACAAGAAAGAAACCAAGATCTTTGATCTGAAATGTCACATTAACTAACTTTGAACTCCTTTATATTTCGATCATCAATAAAATATATAAAGAAATTTTGGTATATTTATAAATGGAAACATACAGGAATAAAAATTAATGGACTACAACTACATAATAAAACAGTTTTTTTCACTAACATCAGGTTGAAAATAACTAGCAAAAAACAATTTGAGTATGATTTCATGTATGTAAAATCTAAAAGATATAAACGGAAAACTGTTAGTATTACCAACATATATAACAAACTTTTAAAGAAAAGCAAGAGGCAATCACAGAAAAATTCTGAAAAGAGTGAGGTGTTTCCATTTCTAAGTGATAGGTACTAAGTAATAGGCCAATTTTCTCGGTGCAATTATTTTAAAAAATTAATTGTATATTTTAGATATTTTACAAATGTCAGAGACCTATGGAAGCAATAAAGAAGAGATAAACTAAAATTCTAAGAAGAGAAGAGCCCTTCCTGAGGGCAATGATATCACCAGCAGTTTTCATTCATTGGAGCATTTACCATTTGGGTGAAGAGGGTGAGGACTAGGCTGATCCCTAGGATAGAGCCTCTTAGATGGAAAATGTGAAACAAACAGAGATATTTGTGGTCTCAAGGGGCTGACATGGCACATTGGAAGCTACAGGAACTCTGCCAGGGAGTTGTGGAGTGCTGGGGAAAGTGGCATCAGGCCATAGGTTTTTAAAGGGAGATTGAAATATCCCATGTGCTCATGGTGCTCAGTAGAACGGTTGCATAAGGGGTGGAAGTCCAACAAAAATAAAATACACATGCTACAATCTGAAGTTGCCTACTGTGTTAGTTTCATAGAGCTGCCAGTAACAAATGATCACAAATTGGGTGGTTTAAAACAAACAAAAAAAAATTCTCCAGAAAAATAGCTAGAGAACAGGCTGAAACAGCCCCAAAATAGATCTTCTAGGGTTTAGGACAGCAGGTGAAGGCTGCACACCACCCAGAGGAGAGAGGGACAAAAGAGGGAAATCGCGATGACAGAACTGTGAGTTGGAACCAGCAGTGGCTGCTGCTGCTGACACCCTCCCCCACACTCTTTAGAATTCTCAGGCCTCTGGGCCTGCAACTACAGGCAAAGGGGGCTCCAGGGATCTATCACAACCAGAAAGGGGAGAGAGAGGAACACAGCCTTAGGCTGACTCAGTTTCTGACCCGCAAATTTGGGCTGTGGAGCCCCACAGACCCACATGGTGGTTTGCCCTGGGAGCCTAGGAAGGACTGGAGAAATCCGACCCTCGCAATCTCCTTCTCTTCTAGCCTGGACTAATTGTTGAGGACTCCACAGGAGAGGGGAGAGAGAGCCTGGGGCTGACCCTGATTTTGCCTCGCAGGTTTGGTCTGCCCTGTCCCAAGAGCCCTTCCAGGATGGTTGGGGCTGCGCCATTGTTTGCCTTGGAGCCTCCCTTGATGCTACAAGAAATACAAGAACTTAACAAACCAATCACAATTAAGGAGATTGAATCCATCATCAAAAATCTCCCAGCAAAGAAAAGTCCAGACCAGATGGCTTCACAGGTGAATTCTACAAAGCATTTCAAAAAGAATTAACACCAATCCTGTTTAAACTCTTCCAAAAAATTGAAGAGGGGGGAAAATAACCCAACACATTTTATGAAGCCAACATCACCCTAATACCAAAGCCAGATAAAGATTCTACAAGAAAAGAAAATTACAGACCAATCTCTCTAATGAACATAGATGCAAAAATTCTCAACAAAATACTTGCAAATCAAATCCAACAGCATATCAAAAAACTTATACATCATGACCAAGTGGGATTTATTCCTGGTATGCAAGGCTGGTTCAATATAAGAAAATCAATCAATGTAATACACCACATTAACAAATTGAAGGAAAAAAACCACATGATCATCTCAATTGATGCAGAAAAAGCATTCAACAAAATCCAGCATTCTTTTTTGATAAAAACACTTCAAAAGATAGGAATAAAAGGAAAGTTCCTCAATATGACTAAAGGCATATACGAAAGACCCACAGCCAACATCATACTCAATGGGGAAAGGTTGAAAGCTTTCCTTCTAAGATCGGGAACAAGACAAGGATGCCCACTGTCACCATTGTTATACAATATTGTACTAGAGGTTCTAGCTAGGACAATTAGACAAGAAAAAAAAAAATTAAAGGCATCCAAATAGGAAAAGAGGAAGTAAAACTCTCACTGTTTGCGAATGACATGATCCTGTACTTAGAAAATCCTGAAGTATTCATGACAAAGCTACTTGAACTAATAAATGAGTTCAGCAAAGTGGCAGGATACAAGATCAACAAGCAAAAATTAGTAATGTTTTTGTACACTAGTACTGAACAACCTGAGGAGGAAATCAGGAGGAAAATTCCATTTTCAATAGCAACAAAATGACTCAAATACCTAGGAGTTAATTTAACCAAAGAAGTACAGGACCTTTATGCAGAAAACTACAAAACAATGCTAAAAGAAATTTTAAAAGACTTAAACAAATGGACAGACATTCCGTGTTCATGGATTGGAAGAATAAATATCATGAAGATATCAATCTTGCCCAAACTGATTTATAGATTCAATGCAATATCAATCAAAATCCCAACAGCTTATTTTACACAATTAGATAAGGCAATTACCAAATTCATCTGGAAGGGTAAGTGCATCCGAATAGCCAAAAGCATTCTAAAAAAGAAGAGCAATGTGGGAGGAATTTCACTGCCTGACCTTGAAACATATTACAAAGCTACAGTGGTCAAAACAGCATGGTACTGGCATAAAGATAGACACATCGATCAGTGGAATAGAATTGAGAACCCAGAAATAAACCCTCACCTATAAAGTCAACTGGTGTTTGACAAACCTACCAAGCCCATGCTAATGGGAAAAAACAGTCTCTTCAACAAATGGTGTTGGGATAACTGGATATCTATAAACAAAAGAATGAAAGAGGACCCCTATCTCACCCCCTATACAAGAATCAACTCAAATTGATCAAAGATCTAAATATAAAAGCCAGGGCCATAAAACTACTAGAAGAAAATGTAGGGAAACAACTTCAAGACCTTGTAGTAGGTGGTGGTTTCTTGGACCTTACACCCAAAGCATGTGCAACAAAAGAAAAAATAGATAAATAGGACCTCCTCAAAATTAAACACTTTTGCACCTCACAGGACTTTGTCAGAAAGATGAAAAGGCAGCCAACTCAATGGGAAAAAATATTTGGAAATCACATATCTGATAAGGGTTTAATATCCAGGATATATAAAGAGATGTTACAACTCAGCAATAAAAAGACAAATGACCCAATTAAAAAATGGCAAAATACTTGAATAGACATTTCTCCAAAGAAGAAATACAAATGGCAAAAAAACACATGAAGAAATGCTCAAAATCACTCATGATTAGGGAAATGCAAATCAAAACTACAATGAGATATCATTTTACACCTTCAGAATGGCCACTATTAAAAAGACAGAGAACTACAAGTGTTGGAGAGGATGTGGAGAGATAGGAATACTTCTTCACTGTTGGTGGGAATGCAGAATGGTACAACCACCATGGAGGACTGTTTGACAGTTCCTAAAGAAGTTGAATATAGACTTGCCATGTGACCCTGCAATACCACTACTGGGTATATACCCAGAAGAACTGAGAGCAGTGACATGAACAGACATCTGCACACCGATGTTCACAGCAACATTATTCACCATTGTCAAAAGCTGGAATCAACCCAGGTGTCCATCAACAGATGAATGAATAAACAAACTGTGGTCTATTCACACGATGGAATATTATGCAGCTGTAAGAAGAAACGAAGTCGTAAAGCATATAGCAACATGGATGAACCTGGAGGACA
The DNA here is from genome assembly GCA_026826555.1 of Tolypeutes matacus. Lineage (NCBI taxonomy): Eukaryota > Metazoa > Chordata > Mammalia > Cingulata > Chlamyphoridae > Tolypeutes > Tolypeutes matacus. The sequence continues at coordinate 15,349,245 of JAKSZT010010858.1, forward strand.
TTATGTTGAGTGAAGCAAGCCAGACAAAAAGGGCAAGTACTGTATGAATGCGTTACTATGAACATAATAAGTTACATAAGCATTGTGTAACATAATGCTTGATAAAAAAAAAAAAATTATATGTATCCATTACATTTAACTGAGAAATGTAAAAAAAAAAAAAAAAAAATTATTGTCTCACAATTCTGGAGGCTAGAAATCCAAAGTCAAGATGTCCGTAGGGTCTTCCTACCTTGGGAGACACTAGGCAAGAATTCTTCCTTGCCTCTTTCCAGCTTCTGGCAGTTGCCAGCAATCCTTGACATTCCTTGGCTTGTAGCTGCATTACTGCAATGTCTGCTTCCCCCTTCACATGACCACCTTCCTTATGTGTGTGTGTTTCTCTTGTCTTCATATGGTTTTCTTGTAAGGATACCAGTCCTTGGATTTAGGGCCCACCCTAATCCAATATGACCTCATCTTAACCTTATTACTTCTGCAAAGACTCTATTTCCAAATAAGGTCATGTTCCCATGTACTGGGAGTGAGGTTCTGAAAATATCTTCCTGGAGGACCCAACATATGGAAAGGGAAAGCTAAATATCTCAGATGAAAACTCACAAAAGGAAGAACTAACTCTTCAGTAGTCATTCAAATCTGAGGAGAAAGAGAACAGCCAGGCTTTCCATCAAAATCTGGATGGCAACAGCTGAGGAAGAACCAGAGGTAAGTTGAGTCTTATTAAGATTACAACACAGTCCAATACTAACTCAATCTGTGGAATTTCCATGGTTCTTTTGACATATGGTTTGTTTGACACAGCAAACAAAAACTATTAGACACATGAAACAGCAAGAAAATATAACCAATGATTAATATAAATAATGAGTAATAAAAACAGATCCACAGACGATCCAGATAATAGTGTCAGCAGACAACAAATTTAATATAGTTACAATTAATATATTCAAAAAAAATGAAGAAAGAGAAGATAAAATGGATGAGAAGATGGCAATTTTAATGGAAACTTCTAGTCCATACAAAAGAATCAAACAGATATTCTACTTCTAAGAGGCAAACTCCAAAAATCTTGTGCATACTCCTATTAAAAGATAAAGATTGACACTGAATTAAAAAAAAAAAAAAATTATGCATTGTCTATAGGAAACTCCCTTTAAATACACAATTTAAGTACAAGGATAGGTAGCTTGAGAAATTATGGAAAATAATATACCATGCAGTTTAAAAAATAACAACAAAATCTGTTTGACTACACTCATATCAGACAAATTAGATTTAAAGCCAATGGGTAATATAAGAAGATGAAGAGGATCATTAAATAATGACAGAATGTTCAATAATTCAGGAGGGCATCACAACACTAAATATATATGTACCTAATAATATAACTTCCAAATTCCTGAGGCAAAAACTGACAAATCTATAAATAAAAATAGAAAAACATGCAATCAAAGTTGGAGATTTTCACACTCTTTTCTCAGCAGATGACAGAACATATGAACAAAAACAAAGTAAGAATATGTAATATTTTTACCATTTTGATTTAATAGATACATAGAAAACCATATCCAACATCTACTGAATGCAATTCTCTTTTTTTAAGTGACAAAAGAACATTTACTAAAATAGAACATATGGTGGTCCATAAATCAACTCTCAACAAATCTCAAAGACCTGAAATAATGTGGACTATGTTCTCTAACTACAATGGAGAGATACTAGAAATATATATCTGAAGAAAATAACCTTTCAATCTCCAAATATTTAGAATTAAGCAAAATCCTTCTAAAAGTCCATGGGTCACAAAAGAAATCACAATCTAAATTTAAAAATGTAGGGAAGCGGCTGTGGCTCAATCAGTAGGACTCCCGTTTACCATATGGGAGGCCCCGGGTTCGATTCCCAGGTCCTCCTGGTGAAGGCAAGCCCGCCCGCACGGCGTGGTTAGCTGACCCAGCGAGCACAAGCAGCAAGGGGGGGATAAATGAATAAATAAATAAAAAATCTTTAAAAAAATAAAAATAAAAATAAATAAATAAATAAATTTAAAAATGTACTGAATTGTATGCTGTTTTAGTGTCCAGGGCAGTTCCAGAAACTAAATCAAATACCATGAAATGGGTCAGGTTAAACAACCGGAATTTATTCACTCATGGTTTTGAGACTAAAAGAAAGTCCCAATCAAGGTATCAAGTCAATGCTTTCTTCCCAAAGAATGGTGTTTTGGAATTGGCTTGGTCCTTGGCTCCTCTATCACAATGCACAAGTGCAATACACATGGAAACCCCTCCTGGCCTCACATTGTCTTCTGGGCTCTGTTGAATTTCAGCTTCTTGCTTCTGTGGTAGCTTTCTCTCTGTGTGTCTGAATTTCATTCTGCTTATACAGAACTCTAGTAACAGGATTAATCACATCCTGATTTGGTGGGCCACACCTTGACTGAAGTAACTCATCAAAAGTTACCACTTACAATGGGTTCACAACCACAGGAATGGCTTAGGTTTAAGAACATGTCTCTCTGGGGTACATACAACTTAAAACTACCACAAATGCTAATCAAAACAGCATATCCAAATTTTAGGAGATGAAGAGAAGTTTCTGGCTTTGGTTTGAAATGCATATATTCAAGAGAAGAAAAGTGAAATTTGATATAAGCTTCCATTTGAAGAAATTACAAAAAAAACTCACTCAACAATTTAGTTCCAAAAGTACATATGAATTAAAAAGCAGAAATCAGTGAAATATAAAGTATATATGCAATAGAGAAAATTAACAAAACCTAACACTGGGTCTTCAACATGATTCATAAAACTGGAAAACCCAACAGCAAGATGAATCATGGGGGGAAAGAATGAAAAAAAGAAAACACAGAAGCATTAGGAATGAAAAATCAGATATCACTAGAGATCTGGTATTAAAAAGATACTAAGAGCATAATGTGCCCAAACCTTTGATATTATAGATAATATAAACTATTTCTTAATAAATACAATTTACCAAGTCTGAAACAGGAAGAAATAGACAAATTGTTGGATTATGGGGGAGGGGGGGTGTTTCGCTTTTTGAAATGGAAGCTTATATCATCAATTTTCACTTTTCTTCTCTTGGAAGAAAATATGCACATGAACACACACACACTCACATGCACATGCACAATTTCTTCTGCTCAAGTAGTGGAGCATACAAGGCAAGCATCGTGACCCTTCATCTCTAAATATAAGCATGTATCTCCTAAGAACTAGGACATTCTTCTCCATAATCACAATAATATCACTGCATTCCAGAAATGTAAACCAGTTATTCAACAATTGTTGAACACATATTTTTTAATATTTTAGATATTGTTTTAAATACATCTTGTATTAGTCAGCCAAAGGGGTGCTGATGCAAAATACCAGAAATGTGTTGATTTTTTTAAAGGGTATTTATTTGCGGTAGAAGCTTACAGTTACCAGGTCATTAAGCTCAAGCTACCTCCCTCACCAAAGTCTGTTGCCACATGTTGGAGCAAGATGGCTGCTGACGTTTGCAAGGGTTCAGGCTTCCTGGGTTCCTCTCTTCCTGGGGCTCATTTCTCTCCAGGCTCAGCTCCTCTGCTCTCTCCACAAGGCCAGCTATAGACTATCAGTCAAACAGCTGGTCTCTCTTCCTGGGGTCTCTGTTGTGTGCAGCTGAGCCTTCTCTCCTTCCTCACATATCTGCCTCTCTAGGTATTTACTTCCCAGGCTCCAGGATCAAAACTTCAACATCAAAACTCAAAAAACTCCACTCTCTGCTCTGCAGTGTGGATTTCTTTGTGAGTTCCTGCCCACCAAGGGGGCAGGGACTTGACATCCCACTGACATGGCCCAATCAAAGCCCTAATCACAACTCAATCAAGTAAATGTGAAACCTCTGAGTCCAATACAATCTAATATGCCCAGACATGTTCACAAACATAATCCAATATCTATTTTTGGGATTCATAAACAATATCAAACTGCTACACATCTCGATTAAATTTTTTCATTTATTTCCAACATTTCTGCATTTAGCTCTTTTTCCCTACCCAAGATCCAAAGAAGGATCACACATTAGGTTTAGTTTTTATGAATGTTGAGTCTCCTTTGATCTAGAATAGATTTGTCTACTTTTGTGGCATTTTACACATATCAGCTATTTTGAAGTATCCAAGCAATCGTTCTTGTAGAATGCCCTAAAATCAGGGTATTTTCCTCATAATTTGAATGAGGGCAAACATTTTTGGCATGCTACTGCACAGGTAATAATGCTTGGCATAATACTGCACATTACTTCACGCTATGAGGCATATAATATCAGCAGACCACATTATTGTGAGGCTAAATTGAGTCATATGTTTAAAATGGTGTCTGCAAACTTTTCTTGTATAAAGGTGCCTTTCTCTTTTGCAATTTTTAAATACTCTGTGAGGTAATGTTTACAGATTCCATGAATATTCCCTCTTCCATCACCTTTTCATCCAATGGTTTTAGCAACAATTACTACTCCTTGCCAGCATCAATTAATACAATTATGTTTTCAAAATGACAATTCTTCTAAACAAAACATTCCTTTTATACATATATTAGCTGGCTTCTGTTGTAAATAAGGGCATCTTCCAACAAATTGCTCTTTTTTGAATAGCATGAATAACTTATGGATTTATTTTTTTCAAATGAGTGATGTAACTCACTTTCATCATTATACTTTTTTGTGCTCATATTAGATGCTCAAAATGGGGTCCCATTAAAACCAAATATGTTTTCCATTTTAACATTCCCTTATCATTCTCTTTTTTTGTAGATCCTTAATGAAATATGGGTTTTTAAAACTCTTTTGTAAAATTATTTTTTAAAAAAGCTGTATGTTTTCAGAAAAATCATACAGAAAATACAGATTTTGCATATGACCCCCTCACCATACAGTTTTTTCTTCTACTAAAACTTTGCATTACTGTGTAACTTTGTTACAGTTCATGAAAAATATATAATTATACTGTTAATTATAGTTCATAGTTTACATAAGCGATCACTATTTTTGCTGTGAAGTTAGAGAGTTTTGAAATTTTTATTGTAGTAACATGCATAAAACCTTAAATATCTCCCTTTTAACCACATTTGAATATACAATTCAGTAGTGTTAATCACATTCACCACCATAAATTAGCAAAACTTTTCCATCACCAAACACAAATTGTGTACCCATTAAGCATTACCTCCCCTTTCCTTACCCCCATCTCAGCCCCTGGTAACCTGTATTCTAGATTCTGACTCTGTTAATTTGCTTATTCTAATTAGTTCAAATCAATGAGTTCATACAATATTTTTCGTTATTTGTCTGTCATGTTTCATTCATCAAGGTGTCTTCAAGGTTAATCCATGTTGTTGCATGGATCAGAACTTCATTTTTTTTTTGCCGTTGAATAATTCTTCCATTGTGTGTATATACCACATTTTGTTTATCCATTCATTGGTTAATGGACACTTGAGTTGCTTCTGTATTTTGGCAATTGTGAATAATACTGCAATGAAGATCAGTGTGCAAATATTGGATTGAGTCCCTGCTTTCAATTACTTTTGGATATAGACCTAGAAGTGGGATTGCCAGGTCATATGATAGTTCTACATTTAACTTTCTGAGGAAAATTACACATGCCATACATATTCACATGCACGCACATGGAACCACCAGTTTTCCCAGGTGGCTGCACCATTTAACATTCTGATGAATGATGAATGAGTGTTCCTATATCTCCACATCCTCTCCAACAATTACCATTTTCTATTTTTTAATAGAAGTCACTCTAGTGGGTTTGAAATGGCATCTCATTGTGGTTTTGATTTACATTTCCCTAATGGTTAATGATGTTGAACCTCTTTTCATGGGCTTTTTGGCCATTTGTAAATATTCTTTGGAGAAATGTTTATTCAAATCTTTGCCCATTTTTCAGTTGGGTTGTTTGACTTTTTGTTGTTGAGGATATCTTTATATGCTCTGGATATGAAACTCTTATCAAATATATGGTTTCTAAATACTTTCTTGCATTGCATAAGTTGTTTTTTTAATTTCACAATGAAGTCCTTCGATGCATGAATGTTTTTAATTTTGATGAGGTCTCATTAATCTATTACTTTTGCTTTTGTTGCTTGTGCTTTTTGTGTCAAACATAAGAAACCATTGCTAACTCAAGTTCCTAAAGATACTTCCCTAAGTTGTCTTTTAGAAGTTTTATAGTTTATGTTCTTAAATTAAGTTTTTGATCCATTTTGAGTTAATTTTTGCATATGGTGTGAGGTGGGTGTCTACCTTCGTTCTTTTGCATATGGATATCCTGTTTTCCTAGCACTATTTCGTGAAAAGACTATTCTTTCCCCATAGAAGGACTTGGAACCCTTGTCAAAACTCAGTTGACTGTAGATGTGAGGGTTGATTTCTGAACACTGGAATAGATTTCATTCGTCTCAATGTCTGTCCTTGTGCCAGTACTACACTGTTTGGTTACTGTAGCTGTGTAAAAAGATTAAAAATTGGGAAGTGTGTGTGTTCCAACTTTGTTCTTTTTCAATATAGCTTTGACAATTCTGATCTCTTTACCTTTGCATATAAATTTGGTGGTTGGATTTTCCATTTCTGAAAAGATGGCTGTTGAAAATTTGATTGTGACTGCAATGAATTGTAAATAGCTTTGGACAGAATTAACATCTGAATTATATTTATTCCTATATCTCATGAACAGGAATGGCCTTCCATTTATTTAGGTCTTCTTTGATTTCTTTAAATAATGTTTCATAGTTTTCCATGTACAAGTCCTTTTCAACCTTTGTTAATTATTTTAATTCTTTTAGTTTCTATTGTAAATGGATTTTTTTCTGGATTTCCTCTTCAGATTGTTATTACTCATGTATAGAAACATTACTGATATTTGTGTATTGATCTTATACCCTGCAAATTTGCTGAAATTGTTTATTAGCTCTATTAGATTTCTTGTCAATTTTTCAGGATTTTCCATATACAGAATCATGGTATGTGCAAATGGTGAAATTTTACTTCTTTTTTCCCAATTTAGATACCTTTTGTTTATTTATTTATTTATTTATTTATTTATTTATTTATTTATTTATTAATTTATTTGTACCTAATTCCTCGGTATAGAGATTTGGGTACATATTCATCAAATTGTCGAACACAAAAGCCAAGGAGAGAGTTCTGAAAGCTGCAAGAGAAAAACAGCATGTTATGTCAAAGGGGATCTCAATTAGATTAATTGATAATTTCTCATCAGAATTCACAGAGGCAAGAAGGCAGTGAGTTGAAAAACTTATAGTGCTGGAAAAAAAAATTGCCATCCAATAATTTTATATTCAATGATCTTTCTTTTAAAAATGAGTGAAAGATTAAGACATTCCCATGTAAACAAATGGCAAGGGAGTTCATTACTAGATCTGCCCTACAAGCAATGCTACCAGAGTTCTTCAGATTGAAAGGAAAGGACACTAGACAGTGGTTTGAAGTAGCAAAAAGAAAAAAAGACCTCCATTAAAGTTTACCATTCCAGTAAATATAAATTCCATCACTATTATATTGTATTTTTTGGTATGTAACTCCACTTCTTACTTCCTACAGGTACTAAAAAGCAAATGCGCAAAAAGTAATGATAAATTAATGATTTTAAACATACAATGTATAAAGATATAATTTGTAACAAGTACAGCAAAAAAAGATGGGATAGGTGGGTATAAGAATAGTATCTATGTATGCTATTGAAGTCATGTTGATATGAAGTCAAATATGATTTTAATATACTTAAGATGTTAATTTAACTCCATTGCAACCACAAGGAAATAAATGAAAGTATATACAGATAGAAATGACAAAGGACTCAATATGGTACAATAAAAAAAATCAAATAAATATGAAAGTAGCAATTAATGGATGAATTGAAGGACAAAAAAGTCTAAGAAGACTTACAAAGAATAAATAGCAAAATCATAAGAGAAAGTACTGCAGTATCAATAGTGACTTCAAATATAAGTTAAAAGACAGAGATTGTCAAAATGGATAAAAAAGCATGACCCAACCATATGCTGTTTACAAGAGGAACACTTTAAATTTGAAGACATAAGTAGTTTGAAAGTGAAAGAATGGAAAAATTTTACCATACATGTAGAAACCAAAAAAAATGCTGGAGTAGCTATGCTAATATTAGATAAAAGAGTTTTTAAACAAAAACTGTTATGAAGAACAAAGAGATCAATTCAATAAGAATATGTAACAATTATAAATACATATGCAGAGCCCCAAGATATATGAAGGAACTACTGACAGATTCAAAGGGGTAAATATATAGTTTTACATTAATACTAGGAGACTTTAACACACCAATTTCAATAATGGCTAGAAGATCTATACAGAAGATCAGTAAGAAAATAGAAGACTTGAACAATACTTTAAACAACTAGACCAAATGGTCATTATAGAATGCTTCACCCAACAAAAACAGAATACACATTCTTCTTGAGTATACATGGATCATTCACCAGGATAGACAATATACTAGGTCACATAAATCTTGTAAAACAGATGGCTTTGCAGCATAATTTTGCCAAACATTCAAAGAAGAGTTAACAGCAATCCTGCTCAAATGCTTCCAAAAATTTGAATAGGAGTTAACTCTCCCTAAAACTTACTCTAGAGGCCATCACCTTCTTAACAAAGCCAGATAAAGACACCACAGGAAAATAATTACACATCAGTATCTCTTATACATATAGTTTAAAATCCTTAACAAAATACTAGCAAACCAAATCTAACAGTACATTAAAGGAATTATACACCAGGAAGGAATGGGATTTATCCTAGTATGCAAGGGTGGTTCAACATAAGAAAATCAATTAATAAAAGACACCACATTAACAGAATGCAGGGGGAAAAACTTGATTAATTCAATGGAAATAGAAAAGGCATTTGACAAAATCAAGCACCACTTCTTGATAAAAACACTTAGAAAACTAGAAATAGAAGGAAACTTTCTCAACATGATAAAGGGTCCGTAGTATCAAAGACTAAAGGTGAAGGACACAAGGTATGCTATCTCCAGGAAATAAAAGGATCAGATACATTGTCAGGGAAAGTATCAGAAATTCGAGAAGCAGTTTACAAGGATGTTAGAAAGACTGGAAATATTTACCCAGACATCCAAGGAAATTGAAAAATTGCATAACTGAAAGTTCTAAAAGAAAGAAAACAAGCAATCATTATACTTTTACCTAGTCATAATAAAAATATTGAAAAATAATTTAACCTTAAATTGTGAGAAATGAGGAAAGAAAATAACTAACATGTATTAAAAACCCTTATCTACCATTAAAGGAAGACAATAATGTCCAAACTTTTTAAATCTGTAGATTGTACTTCATGTGATATATCTTGAAAGAGGAAGTTAAGTATGAGAAAGAAAAAATTAAATGTCTTAAGAGTTTTCTAATGAGAATGAGGATTTGGACCACAAACCATGTTTCCATTTTAATAAAATTTAAATTAATTTTTTAAAAATTAGATGCTTCGCCTCTCTTCTACTTGCTGTTTCTCCCTTACTTCTTTTTTGTAGTTTTGGTATTACAATAGTCATCATGCTATTTATCCTCATTTCAAGCATCATCCACCTGAACTTTGCTCTAGAATGTTTGGCATACTTCTTCCCTAATATGCAGTCTATCAGTCTTCTCCTTTGAGATAGTTTAAAGGCTATGATTGCCCTCAAACTATTTCTTCTCATTTTGAACCTCAGTGTACATATTGAGGACAGGAAAATGGATATATGGCTGAGTTGGGCAATGGTCAGCCTTTATGAAGGACTGGAATTTCTGAAATTTCATCAAAAGTGTTCATTTCTCTTAGCATAGGGATCCAGCTCCCATTTTTGAATATATTTGGACTTCAAATTACTCCTGCAAATCAGTGTGGAACCCTGGGAAATTGTTAGGTACTGGTGATTCTTTCTTCTCCTGGAAATCCTGAGGCTAGTTTTGTGCTTATACTCTGGAAATGTTACTGCTATTTCCCTGGATGTCTCTTTCACCTTTCAGCTCACCTCTGTTCAAATTAGAAGGTTTGGGAAACAATAATACAAATTATGTTAATTCATTGGCTCTTCTCCACTACCTCCTTGGGAGGTGGCAACAGGGTGAGGAGTTGGGCCATATCTAACTGAATTTTGCTTTTGCTTTTCTCTTTGGCTGTACCTTTTCAGAGTTCTGGTGACTAAAAATGCATCCTTTCTCCTTTTATCTTTATTTCTATTTGTGCTTCCCACCCCCCACCCCTCCAACCCCCTACCCCCCGAACTTGATTGTTTTTGAGTTCCTCGTATATTTAGCTTTGGGCTAAAGAAAAATCTAAGATTCATCTTTAATCTTCAACTTTTTTTGTAGAACACAAACATTGTTTTTTAAGAAAACAAAGCAAGAAGAATCACCACAGATTGTGATTAGTCATTGTACATTTTTGTTATCGTTGGAAGGCATTTTCTACCTAGCTAAGGTTCTAGTTAAGATTTAGTTTGGTTTAGTTAGGATGACCGTTGGTGGTTGAGCAAATACTCATGTTTCTATCTAATTTGTTGTTTTGTTATTCTGTTCTAATTGAGAGACATTTGGTAATGAATGTGGTACAATTAATAAATATACTGGGATGATGTGTGTGAACAAGGATTGTCTTGGGTACACCAGGATGCATAGTTAACTAAGGTTTAGTGGAATAAATTTAAATAATTTACAGTTCCTTCTGTGTATACTTAACTAATTTCCAGTGCTCCCAAAAGCTTCCAGGAATACTCCTAGTGCCCACTGTTCCAACTCACGCAGCATCCTGATATGAAGGTGCAGGGCCAGAGGTCAAGACTCCTGACTCTAGAATTATGTGGGTCCTGGAGAGAAGTAAAAAGATGCAATATGTGTGGAGAGAGAATTTAATCTATGAAAATGTTTTCAAGCAACATACATGTGCACTTTTATATGGAGACAATGATTTTCATTCAGACTTAGTCAAAACAAAACTTTCTCTTGTCAACAATACATTCAGTGCATACAATTTTAAGTAAACTGTATGGGAATTACATAAAATGAAATTGACCAGATATCCTGTGTTGGTATAGTACATTTGCAGAACTAAAAACAGTGAGCCCATTTATGAGTAAAGTTGCATGTTTTAGGCACCCCAATTGTCAAAAATAAATCAGAAATTCCATGTGTGGCAGTTTGATATTTATGAATTCCAAAAAGAGATATAGATTGTGTTTATAAACTGGTCTGCTCCTCTGGGCATGATAACCTTTTGATTGTATTAGATTCAGTTGAGACATCTGATTAAATTATGTTAAGATTAGGCCTTTGATTCACCCACGTCATTAGAGAGTGACTCAGCTTTAAGTCCCAGCCCCCTTGGTGGGCTGATAAAATATTCTCTCACAGGGAAGCAGGTACACAGGAGAACACAGAGGAAGGAAGACAGCTCCAGAGAAATGGCAGAGGTCCTGGAAAAAAAGATGAGCCTGATAGTCTACAGCTGACCTTGTGAAGAGACCAAAGCAGCTGAGCCTGGAAAGAATCGAGTCCTGGGGACACAGATGAGCCTTATGCCAGCCTATAGCTGAGATCAGAAGAAGCTGGGACCAGGGAGCCATAAGAAGAAGGGAGGTTGAACACTCATAGACATTGCCTGCCATCTTCCTTCAACACGTGGCAACAGACTTTGGGTGAGAAAGTACCTCTTATGGTACCTTGAGTTGGATTCTTTAGGGCCTTGTGACTGTAAGCTTCTACCCCAAATAAATACCCCTTATAAAAGCCAAGAGAGTTCTGGTACTTTGCATCAGCACCCTTTGGCTGACTATTACACCATATTAAAGAAAAGGCTGAATTATCTTTCTGTCTATAGGTAACAGTATTACAAAACTCTTATCAAATGGCAAGGCATTCAGAGATGTGTGCTAGGTTATTAATTAAAATATTTTCTATTCTCTTCTATTGTGGTATTTGTAGCATATGTCAGCTTTTTAAAATTTGTAATTTGTTGTGATTACTTTTTTGTTTCTGCATATTCATATTTCTCTCTAAACAGTTGTTTGTAATTCTTTATATTTTTTATTTTAATACCCCCTTAAATTTTTTTTTCTAAGCTTTAGGTTTTACAAAATCTGAAACTGTCCTTAAGTGTAGTCTGTTTTTGGGTCAGTCATAATTCCAAATCCAGCTGTCCTGTGTACTAGCCATGCAAACCTGGGCAAGATATTTAATGTAACTAAGATTCAATTTCTTCATCTGCAAAGTAGGGTTTAAAATACGTACACCCTGCTTGGGTTTGTGCAGATCCAATATTTCATGGGTTTGTGCAGATTTAATATTTTTATACGCTTTTATATGCTTAACTCAATGCCAAGCTGCATCAAGCATTTAGATATTAGTTATTTTAAGTATTCCAAAGCAAATAAAGACGCTAGTACATATAAATACTGACCCTCAGGCATGTGTTCTTTTCACTAGTATATTCTGCCTTCAGTTGAAAAGACCAAAAAGTAAAGGGGCAGGGATAAGGGTGCGGGAGGTGGTATATAAACAGACTAGACAAATCCATCAACTCGTATCTTCCTTGCTGCCTTTTAGTTTCTCCTACCAAACTATGATTTCTTCTAAACTCTGAAAATCATCCATGTTCCTGAGTAGCAAAATTCAGTGACTTCTGTCCAGGACTAGACTAAGAAAAATGAGTGAACTGTCAAGAAAACCATTTATTACTATAGACATGTATAAATACATCGCCAAAGAGAAATAGATTTATCCGTTCACTTTCACAGGCTGAGACAGGGTCAAATATGTAAAAGATCTGGAAAAGTATTTACTATCTTTTGTACTACTGACTCACTTCAATTTTCCTTTGTGGTATTACCAAAAAGCAAAACAAAACAAAACAAAACCAGACATTTGTAGCAAAATATTAAAGGATTTGAAATTTCAACTATAAAAAAATTCCTATCAATGCACTACCCAATATATTATTTGCTTTCAGAATTTTAGTTACTTATAGAATGTGTATTTATTTATTATCTTTTACTATAAGATCAATTTGAATTTTAATAATTATGTGAGAATTTACACTCTGAAACCTGGCAGAAAGTTGGTTCAAAGTAGCCATCAAATAAATCGATCATGATTTTTAATGAGTAAATTAACAAATAAATGGAATAAGTTATTTCCGTTATACTTTTCATAAAACTACATCAAATGAAAATTTCACTCTCACACAATGTTCTCAAATATTTTGTTCAGATATGCTTTCTTTCTTCCATTTTACAAAATATTTTAGATCTATTTTTATGCTGAAAGGAAATTATGCAAATCACACTTAATCACTCTATAAAACAGTTCTGAATGAAGCATTTCCATTTATTCACAATTAGTTTGATAGCTATGGTTATTAAACCAGTCTTCATGCTTATTTTGTGTTCCTAGTTTATTCATGCATTTGCAATTTTTGAGGTTTTTCATAGTAATTATAGGGGAGGAAAATTGTGTATAATATATTGAAATACTCTTAGATAAAATAATTCCTCACTGTTGTCCATATTTGCCAGACATACAAATAAGATCTCAATGGCTAATTTTAATCAGTGTCATTTGAGGATCAGACAAATATAAAATTCAGAGAGCTTTTGGCCAAAAAAATTAGAAGAATAATTAGTGCTTTAATTTGTTAACCTTATGGTATTTTATGACTTTAGCTATAAATTATAACACCTGGATCCCTATAGTATAATTAGTGTATAATTTTTGTAAGTTGAGGTTTCCTCTAATATTTATAGAGAAAATGAAAATAAATCCTTTTTACCCTATTGATTCCTTATTTTCATAATTTTACAACATGAACACTTGACACTTGTATTCCCAAATACAGTATCAATTCTCATTGATACTTTTTGTCATTTCTTTTGTCCAACAAATATTTATTGAGGGCTTCCAGTATACAAGACCTTGTGCTAATCATGCCAGATAGAGCAAGGAATGAGACAGTCCAAAAAAAAAGAGACATATAAATGTTTAAGACTGCAGCTCAAGGGGCGGGGGGAAGGGGGAGATCAGAGTGAAAGAGATAAATTTCTTGTTAAGAAAGAAATTACCAAAGTATAATTATAATACAGCATGCAATGTATCATATATGTTAACATTTGGTATGAATATATAATGCATATATAATATTTAATATATACATGTATATACCTATAGTACATAATATGTGATATAATTATATGGTAGATAATGTTTCTGAGTATTCTAATTCTAATACACCATTTCGTCTCCATCACCCTCTTCCCACATCCACACACACATATAGGCACATGCTCTTTTCAGCTAAAGAACTACCTCTGGCTCTATTTTCAAAATTTCAAAATTTAAATGTGCCAGCCATATGTGCACATCTAAATCCTTACATCTAAATCATGGTGGGTACTCATTGACTATTTATTGAATGAATTAATGAAGGTATATTTTATTATAATTAGAAATTTGATGAATAAGGATAAGAAGTCAAGTATAGTTCCTAAGATTTGTCTGTGTTAGAAGTAATCATGACCTCTCTTTACCACATACAAACTCTCCATAGCCATGGAAAAATGAAATCTTTACACAGTTTTAAATTCCAAATTTTAACAAATTCTTAAGTAGTCCTTTAATAGTTAGTTCTTCCAAAGGGGTGTTGATGTAAAATACCAGAAATCTGTTGGCTTTTATAAAGGGTATTTATTTGGGGTTGAAGCCCACAGTTACCAGGCCTTAAAGCATAAGTTACTTCCCTCACCAAAGTCTATTGCCATGTGTTGGAGCAAGATGGCTGCCAACGTATGCATGGATTCAGGCTTCCTGAGTTCCTCTCTTCCCAGGGCTTGCTTCTCTACAGACTCAGCTCCTCTGCTATCTCCACAAGGCAAGCTGTAGACTATTAAGCAAATGGCTTGTTTCTCTTCCAGGGACATTTTCTCTTTCCTCACGACCAAGCTCCTCTATGTGCTTACTTCCCAGGGCTCCAGCTCAAAACTCCAGCATCAAAACTCCAACTCTGTCTTTTGCTATGTCTTTATCCATGAGTCCTCACCCACCACGGGGCAAAGACTCAACAACCTACTGATGTGACCCAATCAAAGCCCTAATTATAATTTAATCATGCCCATAGGAACAGACCAGTTTACAAACAAAATCCAATATTTCTTTTTGGAATTCATCAATAATGTCAAACTGCTACACCTAACATAACAAACATTCTGCAAGCAAATGACAATGGAGAGGAAGGGTAAAACAAAAATCACATATTTAGAGGAAAGCATTCAGACTTAGAACACTTGGGATTCTTTTTTCAATTTCTGCTATAGTTTAGGAAAGTTGCCTAATTTCCATTTGGAAGTTTTCATGGCTAAAACATGAACAAGCAAACAAACAAAACAGTTTAATATAGCCTCTCTATCTAATTTTCAGATTATATTGAGAAGATGAAAAAAGAGGTATAATATATACATTAAAAAGGATAAAGGCATTGAGCAATATGTATAATAGATTTTAAATATTTTTCAAATGTCTATTCCACTAATATTTTATTCCAGATATGTAATTATAAATCAGTAATTTCCAAGCAGCTGTTATAATAATGTAAAAGTTCTGAGAACTAAGTTCTTCACAGGAATATTCAAATAATATAACAAAAGATTTTCTGCCTTATTATAAACCATTTCTTAGTCATCTATATTGGTTACTACTGTAGGTAAAAGGGTTTGCTTGTATTACCCCACTATCTTCCCATTAAAATCACTGTAACCTTTAAAAGGTTTGATCATCCTTTGTGTATTTATTAAAACTAAGAAATATGAAAGAAAAACTGTCCATATAGTCCCATTACAGATCTCTGAAAAGGTCAGCAAGATTAGCAATATTTTAGGGCTGTCTGGAACAGCTCATGGTAATTTCCAGACAGAAGTTCAGATTTAAATTGCTGGGTTCCTGGCACAGGAGAATCTCTCAAAAGAATACACTGCAACATCATCCTTGCAGATAACCAACACTGGTCTGAGTGTTTCCTGATGTATAACAAAATTGTGGGGGTAAATGGAATCAACTAACATCTCAGACCTGTTTTCTTGATTCTGGTGACTTAAGGTAATTTGTTGTCTCATACGTTTTCCATTCTAGCATGTGCAGTTGACTAGTAATTAATACATTTCAGAATAAAATGTATGCATTATCATAAAGGTCTTACAGCTTTAGCAAATTCTGTAATTGAAAGGGTTATATAAACAATAAATAAAGGGTTTTTTTTTTTTTTACAAGTTTGTTGCCAGGACAAAAATCCAAGATATACCTGTTTGATTTTACTTATGACATTTTCATTTTATTTTGTACTCAGAGCACAAAATACTAAGGTTCATGAAATAGACCTTATGAAAATAAAAAATATTTTAAATACATCTGTGCAAAGAATAATTCTAAAAGCAAAACTCAAATAGGCCAACTTTAATATTACAAGATGATCTATAAACCTTACAATTACTTTTCTTATATCCTTTAATAATATTCAACTTGGCAATTCGATCAGAGTACATTTTCGTTGAATTGTATCTGTACTCTTTTTGTCAATGAGTCATACATTTAAAGATCTTGAATGCTCATATCATTTCTGCCATCTTTAAAAATTAGAGTCACTTTTAATAGTGTGCATTTAAGTATTGTATTGCTGTAAACTGCCCAAGATACCATGGAGAACCAGAACCAACATACTTTGCTGGTGGGAGCGTATAATGGAACCACTTTGACAAAGAATTTGGCAGTTTATTTTAAAATTAAACATATGCTTACCTTACCTTATGATCCAGAAATTCCACTTCTAGATATTTACTTAAGAGAAATGAATACATGTCCACAAAAACATGGATTTTATGACAATATTTATAGCAATTTTTTCATAAAAGCCTCTAAATCAAAAAAGCCCAAATGTCCATCAACAGTAGAATGGAATAATCATTTGAGGTATATTCATTTTAAAATATCACTTAACAATAAACAAGGACACTTTTTGATACATATAACAACATGGATGAACCTCAGAAATATGCTGAGTTATAGAAGTCAAACACAAAGGGTGTATTTTACTATTTCATATATCTGAAGTTCAAGAACAGAAAACAGCTATATTATGAGAGAACTCGGAAAAATGGTGGCCAGTTGTGGGTGGTGGCTGACTGGAAGAAAGAGTGAGGTAAAATTCTGGGATGATGGAAATGTTCTTTAACTGGATTGGATTGGTGTTTACAAGGTGTATGCGTTTATCAAAATCTGTTGAATTATACACTTAAGATAAGTGTCTTTCACTGAGTATAAATTTTGATTTAATAAAAATGGAAAAGAAAAAATCACAAGTGTTTCTTTTTACCTTTTTAATTAGAGAAGTCAGTTTAGAGAAAAGTCATGCAAAAAGTACAGAATTCCTATATATTCCCATTAAAACATGCAGTTTTGCTATTATTAACAATTTGTATTAGGTTGGGAACTTTGTTACAATTAATGGATCGATATTATTGTAATTATTTTATTAACTTAGCCTGTAGTTTACATTTGGTTTCACTGTTTGTGCTGTACTGGTCTACGTGTTTTATCTTTTAATTTTTATTCTGGTAACATACATATAACCTAAAATATCCCCTTTTAACACATTCAAATATACAATTCTGGGTGTTAATTATATTCTCAATGTTGTGCCACTATCACCATTATCCATTACCAAAAATTTCCATCATCCCTAAGAAAAAATCTGTACCAATTAAGCATTAATTTTCCATTCCCTACCCCTATCTTAGACCCTGGTAGTCTGTATTCTAGTCTCTGATTTTGTGAAATTACATATTCCCATTATTTAATATAAGTGAGATCATATACTATTTGTCTTTTTGTGTCTGTCTTATTTCATTCAACAGATGTCTCCAAGGTTAACCCATATTGTAGTATGTATCAGAACATCATTCCTTTTACAGTTGAATAATATTTCATTGTATACACTTACCACATTATGCTTATCCATTCATCTGTTGATGGGCACATGGTTGCTTCCATCTTTTGGCAATTTTGAGTAACACTACTATAAACATCTCTGTGCAAATATCTGTTTGAATCCCTGCTTTCAATTTTTGGGGGTATATACCTAGAAGTGGAATTGCTGGGTCATATGGTAATTCTATACTTCATTTTTGTGGGTACTGCCAAACCATCTTCCAAAATGACAATACCATTTTACATTCCCATCAACAATGAACAAGTGCTCCTATTTCTCCACATTCTCTCTGTGGTGGTTTGAAAGTATATGTACCCTAGAAAAACAAGTTCTTAAAATAACCCTGTGGGTGTGAACCCATTGTAAGTAGGACTTTTGATGAAGTTAATTCAATCAAAGTGTGGCCCACCTTAATCAGGATGGATTTTAATCCTATTACTGGAGTAATAAACAGAATAAATTCAGACATAAGAGAAAAATTATGGAAGCAGGAAGCTGAAATAATGAAACACAGAAGAGAAAGGAGAGGCCAGTAGACTCTACCATGTGCCTTGCCATGCAACAGAGGACCCAAGGATCACCAGCAGCCAGTGTTTGGGAAGAAAGCATGACCCTGATGGTGCCTTGATTTGGACATTTTCCTGGCCTCAAAACCATGAGTGAATAAATTCCCATTGTGTAACACAATCCATTTCATGGTATTTGCTTTGAGCAAACTAGGAAAATAAAACACTCTCCAACACTTGTTATTTTCCATTTTTTAAAATAATATCCATTCTAGTGAGTGTAAAATGATATCTTTTGGTTTTGATTTGCATTTTCTAATGGCTGATGATGCTGAGTGATTTCGAATATGCTTTTTTCCATTTGTATATCATCTTTTGAGAAACATCTATTCAAGTCTTTTGCCCATTTTAAAATTAGGTTATCTTGTTGTGTTGTTGGATTCTTGATATTAAACTCTATTGTAAAGATTGTTTGAGGAAAGAGAAAATGTCATTATTTTTATACTTTATATATATTACATATGTACTGGATAATGAAATGAAAAAGTATGCCATGAAAATTATAGTACCATGTGAATACATGTGGAATGATTAGATACATGAAATGTATAAAGGAACCTATGTAAGTGCACACAGGAGTGTGAGCCCAGATCCATGTATCAATGAGCCCCTGTGGACTCATACTGAACATCTTGTTTTATAATCTGAGTTTTCAGTACCATTGTGAAGGTCTTTTCTATTGAATGTTTTATTTCACTTTGTATGCTGATTGTGTTTTACAATGCTTAAAACAGTATGCACTCTATCAAAGTTTGCTGATTACACACACAAAGTATCTCAGGAAATGCGGCCCTTCTCTAAACCATTCTGGTTCTCCTCTGTTCACTGCCCTTGCCTTCAGTGTGGCCCACCTTTCTCTTCTAACATTGCTGATAGTGCCCTTAGGGCAAGATGCTTCACACACACACACACACACACACACACACACAAACACGCATCCAGTGGGAGAAAGGAAGAATTTCAACCTTGGATTGGATGTCTTTTCTTTCAGATTCTCCTTCCCAATCCAAGTGACTGGGCCAAGTTAAGTTAAGCCCAATCCCTGTACTGCTATTTCCAAACTGGCTTAAAAGTTGGCTTAAAAAATATTCCTATTCCAACTGTCAGAAAATCCTTACTATAACTGGCTTAGAAAATCAGAGCACCCCTCAGAGCTTGCACGGGCATCAGACTCTTAGACTTTGGCTCTCTCTGGGTGAGAAGTCCAGGTTTGTTGCTTGCTAGCTGTGTGACCTTGGCAGGTTATATGAACTTCTCTGTAAAATGGCGATGATAATAGTATCACAAAGAGTTTTGTAAAGGATTAACTACACTTATTTTTTTTAAGATTTATTTTATTTATTTATTTCTCACCACCTCCTTGTTGTTTGCATTTGCTGTGTCTGCTTATTTTGTGCAGGTCTTCTTTTCAGGAGGCACTGGGAACTGAACCTGGGACTTCCAATGTGGGAGGGAGCCACCTAATCGCCTGAGCCACCTCTGCTCCCTGCTTTGTTGTGTGTCTCATTATGTTTTCCCACACCTGCCCATTGCATCAGCTCGCTTTTTGCTCATCTTCTTTAAGAGGCACTGGGCACCGAATCTGGGACCTCCCATATGGTAGGCAGGAGCTCAATCGCTTGAGCCATATCCACTTCCTGATTAACTACATTTAAAGTACCTAGCATACATAAGGGCTCAATAATATGGCTAATAAATTTATGCTTATTACTACCATGAGTTTTATGAGATTTGTGGAGCAGGAGTAAGCCCTAAACAAAATTAGACTTTTATTAGGAAGGAAGAAATGTATACTGGGGAGTTAACCAACAGTACTATTACAGGTAATTACTTCCTAAGATAAACTATTGAAAAGTGAGACTGATTATTATTTTAAATATGGCTAAGGCTCTATCTTAGCTATGTAACTTGTAAAAATTATTCTGATGAAATTTGGAATTCAAACCTTGGTTAGTCATTCAGTTACTTGGTCAAAATGCTCATGTTCTTCCTTATTATTATTATATATAAAAAGGCAAAATGTTAATGAGAAATTTTAATTGTGAGTCAGACAAAATGACAAAATAAATCCTTGCAGTCCATCTGGATTTCTCAGTTGATTATTTTAGAGAACAAATATAAAATCTTCAGAAGAATGAAGGAAAAAACAGGGCATTTAGTATATGAGATTGACTTTGCTAAAGTAGAGTTACAGCTTAAATTCAGTTATCATTTAAAATAAACTAAGTTATTAATTAAAATGAGTAAAAATAATAAGATATGAACATGAATTGTATCTCAGTCACTTAGTTTGCACTCCTAAATTATATTCTCTTGCATAAAGTTTCATTAGGGGTCAGATGTGGCTCAACTGGTTGGGCATCCGTCTCCCATATGGAGGGACCCGGGTTCGATCCCTGGGACCTCCCGGTAAAAAAAAAAAAAAAAAAGTTTCATTAGCTGGAAAAATAAATATCATCAAAGGACAATAGGACTTATGTGGTTGCCTTAGAACAATCATGATTAATCCCCAGGAGCTGGGCACATTAGGTGGGAGAGTTTCTGCCAGCTAACAACATGATGTACTTCTGGTTATATAAATAAATTATACTTCATTCACAAGGGTAATTCTATAATTTTTCAACAGTCTTCCTCATTTGCATGATCTTTTCATTTATGCAATTGCTCATTTGAAAGGTTCTAATGTAAAATGAAGAGATTATTTTAAAAATGGACTCAATAGAATTATGTAACTCATGACAATATTGCTCTTGCCAATTGTTTTACCATTTTTGAGTATGTCACATTTTATCGAATGACTAAACATGGGTTATATTGGTAAATGTTTAAATTTCAATATGAGGTATTTTTGGGAAATATTTTGTGCTTAATGGATGTAGATTACAAATTAATTAACAGAACAATAAATATGTGTTATTGATAAAAAATATAATAATTTCAAAACTGCTTTAGCTGAATAAATTTATTAGATAAATGGTCTTATCTTCACTTAACACTTCTTATTTAATTTTAAAAATTCATGCCTAATGTCTACTTTTTAAAATATAGTTTGCTTGAAAAGCTCTCTTGTCTGAATGAGGTCAACTGAAATATTCAGTTTGCTAAAAGTCTTTCATTTATTCAAAAACTGTGAATAAACTACTTCCTGTAGCAGTAATTGAGGATACAAACATCAAAACATTTCAGTCCCTTAAATGACTTCAAGTTTAATGCTGTGGATTGTTAAAATTATTCAGTGAAATATCACAATAAACCTTGCCTTTTCCTTTACTGAAGGGGGAAAAAAAATTTTATCCAAGGTGGGAGGAAACGACATGATTTTTTAATATGGTAATATAATATCAAAATTTATGAGTTAGAGAAATTTCTTTGATGAAATGGACCAGGATAGCTAATTTTAAAAATGGATTAAAAACTGTAATTTTTTAATTAGAAGAGGTATTTTCTTCCCACATTCTACAAATATTACTCCTGTTTAAAAGTAGACAGTCCAAGGTCCAAAGATTAAGTAAAATTTAGGGTACTTTTTTTTGTTCTCATAAATTATTTATTATTTTATGAATTGAAAGTAATGTATTTAATTGTTAATAATGTACTTGGATCCCAAGATTGAGAATTTTTTTTGACCGAGAATTTTATTTTATCTAAGCATTGATCCTCAATGATAGAGTCAGGGATGAGAAAGAACCCTGGTATTTAATTTCGTTAAGATCTCTTTCCTATTCAATTGCTAACCCTATAAACCTGGATTTCTTTCTTAACTCCATTATCTCCTTAAAATGTTCAATTTCAAGCAAACATCATAGCTGGCACAAAGTCTCATACATTTTTTTTTTCTCATCAGAGTCTAACTCTTTCCATGTGTAGCTCTGAAATTTATCCCTTGGATTTCTGCCTCAGTTTTTCTTTTCATTTCCTTTGCTCCTCTGTTGTCTCTGTCCAGGTTACTTACACATTACAGTCAGCGGGAGTGTTTGTAAACTCAGAGCTAACACTGCTTGGACTTTTTCAATTACTCTGTGAGCCTTCAGGGTAAAGTTCACCTTCCCCAGCCTTGCCTGCAAAACTTTCCTGATTACAGCTCCTACTTACTGCTCCTAGGAATAATTTCTGTCAAAGTGATTACCACAGTTCATTTCATTATGAATCTTTTGACACTAGATAGTGAGCTCTTTATGTGGTTTTGTGTGGTTTATTGTTGTTTTTTTCTTTCAGCTTCCCTTCTTTTGGCGTGTGTGTGTTTCTAGTGTGTGGCAAAAATATGCTTTTAAAAATTCATTTTATATTAAAATTTTCACATTGGTAGAATATTCTGGAACATATAGTTACAGATAAATTTACACCCTTCATGATGAATCATCAAATTTACAAATCAACCAAAATTAACAGTTTGCAATATTAGGCTTTAAATCTATGATGGAAGTCCTTTTATATTCTACCTTTCCAATCCCATTTTTTCACCTTTCTTCCAGAGTCAGCCACTACCATGAAGTTGCTATATCTTTTATATCTACACATTTATAATTTTACTATATATTTATGTATTCATATACAATATATGGAATATATATTCCGGTAGCATAGAGACTCCATCTCTTTTGTTCTTTGTTCGTTGCTATATCTTGAACACATAAAATGAATGCAATACATGAAATATATAAGAAACATGTGATAAATTGTTTCTTTTTAATGAAGTCTAAAACACATTCAGAAAAGTGCACAGATCATAGTTATACCATTTAAAGGATTATTATAGAGTGAACACACATGGATAATCATCACCTAGATCTCACCTAGATCAAGAAATAAAATAAGATCATTGCAGAAACTCCTCTCTTGCCTTTATCAGGATATAATGATTACACTGATTTCTAAAACCATATTTTAGCTTTGGCCGTTTTTGAACTTAGTATCAATCAAATCACACAGTTTTCTTTTGGATCATGTCTCTTTCTCTCAACATTATATTTGTGACATGCTTCTATGTTGTTACATGTAGTCATCATTTATTCCTTTTCATCACTATATAATATTCAATTGCATAAGCATAACAAGTTTTTATTTCTTCTAATATTGAAGTAAATTGGAGCTGTTTTGTTTTGTTTAGATTTATTTATTTACTTTTATCCATTTTTAACCCCCCTCCCCTCCCCTCCTTTGTGTCACTGCCGTGTTTCGTCATCATCTTGCTGCGTGGCTCCTTGGGGCCTGGCAGGGCACCCGCTCGCAGGGCCTGACGAACCCAGGTCCCTCCATATGGGAGATGGACACCCAACCGTCCAAGCCACATCCGCCCGCCTGGAACTGTTTTAAATTTTGGCTAAAACACTTAATGATGTTAGTTTTCCCCATACGTTTCAGTGCATGTATGTATACATATCTATTGGATTAAAACCTGTGAATGGGATTGTTAGACCACAGTGATTGTTTATATTCAACTCCAGTGGATAATATCTGTTATGAGTTGAATTGTGTCCCCACAAAAGACCTGCTAAAGTCCTAAGCCCTGGTGCCATGGAAGTGACCTTATTTGGAAATAGGCTTTGAAGAGGTGCTTAGTAAACACGAAGCCTAAGGATTAGGGTGGGCCTTAAGCCATTATGACTGGTGTCCTTATAAAAAGAGGAAAATTTGGACACTAAGATAGTCACAGGAGAAGAAAGCCATGTAAAGATGGAGGCAGATATTAGAGTGATGCGTCTTCAAGCCAAGGAATGCTAAGGATTGCTACAAACACCAGAAGCTAGGAGAGGCAAGGAAAGATTTATCTCTAGAGGTTCCAGAAGTAGCACAGCCCTATCAACACCTTGGTTTTTTACTTCTAGTCTCCAGAATTATGAGAGAACAAACTTCTGTTGTTTCAATCCACACTGTGGTATTTTATTATGGAAGCCCTAGGAAACTAATACAATGCCAAACAGTTTACCAAAGTGTTCTTTTTATTTTATTTTATTTTATTTTATTTTTTAAAGAAGGTTTAGATTACATAAATGTTACATAAAATATATAGAGGATTCCTACATGCCCCACCCCCAATCCCTCCCACACTTTCCCAGATTAACAACATCCTTCATTATTGTGGTACATTTGTTACAATTGATGAACACATACTGAAGCATTGCTACTAATCATGGACTACAGTTTACATTATAGTTTACACTCTGTCCCATATAATTTTGCAGGTTATGACAAAATGTGTAATGGCCTATATATGTCATTGTATTGTCATGCAGGACAATTCCAATGCCTCCATGTTACCCCTATTCTTCCCTCTACCTCCCCTCAGAAACTCTGGTGGCCACTACTTTTCTATCAATGATAAAAGTTCTTCCATTGCTAGAATAATAAGTCTATAATAGAATAATAATAAGTGTACTTTAGTCGATTGTTCATACCCCAATCTTGAGGTTTTTTGGATGGTGATGCCCACTCTGTTTCTAATTGAGAGGGGTCTTAGATCCCATAGAGTAGAAGGATTGAACTATCTTGCTTGCTGTTGCCGACACTCCCTGTTCCTTGGGATGGGTGTTGTACATTATCATCAATGTGGTTTTAATAAAACAAATTTCCATGAGTGTGTATGACAGAGTTCCTGTAGCTCCACATCTTTATCAACATTTGATATTAACATTCTTTTTAATGTTAATCATTCTAATGAATGTGAAATTGTTTTATTTTGCATTAACTAGATGAATTTACTGGACATTTGGATATCCTCTATTGTAAAATGTGTATCTAAGATGTCCAATTTTCTTTTGAGTTGTAATATTTAAATTGATTTGAAAGAGTTATTTATATATTCTGAATATAAACCCTTTGTAGATAAGTTTTTAAATTATTTTCTCCTAAATTTTCATACTTCATATTGTATTTTGATAAGCAAATTTATAATTCAATAGAATTCAATGCAGTTTTTTTTTAACTTTCATTGCCTATTTTAAAAATGTTTCTGTGCCCCACTTTTTTCATCTCAAGTTCAAAATATAGTCACAAATATGATAGAAGCAATTTTTCACATTGAATATTCAAATCTGTAATGCAGCTAAGATTAATTTTAGTATATAGTATAAGGCAGAAGCCAAAGTTCCTTTTTACCCATATGGCTATTCAATTTAGCCAGAATTATCACTTACTTAAATAATTATAAGTTTCTCATCATTTGGCAGTACTACCACTTTCATGAATAAATGTGTGTCCATGTGTATGTGCAAGTGTGTGTGTGCACTTCTGGGTGGATTCTTTATATGTTCCTTCTGTATTAAGTCTATACTAAAACCAGTACTACACTTTTAATTAGTTAAGCTTTATGATAAGACTTGATATATGCTAGTGAGCAAACCAGAATCTATTTGGATAAAACCTCTCTGATAGATAATATGATCTGAAATCTCTATAATTTATCATTAACAATGGCCAGAATTCAATGACAAATTACTAGATAATATTAGATTGCAAAAATGGTCTTAACAGCTTCTCCTTCTTATATCCATGCCCTTGTAACACTTTCCATCAAAAGGTTGAGTTACTTTATTCACTCCTTGATCTTGGCCTTGTGTCTTATTTTGGCCAAGAAAATGCATCAGATGTAACAGTGGGCCAGTTTTAAGCCTATACCTCAAAAGGCCTTGCACACTTCTGCTCTCACTCTTGAACCCTTGGTGAGACACAACATGAAAAAGCCCAAGCAAAACAACTACTACAGTAGTCTCAACAAAAGAAGGAAAATGGTGATACTAAATTCAACACTATTTTGTGATAAAGCATTTAGTAAACTAAGAAGAAAAGCTGGCTACCATAGTCTGATAAAAAGCACCATTAGAGAAAGAAAAAACAAAATATACAAAAACATTATACTTAATATGATTTATTGAAAGTTTTCTCTCTGAGATTATGAGGACAACAGTGCTTACTATCACCATATCCATTCAACACTATACTGAAGTTCCTAGTCAGTACAGTACAGTAAAAAGAAGTCTAAAACACAAGACTCTGAAAGAAAAAGGTAGAATGTAAATATTTAGGGGTGATGATTATGAAGATAGAGAATCCAAAATTATCATGAACTGTGAGAATAAGTGAATCTAGCAAGATGCTGAATATAAGATTAATGTGGGAAAGTCAATTATATTTCTACATAACTAAAAACAAAAAAGTAATAGTATCAAAAATAATCTCATACCCAAGAAAAAAAAACTAGAGATATAAAGACCTCTATCCTAAGGCTGCAATATATTAGTAAAGGAAATAAAGGGAGATGATTGTTTGAAAAATAGAATATGTAAAATTCTCAAGGGTTGTAAAGATATCAGTTCTTCCCAGATTGATCTTGTCAATTGAAGGCAACTCAAGTAAATACTCCAGCAGGCTGTTTTGTAGAAATTGGCACACTTAACCTAAATTTTGTTTGAAAATGAAAAGAGCCAAAATAGTTTAGATAACCTTGAAAAAGAAAAGCAAATTTAGGAAACTTACACTACCACATAGAGTGGTGTTGGTGAAATGATCAGCAAATAGACCATTGGGACTGAATAGAGAGTACAGAAACAAATCTGCTCAATTTATGACAAAGATGATACAACCATAGAGTGGAGAAAAGATGGTCTTTTTAATACAAGGTACTGGCTTCATTGGTTATCCTTATGTAAAAAATTATTCTTTTGCAATGTTTTACCAAATCATTTACCCTCAATCAATTACATATAAATTGTAGGTTTAAATGTAAAAATTTAAAACAATAGAACTTTTAGAAAACAAAGTGATTTTCTTGAATAAACGTAAAAGATTTCTTTATTTGGAGAAAAATGGTGGTACCTATAAATTAAATGACCCAATAAAGAAAGTAATATGGCTGGGCTTTAAGTGGGAGATGACATTAACCAAACATATATTAGATAAAATGGAACAGGCATATTTGGACCCTGATGGACTTAAGTGTGTAAGGGGAAAAAAATAAGTGTTTAAAATGTTTTTCATGAGAAACCAAGAAACTTACACTGTTTTGACAGTGGTCAATATACATCTGCACAACACAATGTACCTGTTCACCTTGCCACTCTTTTCTCCACCCTTCTCTACTAGCTGGTGTTTTAAAGTTTGCCCTTTGAGGTAATGTTTACCAGGCATTTGCGGGGCACTACGCCCCACCTTCTTCCCGGACCCAACTTCCCCATTTCTCTCAGCCTATCACAGCACCCCCTCACAGCCATAACCTTATTTGGACATGTTGGCCTTCTCCTCTAGCCTCCCCCCTCCCTCCCAAATCTTCCCCCCACGCCCAGCAACAGCTTAGCCCTATCAGAAGACAACACGCTCACCCCCGCCCAACTCTGCCTATAAAACTGCGCAGCTCTCCCTGAATAAAGGTCTTACCTTCCAGCAAGCAAGTGAGTGGTGTCTCTTCATTTAGTACTGTCAGGGAGACCACAGGGCACCAAACGGCGACCCTGTGACAACTTCTCCTTAACCTCCGTGAAGACCAGGGAGCCGGGCCTGCGCTCTCCTGACAACTTCTTCACCCCCCGCCGTTCCCGGAGTGCGCGCCGGACGGTCCACAACTAGCCAGTGTCGCCCCCCGGGCTGCAGCAGGGCTGATCACCCTCAGGCCCGGAAACAAAGCGGCAGCCCTTCCCTAAATTTGAATTTTTATTAAAGATCTAAAGTTCTTTCAATTTTATACTGGTTAAATTAATACTGCAGTATCTGATTAACCAAGCATCTGCAGATTTTGTGATTCTTGAACATTTTTGATATACAAAATACTTCTTTATTTATGCATATTCTTCTCACAGTGGTTTTTTCCAGCCTTCTTTTACCATACACCTGTAGGAAGTTTTTAAAATAGAAAATTAGTCCTTCTGATATTTCTCTATCTGCTTTGTGTGAAACCATGGTATAAAGCATAATTGGCTGCTTGTATAGCCATGAGAGTCCTTTGTAATCATTACAGTTCAGAACTACCAAGAAAGAAAACAGGCATTAAAAAAAAAGCCAATTGAGAGTATAAAAACAATACCTACAAAATAAAAAGACAAGGGCAGTAAACTCAATGGAAAAATGGGCCAAAAAATTGAACAGACACTTCAAAACATAGAAATGTAAATGGCCAGCACATATATGAAAATTAGCTTATTTTTATTATTGATCATGGAATGAAAAATAATGAAAATTAAAGCTGCTACGTGATTCATCGTACATCAATCCAAGTGGTTAAAATTAAAAAGCAGTCAAAATGTTGTAAAATGTGTAGTGCTTGTAATTTTTTATACTGCTGGTGGGAGTACAAATTTGTTCAAAAACTTTGGAAAACTGTTGAGTAGTATTACTAAACCTAAACACAACAACCCTGTAACCCCTAGGCATGTACCCAACAGAAATGAGTAGATATGTTCAACATGTACTAGAATATTCATTGCTGCCCAAGACAGGAAACACCAACAACCATCTACAGAAGCACAATTTAATAAATTGAGGTATCCTCACATGATGGCATAATTAGAGTAGTAGAAATGAAAATACTGCAACTAGACACAAAAACATGAATGGATCTCACAAATATATGGGCTGAAAGAAACCAAACACACATAAGTACATAGTGTATGACGGTATAAATTTCAAATGGCAAAACTTGTCTAAGTTAGGAGACAGCCTAGTAGTTACCTTTGATGGTTGCTGGTTGATGGTGATTGTAAGGAGTTCACACCTCAAAATGGATGGTAATGTTCTATTTTTTTCCTTTATTTGTCACTTGTTCACTTTATAAAATTCAGTAAGCTATACACCGTGATTTGTGCATTTTTCTGCAATAATTTTAGACCTTATTAAAAAGTTTCCTACAAAATGTAGGTAGAACCTGTTTCAAATTCTGCATTGGCTTATTTGGCATTGATTTTAGTATCAGTGCAAAAGCTTTGAAAACCAAACTGCTGCCATTCTAGTTCAGAGTGTGCATTTTAAGAATTCAGAAGGGCAAGCTTGGTGCCATTGTGGAAAGTTCTGGATGCTTCCTGCTTTAGTCAGATTCTGTGGCAGTTTAATATTATTTTTTGCATCACAAAAAAGAGAAGCAGATAATTTGTTTTGTAAATTTCATAGGTCTACAGCCAGAAAGGAATGTTGTCCAAAGGAAAACTGCATGCCTATAACTGATTTTTATGAGATTTTGTTCTTGGCTTTGTTACTGGAATGATTTAAGACATTCTGGAATGTTGTGATGTAATGAATTTATTTTGCATATTGAAAGACATGTCTTTTTGGGATTCAGAGGGTGGAGTGTGATAGTCTGATATTATTTTGTGAATTCCAAAAAGAGAAATATTATGTTTTAAACTAACCTATTCCTGTGAATATGATGCCATTTGATTGCATTCGATTCAGTTGAGGGCCCTTTGATTAGATTACTTGAAAAGATCAATTTATGGTTCTTGATTAGGCTAAGTCAGTGAGATGTGACTCAAGTTGAGTCTCTGCTCCCTTGCTGGGTCTGATATAAACCCAGAGACACAGAGAGAAACAGACACAGGAAAAGGAAGCTGACATATTAGATTCTGTCATGGGAGAGAGAGGACTGAAGGAAAACAGAAGCCCCCGAGAAGCTCAAATAGCTGAGACCCAGAAAGAAACAAGACCTATGCCTGGCTGGTCATAGCCAAGCTCCAAGAGATGCTAGATTCTGAAAGAGAAGGCAGAGAGCTCCACAGAGATCAGAGGCCATCTAGCTTCACCACATGGCAACAATGCCAGGATCGATAATAGCTGACTTTGGTAAGAAAGCATCTCTGCTGATGCCTCAATTTTGGATATTTCAGGGCCTTGAAACTGTAAGCTTTTACCCCAAATAAATCCCCATTTAAAAAGCCAACAGATCTCTGGTACTTTGAATCCACGGTCTTTTTGGCAAACTGAAAAAGACTCACACCAAACCCAAGGATAGCTTAAACTCCTATGCGGTCCAGGTTGTTGACAAGCTTGTCATCTCACACAGGATCTAAAGGTTTATTAAATCTCTATATTGCAGAACTTAGACAGTAGGCATTGAAATAATTTAACAACAGTTTCCTCATCCCCTTATTTTTTTTCCTTTCTTTAAATATAGGTACTTAACAAGTGATTTTGATAAAGGAGTGCCTGCATATTTGAAAAAATAAAATAAAACATAATGCTTCCAAAGTGCAAATTTCTGTAGGGGATATGATGAAGGCATTGATTATACATTGAACAGCATAATTTTTATTTGACAGAAGCATAAAGCGTGTCCTTTAAAGAGAAAAAGAGAAGCTCTGTATTAACTAGGATGAAGCCAGCATACTCCAGCAGACAGGGATTTGGCGATGCAGCACTTTAGCAGCATGCAGCCAGCTCCAGCACGCTGTGAACATATTCATAGCAGCCTCATGAAAGTCCCAGGGCTGCTGGGCCAGCAGCTGTTCACTACCGACGAAGCTCCTCTTATTATAGCGCAATCGTTTTTTCAGTTCTCCATACAATCTTTTTATAGCATGGGACTCCATTGCCACAAGGGCTCATGGCCAGTAAGGGATTGATTGAGGAAAGAGCTACTAAGCACAAATAGCAGCTAGTTAAGTGGACACTTTATATATACAACAAGAGCAATTCTCTATATCAATTCAGCAGGCATGTTGCAGTTTAAACACCTATAAAATCATGCCAATATGCCTGACGAATGTGGATTCACCACCAACAACAACAAAAAATTTCATTTTCAAACTGAAAAAATGTAAACAATACGAGATTAGAAAAACAAGCATCTTAATTTCAAAGCACACCTCATCACACACTTTTTGTAAATCTGAAGAGCAGTTAAATTGTATTCCTACTTTATGGTACCTCTTTAGTGAATCAAGCGATAACAGAATATGTTTTGCAAATTTAGCCTGAAATTAAATAATAATTCTAGAAACAGAAAGATCATAGAGCTAAATGTCAGCTCTATGATTCTTAAATGTTTCAGTGATCAGCTGAGAGATCCTGGGCAGGTCATTTACATGTAAAATGGAAATAATAGCTGCTCTGCACGGATTACCTCAAAATTGTTCAAATACTGCATGAAATAACTGCACATGGGAAGCACTTTATATATTGTAAAAAGCTACAAAAAGGTAAGGTATTGAACATATAGCTATAACCAACATGATCCTTTTATGCCCTTTGAATAATTATCTATATTTATTTAAAAACTTAACTCATTCATAAAACTGAATAAACATTTCAACCTTTTTCCATTCAGAAGCTAAGGAATATCAGTTCTTTATGTGTAAAATACACTTACTTTTTGTTGCTTTTGAAAAACTATGTAGTCTATATTTTCCTCCCATCACATAAAATCCTCTTATTTTAGTGGTCTCAGATGTACATATTCCTCTTTTTGTAATGCTTGTATTTCAGGATCGTGACTATATTTCAACCTGATATTTTCACTAATTTGCCTTAAAAGATTCTTCAAAACTTTGCACAATTCAATTTTGTTTTTTTGTCTCAGCATAATACTTAACTCTCTTGATGTTAGTTTTTAACCTATCAAAAAATCCAAACATGCATTTTTCTTTTTATAGCCACACGTTTGCCAAGCCTTCCAGAATGTTCTAGGTGGAATTGGCATTTTTGTAATAATCTTCTATGAGATGGATCATCTGAGTCTCTCTCACACAGAGACAGCAATAAGAAATAACATGCAAGTGTATTATCCTTTTCTCTTTCCAAAATGCACATCCAGTGAGCCTTGCTTGTAGTAATGACCTCTCCTAAGCTTATTGCACACGAAGGACTGTCCAGAAAATGTAATTTAATTTTTTAATTAAACCTTCATTTCTATTTAATTGCACACTACACCTTCTTTGGTGCTGAAACATAATGAGAAGGAAGCAATTTCAAACATGCTAAAAGGTCTTGCACTGCTCTAAAGTAAAACCGGTTTCCATAGCAACTGGCATACCACCCTCTATTTATGCCAAATAAATGACAAATCAAAAGTGCAGCTGTAATATCAGGGGATTCTATTTCTCCCAACACAATACAAAGCTACAAATACCTCTACTAGCATGCCTACCGCTTTCTATAACCTAATAAATGAAAAATAGTAGACTCAGTATGAAGCCTGTGACTGCGGTTTCCTTTTCTGCAGTGTGACGGCTGTCACAGTAACCTTGACTTCTAATTTGGTAAAATGCCCTTGGGTGAGAAAGCAAAACAGAAGGCATTATTTTCATGATGTTAGATATTTTACACTGCAAATGAGATTTGTTTGTTTTAACCTAAGAAGCAAATCAAATTCCAAATTACATCATCTAAAAGCTACTGCTGCTAGATGCCGTCAACAGGATTATCTATTTGAAATCCCAACATCTGCAGAAAACTAACCTGGCCTATTATGCTAAACAAAGGGTTTAAGGCTCAGCTGTTCCCTTTTTGCCATTTTCATCATGCTTTGGGCTAAATGAGCTACAGCCACGGAAACAAGACAAAGAGGCTGGTGAGAGTCCATCCAGCTATTTAGTGGCCAAAATGGGTAAGCATCAGTTCTACTTAGTGGAAAGTCTGCATTCCCTCACACACAGACAACAGTCCTTCTCTTGCATGTATGAACACACACACTTTCCCCAGTAAAAACCAGAGCTACAGTACCTGAGAAAAAAAATATATGTAACATTTACTTTTCAGCTTATAAACCCTCTCGTAAAATGTAAATGTTACAGAAAATTAAGTAAATTTTTGAACAGAGACAAAAGTATAATATCATTTTCCATAAAAGCTGACTATGAATTTATAGTCAGAAATATAGGCATTATTATTCACCAGTTTGTTTACGATCTGCTTAAAGATTTAGCATAAGCCACTAGCATATCTCCGATGAGATTGTTTGTCATCAGTAATCACCAAACATATATATTTTTTCATTTATAAATTACCAATTAAAACACACACACACTTTTGTTGCAGTTCTTTCCTCTGTGAAAAAGACTAGGGGCCTCCAGAAAAACTGGAAGCCACAGACTGTTTTTATCTTCTTCCTGCTGTGCACTGTGAAAATGGGACACATGCTTATGTCAGCACTAGGTTCCTTCTGCCCATTATCTGTTTGTAAAACTCTTCTTTATGCATATGAACTAACTAGTGAAAAGAATGGTTTCACCGATGGGCAATTTGTAATTTTGAAAAGCCCTTTACAATTGTTCAACATTGCTCTTCTACTTTGTGATCCCAACTTTTCATCGCCACAGTAAGTGAAGAGGATCAAGAGAAAACACAGCCAGTTTTGAGATTCTTTAATAATACTCGCCCAAAGTCCTAAATATACCAAAAAATGTGGATTTCCTCATGAACAATAGAGCAAAATCTCTCTTCTTAAAAATGGGCATACTGCACAACTATGTGAGTATACCAAGTACCACTGACTGTACACTTTGGATGAATTGTATGCTTTATTACTATGTTTCAATAAAATTGATTTGCTTAAAAAAAATGGACATACTACACCAAGACTAGCCATAGATCTATTTAAACTCATATCTAGCAAAGTCTCTCACAAAGATTTAACAAAATAACTATATGCTAATCAGTCTTTTAAATTTTGATTTATTGCTAAAAACATGTTAACATTTAATCAAATAGCAATAGATAAATCAAGTTGTCACATAGGTAAAAGTACATTAAAAAATCCAACACTTGCACTTAATCAACATAGTTTTTTTTTAATTAACCACTTTCAATAAAATACTGCTGTACAATTTATATATATCACATACAATAAAAAAAACAAATGTAAAACTCTGGGCATGAAACTTTTACAAAACCAAAACCGAAATTTGCCTTTGAGATAGCTATTTTTAAATGAATTTTCTAGTTATTTGTGTAAACAACACTGTAGAGGGCATATGGAATTAACACAATGAAGGCGCTTTTCAGTTAATAAATGAAGCAGATTTTGCATGCAAAGTTCTGATGCCATCCATAGGCGAGGCTTTGAATCAGAGAGCTTTTGGTTTCAATTCTTGCTATGGTTTTAAGGAACTTGGTTTGTTTGGGCAAGTTTTTTAACTTCTCCACGTTAGTCTCTTCATTTGTAGAGTAGGGTAGGCAATATTGGTCTTCTGGTGTTACGTGAGGAATAAGTGAGGAAATATAAGTAAAACCTCCATGCAGTGCCTCATGGGAATCCATGAAGTTCTTTCCCCCATCTCACCTTCTAATGTTAGCACTAGACTGGGAAATATTGTAAAGTTAGTACAGTTTGTTCTTCCTAATAGAACTCTTTCCCCCATTTTCTGCATTGTATCAAAGCAGATTGTCTTTCTCCTCAGAATTCACTGGGCTTCATGGTTTCTTTAGGGAACAGGGGATGCAGGAAGAGGTTATTGATTTTTAATAACATATACTTGTATAAGCTTTTCTCTTTATGCTTGTTCTTAAATTAAGTTTTATTTTTATCACGACCATACACATACATAGTTTAAAATTTTACAGAGGCCAGGAAGTGTGTAATTAAAAACAAGAGACTTTGGCTCTCAATAGCTCTCCTGTTTACTCCTTAACATGGGTAATGCTTTTCAGTTCTTTAATTGTTCAATTTATTTAACTCCATATTGTAAAATACTGTACTTACACTGCCACTTTTTTCCTTTAATTTATATTTATTAATCTCTTGATTTCCTACTATGCAATACAAGATTTTAGATCTTTTCCAACCCCAGCCATACATTCACACATCTCCTCTGCCCAACCTTCAAAATAATTTTATTGAATTCAATATTCAGCATTATTTCCTTTATTATATAAATTTTTGTGTTTATTGTAATTAATACTTGCATCATTTAGTTTGCTTATTTACTATCAAACCTATCAAGTAACCGATTATTTTTTCCTGGGTATATCTCTTCTGGAGACTACTCTCTTCCAGTTCTGGAAATTTGGACCTGTGTCTTTCTAAGCCTACTATACAGCTGCAGAGGTTCTGTAAATCACCATCTGCAGATACCTTTAGCTTCTCTCTCATGTTGGATCCCTTGGTTTTCATATTCATATATATTTCTTGATTTACTTTTTAATTTTGGTGGAGCACATACTTCAGTATATCTTTGTGAAAAAGAATATCTACAAAGAAATTGCATTGAATGAGCATTGTGAAATGTCTTTTTTCTGCTCATACTTAGATGGTTTGTTGGAAATGGATTTCTAAGTTGAAAATCATTTTTTCCTTGGAAATTTTATTATACTTCTCCATTTTCTTCTACTTTCCTTTGTTGGTCTTGAAAAAGTGGACAAAATTCCAATTTTCAATTGTATATATCTGATCTATTTTTTCCACAATCTGAAAGCTTTGGGAGTTTTTTTCTTTCTTTCATGTTCCTTGAAAGTTTAAAATGATGTACTTTGGTCTGAGTGTTTTTTCATCTTTATGTTGGAAAGTTACTGGAATTTTCAAGAGAAAAGCATGCCTATCAATTTTTTGGTGATCTCTTGAATTACTTTGTATTTTCTTCCCTTCCAATTTCTGATTCCTCTTTTTAGCACTACTAATATTCAGATGTTGGACCCATGGACTAATGTAGAAATTTTTCTATTTTTTCTTTCCTAGTTCCCATTTCTTCATATTTTTTTCTACTTTCTGAAGATGTTCCTCAAACTTATATAAGCAAAGTGTTTAAAGTATGGCCTAGTTTCTCACTACTTATGGTAAAATAAGCGAAGTGAGACATAAATTTAGGGAAAAAAAAAAAACTGTTCAACAAAAAGGAACCAGGATTTATTTCAGCCTTTCCAGATAATTAAAGTCAATGAAATTAAAAGATAATCAAGAAAGTTTGCTCTAGAGAAAAAGCCAAGGATGTGACAGTACAAATTTTTGCTAAAAATTCAGAGATATCAAAGGATCGGTATAATATTTGGTTTTACAAAGGACCCTTTCAAAAGATTAAAGGTGTGCCCCACAGATCCTCTTGGGTAATTTAATGGGCATCAGCAGTACCAGCAAGAGGCCAAGGTAGATGAAAGTTTATCACAAGAGATCTATGGATGTAGTGTTTTTCTAATGAAGTGAACTCCAGTCAAATCACCAGAAGGCCTATGAAGATTTTGAGAAATTCATTTCAACAAAAAACACTGCCAATTTGACTTGAAACACACAGAATACAAAAAGGAAAGGAAAATGTCAGACTCCTAAAATTCTACTCACAGGAAGCAGGCTGATAAAATTATTCAGCTACAAACATGTGCTACTTTCCATGAAAAAGAAAGAATGCCTCTGAAGATGGAACCAAGAACCAAGAAGGCGGATTGGACAGCCTAGCCAGGAAACCTAATCAAGCAACTCCTAACATTTGCCTGACTGTATTTCAGAACTGTTATGACCTGGTGGTTCTTTTTTACTTTCCATTTTCTTCCTCTTTGAGCCAGAATATCCACAGGTGTTTTCTATGCCCATCCCAACATTGTATGTAGGGAGTGAGGGGAGGGCAGGTAACTTGTCTCTTTAGTTTCACGTGTCCATAGACAAAGATGAATTGTACTCCAGGAGCTGTACTTGGTGAATTATAACCCAGAAGCCTCGTCCAAAACTCCATATGATGCAGATGATTAAATTTTATTCTTTGTGCTGATACTGTAATGGGATGAGGTTGTGGGGAACTTGGAGAGAGTAAATGAATTTTGAATGTGGCAGGTACATGAATCTGAATCATTGGGAGCCAGTGGGTTTACCTTGTCAGACAAAACATCAGGAACTCCTGCATGATCCCCACTTCCTGATCTTCACAGCTTTACATGAAGCAAAAGTGATGGCATGTCACCGCCATGATACAAGATCCTTCTGAACATCATACAAGACCATTCCTTGTTAGCAGATTCACTCTAGGGACTCTCCTTGCTAAGTTTGATGAAATACATGGCCATATTGGGAAAACCCATGTTGCAAGCAACTAAGGTAGCTTCTAAGAACTATAGGTAACTCTAAGAATTGAGGGAAACCTCCAACCAACAACCATCAAGAAGTCAAGACCCTTGGCCCTACTATCATGGGCAAAAGTATTCAGCCAACAACCTAAGTGTGCTTGGAAGCAGGATCTTCCCAAGGCAATCATGCAGATGAAAAGGTAACCCAAATGACACCTTGACTGCTGCCTTGTTAGACCATAAACTAAAGACCCAACCATGCCATCCTGTAACCTTTGACCGATTGAAACCGAAATAATAAATATGTGTGGTTTTAAGATACTAAATTTGTGTGATTTGTTAGCAGCATGGGAAAAAACACTTGTTCTCTTTCCAAATTACTTTTCTTATTTTGCTTCCTTGTTTTGCTATCACTCAGATTAAAGGTTTTGTTTTTTTTCAAATATCACATGATCATCAGCTATCCACTTGCATATAAGTATTCCCAAAAAGATGGCTGGAAGTTTAGCATGTGTGGTGGTTTGTAGAACTTTGGCATAATTTCCTTATCACCTACTAAATTTCCCTGGAGCTGGGGATATGGCTGTATTCAGGAATAAAACATCTGTTCACTCAAGCAGAATATGGTAGTACAGTATTAACAAAAGGATAGGCTTATAGATCAATGAAACAAAAATAGACCTACATATTTATACTTCACTGATTTTCAACAATGAAACTAAGTGACACAATGGGGAAAAGAATGGTTTTTCCAAAAAATTGTGTTAGAAATATTATATGAACATATTTTTTAAAATGCTTATTGATCTTTACCTCAAAGTGAATTTTAGATCTAAATTTAAAACAATAAACACAAAATGCATTAAATAAAATAGGAGAAAGTTTTCCAATATTAGATTAGACAAAGATATATTAGGACACCAAGAACACAAACAATAAAAAACGATAAATTTGATTGCAGTAAAACTAAAAATATTTGCTCCTTGAAAGAGAGTATTAAAAAAATAAAAAGGCAAGCCATAGACAGGGAGAAAATATGTCAAAATCTTGATCTGATAAAGACCCTATATTCAGAATATTTAAAGAATCCTTACTATGCAATGTTAAGAAGAAAAACAAGTCAATAAAATGTAGCAAAAGGTTTGATCAGCCACTTCACCAAAGAATATAAATGAATGGTGATTAAGTACATGAAAAGATGTTCAACATGATTAGTCATTAGGAGAATGAAAATTGAAACAACAATAATATATACATAGAATAGAGTGACTAAAATTTTAAAAAACCTGACAATCACAAATGTTGGCCTGCATGTGAAGCAATTGGAATTTCCATACCCTGTTAGTAGGAATGCAAACTGATACAGATACTTTGGAAAAGAATTGACAGTTTCTTACAGTGTTAAACATGCATCTATCATATGACCCAGCAAACACATTCCTCGGAATTAACACAAGAGAGATGAATAACATATGTCCACAAAAAGACTTGTATATGAATGGTCAAAGCAGCTTTGTTTATGCTTGTCAAATATGGAACCAAACCAGATGTCCATCAACTGATGAATAGATTAGCAAACTGGGGGTATATCCATACAGCAGAATACTACTCAGCAGTAAAAAAAAATAGATAGATAGATAGATAGATAGATAGACAGACAGACAGACAGACAGACAGACAGACAGACAGATAGATAGATAGATAGATAGATAGATAGATAGATAGATAGATAGATAGATAGATGATACTAGAGATACAGGCAATGTGTGATGACTACATGCAATATGGATGAATCTCAGAATTATGATAAGTAAATAAAGCCAGGCACAAAAGACTACATACTTTATGATTCTATTTCATTTGAAATTTTAGAAAAGCCAAAAATATATTGACACCAAATTGGTGGTTTCCTGGGGCCATGAATGAGGGAAGAGACTGACTGCAAAGGGGCACAAAGAAACTTTTTGAGGTGATAAAAATGTGCTATATCTTGATAGTTCTAATGCGTACGTGGCTGTAGACCTCTCTTCATACTTACTAAATTATACATTTAAAATCATTGACTTTATGACTCAAAAGACTTGAAAGATAGCTGGGTTTTGTGATGTTTTCCCAAATCTAAACGTTCATCCTTATATATGTAGACTCAGGCAACAGGGTGAACACAGAACTGATTATTCTAAGCGCACATAAGAAATGAGTTTACGTATACAAGCTTCCCATGGTAACAACATCTGGGAAAGAAATAATTTACCTTAAGGGCATCTTGGAGGAGAAATGCTCAGCTACTCTTTCAGTGGAGACCTTTGGGAACAATTCCTGAGCCTTTCAAAGAAGAGAACAATATTAAAAGGGAGGGATTTGGAAGTGGATGAAGTTCCAGGATTTACTAGGCAGAGTAAAGAAAGGTGTATTTTGTTACCTCAACTCTGTTTCCTCCCTGGCTGGTAAAGCTTTAGAAAGAAAAATCTATTCATTTGCATTCACTGATTTAATATATATATATATGAATTGATATTTTCACTTTTAATTCCCTGAACATAAATTAATTATATAAAAGTAAATTTGATTACTGCAGTAACCACCACAGCAAAGTACAATTTTAAGAAAAAAAAAAAAAGTGTCTTCTGCATGAATTGTTTTGCTCTGAATAAAGACTTCAGGGGTGCTACAGAGTCATCATTTGGTGATAAGCAATCAATGCTTCTTCCTAAACTTTGCAATTAAGAAGAGTTGTCATCAATATAAATTTAAACTTAATTAGCATGTCAGTGCTGCACTTGGCATAAAGTTCTCTAAGTATACTTTATAATTAATTTTAAAACTTTAAGATATTTCATGAAGAAAAAATAATGT
Source organism: Tolypeutes matacus (assembly GCA_026826555.1). NCBI lineage: Eukaryota > Metazoa > Chordata > Mammalia > Cingulata > Chlamyphoridae > Tolypeutes > Tolypeutes matacus. The sequence continues at coordinate 15,389,648 of JAKSZT010010858.1, forward strand.
GACATTTATCATGTTATGCAATATGGCATGATGATATAATTATTTATGTAGAGAGTTCCATCAGAGCAAGACTAAAACACATCCTCCTCTTTAAAATTATTAACGATATGATTTTCTTAACCTGCTGTCCTTGAACCCCTTGACATCAGTTGCAAAACTATGTACGTAAATCCAAATTTTCTAGATGAAAACTACAACAATAACTCTTATATTCTACTTGAAGGAGTCTGTGCTCTAAAAAACGCTGAGAACCAATGCACAAGACAATTGGTGTGTGCTAAAAATGAAATGAGAAACTACTTTAAATCAATTTTTGTCTCTATCATTGTGTATCATACTGTGTAAGTTGGAACATTAAGGAAATGAGAAGTCTGGTATTAATCTAAATTTATTCATTTATTGTTCATGGTGATAAAAGATAATCGTAATAATAGCAAACACTGTATAGTAAATACCTTCTGCCGAACACTATTCCAAATGTTCTACACAAATTATCTTGTCTACCTGTCAAAATAACCCCATGAGCAAGGTACCATGATCATCCCTCTTACAATTCAGGTCATGAGCCCTGAAGTGACTTGCTAAGACCATACAGCCATCAATTGTCACAGGGATAGTATTGGAGCCAGGATTCAAACCCAGCCATTCTTGCCCCACAGGCTGTTCTGAACCACTGCATTAAGTCATCTTTTAAACTGCATATGCTTTAAAACTGTATAATTTAAATATATATATATATATATATATATATATATATATATATGTATTAACAATTTGGTCATTAACATGAAATCTACTTTGGTTAATGTCAGAACCGGTATTGCCACTTGTACTCACAAGCATTTCCAGCTTCATAATCAGTTTTGATGTTGAATAATTTAAAAATATATATTTACATTGATTTTTAAATGTACCTTCTGTTAGAAAAATTAAATGGTGCAATTTGTTTATGTGGTCATTACACTGCTTTGCATTGTAGCATAGCCATAAGGATAATACAAATCAATCTTTTATTATATGTAATAGATTACACATGTGAACCTAAGGAAATGACTGTGTAAGTTATTTTATTGCTTTTAATAAATATGTGTCTTTATTGGATTAATGTAATGTCTTTCATTTGCTCTGTAAGAGCCAATTTATTTAATCTTTAGATATTGTTCAGATAATAACCATATCTTTGAATTGATGATAATATCCTAAGGATAATGTAGTTCTTTAAAACAGCAAATGCCATTATACACAATGAGAAAAGTTGGGGCAACAGCTGTCTTAGGTTTCAGTTACTTCTGGGTATTAAAATTGTTTCATATGTTAGGTCTCTAATTATAAGATGGTAATATTATATGCGATTAAGAAATATTTTCTGGTTTATACATAAGAAGTCTTATTAAATACTCTTCACTTTGTTTTTGTTTTCTGAAAGATGAGCTATACTATCTTAAGGAATTCCTGCATTCAAGATATAATACAGCTCAATTGCTTACCACTAAGCAAAACTCTGTATCTTATAGGGCTTGAATTTAGGCAACAGTTGAGTAGTCCCAAAATTCCTAAGAAAATCACCATATTAATTGAGTTCATTAATTGAAGACAAAATATATTAGTTTTATTCCTTAAATAGTCACAAAATAAGAGTCTTATAAAATAAAATTAGTTAAAAAAATCCTCATTGCAATCTAAAAAAACTGCAAAATTTTGGTGCCTTAAATAATAAAACTATCAAAGTTACAGAATGGAAGAGACCTCATAGATTTCCTCAAATAGATATCAGAATCTGGAAAGTAATGTTAAATTTATGCCACTTCTAGTAGTGTTACTATCAGATTTTCAAAGGGATGTAAGAGACTATATATACATATACACATTTTGTTATTTTTTAGGAACCACTGTGCTCAAGAAAAATAGTTGAGAACCACTATGCAAGACAACTAGTAGTTGCTAATAATGAAATGAGAAACTACTTTCAATCATATTTTTAATTCTGTCAGTCAGAAATCAGTACTCTTGTATAGATAAGAACACTGGTCCAGAGAATTTAAATGACTTTAACCAATGAACAGAGAATGACAAGAAACAGGTTTTTTGTTTTGTTTTCAATTTCTCAGTTCCATATGTATTACTTTACAGATTTAAAGTTATTTCTCATTAGTCTATTTTAAATTTTTAGATGTATTATTTGGACTTGCACTTTGTGGCAATTCTGCAATTTGATATCCTCATTCCTACAAATAATTTTAATCACATTATTGCATGAATCTTTGATTTATTTTAAATATTTTTACTGTAAGGAAAATGTTATAACTATATTGACTTTTTGAAATATTATTCCTTTAGTTTCCTTGGATGCAACATTTTAAAAAGTAATACAGAGTTTTTTAAGCGTAGGAGAAAACTGCTGGTAGGGGGAAAAATGCCCATTAAACACTGACTTGTTATAAGTTTGAATTGATCCTGAAAATTGAGATTGTTTTTCATAATCCCAGCCAAAACAGAGACTTCCTGGGTTGTGTCAATAAAGTAATTCTTTAAACTGGATCTTACTTTCCCATTTAAGTTTTAGTCTCACTATTGCTACAAACTTTAGCCTTGAAATAACTATCTATAACCACCTAAAGATTTTTATTCTTTTTAATTTTATAGTATATTATAATATGTGAAAACTTTAAGCAAGTTTTGATACATTAAAAAAGAAAGTTCTAAAAAAAAGTTAATTAAAAACATACTAATAGCAACAAATATAAATAAAAGATATTAATCCAACTCATGAGAATTAAATACAGTGGAGAATCAAAACTGGATCATGTAATACTGCCCTTAGGAAATTTGTAATATCAAAACAGAATTCACAGTAGTTCAAAGTATAGGAGAGAGTTTGAAAAACATCCCAAACTCCATAGCATGGCACACACAGCTCTTCAGTCACTTAACATTGACCCCTGTCCCTTCTCAAACCATGTCATTCAGTCTTCTCTCTTTTACATTATATATTTCAGACTTTCAGTCTTTAGTTATTCCCCAAATTTTCCATAGTCTCTCATGGTTCTTACCATTGGCATGATACTGCTTCTACCACACTGTGTTGTACCTTCTATTTACTTGTCAATCTCCCTATTAGACCTAGTCTAAGTTATGAGATGGAATTGTAGCCTCACCTCTGTGAGGTTAGACATAGGGACTTTCACAATATGGTGTCCATTATTTAGAAACCAAGAATTCTCAGAGGAAACTACAGATGAAATATCACAAAAATTCACTGTAAGGAAAGATTACTTGGGGTGTGGAAGGTAGAAGAGGACAAGAGCTGGAGGATCAGGAAAACCCTTGTAAAAAATAACATTTGAATTATGCTTCAACTGATAGGTGGTTCATGGGATGAAATGCTGGAAAATGGACATGTAGAGAGAAAAGAATCAACAAAGATAAATATTCAGGATACCCCACATAGGAAAGAAAAATTACTAATGCCTAGCTAGAACAGTGAGAGAAAAATTTGGAGGAAATGTTGAGTCCAGACTCAAGGACAACCTGAAATTTAAATGTTAGAATTTATTTTATAAGTAATGTAGTAATTGCATCCATTTAAGGTGCATGCATAAATGACAAACTATTGAAGAACTAGTCTGAATTTTTTTTTTTAATTTAAAAGAAAGATAATTAAAATAGTACCTAACAGAATGCCTTGCACATAGCATTCAATATATTTTTATTGAACAATGGGTGAATTAATGAACTGTATTTCAGGGCAATAAATTTTGCATAAAAATGCCATGGAAGGAGGGAAGTTAAGAGAATATTAACAATAACCAAGCTGGGATTTTATCCCTTTCCTAAAGAAGCTAATAACTGAATGGACTGAACATTTTTTTAAATTAGCATGAATTAATTCACACTAACTCAAAGGTTTCCCAATAAGAATATGTTACTGGATTTGCAAAGATAAGGAACAGATCATAAACCATGAACCTAAGTGAAACTATTCAATCCTATTGGTCCCATGAAATCTCTATTACATGTGAATAGAAGTGTGTTTGACTGACATGCTACTTTTTCATCATCCTTTGGGATATGCCATGCCTATACATACAATGAATACCTTCACTCCATACTGTTTTGGTCTCCTCTAACCTCAGAGAATCAACATCTCTTCAATGAGATTAGGTACAACTTCAGTAAAGTAGAAGTGTGTATGTCTTTATTCTAATTGTCATTTTCCCAAGCACTGGAAATCGGTTGCATTCATTCTCCTTGTAATTTTTCTTTGGCACATTTCTAAATTAGTTGAACTAATTCTAAAATCACTTATCATTTCAGAATTGAAGGACTAGGGAGGTATTTCCCATTTATAAATTAGGGCTTTCTCTTTAATTGTCATCATCTGCTAAGAAGCAGATTTTTATAATTGGAAACATGATGAGTTTGACTGACTCTTTTCCAGAACTTTGTCCTTTAATTTTGCTGAGATGTCAATAATAGAGAAATATGATCCCTTTCTCAGACCTTAAAATGTTCTCCCATGATTGGAATGTTTGTCTCTATTGTTCACAGTACTTCCATAGTAGGTGGTCAATAAATGAGCAAATTATCTAAAGATTCCATAATTTGTTCCTGAATTTTCCAGAACTTAACTCCCCTACTTCTTTATACTGATACTGACAAGATCAATAGACATATTCCTTGGTTCCTCTTTTTCATTAGTTTCCATAACAGAACAGAAGACTCAAGTAGAGTATCAAGACCATGGCCTCTGAAGCCAGATCTTCTGGTTTTAATTCTTGTTTTACCACTTTCAATTTCTCGTATCTTAAGTAACTAATAGACCTCTTTGAAGCTATTTATCTGTAACAGATAGACAAAATAGCACCCTTCTCACAGGGGTTTTTTGCGGGGGAAGCAGGTGGAGTAGAAGCTCAAGTCTTGTTCCAATGGCAACAAAGCTAGTTCAAACCTTTTTTTTTTTTGGTAATATTAAACTATATTTTTATAGAAGGTTTAGATTACAGGAAACTTACATCAAAAGTATAGGGGATGCAAATATTCTCACTTACCTGATTTTATGATAATCAGGGTAGGCTAAACATTCCCTATATTAGAAACCATGCATGTGTCCCCAAACCTAGTTTTTCTCCCTAGGTCTGGTTTTTAGAACGCTGGTGATAAACTAAGCCTGCTTTATTATATGACCATGCTGTATGGGAAAAGACTGTAAATTTGGGTATCTTTGGTCAGCCTTAAGAGATATAGCAGGGGGATGGATGTGGCTTGGGTGGTTGGGCATCTGTCTCCCATACAGAGGGACCTGGGTTTGATCCCTGGAACCTCCTGGTAAAAATTAAAATAAGAAAAATATAGAAGGCGTGTGAGCCACCAGGCCACACATGCAGGTGCACCACCAGGCCCTGCGAGCAAATGAGCTGTCAGGCCCTGTCCGCAAGTGTACTTTCAGGCCCCTCAAGCCACACAGCAAGATGATGATGTAACAGGAGAGTGACACAAGGGAAAACCAGGATGAGATGCACCAAAAAAACAGGAACTAAGGTGACGCAGGTAGTAGGACGCCTCTTTCCCACATCGAAGATTCCAAGGATCGAATCCCAGCGAAGACAGGAGGAGAAGGATGAGAAGAGAGGGCAGGAAATGGACACAGAGAGTTGCCCAGCAAATGGACACAGAAACAGCAAAAACGGGGGTGTGGGAGGGCTAAAAATGAATAAAAGTAAGTAAGTAAATAAATAAATCCTTTAAAAAATGTATGAGGGAGGAAGATACGGACTATAGTTAGTAGTGATACTTTGACAATGCTCTTTCATGATTTGTTAACAAATGTTTCACAACAATGCAGTGTATTTGGGGTGGGGGATAATGTGTGGGAGCCCTGTATGATGATACGCATGTTTGTTTTGTAAGTTCATGATGTTTACTGAACACTTACAGTTTATGGATATTCATGTATGAATGATATACTTCAATAAATTGTTTTTTTTAAAAAAACTGTATTCAGCATGACCTAAACATTGGGTGTTTGATCTGTATAGTATGTTCCACCAAAAATATTTATTACTAGTACTTTAAGCTCTGGTGTAAACATTCATTTAAAATGGAGTTCACTGGGCAGATTTCCCCTTTTATATAGATAGAAATATTCTTTATCAGTGGTTTAGAACACAGTTTACTAACTGGTAAATAAAAACAAATGTAAATATGTAAGAATGTTTATTTGTTGCACACAACCTTTTTGGTATAAAATAAATGTAGAAGTTACCTGTGGGGTGGGGGGGGTAGTGTAGGGGATTCCCATATAACCCACCCCCACCACTCTCACATTTTCCCCTATTAATAACATCTTAAATTGGTGTGGTATATATTACAATTGATGAACCAATACTGAAGCATTGCTACTAACCAGGGCCTATAGTTTACATGAAGGTTTACACTGTGACCTGTAGAGTTTAGTAGGTTTCAACAAAATGTTTAGTGTATCCGTCATTGCAGTATCATGCAGAACAATTCCAATGCCCCCAAAATGCCCTATGTTCCACCTATTCTTCCCTTCTTTTCCCCTCAGAACCTCCACTAACCACCATTTTTATATCAACAATACAAGTTCTTCCATTACCACACTCTAATTACTACAATAACAATGAGTCTACTTAGGCCCATGCTTGCACTTCCCCCTTATGTTTGTTCATTCCTTAATCTTGAGGAATTTGGGATGAAGTCCACTCTGCTTCAGTTTGAGAGGGAGCTTAGATATTATGGGGCAAATGGGAAGAACTGTTTTGCTTGCAGTTGTAGATCCATTTTGGTTTTGGGGGTGGGACTTGTCCATCATCATCATTTTGTTCATTATCCCAGGTGAGTCCAAGGAACTCAAGAGCAGAAGGTAGTCACAACCCTGCTGAGATTCAGGGCTCAACCAGCTTATGAACAGACTGAAGATTTAAGTCTTGATACATATATTTAATGGGTATATAGTGTGGCAGTTTGATATATTTAAGAATTCCAAAAACAGATATTGGATTATGCTTGTAAACTGGTCTGTTCACCTGGGCATGATTGTTCTGATTAGGGTTTTGATTGGGCCACCTCAGTAGGGCATTAAGCCCCGCCCCTTGGGGGTGGGGTCTCCAAGATAAAAGACATGGCAAAAGACAGAGTTGGAGTTTTGAAGGTGGACTTCTGATGTGGGGTCTTGAGCCAGGAAGTAAGCATTCAGAGGAGCTTGGTCATGAGGAAGAAGAGAAGGTCCCAGTAAAAGACACGAGCCATTCACCGACAGTTTACAGCTGGTCTTGTGGAGAGAGGCAAAGTCTAGAGAGCCTCATACTCTGCAGTTGATCTTGTGGAGGAAACAGAGTTGCTGAGCCCAGAGAGAAACGGAGCCCGGAAGAGAGGAACCCAAGAAGCCTGAACCCTGGCAAATGTCAGCAGCTGCCCTGCTTCAACACGTGGCAACAGACTTTGGTGAAGGAAGAAAGTTATGCTTTATGGCCTGGTAACTGTAAGCTTCTACCCCAAATAAATACCCTTTATAAAAACCAACTGAATTTTGGTATTTTGTATCAGCACCCCTTTTGCTGACTAATACATATAGTGATACTTATAGATTCGAATAAAAGGGGTAGAAGAATCATGAGTAGGGAAATTATAAATAAGTCTAACTCTGTTATATTGGAAAATAGATTATCATAAGTTCCAAAATAAGGTCCTCAAATGGGCTGCCAAATTCATGACGTTGTGTGCCTTGACTATAGTGTTCGGATGTGTCTAGAACCCTAGGGAGCACTTTGGTTTGAAGCTTTGTTTACTGTGTCAGTTAGTGAGATCTGTGTGAGACTTGCATAAATGTAACTTCTGGAATGGCCTTCTGACTCACTTTGAAGTCTCTTATCCATAAAAACTCATTTGTATTTAATGTTTCCCCCTTTTGGTCAAGGTCATTTACCAAATGTATAACTGGTTGGTGTTTGATAATAACCCCTCAGTGCCAAGGAGGCTCATCCCCACGAGTCATGTCCTACACCAGGGGGATGATAGTGAGTTTATTTGCTGAGTTTGGCTTACAGAGAGGCCACATTTGAGTAACAAGATTTTCAGGAGGTAACTCTTAAAAAGTAGTTATTATTAGGCTAAGCTTCAGTTTTACAGAAATAAGGTTCATAAGAACAAGCATTAATACTGAAGGTTTCACATATTGACCTGTTTTCTTTTATTAGGCACTGCCTATATACTCCAGAGATTTTGCCACTCTATTTGAGAGAGTAGCAGGACTCCCCAAGGTATGAGTTTAATATTTTGTTAGTTACTGTGTGAGTTTCCACCCACTGAGAAAACATATCTATGACAGCACAAATACATTCATATCCCCTAAAGGTATGCCCCAAATGCACCCCTTCCCACACATTCCCCACCACCGACCCATGTACCCATGATGCTCCCTGCCATAGATTCTGAAAGAACATCCCATAATTGTATTCTCAACCACAATCCTTGGCCTCCTCAGAGTTGAACGAGCCACACATTCACCTGTGCAGATTAAGAGTTAATTCAAGTAAAATGCATAGAACGATTCTCTGTAAATGTTCACTACTCACTGGTGCCTCTCCTGAAAACTTCTCTGCCATCAATATCCTTTCTCACATTTTGTTCATTTTCCTAGATAGTTCTTATACTTTCATTGTTTAAATATTGTCTTTATGTTAATAATTCTGAAAGCACTTTTCTTACTCCATCTTGTATGTTTACTACAATTTTTATTTCTAACTAGGAGGTCTTGATGGAATCCTAAAATTTAAAATATCTACAGTTGACAGTTTATTCTTATCCCAAGAAGTGAATCTTCCTAATTTTACTGTATATGATTCTATCAAGTGTTTAATTATCAGTTTGAAAACATAGTTATTTGCTCTCATGTATCATTCCCAATATCATGCTTATTCTTCCACCCAAGCATCTTTTAAGTTCTATTTTTTATTTGCTGTTTTCATTAGTCTTCTTCTGTTGTATTACCTACATGATTTCATGCCTGAATTTGTGAAATGCCTCTCTAAATCTCATCTTGCATTAAATCTACTTCTACCTTTGGCAATCTTGTACTAAATTACTAGGTTAATAATTCTAAAATATAATATTCATTTCATAACTTTCAGTGAACAATGTGTTCTTTACCATCTCATCATCAAAATCTCAGGTAAACATTAAAAAACATTTACTGAGTAGCCAATACTTATTTCCCTACTGGTTTTATCATCTTTCTTCACTAGTAAGATTTTTACCTTTGTTGTTAGCCAAGCTGTGTGTCATCCAGAGAGCATGTTGTAAGACAGATCCCAGACTCATCTTTATAGATTCTTAATTCAAAAGGCAGAGCCAAGGAACCTGAATGTTCAACATTTACAGCAGTTGACTCTGTCATGGGTGATCTGTGGACCATATTAAATAAGGAAATATAATATTTCCAGGCCAATTCCACAAATTAATAGGAATTTACACAAGCAAAGAAACACAATAGAATGAAATATAACTACTAAAACACTAAAGTAAAATATGCTAAGCTTATAAATAGTAAGACATATGCCACAGTGAAGAGTATAGAATTGAACTTAGAAGTCATAAGTCTGTCTTCACTAATTTTCAGAGCTTCAGCAATCACTTAACCTCTCTAAATTTTAATCTTAATTAAGCTGGGAAGTCAATGAATATTCTGCCTACAACATATGGCTGTTAAGACAATAACATGAGAAAAATATGAAGTGCTATAAAAATTGTAATTCCCAATAAATACTCATTGTTTTTGTGATATGAGGGTACTGAACCATGAAGTCCTTTTAAACATGTGGATTCCATAAGATTATAAACTACTTTTAATGAAGAATAGTTCCTGTTAAGATACATATCATTATATAAAAATATATAATAAATAAAGCCAGTTTCATGGACACAAACAATGGACAAGTCTATAGCTGTTAGTGTTTTGTACTATTAAACATTATGAAAGAGTTATAACATCAAACATTAATTAAACATTCATTTTAACACTCACCATTAGTGTCCTGTATTGAATTGTCATTAGCAAAATACATGTTTGTCTAGCAAAATGGACTAAATAATTTGAGGTAATCTGGTAAGTACATCAGAAAGAAAATTGGAATCCACAGGTTTAATTTGTTCTTGGATGACTTTATTTCCAATGAAAATAATATGAATGAGAACTTACCTGGAAGTGATATTGTCATACATTTAAAGGAAAATGTTTAAGAAAGCCAAATCTGCTCTCCAATTACATGTTGCTTTGGCTTAAGCAATTCAAACTCCATGCCTGGAAAGTTTAGTCGAGTATTGTGATGGTTTTAAGCTTCTGAAAACCAGAAATAGTGGCAAGAGAAGGTTGAAAAACATTCACCGCATTACTAGAGAAGTCAAGTATAAAGAAAAAATAGCTCAAAATAACTTATATTCCATTACTGTTCCTCCTAAAATTAATTTTTAATTATATATATATATATATATTTTTTTTTAAGGCACTTAGATTACATAAATGTTACACAAAAAATATAGGGATTTCCATATGCCCTACTCCCCACACCTCCCACACCCTCCCACATAAACATCCTTCAGTGGTGTGGCACATTCAATGCAATTGATAAATGCATCCTGGGACTTTGCCACTGAGCATGAACCATAGTTCACACTGTAGTCTACACTCTCTCCCACACAGTTCTGCATGTTATGTGAAGATATAAAATGGCCAATATCTATCATTGCAATGTCATTTAGGAAAATTCCCAAGTTCTGAAAAAGCCCCCTTATTATAACTGTTTTTCCCTCTCCCTGCCCCCAGAGCCTCCAGTGACTGCTGCCTCCACATCAATGTTGTAATTTTTCCCATTGCTAGAATCACAATATGTCTATAGTAGAATACCAGTAAGTCCACTCTAATCCATAGCTCATTCCCCAATCCTGAGGATTCTGGGATGGTGATGTCCACTTCACCTCTAATTGAGAGGAGGCTTCAATCCCATACAGCTGATGGATGGGACTCTCTTGCTTGCCGTTGTTGGCTTGCTCATTTCCTTGATATGGTTGTTGTCAATCCTCACCTCCTTGTTAGTTGTCTTGGGTAAGTCCAATGAACTGGAGAGTAGCTGTTGCAACTCTGCTGAGGTTCCAGGCCCAGCTCGCACATGGACAGCCCAAAGACTCCATTCTCTTGGATGTACACCTTCAAGCTCTAGCACCAAGTATAAGTTTAAATAGAAGGGATGGATGAGCCATGTTTAAGGAAGACATAATTGAGTCCAACTCTGTCACTCTCAGGAGCTCAAACTCCAAAGTAGGGCCCACTGGCAAGGTACCAAACTCTGGAGTATCTGCCCTGACATAGGACCTGGATGTCTCCAGAGCCCTCAGAAGCTCCACTATTTGGGGTAGTATCCACTTTGGCAGTCTATGAGATCCTGCTGAGTTGTGCATAAGCATTACCTCTGGGATGACCTCCCGACTCACTCTAGTCTCTTAGCTATATATACTAATTTGTCTTTACATTTTCCCCCTTTTATTCAAGGTCTTTTTCCAGTTGCATTGTAGTTGGTGCTTGGTAGTAATCCCTCAGAGCCAGGCAGGCTCATCCCCAGGAGTCATGTCCACACTGGAGGAATGTAATGCATTTATATGCTGAGTTTGGCTTAGAGAAAGGCCACATTTAAGCAACAAGGAGGCTCTCAGGAGGCAACTCTTAGGCACCCCACAACACTAGGCTAAGTGTCAATTTCAAGAGCAAAGGCTCATAAGCATAGTCATCAATACCAATGGATCATCCTCCTTTACCAGGCATGGCCCCTGCCATTGGAGGACTGTTGCTCCTCCATTAGAAAAGGTAGCAGAGCTCTCCATGATGGGAATTCAATATTCTCTCAGTTATTGTGTGAGTCTCCACCCACTGTGACAATACCCAGTGAACATTTGAACATATTTATATACTTTAAATGTATGCCCAGGTGAACTTCCTATGTATCCCCCTGGAGCAGGCTTCTAGGCAGTGTGTAAGTGATTATTTTTTCATAATGTATTGCATCAGTGGGTGGACACCCACTTAATGAGTGGGAAGGAGTTGGACTCCCATCCTGGGAGGGCCTATTTGTTCACAAACAGAGGGGTGGAAGTCTCTTGAGAGAATGGGCTGCTCCTAATAGGGGAGGACAAACCAGTGTGTCAAGACCTCAGTGTTGTTGCAAGTAACTATGAATCTTGGCATCCAAGGGGTGAAGCCAGAGGGTCGTCATGGGTCCTGAGGGGAGGGGGAAGGAGGAAAAGAATAGATTGAACAGGAGGTATTTAGTGGGCAATGGAAGTGTTCTATATGATCTTGCAATGATGGACATGGGCCATGTTAAATATCAAAATTTATAGAAGTGTAAGGTCTAAAATGTAAACCATAATGTAAACCATTGGCCACGGTTAGTAGCTATGCATCACTATTTGTATATTAGTTGTAACAAAGGCACAATCAACATATAAAAAGGCACTAATACGGGAAGTTGGAAAAGGGGAGGACGTTGGGTATATGGAAATCCCCTGTATTCTATATGTGACTTTACTGTGATCTAAAACTTCTTTGAAAACAAAATGAAAAAAAAGTGAGACACCAGGGAATAAATGGGAAAAAAATGCCATAGTACATACAAGACACCAGATAATATAGTGATGAAAGGCAAAATTTCAAAAAAAAAATTTTTTTAATATTTTTCATTATTTTTACTATCCCAATCTTTTAATTTTATTTTATTTTTATGTATTTTATTTCCTATATTTAAATCTATCATTATTATTCCATTTACTTCTTAATTGTATTTGACTATTTTAATGGCTTCATTTTTGAAGAAACTTTGGGTCACAGAAGGAAGGGGAGGATCATTGGTGTGGGGTATCTTCTAAAATTAATTTTAAATAAAAATTAGAGTTAGCTAAAGGACTGCATTTGTGGACAAGCCAGGGAAACTCAGCTTTGGAGAAACATGAGATAAGCTCATAGAGCCTTTCCTGATCCCACATAATGGCAATTTGGAGCCAGTCTGTGTCCTCTTCATGGGTGCCTGGCCCCAATTCAGCTGGAAAAGATTGACTTGGGAATTTGCCCTCCAGGTATGAGAAAAGTAAGACAATGATAGGAGTATAAGAAAGTATAGAGGTGGACAGCCTGGGGAAAAGGCCTGGCAGCTTCAAATACCTGAGAAAGGAAGGTCTGTCTCCTGAAAAACAGATGGGACAACAACACTTCTGCAAAAAGGAGAACTCCAAAACAACTAACAAGCAAAAACTCAGGACAGATCTTCCTGATAAGAGGGCTGAATCTCAAGAAAATCTATCTTAATACTAAGTGGTTACAAAATCAAGAAAGAGACATCTCAGGGAATAAATTCCAGAGTCAACATTTTAAAACATAGAAAGGTGCAGTATGCAACAGAAGAGAGCACAAGACAAAGAAGCAGGAAATGATGGCCCATCCAAAGGAAGAGGATAAAAATCCAGAAAGCAACAACAAAGAAATCCATGATGTTCACATACCAAATACAGCCTTAGAAAAAAAAATTATCTTAAAAATGTTCAAAGAGTTGAAGCAAAATACAGAGATAGAACTAAAGGATATCAAGAAAAAAAATAATAAGCAATATGAGAGTCTTCGTAAAGAGATAGAAATCTTACAAAGGAACCAAACAGAGCTACTGGACTTGAAGACAACAATAATTGAAATGAAAAATTTCCAGGAAATTTTCAAGAGCAGATTGGAGCTGACAGAAGAAAGAATCAGCGAACTCAAAGACAAGACACTTGAAATGAGTCAGGCTGAAGAGCAGAAAGACAAAAGAATTATTAAAAGCAGAAAGAACCTGACACCTCAGGGACACCATCATGAATACTAATACACACATTATGAGATTCCCAGAAGGAGAGGAAAAAGAGAAATTTCCAAAAGTAGTATTCAAAAAAAAATTGACTGAGAAATCCCAAACTTAGAAAAAATAAAGAATATGCACATCCAAGAAGCTCAGAGAACATAAAGTAGGATAAATATGAAGAAAAATACCTGCTATCATATATTTTGATCACACTATTAAATTAAAAGGAAAAGCAGTGATTTCTGAAAGATGCAAGAGAAAAGCAATGTGTTATGTACAAAGTAGTCCCTCCCAATTAGATTGAGAGATGATATCTCATCAGAAACCATGAAGGCAGGAAGGCATGGGTTAAAACACTTAAAGTGCTGAAAGGGAACAACTGCCAGCCAAGAATTTTATATCTGGTGGGACTTTCTTTCAAAATGAGAGAGACATTAAGGCATTATCAGATAAACAAATTCTTTTTTTTCTTTTCTTTCTTTCATTCATTCATTCTTTCTTTTTTTATTTTTATACTTACTCTTACTCTTTACTCATTTATTGTTTAGAGCAACTAAACTCTCCACATTTTTGCTGGCAGGGTTTAATACTGACTCATCCTCTGATGTCCCCTCAATGCCTCCAGAATGTAAGAAAATTTTAAGTATATAGTTGGATTAAAATAAATACTTGCTTATTTTCAAACTAAAGGGAAAAACAAAATATCAAATACTAATTGTTCAGAAGAAAATTAATTCCTGTGGTTAGCAGTTTCTGAAATGGAAAAGATAAAGATTGAAATTAATAATAATTACTATAATTATAACTACACACGAATAAAAATATTAAAGTCTGAGAAATTCTGACTTCCACCTGATTAATAAAGGAGTCCCTGAACGTTTCAGGCAATTGAGGCACAAAATAAAAAGAGGTATGACTGTCATAAGGCAAGGCACATGGTAGCTTCTGCTGGTCTCTCCCTTCTCTTCTGGGTTTCATGCTTTCAGCTTCTGGCTTCAGTGGCTTTTTCTCGGCTCCTGGAACTTTCTCCATCTCTCTCTCTTCCTGTATTCATCCTCTTTATATAGTGCTCTAGTAAGAGGATTAAGACACATCCTGGGCCATACCTTACTGAAGTAACCTAATCAAAAGTCCTTTACTGAAGTAATCTCATCAAAAGTCCTACCCCACAATAGGTTCACACCCCCAGGAATGGACCAGGTTTAAGAACATGATTTGCTGGGGCATATAGTGTCTCAAACTATCCCAGGTACCTAAATAAAAGGAGAACATTTAGAAACCAATCACTTTGAATGAGTTTTTGATAAGAAGTCAGTCAGTTTGAGTGCTTGGGAGTTCAAAAAAATAAGCACTCAAACTGACTGCCTTATGACAGAGGATTCCAGGATCACCAGAAGCCTGTATTCAGGGAGAAAGCATCACAGGATGAAGCTTTGATTTGGAAATTTTTGTGGCATTAGAACTGTAAGTTTATAATTTTTTTAAAAATCCCCATTGTAAAAGCCAACCTATTTCTGTTATATTGCATTTGACAGCCAAGCAAACTAAAACAGTACCATTTAATTTCTTTTAAATGTTTGAACTTATCTAACCAAAAGAATAATATATGTAAAGGAATAGAAGCAGGTAAGCAGAAAATGTGTTTGTGAAACACAAGGAAGGCAAACCTTATTAAAGCAAAGAATCACTGTTGAAAAGTAATGAGAAATATAGTTTGACTGAGAGATTATGGTTGGCATGAAAAACTAGTCTGAGAAATTCTGACTTCCACCTGATTAATAAAGGAGTCCCTGAACGTTTCAGGCAATTGAGGCACAAAATAAAAAGAGGTATGACTGAACTGGCAAAGTTTTGCAGGATGCAAGAAATCCAAGAAGGAGGTTACCCCTCATAGATAAGGAAATGAATTTGGATGAACAAGGTTACAAATGGAAATGGGGAATTAAAAGTAGAGAAATGGGACAAGACAAAAAATAGTGTAGACATGATAGAAATAAGAAATATGGAAAGTTAAATTTAGTGCTTCTGATGGTTAAATCTACATGCCAATTTACCTAGGTTTTAGTGTCCAATTGTTTGGTGAAATACTCTCCTAGTCGTTCCTGTGGAGATTTTTCATACATGGGATTGGCAGTTACGTGAGTTGACTTTAAGTAAGACAATTATTCTTGATAATGTGGGTGTCTTTCCTCCAATCAGTTGGATTTTTAACAAATAACTGAGGATTCCAGGGATCAAAAAGAATTCTTCCTAAAGACTATACCCTTTGCTTGCTTATGAATTTCCAGCCTATGGAATTGGGACTCAAGGATTCGCCATCATTCTCACTAGAATTTCAGCCTCCAGCTAGCCATACCAATTCACACTTGCCAAACGCTACAGTTGTATTAGCCAATTTCTTATAATAAATTTCTTAACATATGTATGTGTACATGTGTGTATGTGTATACACATATATATTCTCTTGGTTCAGTTTCTCTGAAGAAGAGTGACTGATACAATACTTAATAAGTTGAATTAGATAAGACTAGGCTATTTTAAAGCTAATTAGATACACAGAACTAGAATTTATTGTCTCAGACATCATGAAGTTCATTCTTTGGAATTTGCTGCTCATAGAATAAAACATGCTCTTAGATAAAAATCTAATATATAATATCTAAAATAGTTATTCTTACATAATATATATTATAAGGGGTTTTTGTGTGTGTGTTCTTCTTCTTCTTCCAGAAGGATGTAATCTGAAATGTGAGTATATTGCTACAGTTGACTTCAGCCATTATAAGGGTGTCATTAACCTATTTCAATTTTATCTGCTAAAATGAACAGCCACTTTAACTGTTTGGATTAGAGACGGCTAGACAATAACGGAGTGCTGGCTTTTTTAAAAATGGGCTTTTTTAAAAAGTCAAGTGCTTTTATGATTGAATCAGCATTGTTTTTAAGTTTAACTTTTTTTTTAGTTCTATCTCTGGAATATCAAGGAAAACAGATATTCTCTTCCCTTCATTGCAAATAACCCAAATTCCTTATAACCAGATTTTTAACAGAGAATAGTGATGGGCATGAAATCATTGTAGAAGTACAAAAGACTGGAAAAGGACTGGTTATACAAAAGGAGGAACTATGGAAACTATATTTATGTGAAATCCATTTTTTAACATTTGTAATAAAATGTTTCAATGAAATTAAGCATTCCATTTTATATATTTTTTTCTTTTTAATCTCTATTTTTCATAGAATACTGTTACTTATTTTTTCTCATTATGTATTTTCCATCTTTGTGGGTAGAAGATGCCAAATAATTTTTAGGAAAGAATGTCATGAATAGCAAAACCTTTCTAAAAGTTCTTCAGCCTGTTTAATTTTTAAATGATTTCAATAATATAGAAATTAATGTGATACTTCATATGGCCAAGAAATGTGATACCCACTGGAGAATCTGATGGAATTTGTTATTTTTATTGAAATCATTAGCATCATAGTTTTAACTAAATTAATTTTCTTCTGAATTCTTTATAGAGTTTAACAGGGATAGAGGGACAAATCATGGAAGACATAAGACTATTGATTAAGGTTATACTAAGTATATATATCTCTCAGATCATATACAGGATAATTTTATCTGTTACTTAAAACTACATTAGGACAACTTCCTATGTTCTTTGATTCCTCTATAGCAGTTTGATAAGAAAAATGTTCATTATCCATATTAATATTGAAGCAGTTTTGAGTAAAGACAATGGTCCAGAACTTTTGGCGCAATATAGACTACAAATGCTCCCTAAATAGGGTTCAAAATCTTGAAAAATAAAATAACAAAAAACCACTAATTTCCTGGATATGACGGAAATAGGCTATAGAGCATTATTTTTATACAAGTGTCTGAGAATGATGAAGAATCAAAATATGCTAGTGACTTTACTCATCTAAAAGTCCATAATTTCCCCCAACATTTAAAATAAAGTCTTGCTAGCCTAGACTACTTTTACTCCTAACATATTCAGTTTCCAAACCATTGCTTCCCTTATAGTTCAGGGGGATGAAGGATGGACAAAGCACTTATCAAGCAAACATTTAGAAATTTCAACTGGCTTAGAATAAGGAGGGTCAGTTTCTTATCAGAGTTGGGTATCATGCAAAACTGAGCAGGGAGCCAAGGTTAGCATGCCAGTGGAAGGAATCTGGATGGTGTGCAAAGGGAGGAAATTTCAAATCTGAAACTGAGAGAAATAAAGTAACCCAAAGAATTAGAGTCAAAGGAACAAAAACAGTACACAGTGTTTTAGTCTAGTAATCACTGATCAAAACTAGGTTTTACCTATCAGAGCTGGGTAAGGTTGGGTGAATGCATGTGTTGAAAGAACCAGAGAGCAAAGAAGTGTCTTGATTCCCAGTATAATCCTCCCTTATCTCCACAAGAGTACCTTTATTCTCCTGATTTTTCACTACTCCTTTCACTGAGCCCTTTTAAATCAAATTATAGATAAACTCACCTTTTTATTACCCCTATTTTATTGGCTTAATTTAGCCTGGCCCTGAGAAGAGAGCACGGAATTTCCTCCTGTGCTCTCCTAAGAAGACTTGTGTCTTGGTTTCAAAGATAAGAGGGTAACTAGGCATGTTATTTCCCAATGACAGTCCTAGGAAAACCAACTCTCATGTATTTCCTTCTCTCACTGGTCCTAATAGAGCCAAATGAAGAACTGAGAATTTGATATAATTTAAAGTATGGTGAGTTTGAAAAGGAATATTCTTCATCAAGTATACTCTACCTAATGTAGAGGGTTAAAGAAGTTGATCCTTTGAATGGTCATTTAAACTGAGAAGTAAAAGATGAGGAATATTTGGCTAGGTGAGTGGAAAAGAAGAAAAAGAAATCCCATAGAATAAACAGCAGTGTTTCCAAGCAACTTTATAGTCCCTTGCTATTGAAAATTAGTAGAAAACCAAAGATTACTAACTATTGGAAAGCTTTTTGACATGAAAGGTAAATGTTTCAGTTTCCTAGGCTACTGATGCAAATACCATAAAATGGATTGGCTTAAACAATAGGAATTTAATCTCTCACGGTTTTGAGGCTAAAAGAAAGCCAAATCAAGGCTTCTTCAAGGTGATGCTTTCTCCTCCAAAGACTGTGATGATCTGGGGCCAGCTGCCGGCATCCTTGGCTCCTCTGTCACATGGCAAGGCACATGGCTGCATCTCTAGGTCTCTCCCTTCTCTTCTGGATTCCACAGATGTCCAGCCCCTAGCTTCCTGAAGCTGTCTCTCTGTCTGCCAAAATTTCACTCCACTTATAAAGGACTCCAGTAACAGGATTAAGACCCATCCTGATTGAGGTGGGCCACACATTCTTAACCGAAGTAACCACATTAAAAAGTCCTACTTACAATAGGTTCACACCCACAGGAATGGATTAAACTTAGGAAATATTTTTCTGGGATACATGAAATTTCAAACCAACACAGTAGAAAACAAAAGTAACATGGCAAGTGAGCAAAAAGAGGAAATAGAGATGATGCAGGGAGGAAAAAACTTGAAAAATAAATCATTAATATTCATAGATAAGATAGTGAAACCATTAAAAATAAAGAGAAAAGCATACAATAAAAGGAAACATTATGACAACATATGGTCACAATTATAGTTTTAGAAGGTATGGTAAGTTAAATAATGACCTCCAAAATATGTCCAAATCTTAATATCCAGAACGTGTGAATTGGTTAGGTTACATAGCAGTGGGTAATTACAGTTGCAGATGGAATTGTTTGCTTATCAGCTGACTTTGAGATGTCATTGGTTATACTGATTTTTCAGGTGGGCCCAATGTTATCACAAGAGTCCTTAAATGTGTACAGGGAGGCAAAATAGGAAGAATTATGCAATGTGGGAAGACTCAACAAACCGTTGCTGTGTTTCAAGATAAAAGGGGACCTTGAGCCAAGGAATGCAGGCAGCCTTTAAAAGTTGAAAGGCCCACCACAAACAGCAAAAAAACAGATTCTCACTATGGTGGATTGAATTATGCACCTTAGCTCAGACACTTCCTTGGTCTTGGTTCACATTGCAGTTGATTTGGACACATTGTAAAAGGATCTCCTGAAGATGTTACTTCAGTTAAGGTGTGAAATGAATCAGGTTGGGCTTTAATTCTGATTACTGCAGTCCTTTAAAAGCAGAATAAAATTCAGGCATAGAGAAAAAAAAAAAAAGTCAGAGGCAGAAGCTAGAAGTCAAGGGAGCTCTGAGAAGAAAAGAGAATACATTGCCATGTGCATTGTCATGAGACAGAAAAGCCAAGATCCAAGGATCGTTGATAGCAGTCTTGGGATGCCACCATCTTCAAGAACAAAACATTGCCTTGTTGACATCTCTATTTTGGACTTCTAGCCTCCAACGGTGAACCAATAAATTCCCATTGTTTAAGCCAGCCCATTGTATGGTTCTAGCAGCTGAGAAACCAATTCACTCCCCGAAAGCCTATAGAAAATAACACAGTCATGCTGACACCTTGATTTGAACCTAGTGAGACTTAATTCATACTTCTAACCTCCAGCACTGTAGTAATAAATTTGCTGTTTTAAGGCACTAAATTTGTGATAATTTGTCACAGCAGCAATAGGAAACTAATAGAGAAAGTAAATTTGAGGAAATATACCAGAAGACAGAGAAAAGGCAAAGAAGTGAAAATTAAGAGAGAAAAGATAAGACCATTAAAGTTCACTAGTTCAGAATAACCAATATCCTATGAATTGGAAATATAAAAATAACAGAAAATGGAGGGGGAGGAAACCTTCAGAAAAATCAGTTTAAGAACATTTCTCAGAGCTTCTCCTTTTTGACAGGGCACACCATTTCAGCACAATAGATGGAAAACAGACCAGAATCAGGACACAGCATTGTAAAATTTTAGAACTCTGAATAAACAGAAAGGTTTCCAAAAGTTTGCAGCAGTGATTGTGAAGGGTGCATTCCCACAAAAGTTCAAGAATTCCACAAAGCTTGAAAACAATAGAACAAAACTTCCAAAACATGAAAGAATTTTCCATCCTATAATTCAATAATGATCCAAATTTTCAATCAAGTGCAAGAGCCCAACAAAAGATGTTTTCAGACATGCAATTTCAAAAAATTACCTCATATTTCCCTTTCTCAGGAAGCTACTAAAAGATGTGCTTCACCAAAATGAAGAAACTGTCATGACAAGGGGTGCAGGACACAGTAGACACATAGGGATTCCCTAGACTCATGATGAAGAGAGCTGCTACACGGACAGCTAAGGACCAGGAGCAGAGGACTCCAGTCCAGACTGCAGCATGTGACTCAGAAGACAGAGTAGAATGTCATCATCATCAAGTGTCAAACCACTGTCATTCCTCTAATGTTGGCTTTTAAAATTAACATAGGGAAATGCTTACTTAATGAAGTAAGTCATTTGGACTATAAAGACCTCTTCGCCAAGAGTCAATGAAAGCAACACATATCCCAATAGTCAAAACAACTCAGACCTCTGCACCTGATGAAACGCTGACCGCAGTCACATGTGAACTTCTAGTGTTGCCGGGAGGAAAACTGCTCCATACTACTTCAGAGTCAAAAATCAAGTGCAGCCTGGTCCTTGTTAACTTTGTTTTATATTTTTAGACCAAACAAAGATTCCAAAAATAGCACCCCCTAAGGAAAAGCCAGCACAATCTTACAGTTATTCTGTCTGCATAGATGGATACATTGATATATAACAGCAGTTTTAAACAGCAGTTTTCTATTATAATTTAAAGATCTCCAGGGCCCCTTCTTGAGACTAATAAATAATTACCAAATGGGAAAAAAGTACTTTGTGAGATCATTTAAATACACAGTAGTAGTATAGGCATAAAATGGACTATTATGCTGCCATTAAAGAGATTAATTTCTGATAAAAAAATAATTTATAAAATATCTTAAGTAAAAACAGTTATAAAAACTTACTATTTGTGTAAACATGGGTTGATGAGAAGATATGAATATATTTATATATTCTCTGTCTGGAAACTGGTAAAAGTAGTTGCCTTTGGGGAAGGAACCTAGGGACAGAGGGTCAGGAGTCAGTAGTAGACTTCCTTTCTTCCATATACCAGTCCATATGCCCATCTACTACACTGTAACCAAAGAGAAGTATAAAAACTCAATGCAGAAGCACATACTCTTCTCTTTAGATAAAGCTTCCAAGAGAAAGAGAAAAAGAGACATAAACTGAGACTCAGGGAGTAAGTATAAATTTGCTAAGAAACAGGAAAGGATGGTGCCCAGATCTTGTAGCCAAAGAGATAAAGAGAACAAGGACAGAGTGGCAAGAGAAAAGTATGGAAAAAGAATACAGGGAGAAACCAGTAAGAAAACTCTAAGATACAAGTAATGGGGCAAAATAATGCTATTGTCTTAATTTCAGCATTCCATTCACAGGAGGAGCTATTTTGATTTTGGAAAATAACTTGATAACTAATTGAAGTAAAGGTGTGTCCCTAAGGAAATGAGTTAGGAGGAAACAAGAGATGAAACCAAACTGCATTGGAACTACAATAGCATTAATGACATAAAGAAAGAGGTGGAAAAATGATCAGCATGGAAGGCAAAAGAGGGAAAAGAGTGTGGAATGACTCAGCAACATGGTGGAGTGGCTAAAACTAATTTTAAAATTAAGAGCAACTGGACTTCTGTTTTAAGCTGTTTGTATTGCTGCAGTACTAATCTGTTTGATATCATCAAATATTCAGTCTATTGGCCAGACAACTAACACTTTGTAATTATTTTTAATGCATCAATCAAGGAAAGTAGTCCTTGTCTGGCTCTGGACCCAGCACTAAATTGGAATCTCATACATCCTTAAAATGAACCACTTCCAGAAAGCAGAAGCTTGGAATTTGTCATGAGAAATGAAAGTTTCTGGGAATACTCTGAAATCTAAAGAAGGTATCAGACCTTCTACAAGTCATGGAATACTGTTTTAGAACCAAACTTTCTGTATTTTATGGAGCAGGGAACCATAGAAAACATAAATATTAAAGATATTAGTAAATTTAGACATTATCCTAAAGTTAATTGCAATTTATGAATAAATAAAAGTCAGAATAACAATAAAAATTTGGAGGTTTCTTGTTTGTTTTAAGAATCCGGCTTCAGTGTTGCTTGATCTGAGTCGAAGGAATTTGGATAAGGAAATTGGTTAAGAGGCTATTGCAGTAGGGATGGAAGAATATGTTTTGGTTTTTGAGAATTTGGAAGCTGGACTTGATAGATATGGGGCTGACTGGAAGTGAGAAGTAGGAGTGGGAGAAGAAAGTAGAATTGTGTCCAGATTTAATGCTCTTCGGTACATCGCAGTAACAGCTAATGCCCCAGTGTCCGTTCTCTAGCACTAAGCATTGTGTGCAGCTGTGCTCATGGACCTCCAGTTTAAAGGCCCTATTAGTCAACTGCACTTGCAGGTCACTGTAGGCATGTGTCTAAATTTTGGCCGGTGGACCATAAGCAGAAGTGGTATATGCAATTTCATGGAAGTTTCCTTAAATGGAGCAGATATGTTCTTCCCTTTTCTTATTTCTGGTGGCTGGCATGAAAGATGGCATGACTGAAGCCCCTGCAGCTATCTGGGACAATGCTAAACAGGGGCACAACATATGGGTATCAGAAGAATATTCTGGAAGAAAATCCTTTCTAAAAATACATGGAACTCTCACGCAAACCTGGAACTGATGACTTCTGGACTTCTTACATGACAGAATAAAATCTAGTATGTTTAAACCACCATTGATTTGGATTTTCTGTCCTATTCATCATCTTAACTAGTACAGCCAACTCTATTTATGTTGATATCATTAGCACTAAGAAATACAAAAAGGAGATTGTAAGGAAAAGAAGTGTAGTTCAGTTTTGAATGCATGGAATTTAATGTGCTCATGAAACATTCAAATAAATATATTAATGAGATGAGAAGAGGCCCTAAAATAGAGACTTAAAAAAGTATAAAAGTAATAACCTAATACAGAAATAAAAGCCAGTAAAAAGTAAAAATAGTGGCCAGAAAACCATGAAGATTTGGCATTGCAAAAGCCAAGAGGTTTTTCAGGAATCAAGTAGTCAACAGTGACAGATGTTGAAATGTCAAAGAAATTAAGAGCTGAAGCCTGTCTCTTGAATTAATGGTTAAGAAAGTTATTGGTGGCCTGTGTGAAAGCAGCTTCAGCAAGGAGGAGAGATAGAAGGCAGACGACAAGTGGGTTGAGGGAAGGTGAGCAAGTAGAGAAAGGCAGCAAAGTGACATGGCCTCAGCCTCTTCCTAGCCTTTATATGGCATAGACTTTCCTCCTAAATAGTTAACTTGCTGTACACCCCTCCCCCATAGCATAAGCACATTATTTGCCATCTTGCTTATTCTTTACAGTTAAGTTCAATTTTGTCCTTTAGCTTACTTTTGGACGTACTAAATGTTGTATCCATATCAATTTATGGCCTTTCCATCCCTGGGTCGTCATAAGCATGTCCACCATTCACTGCAGCCACTATTCTAAAAGGCTGTTCTCTTGCAAGTCTCACCGACCCACCAAATCTCTAAATCTGCACATGACATCTCTACTACTTCCTAGGGCATGGTCTCACAAACTTAGCACTGTTGACATTGGAGCTGAAAAACCCTTTTTGGGGAATGGGGAGATGTGCTGTGTATTGTTGGATATTTAGCCACATCCCTAGACTCTATCTACCAGATAATAGTAACAGTTTCTCCCTCCAGTTATGAAAACCAGAACTGTCTCCAGATATTGTCCAAAGTCCGTTGCAGAGGAAAAAATTTCCCTGGTTGAGAATCACTGCCCTAGAGTAAAAAAGACGAGTTTGGCAAGAACCATTTCAGCTTCCTTCCCCTGTAACCACAAATGCAATATCCCTTCACACTCTTTACTTAGAGACTCAGTGAGTCATTCTGAGAACTAATTTTCCAAACCTTTGTCTTTTGTCTTTTCCTCTCTATTGAATCATTCTCTTTCAGCCTCTGTCAGAGTTAGTCTATCCTGAAAAAAAAATACCAATTTTGATTCTGGGGCTCCTTTAGCAATAGCCTTTCCTCTTGCCTTCGCTAAAAAGTTAACCTTCTTTTTAAAAAAAATAGACAAAATTCACTACTCCGCATTGTCCAGTGCAGCAAGCATGGATTTTATGGTGAGACAGGCCCATGTTTAACACACAGGCTGTTAATGCTGAGCAAATTATCCAGATGTTTGGATTCAAATTTCTCATGCATAAAAGAGGGTAGTAGTGCATACTTACAAAGTTTATGAGAGAAAGATATATTGAAGAGCCCAAGACAGAAACCTGGTACATAAATAAATAAATCTTTTTTAAAAAATCATTTGAAAGTTACAATGAAGGTTCTATTGAAAATTCCTTCTTTCTCCCCTATTCCAAAACTAGGGAGAAGAGAATACTGGACATGCCATTCTAACTTTTCTTCTAGAAAGTTTTCATCTCCAAGGAAATCAGTCAGCAAATACATTTATTTCTCTTCTTTACATACAGTCTTCAGTCATTTTTGTCACCTAAATGGTTAGATATCCATTTGATTAAATGATTAGTGGAGATCCATATATTTTCTTCACCAAAGAAAAGGAGAGAAAACAAACCAAAAAAACCTACATCATGTGTTATAATTAATGGTGAAACCTTGAATATTTTCCTTTTGAGATCTGGGGCAAAAATACCACTTCTACTCAAAATTGTATTAGAGGTCTTATCCATTGCCAAAAGGCAAGAAAGATAAATAAAACAAAATGATTGGAAAAAGCAAGTTCTCACAAATAAGACATATGTGCATAGAAAATACAAAATATCTGCAAATGTGATAGATTATTTGTATTAATAAGGTAATCTAGAATCTGTACTAGGCATAAGAATCAGAAACCAAGTGCATTTCTATACGCCATCAACAAACATAAAATGGAAAATTTTAAAGTATCTTCAAAAATAGTAATAAAATAAGAAGTGCCTATGAATAAACTATACAAAATATGTGCAAGACTTACATGCATAAGATTTTAAGCTATTGAAAGGCATTTTAAAAACATAAATAATGTAGAACTACTGGATGTCCATGAATTGGAGTAAATTGGTAAATTCTCCCAAAATCAAACTCTAGATTCAATGACTCCCATAAAAAATTTATTTTTATCACTTGATTAACTGCTTGTGCTTTTATTTTTTAGAACTTGACAATTTGGCCTTAAAATATATATGAAAGTACAAAAGTCCAGGAATAGAAATTTCTGATGAAGAACAAAATACATTGTGAAACTATAACAATTAATACAATGTGGAATTAGCACAGGAGTAGACTTTTTAAAAGACCAATAAAACAGATAGAGACTTCTGAACTTGACTCTCACATATATGTAGATAGTGAGAAAGACTGACATGTTGATAAAGGGTCCTATAACATTAAGATATTTCTGTAGAAAAAAATAAACAAACTGGATTCTTATCTCACATAATATAAACCAACCAATTCCAGTTGAAAGATGGAAGTATAGAGGAAAAATTTATAATAATCCTAGAAGACTAGAGATAGAGATAGTGATAGAGATAGATAGAGAGAGAGATCTTTGTGACCCAAGGTAGGGAAGACTATCAAGACACAGGTAACTGTATTAGTTTTCTATAGCTGATGTAAGAAATAATCACAAATCCAGTGGCTTACAACAACACAACTTTATCATCTTAAAGTTCTCTAGTTCAGATCTCTGAAATAAATCCTCAATGGACTAAAATCAAAGTGTTGTCAAGGCTACATTCCTTTCTGGAGTCTTGGGGAGAAGCCATTCCCTTGTCTTTTCTAGAGGCTGCCCATATTCTTGCTTTGCAGTTCTCTTCCTCAATCTTCAAAGCCAGAAAGAGTGAGTTAGTTCTTCTCACATCATATCACTCCAATCACTTACGTTTTGCTCTTCCACTTTTAAAGTCCATTGTGATTACTTTGAGCCCCTCTGGATAATCCAAAATAATCTCTCTGTCTTCAAGTCAACTGATTAGCAAACTTAATCCCATTTCAACCTTAATCGCCATTTGCCTTGTAACTTTTCATATTCACAGGTTCTGGGGATTTAGATGTGGATTTCTTTGAGTGCCATCATTCTGCCTACCACGGAAGTCCTAAATGCAACATAAATGCAAATGCTGACAAATATAATACAGAATTTACATTCATCAAAAAACTGCAAAAAAAAAGGGAGAGAGGGAGGGAAATAAGAGAGAGTCAAATGTTTCTGGGTGCTGTGAATGATCAAAGAGTATATAAAATATAGTTGTACTCAAGGAAGTTTCAATACAGATGGAAAATAGAGATATAATTGTGAAAAAATATATAGTCATACACTATTTAAATAATATGAAATAATAAATTATAAGTAATTATAATTTAACTACTAAAATTTCTCATGAATTAAAGAAGATATTATTTCACAAAAGAGATAGGTTTTACTGAGCACTCTATCTGCAGAATTGGCTGTATCTAGGTGAACTGAAAGAAGGGAGAAGCATCTCCTAGGTGGGCGGGCAGGTTTAATAGAAACACCTCTTGGTCTCCCTCTCTGTACTTACCTCTCCAGCTCCTCATGCCCACCCCATTCCCAACAATAAGCCATTTCACAACTTTTTACCAGAACAATATTCTCCATCAAATGGTGTCAAGTCATTGTGCTGCTAAAATGCATGAAGGTTCCCAGTTTCTTTTTAGGGGAAAAATAAAACCCATAAACACGACATACAAGGCCTATCAAGACCTAATCCCACTGTTTTTGCCACCTCAATTCTTACTTAGTAACCTGCCAAATCCTATACTCTAGCCATGCTAAACCACGCATTTTCAGTTTTCAAGCCTGTCTTGCCTGCTTTCATTTGCTCTTTCTTTCTACACAAATGTGCTTTTCCTCGTTATTCAATTGACTAATTCCTATGCATCCTTAAAAACTAAATCCAAAAAGGCTTCCTGGACCTAACATTATGGATTAGGTTCCTTGTTAGTGTACTTCCATAGTGCTTGGGTTTACTTTTGTCGCTGTATTTTTCACACTTACATTTTCATTTGGCTCTTTGTTTCTCTGTTTTCAGTTGTGAGCTCCTTGAGGACAGGGTCTGTGTCTCCTATTTCTATTGTGATTAGATTTTTCGAACCCAAAATAAACATGAACTGTGCCATATTACAAAACATAAGTAACTTTTCTTCCTTTGAATTAGCTTTACTCTACTCTGATCAAATTGAAGGGAAGTTATTAGGAATTCGATTTACACTTTGCTGCCTTGCAAATACATTATCTTCAGCTTTGTCTATTTGATCAACTCATTGTTTCTATCCATTTATCGGCTCATCAGGAGACATGAAAGTAATGGAAATAACATATTCTTTTCAGGGACTGGTTAATAGCTGCTGCTTCTTGACATTGAAGTAGCAACTTTTCATTTGGAACCAAGCAGCTTACTAATTGATTAATGTCCACAAAATGAAAATTATTTCCTTTCCTTCCCTAGAAAGGTTAGTCACAGTTCTGAAAGATGCTTTTCAAGACCTCTTTCTGAACACTTTATGTAAAGTTAATCAAGGATAATGGATTGAGATGGATTTTATGTGATTACTGAATGCCCTAAAAACTCATTTCCATTTTTGTTCAAATGAGGCTATACCAGGAGACACTGAATTATAACAGCATCAAATAAGCTTATAACCAGGAAACATCGTGCACTGTGCTATTTTTTGGGCTGGCAATAAAACACTTACTCTGTTTAGTTTTTATTTAAATCCAAAGGTCCAGAAGGTTGAACTAAGATTTTTTTTTTAACAAAAATCTTGCAAAAATAGAAAAAAAGCAAGTCTTCTATAAATAATAGGATTCGTGAGTCCTATTATTTCTCTTCTCATGAGGAAAATGTATAATTTGTACAAAGCTAATAGCTTTGTCCTATAGTTATCAGGACTCTATTAAAATAATATAATCATAGTCCTAAAACAAATGCATTCTAAGTTGTGATAAGTTCATCTAGTACAGAAATTAACTATTTCTTTGCTTGATATCAGAGAATGAAAGCACTGGGTAAATAGCAAGAATCTTTACATGCAGACTAGCAATTTTGGTTCCTCTGTTCTACTTCTTTGAAACAAGGGCGATTCCTTTACACATGGATTTTGAGACAGTTTTACTTAGGGTTTTAATTTGCCAAAAGGTTGCTGATGCAAAGTACCAGAAAATGTGTTGGCTTTTATAAAGGGGATTTATCTGGGGTAAAAGCTTCCAGTTCCAAGGCTGTGAAAAGTCCAAATTATGACACCATCAGAGATGTTTTCTCACCAGTCAGGTACTGTTGATTCTGTTGTCTGGGCATGTGGCAAAGCAAGATGGCTGCTGTTCTGCAGCAGTAGACAAACTTGGCATAGGGTTTGTCTCTTAACCAGGCCTTCTCTCTCTCTCTCTCTCTGGGGTTTCTCTCTTAGCAGCTCAGCTGTGGGCGAAACCTCTCTCACATAGCAGCTTCAAACATGGAGGCTCCCTTTGCCGGTGTCTGTCTGCCCATTTGTCCATTTATGTCAGACCTAGCAAGGGGGCAGAGAATCAACCTGAGTCATGCCAAAGTCCTAAAGCAATTTTATCACGTAATCTAACCAAAGGCCCCTCAACTTTTTGCAATCAAAAGATACCAAACCTAGAAGAATAGGTTCATTTTACAAACATAATCTTTCTCATTTTGGGATTCATAAAAATAATCTCAAACTGCAACACTTAGGTTGGTAGGAGGATAAAGATACTGTTCAAAACAGTTATGATGAAATTGTACAATGAAGACTAGAAGATAATAATTGGCATATTTACAAATATTTCCTAAAAATTTAGTATGAAAGAAATTAATTGTAAACACTCATATGAATATGTGATCCAGATTTTACCCACTGGTGGTTCTTCCCCCTTTAAATCAGGTTAAAAATGCCTCCCATTTTCAATCCCATGTACTATGAACATTCAAATCTTCCTGCCAGATTGCTGCTAATACCCAGGGCATCAAGCAATGCTGTCATCCACCTTGTCCTTGTTTGTGGCTTCTACATCTTTCATTTGGCATTATCACAAACGAATACTTAATCCCTACACGGGATTCCACCAAAAAAAATCTATTAAACCATTAGAGCTGTAGTTGACTTTATTGAAAGTTGTAAAGGGTAGTGATAGTGAAGATCTTGTTGCAGAAGTGAAATCTTTCTCCATCTACTAGTTCTTTTCCTTTTTCCTTTTTTTTCTCCTTGTCACAATAATAATGACATCAGAGAACAAGGCTGCATGACTAAAGAGGAGATGAAACTGTTTTATGTTTATAATTTTGGTATTTTGTCTTTACAAGTTTCAATTGCTGATAAAAGTTTCATTACATGCACATTGATGCTCTGTTGTTAGGTGTATACACATTTAGGATTATTACATCTTCTCAGACAATTGATTCCTTTATCATTCTGTAATACCCCTCTTATCCCTGATGAACTTCCTTGTTCTAAAGTCTTTGCCTGAAATTAATATAGCTACTCCATCTTTCCTTTTATTACTTTTCAAATGGTGTATCTTTTTACATTTACTTTTAACCAATCTGGGTCTTTATATTTAAAGTGGATTTCTCATAGACAAGATATAGTTGG
Source organism: Tolypeutes matacus (assembly GCA_026826555.1). NCBI lineage: Eukaryota > Metazoa > Chordata > Mammalia > Cingulata > Chlamyphoridae > Tolypeutes > Tolypeutes matacus. The sequence goes on from JAKSZT010010858.1 coordinate 15,420,242, forward strand.
ATATTGTTTTGATATCCACTCTGACGATCTTTGTCTTTTAATTAGTGCATTTAAGCCATTCATGTTTTAAATGATTATTGGTATAATTGAATTGATAATCCCCATGTTTGTAACTGTTTTCTATTCATTGCATCTTATTTTCCCCATATTTTCTGCCCTCCCTGGGTTTAATTGACATTTTCTATGATACAATTTTATCTCCTTTCTTAGTGTATAAATTACTTTGTTTTTAATGTAATGGTTGCTATGGCACTTTCAAAGCACATTTTTTTAACTTATCAAACTTCACCTTCACATAATATTACACTGCTTCACCTGTAGTGCAGGTCCCTTATAACAGAGTATTCCTAAGGTCCACCCTCGTCTTTTGCAACTTTGTGTCATCCGTTTCATTTACCCATATGCTATAATCACCCAATACATTGTTGTTATTATTGCTTTAAACAAAGGTTTCTATTAGATCATTTAAGAATAAGAAATATAAAAGACACTGCTTACCTTCATTTATTCTTTCTCTGATATGGATCCAAATTTCTGCCCTATATCATTTTCCTTCTGCTTGAAAAGTTTCTTTTTATAACATTTCTTACATGGAATGTCTGCTGGCCATGAGGTCCCTCAGTTTTTATTTGTGTCAGAAAGTCTTTATTTCTCCTTTACCTTTGGAGGATTATTTTTCTGGATATAGGGTTCTAGGTTGTGTTTTTATTTGTTTTCAGCACTTTAAATATTTCACTGAACTTTCTTCTTGCTTATATGAGAAATCTGTTATAATTCTTATTTTTGTTCCTCTACACTTGTTTTTTCCCCTTTGGCTTCCATCAAGATTTTCTCTTTGTCTTTGGTTTTCTGCAGTTTAAATATGTTATGCTTTACTTTCGGGTTGGTTTCTGTTTGGTTGTGTGTGTTTGTGTGTGTGTGTGTGTGTGTGTGTGTTTAAATGTGTCTTGTTTGGTACACTGTGAGTTTCCTAGCTTTATGGAAAGTTTTTTGCCATTATTTCTCCAATTCCTTCTACTCCATTTTGTTCTCTTTCTGGTATTCTAAAATTACATAAAGGTTACACTTTAAACTCACTCATTCTTTCCTTTGTCACATCACATCTACTGATGAGCCATGAAAGACATTTTTCATTTCTACTACAGTGTTTTTTTATTTCTAGCATTTTCTTTTGATTCTTAGAATTTTCATCTGTCTCCTTACATTACCCACCTATTCTTGCATGTTGCCTACTTTTCCATTAAGGACTTAGTTAGTTTTAATACCCTTTCTGATAATTCCAACAACTGTGTATCTCAGTCAAGTTCTGGTACTTGTTTTATTTCTTCAGACTATATTTTTTCCTTACCTTTTGGCATGTTTTGTAATTTTTTGTTAAAAGCCAATCATGTTTTATTGAGAAACAGGAACTGAAGTAAATAAGTAGTATGAGAATTTACTTTACACTGGCTTGGACTTGATCTATGTTTAATGTTTGCCAGAGCCAAAGTTGCCCGAGCCTTCAAATTCCTCTAGTGTCCTTGGTTTTGTTTCTCCTTTTGTCTTTAGGCTTCCTTAAGCACTCCTCAGAGAGAGTCTGTATCTTGTAGCTCTTTCAGATATAATTCACTATTATACTGGAGCACTTTGAGTGTAAGGGTACACTGTGGGCCTGGGGAATTCTATAATCTTCTGATTTCATCTCAGTCTTGTAATGGTCCTATGTGTCAGGGCTGTGATCTACAAAATGCTTTTTCAATAGTACAACTTCCCCCGACCCCTTCTTCCTATTCCTGTCCCTGGCTGCAGTTTTCCTAATCTAGTTCCTTGAAGCCCTGACCCCTGTTAAGTATGATTGTTTGTTTGCTTGTTTCATTTCCTTTAGGTGTGACAGGAAGGCTTGAAGGTACTGGAATGGGAGGAATTCCCTGTTTCCAGCTGGGATAAGACACTGGCAAAATCCTCTCCCCTAGACAGTAAGGCCTTTGTCATGGAGAAAGCTCTAGGTATATTTCACAATGATTACTATTCCCCTCTCACTGCCAGAGCCTCAAGTGGATCTTTCTTATCACCATGAGAATCTGGGGTGGTCCTGGAAGTAAAATCTATGAAGGTGTGGAGACACCTAAGATTGAGGTTCACAGGACTCTCTCAGGCGCATGATGGCCCACACCCAGCCTCCAGCAATTTTTCAAAATTACTATTTAAGTATCCCCATCAGTGTGGCTCCAAGGACTTCTCCAGGTAGGCAAATTTCAGCTGTGACTCTGGATATTCCTGTCTCTCCAGATTTCAGAGTGACAATTTAGCCTGTGATCTCAGTTCTTCAGATCCAAGAATAGTTACTGATTTTCAGTTTGTCCAACTTTTTCTTGTTTCAAGAGTGGATTGATGACTTCCAATATCTTTACGTGTAAAAGCTGAAACCAGAAATTCCTGCTGGTAAATATTCTTAACAACATATTTTTCTATCTTTGCTTTTGATAATTTTAATCATCATGCTTCTTTTTTAAGGAGCTTAATGAAAAAACGACTGTCATGCCATAAAAGGATACTATCATATTGACATTCACAAGAGTCAAAGGAAAAAGATTTTCTCTAATTGGAGCAAAAATTTATTGGTTTTCTCAACAGCTTTATAGGAAAAAGGGAAGTATGGAAAGCAAAATTGTCATTTTCATCAAGATAAAAATTAATCTAGCTGTAATTCAAAGGTTGGGTAAAATAAAATCTGAGTATCTAATAATAAAGCTTCCTCCCATTTGCAATATATAATTACTAAACTATCAAGCTAGGAATGACTTTAGAGTTTACCTAAACCAGTGGTTAATCCAAGGTTAATGTAATTCCCAGGGATTCAAAATCCAAATTACAGCCCATGAGCCATAAGCATGATGCTTCAGTGTGCACTGCTCACCAGAACCAATAATTTGGACCAGCGTAAGTGAGACACATGCTCTGGCAAGTAAGGCGGTGCTGAGTTGTTTGCATCAACTTTGGCGTCATATCTGCTGCATCTGCATGTGGAATATTCATTGGTCCCCGTCTTCATGTGGATTCAGATCATCTCTCTTACTTAATGGGTACAATAAACACACATCAAATCTCTATCCTACCCCTGTAACTTTCTGTATGTTTCTTTTATTATAGTTTTTTCCCCACACAAGAAAGAAAAGAAAAGAAAGCATCACACTTAGGGGCTTACTTCTGTGAGGGATATGGAAGAAACTCATATATCATCGTATTAACTATAAAACTTTTTGTCAAACATAAATATTATGCTATTGGCCCTCAGCAGTATGCAATTAACACACAGATGCAATTTATCACAATGTTTTGGCAGGGTCACAACTGGAATCTTGAAGTTATTTGTATTTGTTCCTCTTAAAAAGGCATTTTTACAGATGGACAAATCTAAGTCCATAACTGAAGTATATTAGTATCCATAACCCTATGATTTTTACATCTTAGATTAATTTGTATTTTGGGTATCAATTCCATAAAATGGAATAAACTTAATTTCAGTCTGTTCTAGTCTCCACCCCATACAATTTCCTAGTATTGCATTTCAGGTTCAGGGGGCTTATGTAGTTCCAGGGAATAGAGATATGTGTGTGGGTGGGGGGGGTATCAATGTGTATTTGTGCAAAGAATCTGCAGTTTGGTCATTCCTATCTACAGAGACATCTACTAAAATATAATCTTCCTGTCTTCTTTTCAGTATTGGTGCATGTAAAAATATTGCCATGTCATATCTCTTTTCCTTACATGAGATCTTTTCAGGTATAATTTTCTTTGCTATTTCTGTGCCGCTCATGGGTGATAGGTAATTTTAAACACACACATATTGATGAGAGAGAGAGAGATGAGCTCTGTGAGGATATCTCTGTAGAATATTGACACTGACAGGCAAATCAGCATGTGCCTCTATGGGTGCCACCACCCAGCCTTACACACTCACACATAGACCTGTATCTAGAGTGCTCATGGATGGGCAGGAAAGCCTGGACATAGATAAGAGTCTCACCTCCCCTAAATGAAGTCACTACTGATTCTTACAGGAAGTTCTTTGTCCTCCAAGCATTAGCTTCATCTTAGCAGAGGTGAGCCTGGGATAGCTCTCTCATACCTGATGAGCAACGGCCTAGCCTTATTACTAACCATTTCCTCCTCATTTTCAAAGTAACTGTCCTGTCTCTGAATATAGAATTTCAACTAACAGAGAGAAAGCGCCAAGTAAGCATAGATTCTTGAGAAATAAACTTGTCTACATTCTTTATGTACTTCCCATAATGCTTAAAGCCCCGTTTCTTTATGGGAACAATTATTGCAGAATGTTTAGTTTTCCCACAGGCAGAGTATAAAAACTCTTGTTTTCCCTGAATCCCTAGTGTTTGACTTAGAAGTACTTCTGATCAAGGAGTGGGAACTATTCTTTTTCAAGTTTCTTTGGATCCTAGTGTCCTGGAGACGAGAGGAGAGTGCTCGGACCACTACATTTGAGGATATTAAAGGGCCGTCTGGTTTAGTTGATTAATGTCCCCTTTGTCTTGGTGGGCAGATAATCACTAGTATGATTTTTTTTTACCTCTCCAGAAAAAGATTTGGATCTATTAGAAATTCCCATTTCAAGATAAAGATTTAAAAACAACCCTCTTTGTTTACATGTTCCAATTTTATCAGTCTTTACTCATCCTTCCCTCATTCTGAAAAATCACCCTTCATCTTCCCAAGACATTGAAAACATTCTATAGAATGACTTCAAATCTCTTCTTATCACAGGGCCATGGAAATTCCAAAATAGTCATGAATTATGTGGCTCTATCTCATCACTGACAACAATTCTAACACAGAGCCATCGATGTTGATCCAAGATTTCTTTGAATTAATTCTGATATATTGTTGTCTTAATATATAGATAGAAAACTAGATGACAGATAGTTTTATCTATAGTTTTATCTATAGATAGATAGATAGATAGATAGATAGATAGATAGATAGATAGATAGACAGATAAAAAAGCTTTATGAGATAGAATTCACATAACATAAAATCCATCCTGTTAAAATGTATAGTTAATAGTACAGTTATAATATTCTTTCATCAGTTGTAACAAAGGTACCATATTAATGCTATGTTAATAATGGGAAGTGGTATAAGGGAATGCTGTATTTTCTACATGATTTTTCTGTAAACTTACACCTTATCTAATTAAAGAAATTTTAAAAGAGCAATATCAGGACATATGAAAATATTGGAATAGAGACTACAAGCTTTATATCAATGTGCAAGTTCCTGAACTTGATAACTGCACTTAAGGTGATTTCATAAGTGAAAATACTCTTTGGAAATGTACATGGAAGTATTATATACTTTGAGGAGCATGATATATACAACTCATTCTCAATTGTTCAGAAAAGAGAAAGATGAAAGAGAAATGGATTGATAAATAGATGGATAGAATGATATGGCAAATGTGTCAAAATGTTAATAACTGATGGATCTAGGTATCTGGATGGAAGATATGTTGAGTTCTATGTATGAATTTTTTATTATTTTTGCAACTGTTCTTTAAGTTTGAAACTATTTCAAAATAAAAATAAATTTTAAAGAAAAAAACATACGATTCAGTGGTTTCTTGTATATTTTCAAAGTTGTGCAAGCTTTATCACTATCTAATTTTAGAACATTTTATTCACCCAAAGAGTAAATCTAGACTCTACTAACAGTAATTCCCCATATTCTCACTTCACATATTCTCACTTCACATAGTCCTTGGCAAACACTAAACTATTTTCTGTCTGTATGGATTTTCCTATTCTGTACTAGTTATAAAAATTGAATTATACAATGTGTGGTCTTTTATGTCTGTTTTATTTTGCTTAGCACAATGTTTTCGAGAATCATCCATGCCATAGCATGTGACAGTACTTCATTCCTTTTATTGTCAAATAACATTCCATTGGATGGATATACCACATATTGTTTATCCTTCCTAGGTGGATGAACATTTGAGTTGTTTCCACTTTTTGGACATTCATGCACAAGTTTATGTGTAGGCATATATTTTTCTGTTGGGTATATATTAAGAATAGAATTTCTGGGTCAAATGATAACTCTGTGTTTAGCATTTTGAAGAACTACTAAAATGCTTTTCAAAATGTCTGAACCCTTTTACATTTCAATGATTAATGTATGACGGCTCCAATTTCTCCACATCTTTTCCAACACTTGTTATTTTCTTTCTTTATTATTTTAGCCTTCCTAGTGAGTTTGAAGAAGAATCTCATTATGGTTTTAATTTGCATTTCCTCCATAGAAAATATTGTGGAACATCTTATATGCTTATTGACCATTTGTATATCTTCTTTGGAGAAAGGTGTATTTTAAATCTAGGGTGGCTTGGAGTTATGTACCCCAGAAAATGTGTTTTTAAACTTAATCCATTCTTGTGAATGTTCACCCATTGTAAATAAAATCATTTCAAGATGTTACAACCATTAAAGTGTGGCTCAAAGGAATCAGGTTGAGCTTTGCTCTGGATCACTGGAGTCCAGTGAAAATCAGAGAGAGAGAAAGCCACAGGAAGAAGCCAAGTCAACAGAACCCAGAGAAGCAACAAGAGGCCACCTTGTGTATTGCCAGGTGACAGAAAAGTCAAGGACCAAGGATTGCTGGCAGCCAGCCCCAGTCTTCTGGAAGAAAGTATTGTCTTGATAACGCCTTGATATTAGACTTCTCCTAGCCTCAAAACCATAAGCCAATAAATTCCCATTGTTCAAGCCAACTCCATGCATGGTATTTGATTTTGCAGCAAGGAAACTAAAACAAAATCCTTTGCTTATTTTTTAAATTGTGTTATTTGTGTTTTACTGTTGAGTTGTAAGAGTTCTTGATTCTGGACACAAGTCTCTTATCAGATAACTGATATGCAAATAATGTTTATAATTCTTGTGAGAGACTTTTTAGCTTTCAAATAGTTTCATTTCACCCATGACTCTCTTCCTTCTCCCACACCAACCTGAGAAACTTTCATATAGACTTCATTTTGCTTTATCAAGTTTTTCCTATATCTTGACTCCCAGTAGACCCAAGATTTTTGAAACTTTAACATCTTCTACTTCTTTCCCATAATATTTTAGCTTTCCTGAGGCATACAGTATAGCTAATTGAGAAGAGGGAACACTGAAGAGAAAAAAAAAATGGTTTCAAAATCTTATACCAACACAAAATAGCCTCACAAGATGCTTATTTGTGTGTCAAGAAAAGGAAGCTGCATATAATAGCTAAAAAATAAGTGTCTCATTTATAGGAAAATGTAAAAAATAGTATTGGGGTAAAATGTAAAAAGGAACATCAGTAGTTTCCTTTATCTACTCTGAAACTTATGACAGCCAAGTTATCCCCTGGAATAGAAAATTCCAGAGCTGGTCTTCTTATAAAGGGAGCTTACCTTCATATACCCACTGATGTTGGGGCTAAAGTAAGCTGTTGTTTGGCAAAAGTCATAGAAGAGTTATCATTTTTTGAGGCACTGCAATTAGTTTTGTGTCTTCTATTGTCAGAGATTCTTTATAGAACTATATGGGAAATGTTAATATTATAAATCATTTCTACCAACGAGGCACCATAGAAAAGGTAAATTATAATGTGTTTACCATTTAAAGAAAAATGAATCACATATCAGAATTGCATGGGATATGCTGCATGTCTTACACTTCCTGCAAAATTTTCCCTACAAATTTAGAGAATTTTTTGGGCACTGGTGAGTGCACTATATGTCCTTGAAGCTGCACAAAATCATTCCTCTTCTCTGATTATTATGAATGAAGACACTCATATGCATACTCTGCCATTTTTCATAGTAAAGTGCATTTGCCCTCCGCGGCTAAATACTTATTCAAATTTTTGAAAGACCCTAAGGTATATTTATTTGTTTTGCAACCAAAAAGGTGATTAATGTGGTGATTTAAAACAGGGTTTACCTTCAGCTTAACAGGAAGCGTAGAAATACCAAAACACCTAAATGAATTTTCCACGCTACCAGGATCAACACAATAGTGACCACAGTTTTATTAGGAAATATTCACTTTGGAAAAAACAATTTGAGGAAGAAAATTGTATTATACCAATTCATGATAATCTGTTTCCAAAAACAAATACATGAACATTTCAACTGAAGGGGCAACCTTACAACAGTTGACTGACTCTTTCTATGGGTATCGTTCCTCTAGTGATATTCATGCAATGAAAAGAAATAGATGTTAAATTACTTTTTAGAATTCCAACAACAAAGGTGGTTTGATGAAAGAGGGTCTCTAAATTATGAGGCAATGGCCACATCTGAATGGAATGTGAAAGAATACAATTTGAGAGTTTCTCATATGCCCAACCCTCAGTTTTTCCACAAATGATGAGATCACTGGAGATTTTTTGCTTTTGCTTCTACAACATGCTGTATCATATAAGATTTTTCTCACTTCTATATCAAAAACCAGCAAACTCTTTAAAATAGAAATGTTGACGTGGGGCACTTTATTGAACATTTTTCTTGCTTTAATATCTATAGGAGAAGAATCACTGTATAAATTTTATGGATGTTTAATATTAGTGTGGAACTAAAAAAGGGTCAATTTTATAATTTTAAGCTATACTTTAACATAATAAAGCCAAATCTGCTTCAAGAATGAGAGTAACTGACAAAATTTAGAGATGTGGAACTAAAGGCCTGAAAATGACATAATTTCTCAAGAAGACAGCTTGAATTATTGACAAAGTAAGAAATAAGTTCCAGATTTTTCTGATTCCAAGTGCTCTACTGCTTTAATCATAAAATAATGCTTATTCAAGCATATGTGGTAAATGAAGAGTGGTATCCCCAGTATTCATTACATAGAAAAGTAAAGGATTAAGATGTTAAAGGAATTTTTATATTGAATGGGCGATCTGGTTTTAAAATCCAATTATTTTTCCCTAGAAAGTAGGTAAAATTCAGGTCTGTAGCTCACCCTTCTAGAAAACTTCAGAAGTCAAAGCTGGCTTGTTGAATAGTTGAAAATTTACCCAAAGACAAATAGATTCCAAAATAATTATGATTCTAACCAATCATTCTCCTAAGTTATGAAAGGTAAAATGATGATTCAATGAATGGCAGAACCCAGGATACTTACCTAAATCTCTAGGAAAGGTGGGAAATTAAGCCCCAGCATGTTGTCATCTAAGGAATCACATGTTCATATCATCAAATAACTGCGTGGATTATGAAGCATCATCTAATGTTTAATGTTTATATGTTTTCACATTGACATATTATCCTTAGATAGTCCTGGGTATTTTTAAATATTTCCAATTTAGTAAACATTTCTCAGTTTTCATGAGAAATTTGGACACAAAATTTGCTCCATTTAGGAACAAAGCAATGAACCACTCAGCAGCCCCCTCAAGCAGGCATAAGTTAGTGTCCTGGGAACGTATTGGAAGGCAGGCCGCCACTTACTGCTGGTCACATTTGCTGTGGGGGTAATTTGAGAAGCAGCACATGTTGTGGTAGATTGTCCAAAGAACAGCAGACTGCCCAAATAGGTAATCAATCTGTTGGAACTGGGCAAAGAGACAGCTTCCAGGTAATGATGCCAATGGCAGAAAAATCTAGGAGACATGACTGGAAAGAGGGTTCAAAGCAGATGGTGAGAATTGTAGCCTCCTGGAGTGATTCTCTGAATCAATTAGTAAGTACCAGTAGTGTTTTTTGGATGATTCTTCAAGCTATCGAGGATTGTGAAAAATGCCTGTATTCTTAAATATATAGTTTGGACTTAAAAGTGAGGGAGATAAAATTTTAATTTTATCTTTCCTTGTCATTCCTTCGACCAGCTACCTTCTTTCATCACCTTATTCCCTTCCTAGCCTGGACTGCCATTGGTGATTAATTTCTTCCCACAAAGAACTTCACCTAACTTGCAGGAATTTCCGTATGTGATAATCATGGAAGAAAAATCTCAACTCTGACTCTACTCCAGAATTCAGTCTATCAAGTACTTCCATGGAAAAAGGTACAACCCTAAAGGTTATTGTAGGTACATGTTTTAATATTCTAATCTTAGCTGCCCCCTTATCATAATTTATCAATAATTTTTCTTTATCTTTAATTAACTACTCTTCTAAGCAACAGTTCTAAAACTTTACCACTCTATGAACTCCTCCACACTAACCTTCACTACTTCTTTCTCATTCAAGGGTTTACTGCTATTACTCCTTCATGATTATACCTCCCATACTTACATCTTTACATCTAGCCTACACTTCCAGGTTTTCTTCTAGTTTCCAAATTGATTGTGTGTCTTCTCATATCCGAGATCAGCAATGACACTGGTCTTCTTGATCCCACCTGTATTCATGTCCTCTAGGAATGGTTTCATCCATCTTCCTTCCTCTCTGCTCAAATGCTCATTTCTCCCTCTCTTTGCAGACTTGTTCAACGTGAAAGTGTGCTACAACTCTCTTAGACTCAAAAAATGAATCAAGAGGAAGTTTTTTAAGCTTTTCTCTTGGACCTGAGTTTCCTATAAGCTACTGCCTTCTTTCTTTCCCTTTTCATTCCAACTTTTCAAAGAAAAGCCCTTAGTTTCAACTATTTCTCAGCATGCAACCAGGCTTCTACTCCACTAAAACTGCTCTTGCTAAGTGCCCCAAGAACTTTCTAATTGTCAAATCATATGCATACATTCCAATCCTATCTGTTAAGTTTGCCATTGTACATCATTCCCTTTGTCTTAACACTGTCTCTTCTAATAGATTTCTCATCTCACTCCCTTGACACTCTTCATGTCTCCATGACTGATTAATCCTTCTCATATTTCTTCGTATCTTGATTTTATATTGTTCATCATTGAAACATTGTTATTGCCCCCATTATTCTAGTTTTGGTGTATTTCCTTTCTCATGCCATTCTTTTCACCAGGGCAATCTCTTCCATCTCAAGACCCTTAATACTTCCTATATCTGATTGTTATGCAATCGGAGTCTCCCACCCATGCCACTCTATTGAGTTCCATAATCATATATCATTGAACATCTTCAAATTGATCTTAACTTCTCCTTGTCCTGTATTTCCTGTCTTGATCATTAGTATTTCTTATTATCTAATCTCCTAAGGCAGAAAATGCTTTCCTCTTTCTGACTGTTTCTTATAATTTAATCAATCTCAATGTCCTCTTAAATGTTATATTTTAAATATTTCTTGACACTATCCCAAGCTTGTCCCCAAGTATCACTACTGCTTAGTTTATCTTATAACAAGTTTTGGCTAGACATCCCAAATTATACTCAGGTGAGCTAGTAATGCAGTCCCAGATTCCCCCTGAAGATACCACTGTTGGATCAAAACTGTCCCAGGCTGCTGACTCTTCAGCTTCTGAAGCACAGTGACCTTGACCTTAATACAAATGCACTCTCATACTCACCTCACAGTGCCAACTCCTGCCTGCACCAGTGACAGATGTCAGCTTGAGCATACAAAGGAACATCTGAAGGACCACACCTAGAAGACAAACCATCAATCATTCAAGTCACAGGTAATTCCATATGGCCCAAGGATCCATGAACCCCCAACAAACAGTTAGAATGCAATTCGTCATGCTTCTCATCTCCTTTTAACAGAAAGTGGCATTGGCCCTCAGTCCCCATCTGGTCACAACAGAAGGGTCCCAGTCAACATGGACTCAAACACTTCATGCAAGGATAACCCAACAATGCCTAATCTCATGCTGGCATAACCCCCTCCACCCATCACTCATTAATGTCACAAAGGCTTTCCTGTGGACTTTAGGATGTGAAACCGTGCAGAATTCCATTGGGGACTTTGAATGCATAAATGAATTGTGCAAGGTAGATGGTAGTCGATGAGTAAATTCTCCCTTAGTCCTCCTGGATGAACTACCTTGAAATGTGGTAGTTCATGAGATACTCCCTCAAGATCAAACTATCAAATTTACTTAATAACAAACTGTGGCTAGTTTGTTACTACACTCTGGTATTATGTTTCCCTCTGTCCATGCCTCATACCTGTTTTCTTGATTTTGCATTTCCTGTTAAAAGAGTAGTGTTTGCCCAAGGCTTTTCTTTCTAGTGGAAAATATTAAGAGCCCATTTTATTTGCAGTGAATACCAACAGCATTGCTAGCTTAGAGAAAACACTACTCAACAGAAGTATATGTTTTCTTCAATACTATTACTCATATCGTTGGTGAATGATGAATCCTTTGGAATTTCTCGTGCAATATAGGTCTTGGGTGAATGAAATGGGATACATGTGACAGGTTTAATTCAGACTTTGACTCTTTCTTCTACATTTGCCATGGTATTTCTGAACTCTCAATGTCTTTAGTCTGGATCAGAGTTGGCTAGTGTTGTTGGTAAGACTACCACTCATTCCTTTAAAAAACAAATCATTCTTCATTTAAAATATCCTTCCACAGACTTCCCAATGCCTTCAACAAGAAATCCAGACACTTTAGGCTTCTGTCCTAGAGTCTTTGACATCTGACATCTGTGCATCCCTCGAGGTTTATCTACGGCTACTCCCAACCTTGCACTTTGCAAGATATTTGCAGTTCTCCAGACATACCGTGTAGAATTGTTGCTTTGTTCATTCGGTTCCCTATTCCTGGAACTCTAGCCCTACACTTATCCTTCTTGCAAATTCTTCATTCATAAAGACTAAGTAAAGTATAACTTTTCTCTAAGAAACATTTTCTGACTCTTCTTTCCCCAATTCACATCATCCTAAAAGATTATGTTATGGTAAAATTATATTCTTAGAATAAGCTTGTTTCCTTGATGTCTCTCCAAATAGTCTGACTTACTTGAGAGTAGGGCCCCAGTTTTATCTATCTGTGTACCTAGGACCATGAATAATGTCAGACATACAAAAATTGTCAAATAAGTGTTTGTTAAATTGTTGTCAATGGTTGTCCGTTACATAAAAGTACAACTGACTAAAGGAGAGTAAGCAAGGAACAATTTCTAGTTTAATTATAGGAAAAAGATGCAAGAAGTGATTTGAAAACTAGACAATAGACATCTGGAAGATACAGTAACTGAAGGAGATGCCAGAAGCCTAACTTCTTCCTAAATGTAGGCATCTTTGCTAACAAACAACATCTTGCCCCTACTGATAAAATGATTAGTCTCCTTATGAACGCTGACCCCTAAAATCATTCAACTGGCTCAACTTCAATTCACCTTCCATTCTATGTATTCATCTGCTAACTGAGAACAATCTATAGTTATAGTACATGCCATCTTTAAATCCTCTCTGATTATGATTATATTATTGTAAAATATCTTTGTTTCTAGAAACTTCAGGCATTTGGACTTAAAATCTCTATTTAGAAATTTTTACCACGAAGTGTTAGAAACATTTCATACCTCAAAAATTTAAGCAAATTATTATTATAATGCTAATATCAGAAATAATAATCATAGTTGTTGGCATCTATTGAGTTACTACAACTGCGGAAGACCCAGTTTTAGGTACTTTACATGTAATCCTCATTGTTAAAATATAAGTATTTTATTGTGTCATCCTGTTGCACCACCTTGCTGTGTCAGCTTGTCCCATCAGCTTGCTGTCTTGCTTGTCTTCTTTAGGAGGCACCAGAAAGCAAACCCAGGAGGTTTGTGGTAGGTGGGTGCCCAACTGCTTGAGCCACATCCACTTCCCAAGATGATACAACAAGATGATGGAATGAGAAACACAACAAGCAGAAAGTGGGTGTCGCTGAAGCGATTGGGCACTTCTCTCCCACATGGGAAAGTCCCAGGTTCAGTTCCTGGTGTCTCCTAAAAAGAAGACGAGCAGACACAAAAAGCACACAACAACCAGACACAGAGAGCAGACATCAAGTGCAAATGACAAGGCGGCGGGGGGAGAAATAAATAAATAAAATAAATTCTTTGAAAACTGAGTATTTTTCTCCAATTTATATCTAAAGAAAAAGAAAACGCTTCAAAGATATTACGGGATTTGATCTGAACTCAGTTTATTTGAGGCCAATATTTTGCTATTAAGGGAATCAATGTATACAATATACTAGAATTATTTAGTATCAATGGTAGTTTCATAATGGCAAATTTTCAAAAAATAAGTTTAAAAGAATTGAACTTTCAACACTTAGTCCCAAGAGACAGGATTTCTGAAGAACACACAGAACTGTATTTCTTCTTGTCATTTAATGTTGGCGTTCATTTCCTTCTCATTTGCTTTAAGTGTTATATTTCCTTTCAAATTGCTTTCACTTTACTAAAAACGAATTCAGAGTATAAAGGAAAAAAAAAATACTGAAAAGTTATTTCCAATTCCTGAGATGAGGTTTATAGGGCTTTTGTCATTTTTAAAGCAGAATCTTTTCTTTTTCTACTACCAGAAATGTCACAACTAATGATTAAAATGATTGTGGTTTTTCTTATACATTGTGAAATTGGCCTTCATGAGATGTACTCCTCTCACCCCTACCAGGCTCTCACAAACTTTTCAATGGATTCTAGCAGGTAAAAATATTCAAGGATAATAACTTTCATCTGTAATTAACAAATAATGGTTTTTTAAATGGAAAATCCACTTTTTTGAAAGGAGCTGAGGTTTTAGTTATTGCTCCTGAATCAAGACCAAGATTTAATAACATATGGTTGAAAATGAGACTCCCATATCATCATACGGTCTGAGATTGGAAAATCAGTGCCAGAAAAGTATATCAATGACCCCCTAAAGAGAACAGCATGATGGAGGAGAGGTCAGGCTGGTGACTCGGGCCACACGCCAGGGCTTGTTCTGGGAATATGAGCAGCGGTGGCAGGAAGCCCAGGCTGGAGCGGCCATCCTGGCATGGAAACCATGCTTTGGGGAAAATGTCTGAACATGTAAGTATAAACCAATGAGCCTGACCTGAGAAGTGTAAGCCTGAGCCCCTTCACCTTCCAGGCAGTATCTGTGCCAACCCGTGTTGTCTCCCATATAGCAGCACAGCAGATTCCATGGAGCAGCTTTCAGAAGAGAACTGAAAAAAAGACAGGCAAACACTTGATCTCATTTGTGCTTTAAGTGCATTCTCCAATAGTTTTTAAAATAAATTTGGATGCTGAAATGGGCTGTTGATGTTGAATAAGTCTCTGAGGTATACCAACAATTCAGGCTGTGGGTAAATGTCTGTAGAAAGATGTTTGGATGTAATAGGATATACAGGTTTTCGTTTTGAAATAAGAGATATATGGCCACATTTGTACTCTAAGCTAGTAATGAGTATTCAATTGAATGTACATTTCTGTTAATCAAGTAAGCTGAATATTGATAGCCTCTTTACTGCATTGTATATAACCAATTTTAATCCACCATGCATTACTTTAGGGTGAGTAGATCCTTTCTCACCACTAAAATAAAATAATGAACACCAAGCAAAGGTACCCACATAGAATGTTGCTTTAGTAACACTTATTTTAGTCTGCTTGTGTTATCCATTACAAAATCACAATTTTCATGTAACTGTAAAGCTTTTATTTCAAGCAGACCCTGTGTTGATGATCTTAAACAAAAAATGCCTTCCTTGGGTTAACTCTAATTAAATCCCCACATCAGTACTCTCATATTATTGAAAGTTATGTTTCTGACACATATCACATTCCTAATTCATAACGCAATTTTTTAAGAAGATGGGCACATAAATTTGGGATTTGGTAGCTATAGTAATCTTTAAAATGCCTAATTGAGGTGTTATTTTAGTAATACATAGTGGTGAAACTGTGCATTTCAACTAGTAAAAATTCTAAGTAGGGCTTTACATTTAAATGTAATATCTAGACCTTATGAAGGACTACAGTGTTTCCTCAATTCCACCTAATATTTACATATTAATTTACAACCTTTCAAATCAATCTTCTTGTTAATCAACTTATCCAGTATCACTAATGGTTAACTTTTAAAAGGGTGATCAATACTATTTTCAGTTAAGGGATGATGAAACAGAAAACAGCTTTCCCAAGGCCATATAGATATGAACCCACATCTTTAAGTTTTCACAGGTTATTGCTGAACTAGAAAGAATAATCTGTACAATTATTCCAGCTTGACATCCTGCCTTACAAAAAGGTGCAAGAGTTCAGAGAGCCTGGGGTCTTCTTTATATTGATCATCTCATCATCCAGCATCCTTCAGCAGAAGTACTAAAGGAGGCCATGGCCCCTCCTCCTGGTGGAACCAGAAGACACGTTTAGTGAAAATGCAAACACCTTCTTCAGTGGAGCCAAACATGGTGCTTCACACCAGAACAACAGGTTTCCAACATATAGAATGACTAAGACCCTTCACTCAACTCCCCAGCCAAATTTGAAGCAGGGAACACATCCTTGACTTTTTGCTCCTCTATACGTTATTAATCCCCAGTTACCATACAGTGGTCTCTCATTAAATGAAATCAGGTATATCCAAAAATCTCAAGATTCCCTAAGGCAGAAACATCACAGTGAGCAGGTTTTCTGCCTGATGTGTCTGGGAGCTCACCAACAGCACCAATAGTATTTCTTGCAACTCTGCCAACTCATGAGTGAATGCAAGACCTAATTTCCAATCTACAGTGTTGCCTTGGGGCCAGACGGGGAGCAGAGCTGCCCCATCATCCAACACCTCTGGCCATTGGAAAGAATAATTAATCAAAGAAACCAACTCAGAATAAGCCTGATTTAACCTGAGACAGATTTCAGGTGCTACAGGATTGAGAATGTATGACTATGAGTATAGAAATCATATTTTAATGGACGGTTTTTTAATTAAGTACTTGCTAATTCACCCTGGCAATGTTTTTAATTTTTCCCTTCATTCTTCCACTGGGGATACATGGACACCAGTGCTTCCTTGGAGTAATCATATCAGCATTTTCCAAAATTGTAGACCTACAATCAAATTTATCTCTATTTCTGTAAGAACAAATGTCCCACTAACACTCCTTAACAAGAACAAGTACTCAGAGATAGATTTTTAATTGCAAATTCCCATTACCTCAAATTCCAGTATATACAGAGTTAATTCTATCTAGTTGAGCACATAGGAATTGCTGCTTTGGAGGATAATTAGGAAAATAATTTAAAAATATTTTGGAATAAAGAAAAAGAATATAGAGAAATGTCAAGCAGGAGTAAGTTTTCTGAAAAGGAGCCCTAGGAGAGAAAATGATAGTGTTAGGAGATAATTCTCCAAGAATCTGCCATTTCAGCATATCTTCTGAGCAAAAGGTGCTGACAGCTGTTTAAGGATATTTGCAAGGCTGTTCCTGGCCAGGGAGCAGATTTTGCTTACGTTCCAGGGTAAGAAAGCTAAAGACCCTCACCCTCACCCCCCCCTCACAGCTTCTGAGACATTCCCAGATGATAAAGATAATTTTCCCCTCTCACTCAGAAGAAAAATTTGTTCCTGAACAGGATATTAAAGATAATGTTTCACTATTGAGGAGAGGTTGGGCAGAATTGCTAAGAGTCCCCTGGAAGATTGGAGGGTTTTAGTAAGCTCAGCGTTCTTCACGTGTAACACGTATGCATGTGGGCAGCACTCAGCTGGGCCCACAACACATTGCCCTTCCTGGGATTCAGGGGATAAAGGGAGCAAATGCAGACCTGAAACTCATGCAGCCTGTTATGCCATGCATATAAACTAGCCAAATCCATTCGGGATCACTGTCTGCTTATCGGGGCAGTGTGACAGGCTGACCTAGCAGCTGCGTTAGTGACTGCAGCTCTGGAAAGGCTCGACTGCTTGACAAGTAGATATAGAAATGTAGACTTTGGGCTTAGAATTATATTCATTCCTCTTTTAAAAAGGAGGAAGACAGAAAGTATATAATAAAGGCTGCTGGGACATGCTCTGAAATGAAGTTTTCATAGGAAAATACCTGTCTATAAGGACAGGGTTGAGAAATACTACCACTTCTGCTGAGAACTTTAAATAAAGGCTATACGGAGAGTGAGTGTGTGTTGCGTGTGTTTTCATCTCAAACATCCAAGTTAATCTCTGTCTGCGACTGTTGACTATGGATGAAATGGGAAATGAAAGCCAACAAGTATAGAGGTTTCACATGTAAATAGAAGGAAAGACATGAACTTTGACCATGCACATTATCAGAAATAAACACACACACACATTTGTAAGATCTGGGATAGAAAGATTTCGAAAACTCCTATTGCCCAAAGGAAGATAAATTAAAATAGTATACCATTTATTCATATTATTATTTTTACTTTATTAGAGAAGTTGTGGGTTTATAGAACATTATGCATAAAATACATGATTCCCATATACACTCAATTATTATTACCCTGTCCGTGTAGTGTAGTTCTCTGGACTTTTTAAAAATCTTTTATTCTGTTACCATTTGTACAATATAACATTTCCCCTTTTAATCACATTCAGATATATATTTTTTAGTGTTGTTAATTATGTCACAATGTTGTGAAGATCATCCCCATCCATTACCAAAACACTTCCATCATTCCACATAGGAACCCTGGACACTTTAATCCTTAACTTCTCATTCTCTATCTCTACCCCAACTGCTGGTAACTTATATTCTAGATTCTGACTCTATGAGTTTGCTTATTCAAATTATTTCAAATCAGTGAGATCATACAGTATCTGTCCTTTGATGGCTGGCTTATTTCACTCACCATGATGTCTTAAAGATTCATCCATGTCATCGCATGTATCAGGACTTCATTCCTTTTTTATGGCTTAATAATATTCCATTGCATGTATATTATTTTAAGATATTTTAAATATTTTTGATACTCACATAATTTTTAAGTTTTTTATTATATTATCACAGTGAAAATAAAATACTTCTAATTGCATTTATATAACTGTTTATTTTACTTACCTCTCAACTTATTCGTATTAATCAACCAAAGGGGTGCTGATGCAAAATACCAGAAATCAGCTGGTTTTTGTAAAGGGTGTTTATTTGGGGTAGAAGCTTACAGTCATAAGGCCCTAAAAAGTCCAAGTCAAGGTACCATAATAGGTACTTTCTCACGCAGAGTCTGTTGCCATGAGTTGATGCAAGATGGCGAGCGATATTTGCAAGCCTGCCTTCTTCCTCTTCAGGCTCCCGGTCCCAGCTTCTTCCAATATTAGCTGCAGGCTGGGATAAGTTTCATGTCTCTCCCAGGGCTCATTTCTCTCCAGGCTCAGCTGCTCTGTTCTCTCCACAAGGTCAGCTGTAGACTATCAAAGTCTCTCTCTCTTCCCGGGGCCTCTGCCATATCTATGGAGCTGTCTCTATTCCTCTGTGTTCTACTCCTGTGTATAACTTTCCGGTGCTCCAGCTTGAAAAACTCCAACTTTCTCCTCTGCCATGTCATTTTCTCTGTGAGTTCTTGCCCACCAAGAGGTCAGGGACTCAATGTCCTACTGACATGGCCCAATCAAAGCCCTATAAATTATTTAATCAAGTAAAAGTGAAACCTCTGAATCCAATCCAACCTAATATGCCCAGAAGAACAAACCAGTTCACAATCATAATCCAATATCTATTTTTGGAATTCTTAAACAATATCAAACTTCTTTTTCTATAAGTTTAAGTTCTTCAATGGAACTTTACCTGTAAGGACATAACTTTGATGTTGAAAATGGATTGCTATACTTTGCATTAAAGGAGAAGATGCTGACTAGAGTTGAGCTTTGGAGTATGTAATAAATTTGTTTTGCTTAAGTCACTAAGTTTATATATATATATATATATTTTGTCTGCATTATTCTGAAGTATTTGAAGTATTCAGTGCTCATTCCTAAGTCATTGTTTAGGAAATTGACACATTGGAGAGTTACAAATAAAAAGCCAAAGACTATATATAGTTATTAACATTGTAGTTGGCAGAAAAATGGTCCACCAAAGAGATTCCAGTCTTAATCTCTAGAATCTGTAAACATATTATTTTACATGGCAAAAGGAACTTTGCAGGTGTGATTAAGGTAGGGACTGTGAGATGGGGAGATAATCAGGAATTATCCAAGGGCTCCAATCTAATCACTTAAGTCATTAAAAATGAGGCTTTTCCAGCTGTGGTTAGAGGGAGAGATGTGACAATGGAAGAGAAGTCAGAGAGATGCAACACGAAAAGGACTGTACCTGTTGCTATTGGCTTTGAAGATAGAAAGGGACCACAGATCAAGAAATGCAGGTGGCTTTTAGGAGCTGGAAAAGGTAAAGAAATGGATTCTCCCTTAGAACTTCTAGAAAGGAATGAAGCCTTGCCAACACTTTAATTTTAGCCCAATGAGATCTGTGTCCAAATTCTAAACTTCAGAACTATAATAAATTTGTTTTGCTTAAGTCACTAAGTTTGTAGTAATTTGTTACAGCTGCAGTAAAAAAAAAAAAAAAAAAAAAAAAAACTTTTTCAAATATACTTCCATTTTGGCAAAAATATATGTGATCGAAGTACAACTAAGTGCAATTCAAATATCATTCAGTAATTTATTGCTTTTTATTGACTCCAATAAAACCCAACTATAATCCTTTGTTTTTTTGTTTAAATACTTCTTTTTCCAATTTTATCATATTCTTAGGTGGCTTAAAGACAGCTCCACATAGCTTATAAGCTTCATGTTACGTTTCCTTCTTTCTTTTGTTGTTGTTGGATTTTATGTTGGTGGTTGTTATGAAGAATAATTAGAGACATTTTAACCAGTGCTAATTCATTCTCATCCTGATTTTTCAGTCCAAATGTTCTTTCACTGTCTTTGAGTTTGAGGGAAATGTATAAATGTCCTGTGTTGATTAACTTTCAAACACCAATTGTTATTTAGATATAGTCAAGACAGTAATAATAATAGACTATAAAAAGATGCTGTCTTAAGACTTTGTTCTTACAGTTACACTTTCAAGAAAAAAAAAAAAACACTTCTTCAATTAATTAAGAATAAAATTTGATTTAATAAAATTTGTTTTTGGAATCTTTATTTTTTATTTAAATTTACACTTGTAAAAGAAATCAAGTTAAATAATTTTATCTAGTCTGTTTAAAAGTGTCTGCAAACATTTTTCCTGATTAATTTCTATTTAAATCTGAATTCTAAATCATTATCTTCAACTCACCAAGGGATCATATTCCAAAAATATCTTGAAGCTAATTGAATCTCAGACCACATTTTCCCATGGAAACAAGCATAATAAATTCTTCTTAGATTTCTATAATATTCTTATCCCCCCCTTATACACAGATGTCATAGCAGAAATGGTCAATCCATTCATCTTCTAGCTTTGAGGAAGTCTATTCCTTTGCGTAATGACAACTCTCTGAGTCTTGTGTTCCCTTGAGTTGGAAGAAAGCCCCTAGCAATTAGAAATCTTTTAAGTAGTAATGCAGGAGGGATCTAGAATAAAGTAGGGGTGAGAAATGTAGCAAAAGAATGGATGGCAGAACAGTCCAGGATGCAGAAATGAGATTGAACTGCTTTGTCACATTTCAAATAGCAAATACAAAATTTGTGAATATTGTCCCTCCCCCAGCTTCTACTATCACCTCCACCACACCACCCAGTGCCTCCTTCTTGCTTCTCTTCATTTCAGGGATTACGAAATCCAACTAGAAACAAAATCTGTGCAGATGTTCTTATTATCACCTATGAAAATGGCTTTAAGTATTTTGAAATCAGAAAGTCACTGCTATATATTATTTCATTTATTTTGTTTTCATTCATTCACATATGCAATTGTTCAATAAATGTTTACTGAACATATACTCTTCACCAGATGCTGTAAAATGTATTTCTTAGTCAAAGGTTATAATTCATGTCTGTGTCCCACTTTATGTCTAAGTCCATCAAATTTATTGCTGCAGAAGATGGGTCTTAAAAGGTCAAGATCTTTAATTACCATAGAGGCCAGTTATCTTGGTACAGTAACAGATCTATACATTGCCTCCTAACTCTTCTCAGCCATCTGGGATTGTCACATACAAGAGGTGCTAAGGAATAGAAAATAAAACATATCTAGGGCAATCCATCAGAACGCCTTCATAAACAAAGATGCATACCTTCATTCTATCTGGAATGCTAAAAAAAGAATACTGCTCAAAGTAATTCTATTCTCCTTGGTAGTGCCAAAAATGTACTATAAGTGTAAAAGTTTTGCTTTCTGTTAAATGCAAATATCCCTAGAGGAAATAAAACTGATAATGATAAATCAATTTCATATTCTTTAGTAGAGAAAGAGCTGGGAAGAAAATATAATGCTAAACACTGAAATTGTCCATGCATAGCTAAATTTAAAATGGATTAATTGAAATGAAAGGTCATTATCCAGATATTGCTTTGGTAGAGGTATATCTGATAGAAGTTCTGTGAGAGCTGCTACATTCTAACTAAATTAGTTAAACTAGAATTTTAGAGAGGCAAAGCTTTCAAACTAAAGAATATTGGTATTTGCTTTCTGAATATTGTCTCTCTCCTTTTCCTTTATAAACTTCATTTGTCATTTCAATATTTACCTTACATCTTTTTTTATGTCCACCCAATCATATTCTTCCCTTAGAATTTTAAAATCAGATTTCCCAGAACGATTATTTATGACTGAAACACCCTGAGAAAAGTACTATAAAAGGGAACAGAGTAGATTGGGGAAATAGTCTACAAAGGATGTGAAAGTTGTGAATTAGAATTAAACATATATTTATATAAATGTAAATATAAATATATGTGCTGGTCTCCTATTAAAATATTTCTTTGCCACTATTAGTATTTATTACTCTTTAGACTCAATCTTGCCCAATATTTTTAGTGAGGGAATAAAAATGTCATTTTTAAGTCAAATAATTGTGCAGTATATCAATATAGTCATCATGAAGAGATGGTGGTTATTTATACATCTTAATTTCATTTAACTAAATTTTCTCTTTTTCATCAACTTGCCATATATCTATAGAGATATCATAAATGCTGAATGTGTGGTAGTTGGCTATGAAAATATTTTTAATGCATATATACTTTTCAGTGTGATCATTAATGTTCTAAAACTTTGTATAAAAAAGAAAAATTTAATTAAAGTTAGTCTCTATATATTTTTCTTTTGGTGTAAACTTAATAAATTATGATAAATATGTACATAGAAAAATTCATTTGTTGATAATATTTCTTGTTTGGTATAAATAAGGAAATTTTATTAATAAAATAATTTTCAGGTTTACTGTATTCCCAAAGAAAAAACTGAAGAGACTTTTTGGGAAATCAGTAAATTCTGGAGCATTGACTAATAGCTGGAATGAAATTAAAGGATAAATATTTGAAAGCCATAAATGAGAGAAATTTACCCTAATATAAATCAAATTCTTGTATGGAGATTCTAAAATTCTCACATGTTCATCTATAATTAGAAGGTGTTATGTTTTATTTATACTTACTTTTTGCAAAGTTGAACAATTTTAAATGATTAAAATCTTAGGTTACTCTCACACTAGCACGCTACTGTAAAATGAATGTTACAGTCTTGCCTTTTTAATTCCAGCATATTTTCTCCTGTATTATATGAAGAACAGGTTTCTGATATACCAAAAATCTAGAGGCTTTATTATTCTTGACCAATAAACATTTTCCTGTAATAAACATTGTAGCTGAAGCAAAATCCCCTGCTCTGATAGCTAACTTGTGCTATGGGTGGTCTCCTTGAAGCACTAATTCTTCATCTGGTAAGGGAGAACTGGCCAATTTCTCAGTTAATAAGAGTGGAAACTATAAAAATAAAGGACTATTTCTGGGATCCTTTCCTAAGAAAAGAACTGGTTTGTAATAGAAAAAGGCAGATATACAAAAGTATTTCTTTAGGTTAAATCTGCTTACCTTTATATTGTTAAATTTACATTATTTTAGATTTGTATAAAGTTTAGTTTCTTTTAAAAGTATGTGTTTCTTCACCTGTGAACTCTGGGTTCATACCTCTGCATAGTGTTCTCTGAAATTATCTATTTTTATTGACTTAAAAGAGATCTTTCATATTAATTAGCAATATAAATTTGAAGAAAAAAATTAATGCTTTATGAAAATTCAACTGTGATTTCTGAAAAGATATCCCCACCCTTTTAGTATTTGAAACTTCAACTATGTGCTGGGAGCTTATTATCATTATTGTCCATAAGACCATTTAATGCATTGTATTAGGTTAATTATTGAATTTTAATGGAATTGGTGATGGTGTAAGATGTAATGGAATCAGGGAGACCCAATAATGGCAAGACACAGATCCCAGTGGGGTGTTACAACCTTTACCAACCAGCAATCAGCAAGAATGAACGTAGATTGGTGCCTTAGTGTAAGTATCGAAAAATGAAATGTGGTAACAAAATTAACTTTTATCTTGTTCTTATTTTAGCTTGGATAACACATACTGAGCTGAAAGGCAAGTTCTTAAAGGATCTAAAGCTTCCTTGGTCTAGGCTGTAAGAAAGGAAAAGCACAAGGAAGCCACATTTTAAATTGCTGAAATATGGGTAAATGTGGTTGTAAATATACAACAACAAACACCATAATAGGAGGCATTCCACTTAAAAACCAGGAATACACAAATATCCTGAAAAGTATACACAAGGTTACTCCCCAATTTCCACAGTTGAATGGAAATCTTAAATGGTAGATTTTTGTGTACCTATTCAAAATTTTACATGTTACTGGACTATTAGTAATACTGGTTTCTTCTTGTGTCAATTTTGTTCATTTTTACATCTTATACTTTTATAATTCTAAAAGTGTCAATTTGATCTAGATATTCAAATTTATTTGGAAATGTTATTATTCTATTATATTATTTTAAAGCTCTATTATGTTCATCCCTAATTATGTTCCTTTTTTGATAATACTGTTTATTTTGCCTTTGCAAATGTTTTATGTATGTATGAAATGAATAGGCATATTCTATTTTTTGATGGATGATATATATATATAAGTATATGCAGAGATACACATCCATGCATTGTACATACATACAGTTGCACAAATTGGATAGAGTTTGCTCTATTGGTTTTCAAATTTTTTATAGTTTTACTGCTCTACTGGTTTCTGCTATACAATTAGTAAAATCTCCAACTATGCCAAATAATCCATTTTTATAATTCATTCCACTCTTAAATACTTATACTTTTAATCTGTTTGGTTCACATGGTTTACTGACTCATGTATTCTTCCTGGAATGTTCCTTTTATTAAGATTAAAAGTTTCTCCTTATCCCTTTAAAGATTTTGATCTTAGTTTCCTTTTCTTATACTAAAATTATTTAGTTATTATTTCCCTACTATATATTTTTATCTTTTTCACCCAAAAGTATCTGTGTTGTTTTGTTTTTGGTGTATCTTTTTTTTTTTTACTTTTTAAAATTTATCATTCATATATGAATATTCATAAACAATGAATGTAAAATATAGTTTGTGAACTTATAAAACAATCACACATATCATCATACAGAGGTCCCATACATTAACCCACCACCAATACCTTGCATTGCTGTGAAAAAATTATTACAAACTATGAAGAGCATCATCAAAACATTACTACTAACTATAGACAATATCTTACATTTGGTCTATTTTTCCCCCAACCCTACCCAGCTAATGACACCCTGTATTAGTATTATATACTTGTTATAGTTCATGATTACACCATATACCTACATTTCATTTAGCCATTATTCAGCATTAGAATGTTTGCTTTTTACTGAGTGAATTTAATTCATTTACGTTTATCTTGATCAATGACATATTTCTAAATTTTCTGCCACTTTTTCTCAGATTTTTTTCTATTTACCTTGTGTTTCTTATCTCTCCTTTTGGAATCTTTTTAAAAAGATTAGCCAAGTTTTCTTTATGCCTTTCACTTTCTTTCACTGTTTTAGTGTTAAAAATTCTATTCTTATTCTTTTATGAATATTAAGCTACACAGAGGATCCCATTGTCAAATAATAGTCACACAAGCCTGTATCAAGCCTTACTAATAATTTCAAGCATACTGAATATTAAGGGGCTCAGGTGAATCCAGGAGAGGACTGAGACATAAAGGATGGTTTGCCTCTTCCATCAGAAACTCTCTGCCCAGTGTGGATAAGTTCGCAAAGAGAGTGATGTGTGTTATTAACTGACACAGTTGTGAAGCTTTATCTTATAAAATATCTACTTTTTTTTACCCCAGTATACTTACCCTATGTGGTGGTTTGAAGCAGTATGCACTCCAGAAAAAATCATGTTATTGAATCTAATCCATTCCCATGGGTGTGAACTTATTGTAAGTAGAACACTTTGATGAGATTACTGCAGGCAAGGTGTGCCCCACCTCCATCAGGATGTCCCACCTCAGTTTAGACGGAGAGAGAGAAAGCCACAGAGGGAGCAGACAGAAGCTGAATATCAATGGGTCCTAGAAGAGAAGAGAAAGACCAAGAGATGCTGCCATGTGCCCTGCCATGTGACATAGCAACCAAGGATTACTGGCATCCAGCCCCATAATGCCACAGTCTTTGGGGAGAAAACATTGCCTTGATGATGCCTTGATTTGGACATTTTCCTGGCCTCAAAACTGTGAGAGAATAAATTCCCGTTGTTTAAGCCAAACCATATCATGGTATTTGCTTGAGGAGCCTAAGAAACCAATCACCCCATAAATCCATAGATTCTGGGTTTCCATACTATAAGCAATCTTTAACTGGGATAGCCTATTAAGGTTGTTCCATAGATATGGATAAGATAAGAAAATACCAAGAATTCAAGTTATCAGGTTGACAAGGAAATTAAAGAGGGTCATCTTCCCTCCTTTCCTGTCTTGGGGCAGTGGTATTTTGGCAAATGTTCAACAATCCCATCTCTAGGGTAAAATAGCCCTGATTTATAGCATTTGTTAAGATCCATGGTGTTCATTCTTCCACCACTGCAAATTTCAGACTACCACCATGATGTCACTGAATGCAGGGTTAGAAAAAGATGTACAGTAATACATCATTATACAATACTTTTCACCACATGGATAAGACAACTGTAAATAACCTCAAGGTCACAGACTACAGTTAAATGTATTAAAATGATTTGTAAATTATTAGTTTTAAATATTTATTATATTTTAATTTTAAGGTTATTTTAATAATTAAATATTTAATATCTGTGCTTAATTACTGGCTCATAAAATTCCAGAAAATTTAAAAATTGACTCTTATAAGACAGTCAGCCCAAGTACACTACTAAATGAGTGGAAAAAATGCACAAAAGGAATGTTAATACCTGAAAAAAAAGTACTTAAATCCTCACCTCAAAAAGATATTTGAGTCAATTTTAAGTCCTATCCCAACTTTCCCACTCTGTACTTCTATGTTTTCTGGTGTAATAGTTTTGATTCAACTTGTTTTTTTTAATATACAAAAAATAATTTTCATCTCATTTTACTTTGAAATCAACACTTGTTTTGATTTTACCTATTAATTTTTTCATTTTTTTGGGGGGAGGGGGTATATTCCTTCTTGTACACATTTTTTTTTCCAGAAACACATTATATAGAAGTTTCTTCTGAGAAGGTCTGGGAAAATTATGCTTTCTAAATCCATTTATTTCAGAAAAATCTTCATATTCTTTCATATTTAGACTAGCTATAGAATTTTAAGTTCAAAAATTTTAACATGTTAAATTACTATTATACTGTATTTCTGCAGCAGTTTTTTTTTTTTTTCCATTTAAGGCTTTTTCTTACCTTTAATGTTCATATAATTATGTACAGATAAGATCTTTTGTCATCATTATTATTAAGTTATACCTTTTGGTTCTCATTGAAGATGAGATGTTTTACTTTTTAAAGATTTTCCAATTTGAAATATCTCATACTGAGCCTTCAATCTTTCATTTAGAAATAGAGAAAACTAAACTTCATGGTTAGTCTCATGTATGTTTAAAATATATATTATTGTTCAATGTTTTGTGGGGCTCAGGAAAAACTTCTTTTAAATTTATTTTAAATTATTCTTAGAGAATTAGAAATTTTCTTAACATGCATAAACTGAAATCCGGAAAGGCTTGTTTTGTCAACTCAAAAATTTTAGTCAATTTAAGCTTGGCAAAAATTGCTTCCAGGCTTTATGATTCACTGATTCTCTGAAAGTTTGTTGCTGTGTGTGTGTGTGTGTGTGTGTGTGTGTGTGTGAGAGAGAGAGAGAGAGAGCTGTGTGTGCATATACTTATTAGATCTGGCTTCTCATTCTGTTTCTAAGTGTATACAATTGAATTTGTTTGCATTCCTCCATATTTGAAATCTTATATTAAAGGGAGACTAAAATATGTTATCACAGGAATTACATAGATATGGTGGGAATATGGAGAAAGAATTGCACTTAATTGGCACAGTAATATGAAGAAATCAACATATGTCAACTATACTCATGATTTCATATTCTGTTTAAGAAAGACGGTAGCATATACATATTTAGAAAAATATTTTGTAATCAAATTTATTTTACCTATTTAATGTTTGTGACATCAAACATTGAAGTTACATATGCTCTTCTGCAATGAACTCGAATTTTTTGTCTTACTCCTTATGCTAATCCATATGTTCTAATTTATATAAATCAACCTGTGGCCAAAAGTATGTTGCAATAATGACTCTAATACCATATTCCTATAAGACTAAAAATAGCTAACAAGAAATGTCTTTAAAATAAACTCAACAACAAAAAAACCCAAAGTAAATAGTGTGAAACAGAGAAAATAGGGCAGATTTTCACATATAAAATGACAATATCCGTTTATAATTCAGATTAGGTGAATGAGAAGGATGAAATATTAATGTTTTGTATGAAAACATTATGCATAAAAATAGAAAAAAATGTGTTATTACACAACTAGTTTTTTTAATATCACACAATCCTATTCCATATTTATCCCTTAGCTCTACTTTTTCATCCCGAACACTTACTGTCAAAATCATATCACTGTACTTCTTAAATTAAACATTAAAATACAGTATGTCATCCAGATACCACACAATTCCCCATATGGTGCTGTCATCACATTCCACACACTACTATCTCAGACTTTTGCACATATTCTGTTGCTATGGACAAAAATGAATAAATTTAGCCTATGGGAAAACAAAGGACCCCTATCATTAGACACATGTATCTCATCCAACCAAAGAAGCATCCTTCCTTTCCCTATCTCAAAGACTGGTTTGCAGAAGAAATCTTGTAGCCCTTTGAATTTGCAACAGAAAATCTAATGGATATATATATATATAATGTTCTCCTAGTCATTATGGCAGTAAACTCTTCATTAAGGAACAGGAATTTTTTTCCCTTAACCACTTTTTATTAAGTACCTATTATATGCCAAACATCATGATATGTGCAAGGGATGCAATTATGAACAAAATAAACACAGGTCCTGCTCTCAGAAGACTTTTATTCTTATGTGCAGAGTGATCTATTAATTAATCATACTGATGAATTTATAATTAGATAGGAAGGAATATTATTCTATAAGAGTATAAAGACACACCACAACTTGGTCTAGTAGATGATAGCTGGAGATTGGGTGGGGCTAGTTTCCATAAAGAAGTAACTCAAAGAAATAGGAAAAGGGAAATTGAATACTGATGCAGAAAGAGAGAAGAGGGACACCATTGACCTCCCAAGTTTCGAAGAGATATTGTTCCATAATATCCAATGCCATGGGAATCCAACTCATTGAAATACTGAGTAGACCTCTCATATTCAGCAACTAACAGTTTGTTGAAACACCACACCAGGGAACTGAGAGAATCTACAACTGCAAACAAGAGAGTCCCATCCATCAGCCATATGGGATTGAAGCCCCCTTTCAATTAGCTGTGGAGTGGGCATCATCATCCCAGAATCCTCAGGATTGGGGAATAAAATATGGACTAGGGTGAACTTACTGGTATTCTGCTATAGACTTATTGTGATTCTAGCAATGGCAGAAATTATATCATGGATGTGGAGACAGTGGCCACTGGAGGTGCTGAAGTCAGGAAGAGGGAAAAAGAGGTGTAATATGGGGCCACTTTTGGGACTTGGAATTGTCCTGAATGACATTGCAACAACAGATAAAAGCCATTATATATCCTGCCATAACCTGCAGAATTGAGTTGGAGAGAGTGTAAACTACAATGTAATGTATAATCCATACTTAGGGCAATTCTCCAAAATGTGTTCATCAATTGCAATGAATGTACCACACTAATGAAAGAAGTTGTTAATATGGGGAAAAGTGGGAGGTGTGGGGAGTGGGGCAAATGGGAATCCTTTATTTTTTCACATAGCATTTTATGTAATCTAAGTATCTTTTAAAAATAAATAAAAAATATACTTTAAAAAAAGTTCATCGAGGACCTCTCCTACTGAAGTTGGGATGACTACCTATGAGCATTTATAAAGTGTAGACAACACTTGAAAACAGGAAGACTTCCATGAATATTGCCCAGAAATTAGAGAGACCAGAGGAACCAAAGAGAAAAAAAAACAGAGTATATGTGGGGAAATTCTATAATGGGACCAATGTATGTAAAACCTCAATATGTACAATTAAATTTATACACATTGCACAGTCATTATGAGAAGGGTTAAGAAAGATAAATCTAGAAAACTAGGTGAATTTAACAACATAAAAATTGGTGAGATGACTGCAAAATAGATACTTAACAAAGAAGTAGATAAGGTAAGGGAAAGATGGAGTAATTTTGTAAAGAAATGATATAATGAAAATTTGGGCAAGGGTAATGGATGGGAACAGAGAGACCAGTTTTTGGAAATATCAACATATAGCAAAGATTTCTGATGAAGTCAAAAGTTTATTCACCTCAGATTTTGTCACATATTAACCTCCACTAATAGATAATTGGGAAAATCTTATAAGAAAGATATGCTCAGGGCAGCAGCTGTGGCTCAATCAGTAGGGCTCCCGTTTACCATATGGGAGGCCCCTGGTTCGGTTCCCGGGGCCTCCTGGTGAAGGCAAGCCCGCCCGCACGGCGTGGTTAGCTGACCCAGCGAGCACAAGCAGCAAGGGGGGGATAAATGAATAAATAAATAAAATCTTTAAAAAAAAAAAAGAAAGATATGCTCATAAATGTTCATTAACTGGCTTGCCGGAAAAAAAAAAAACTGTTTACACATTTATACAATAGACATAGATATACAAGCATGTTAATTATAATTTTAACTGAGAAGAGCATGTAACATAATTTGCAAATAAGATACGTATTATTCTTTGTTATTAATTTCTTATAGTCAATTGATTCACACAGAAAGCTTCCATTGAAATTTGACAAATTCTTGTATCTTTATCTAATCTAGGTTTGCAATCAACAAACAAATATAAAGCCAACATGAATATTGGTTTATATGAATGTTGGTTTATTAATGAATAAGATGACCCTGAAAAAAATGTAGATATATGTTGGAACTTTACTCACTCACTATTGACATGAATGACTTCTTTGCTGATTGGATAAACTATCTTTGAAAGCTGTATATTTTCTCTGTGTTAGTGTTGTTGATACTATAACAGCTACAGACAAAGCACATTTTGAGTTTAATCTGCATTATTAACATTTTCTCCATCACTTCCTTGAGTCTAGACAGTCAAAAAATGAATCAGATTCTGATATGTTGCATTTACCTATTTCTATATGGTAAATATTTCCCTTATGGCCAATTTCAATGTACCAATATGACATCACTGAATGCAAAGTTAGGAAGAGATGCACAGAGATACCACATTACAAAGCATTTCCACCATGGTGATAAAAGAGACATAAATAACCTCCAGAGTATAGATAATAGTGAAATGTAGTAAAATAATCAGGAAGAGGTGAGTGTTGGATATTTATTTTGTTTTAAAATCATTTAACGTTAACATTTTATAATTTAATTTTTAAAAATAATCATATTTAACAAATGGCTCAAACAATTCCTGAATATTTAACCAGGAATTCTCATGAATCCATGAGAATCTGCTTCAGTTCACTCCTGAAAAGAACTCACCCTGAAAGTAGAGTGTTCAGTCACGTAAGTTTTGTTTGAGAATAAGACAGAAAAGAAGATTCTGACAAAAGATAATGTCTGTTATTCCAATTAACATCAGAGCATGCTCCTGGGTATTTTAGGATTAAGGAGCTACAAAAAAAGAGTAAAACTCTGAAAGAGTTGTCATCTTAAATTTTTTTTAAAAGTATTTGATTATTAAAGGTTTAAATCTGAAAACTGAGTCTGGAAAAGAAATGTAGATAGGTTTCACTATTTCTCCAAGGAAAACATCCAGAGTAAATGTGCCTGAAGGAATTTATCGAAACTGTCCTTCAAAAGCAGTGGTGAAATAGCCATCACTCAGAAAATGAGTTTATCAGATTTTGAGAACAACTGGTTTCAGATGGCAACTGAATCTGACATCTAGTAAACAGCAGTTATTAATATTACCATTAACCTTGAAATTGCTAAATATAGTTAGCAATTTTTAGACTTCATCAGTATTTGACATGGATGTCTATTCCCTTCTACTTGACGTGTCCCATCCCCCATGTTCAATGATACCACTTTTTGTTGTTCCACTTTTATCTACATGGCATTTCTCCTCTGCTCCTCCTTTGATAACATTTTAATGCTGGAATTCTTCAGGGATCCATCATCAACTTTATTCCCTTCTCATTTCATATAATCCAGTGGTTCACAAGTGGGGCAATTCTGCCCCCAAGGGATATTTGAGAATATCTGGAGACATTTTTAGTTATCATAACTAGGGGATGCTACTGGCATATAGTGGGTAGAGGCTAGGGGTGCTGCTCTACATCCTACAATGTCCAAGACAACTTTCCACAACAAAGAATTATCCAGCCCAAAATGTCAAGCATGACATGGTCTTTTCTTCCACCATACATTGATAGCTTTTAAATCTCTCTCTCCAGCCAAAACTTAGCTTGAAACCTGCTTGTCCCTCTATCCATTGCCCGTTTTCAGTTGTGAGTCCCACTGGCACCTCAGACAAAACATGTCTAAGAAAAATATCATCAACTCTTTCTCCAATTGATTTCTCCTCCTAAAGTCTTGAATTTGGCCATTGACACCAAAAATAAAATGGTTTTATTATAACCTACACCCTTTCTTTTACCTTTCGTATTTAATCAGTCACCTAGCTCTACAGCATATCTCTCTTATATCTCTCTCAAAGACACTTCTTTGCCTTGGTACTAATATTTATCATAGGATATTAAGAGCCTCTTAAGTGATTATCCCATTCCCAGCATAGCTCTCATTTAAGCCAGAATCCTACACTGCATTTCATAGAGATGATAAGATACCTGACAACTTTGTGTTGACCCTCCATGCTAAATTCCAGATTTTCTGAACAATCTGTGTACAGCATTCCCTCTGTGCCTCCACACATTTACCCTTCATTTCTTCCCCAGTGCCCCAAGTTGCGTGGCTAGCCTTTATTCATCCATCACCACTCAACGGAAATACCATCATTTTATCTAACTGAATGGCAATTTTTCTTTTAATGACAATATCCAGTTTGCTAAGAGTGTAAGTCAAAAAAAAATTCTCATATAATATTGGTACACTTATCATTCCAACAATCATTTGAAGAATCAATTAAAATATAAAAAGGGGAAGCACAGAGAGATTGAGAGGTGATGAGTTTTGTTTGTTGTTTATTATTATTATTGGAATAATAAAAGTGCTAAAAATGATTGAAGTGATGAATGCACAAATATGTGATTACACCAGATACCATTGATTGTACACTTTGGATGGATTTATGCTTTATTAATATGTATGGCAGTTTGATATAATTGATGAATTCCAAAAGAAATACTGGTTATGTTTGCAAACTGGTCTGTCAGAGGTTTCACTTTTACTTGATTAAATAATGATTTAGGCTTTGATTGGGCCATCTCCACCCTCTTGGTGGGTGGGGACTCACAGAGAAACCACACCGCAAAGAAAGGAGGCTGGAGTTTTTGTTACGGGAGCACATAGAGAAGCAGATACATGAGGAAGGAGAGAAGGCTCCATTAGACACGGCAGAGGACCCGGGAAGAGAAACGAGCCATTTGCCTCATAATCTACAGCTGGCCTTGTGGAGAGAAGAAAGCAGCTGAGCCCAGAAAGTAATAAGCCTCAGGAAGAGAGGAACCCAGGAAGGCTGAACCCTTGCAGACATCGGTAGCCATCTTGTTCCAACACGTGGTGTATTGGTCAGCCAAAGAGGTACTGATGCAAAATACCAGAAATCAGTTGGTTTTTATAAAGGGTATTTATTTGGGGTAGAAGCTTACAGTTCCCAGGCCATAAAGCGTAAGTTACTTTTCATCAAAGTCTATGGCCACGTGTTCGAGCAAGATGGCTGCCAACGTCTGCCAGGGTTCAGGCTTCCTGGGTTCCTCTCTTCCCAGGGCTTGTCTCTTTCCAGGCTCAGGCTTTGCTCTTCTCCACAAGGCCAGCTGTAGACCATCAAGCAAAGAGCTCGTCTCTTCCTGGGGCCTTCTCTCCTTCCTCACGACCAAGCTCCTCTGTGTGCTTACTTCCCCAGGCTCCAGCATTAAAACTCAGCATCAGAACTCCAACATCAAAACTCCAACTAACTCCTCTGCTCTGCCATGTAGTTTTATCTCTGGGTCCCCACCCACCACTCAACGTCCTATTGACGTGGCCCAATCAAGGCGCTAATCATAATTTAATCACTCCCAGAGGAACAGACCAGTTTACAAACATAATCCATATCTATTTTTGGAATTCATAACTATAGCAAACTGCCACACTTGGCAACAGACTTTGGTGAGGGAAGTAATTTGTGCTTTATGGCCTGGTAACTGTAAACTTCTACCCCAAATAAATACCCTTTTTTTATAAAAGCCAACAGAGGCTCTCTCTGCCTAGAGGAGCCTGCACCAAATCTTGGTGTGTATTTCTGTCTTTCCCATTTCTCAGCAAACTCTGTTCTTTCCCCCATTTCCCAAATAAATTCTTTTTACTGGCCAAACTAAAAAAAAAAAAAAGCCAATAGATTTAGAATCAGCACCTGTTTGGCTAACTAATACAATAAGTGTCAATAAATTTTTAAAAATATTAATGCTCTTACTTTATTTGCAGTTCTAAACATTCATCCTATACACAAGATTCACATAAATGCAGAATGATATATTGATAAAGATGCTTTTTGTAGCATTATTTGTTAAAAACAAAATAATAAATAGAGGCAATAGAAATGACTTGAAATGTGTGAATTAGCTTCATGGAATTAATTGTAGGCAGTTTAAAACTGTGTTAGGAGAGCAGATATAGCTCAGTGGTTGAGCACCTGCTTCCCAGGTATGAGGTCCGGGGTTCGATCACTGGTATCTCCTAAAAAAATAAGATAAAAAATATGTTAGATTTGTGTATGTTGACCTGAAAGACTACTCTATATTGTTGGGGATAGAGAGTGAAGAATCAAGTTGCAGAACAGAATGTTATTATTATTCCACTATCAGAAAAAGGAAAAAAAGTTATTTTTTCACTTTTTAAAATAAACTTTTTATTTTGGAATAATTATAAGTTTGTAGTAGCATTGCAAAGACAATACTGAGAGTTTCCAGATACCCTACCCTTCACCCAATATCCCCTAAGGTTAACATCATATATTTCCATGATACATTTCTCAAAAGTAAAACAAAACAAAACTTTGGTACATTACAATGAACGAAACGCCATGCTTTATTTAGATTTCATCTTTTTTTCAACTAATATCTTTTTTTTTCTGTCCCAAGATGCAAATAAGGATTCCACATTGCATTTGGTTCTTTCACTTTTGACTTTATGCACTTCTATATTATTTATATTTTTCCCCAACGGGTCTATACATACTACAGCAGTGTTAATAAAAGGCTCAAGTGTCACTTCCTGGAACGCTTCCCTGTCTGAATTGAATGGCCCTCCTCAGTTCCCAGGGAATCTTGAGTATCTCTCCAAGTTCACATGCCTTATATAGTGCTATAATCATTAATTTTCTTTTCTGTCTCCAAAACTGATTTTAATTAGGCAACCCTGAAGTAAGAGAGCTCTCAAAATTATTATTTTATTTTGTTTCTTCACATCATGGTTCCCCTGGAGCCAGCATGCATGTGCATTAATAAAAAAACATAATAAACTAAGTAAATAATAAATATCCGACACTGCAATAACAGAAGCAAGGGATAAAGCTACATAAAATATTTATGCCTACTTCTTTGCACATGGTAATGAAATCAGTGAGTCCTAAGAAGAAAGGTAGAAACCTCATCAGTCAACTAATAAGATTTCCATTTCAAATTAATTGAGTCATAAAATGATCTCATAACCACATTTCAATGTCATAAATGATATCAGTGAAACCTGATTATAGGATTTGATAACTAGAGATAACATGTGCATAACAATATTTATCATTTGTCAATGAGTGCAAACATTAACACTGATAACTAAGAGATCTTTCCAAAGAAGACCTCTCCAGAAACCATATTCTTGACTAAGGATTTTATAAAATCCTTCCAGAACAGTAAGCATTTGACTGCTGGAAATGTTTTAATTGTCCCAAGGAATATAATGACACTCTGTTTTGGGGATCTTGATGGGTTTTATAAAACCCATTTCAATTACATCTTTTGTTTTGGTACAACATGTTACTGATCTGTTGCAAAAGCTCTTTTAAATAGTCATGTTAGTAGGTTGAAGGAGGTAAGAGTTAGATAAAAGATCTGAGGAGTATGATGAAGGCAAATACAGTAAAGAATAACAATGAAAGTATTAAAACTTGTAAAATGGCAGTTAGCATTCCACTCCATTTAAAATGAAACTAAATCTAATATGGCAAGTGAGTACAAGCAGCCACTCTTCCTTAAAAAATCCCAGAGCAATAGATTATGAATCAAACCAAGGAAATTCATTTCTACCATTGAAGAGTCTTGTGAGTCATCATGTAATTGAAGAAAATTACTAAGAATTACTGAGAGTCAAGGTCCCAAAAGAAGGGAGTTAATATGTCATGGGGTCAGAGGAATTGGACATTGACACTGTGAACTTAGGACAAAACCAGTCGAGGAAAGCTCGATTGTAATGTACACAATGTAATTGCTCCAAAAGCTCTGAAGACCCACAACTAACCTAAAGAAGTCACAGAGTTATAAAGTTTATAAAGATAGCATCAGACAGAGTTTATGAGAAAATTGGTGATTTTTCTTAATTCTGTACAATAATGACTTAAGTGATGGCATAAAGAAGGTAAAGTCTAAAAATTTACAAAAGTACAAGCAAATACCCTGTCATGGGTGAAACAGGGCATATCATCACATCAAAATGGTCCAGCTTTATTCCACCTTAATGAGGAAATAATTTTCCAAAAAATACTGGAAATTATTCATCAGTAAACCAATTTCCTAATCTATGTTATCTGTAAAACTCTTTGCAATATTTATATAGGTATGTATGTATCTATGTATTATAGGTGTATCCATAGATAATATAATTTATAATACTCAATATAATAAATAATATATTTACTATAATATATACATATTGTGTAACTTTATTATATATAATATTATGTATTATAAATATCCACATATAATAGAGACTGAGAAGATTTAGTTTGAGTTTCATAAAGTAAATTAAAAAAATGTTTATGAGTGGAGTGATGAGAGCTTGGTTTTCTTTTCTTGGTATTAGATATTTATAATTCCAAAATTTTTCACCCTAATTACTGCTTCATATATAAGGAAAATGACATTAAAATTATTTTTACAAACATAACTTCCACCAATACATATATCCTTATAACATGAGTGTAGGGATATGGTAGATGTAGCAGAAAACATATGGAAGAGGGAAAAGTGGGAAATATTTTCAATTACTAGACCATTAATTTCAACACTTACAGATGATAACACATACAATCATTTGGAATCTTACGTAAGTTTAAAGTACACAAATTGTTACTATTAAATTTTCTACTGATGCTTCGAGGGGATCATGATGAAACCCATTCTTAGGATAAAATAATAAGGAAACAACAATTTGAAAGTCTCCTTTTTTAGATAATATGCTAGAAATTCCCTTTACTACTTTATTTAATTCTTATAGCAATATCATATAAAATAGGCTACATACTTATAATTTTTCAAATGAGAAAAAAGACATGAGAGATTAATTTCCAGTCTCACAAGTTCACAAAGTAAGAGTCCAAATTTAATTCTAAATCTTCTCAAGGTACCATGGAGTCTTTACCCAGCACATAATACTAGTATAACCCAACTGCCAACTGGCTTGATGCATCAGGATATAGATACATTCTTATCTCCATTCCATGATTTAGGGATGGTTCAAAGCCCTTCAAGATTTCTGCAAATTCACAATCCTATCCTTCCTTCTAACAAGGAACTGACTCATCTTCTCATGTCATCTTTGGCTGTAAATACCTGTTTCATATGAATTGATGAATTACTTTAGTTTATGGATTGTGCACATGCTGCCCCTGATCTATATGACACTCAGTCATGAATACTACTAACCCCCCTCTTTTACTCTCTCTTAATTGACTTCACTAAGGCATTTTGTGTGGCAGAGAGACTAAATTTTAGGAAAGCCAAAGTAGGATTAGACCCCAATGCTGCGAATGACTTAATTCTGAGTAATAGGTGTCCAAAGTCCTGAAGGTCTGTGGTAGGGTGAGCAATAGCCCATTAGAGATGTCCACATTCTTATCCCTGAAATCTGTCAATATGTTACCTTACACAGTAATAGGAACTTTACAGTGTGATGAATTTAAGGATCTTGAGATGGGGAGATTGTCTGGATTAGCCTAGTGGGCCCAATGTAATCACAAGGGTCCTTGTAAGAGGGAGGCATGAGGGTCAGAGGACCTAAGTGACAGAACCAGAAGATGAACTGACACATTTTGAAGATGGGGCAAAGGATTCACCAGCCAATGAATGCAGACTTCCAGAAGCTGGGAAAGGCAAGGACTAGATCATTCCTTTGGGCCTCCAAAAGGAATGCAGACCTGTGACACCTTGACTTTAGCTCGGTGGGACTGATTTTGAACTTCTGAATTTGAGAAGTGTAAAACAATAAATCTGTGTTGTTTTAAGCTGAAAAATATATGGCAATTTGTTGCAACAGCAACAGGAAACAAATATTAGGTCTTTCAGCAAGCCTGGGAGCTACAATATCCCACTTAGCACACACACAGCATATCAGCCTTGGCCATTTCCTTGGCTCTGCATCTCTGTCTTTCTTGCCCTTTCCTGATCAGTGATGGGGTAAGTGGATTAGGGCAAAAGTCTTCCTCCTTTTAATTCAGAAAAAAAAAAATCATTTTTTTCCTGGCCCTATTTTCAAACCAAAAACTTGGCAGGCTTTTGTAAACCAATGACTCACAAAAATCTTCAAAATTACAAAGACAATGAAACACTTAGAAAAGGGCCACAATTTATTCTGGATTCGAATTCAGAGATGAACCTCCTGACATTTAGCTAATATTAGGCTTCTGATATTATCTGAAAAGTGAATACATCATTGGTCTTAATAGGAAATAGGAAAATTAATGAAAGGATTATTAACTATGAGTTAGAGACTTTTAATTCTAAGATATTCAAATTTTACATTTTGTACAAAATGTACAAAATAACAATGAAGGAGAAGAGACAGAAGAAGGGCTAACTGGTCACCATGAACCAGATATGGTACTTAGAAATGTGGCATGCATTTTCACACTTAATTCTCACAACTCTTCATTTTATGCACAGGGAAACACTGGTTCACAAAAGTTAGGAAAGTTACTCAGAGTTACATGGCTACTCAGTGGTGGAGCAGTGTTTTAGTTTGCCAAAGAGCTGCCGATGCAAAGTATCAGAAAATGTGTTGGCTTTTATAAAAGGAGGTTATTTGGCTAAAACTTACAGTTCCAAGTCTGTGAAAAGTCCAAATCTAGGCACTCTAAGAGGTGCTTTCTCACCAGTCAGCTACTGTTGATGATGTAGTCTAGGCATGTGGTAAAGCAAGATGGCTGCCGTTCTCTGCTGAGGTCTCCTCCATTATGCAGCTGTAGGCAAACCTGGAATAGGGCTTATCTCTTACTAGGCCTTCTCTCTCTCTCTGGGCCTTGGCTTCTTGAGCTTCTCAGGCTTCCCTCTTTACAACTCAGCTGTGGAAGAACCCTCTCTCACATGGCAACATCAAACATGGTGGCTTCCTTTTTCTAAATCTGCCTGTGTCTCCGTATCTCCCTTTATATCAGATCCAGCAAGAGGAAGGAGAGTCAACATGAATCATGCCCGACTGATGTAATCCAGTCAAATGTGTCTCACACAAATGGATTAGTTTAAAACATAATCTTTTGCTTTTTGGGATTCACAAAATTCAAACTGTCACAGCAGTACCTAATTGAAATTAAATAGTATAATTTGGTCCCATCTTACCACTGAAGAAACTGAGGCTGAGTATAATTTCACTACATGTGATCATGGAATAAATCAAACCAATACCAGGGAAAATTTGTAAAGCAAAAAACATTTACTTTATATAGGTAAGAGTTTGCTTTGCATTTGGAGTAGATAGAAACAGCCAAATGTTCAAATGTCATTTATTTTCTTGTTTATAATTTTGCTGAGAAACACAGTAGTTCAGTATGTAACTAACTTGTGAGGAAATCTAAATTGGTTAGTTGGTTTGCAGTGGATTTAGGTTGTGTTGATGTAACTAAGGTGGAACTAACTCTGTTTGCCCTCATTCCATTCCCTCTAAAATTCCAGTCTAGTCTGAGCCAAAAGAGGTATTTTGCATGAGTGTTGGAAGGAGGGACTGAAGGTGGAAGCCTTCTCATGCTCAGAGATGGGTGCAGGGTACAAGGCTGCTGCACCTAGGCTACGTCTTTGCCCAAATGCAGCTCACCCGGTTTCACATGGGGCACCCACTGAGCCCACAGCTCCTTCCGCTCCTACCAGACCTCCTGTGTCAGCTTCTCCAACTCTTGGACTAGGCATGTACTTTTCACCATGAAAAAGTCATCAGTGTCTCCTGCAGGACAACTTATCATTGAAGCTGAAAGTCCGGAAGTAGTGAGAGAAGATGTGGGCTCTGGTTCAAACTCCCAAGTTCCAGTTCAGCTTCACAGGTTACAGTTTGTTCATGATTCTCCCACTTCACATGCATTTTTCCTTCTCAACTCTGCCTTGTGGTCTTCATGTCCCAGCATCAGGTAGAGAAACAACTTCACATAGACTGTGTAACTATCTATCCCCCACAGTTTTATAATATCTATAAAACCCTTATTCTATTCATATCTTGTGGATACTCATTGTCTGATTAAGGCCTGAATGATCCATAGAAATTCGTGAAGTTTACAAACAATGAATAAGGACAACAAGATTTTAAATACTAATATTCTTAATTGGACTGAAAACGAGGCTATAGTAACAGAAGAGAACCTGTGATGAAGTATTGGTCTTAAAGCTTCTAAAGCAAAAAAGATGGTCTTAAAACATATTCTCACATCTTTTAAATGGAAGCATGTCAACACTGGCATTCGGTGTCGTTTTATTCTTTAAGAGTTGCCTAACTTTTATCCTGCAGTTTCCTTCTAGCTAATTTGAATGACAAGAATATAAATTATAAATTATTCTTCCTTAATTATAATACTATTTCAGTTTTGTGGCATATGATTAATACTTTAAATAAACTATAAGAAGTAAATATGTATCAAGCTATTCCTTGGTTTTATAGGTATTAGAGCAGGTTAGCCCACTGTGTGAATGCTGTATCCCATTTGTCAGTACTCTTCCTATTTCTCAGAATGACAGACTAGAGAAGATGTCTTTGGGTAATGCAAGTTGTTTACAGGGATGAGCCTCCTGAGTTCTAGTCTGTTGATATATTTTACTTAGTGTTTCTGTTAAAAACAAAAGCTGTGTTAAAAATGAATTTTTAAACTGCCACATGTATAGCAGATCCTAAATTTAGACATTTAACCAATCCAATAGCTTTAAAACAGGTGTCCTTCAAGCATATAAGCTTAGCTATTAGAATATGGTTATTTGGAAATTTTCTGTGATGCGTAAAATAAGGAATGATTGCAACTTAGTAATCACATGTTGGCATGTAAAAATTACAGCTTGACTAGCTGCTTTGTCCATGTCAAAATGACAATTTATCTTTAAAACTGTAACTATTTACTACCAACCCTATTAAATCAGGGTGAATGCAATAAAGGTTGGTATGGAGGAAATCAGTTATTGAGAGTCAATTAAGCCAAACTTAAAAGGAGAAACAAAAAGTACATCACTCGACTTTGTAGAAAAAAAATATATCAAATGCACTTAGTGGGTTACTAAAACACGAATAATTATTGATAGGGCTTAAATTTGCCCTCCATTAAAAGAAGAAGGCTGATAATAAATTTTGGTCAAGGTATTTATTGAACAAAGGCCCATATCTCTTTCTGTTAGGAATCAGACAAATTTGGCATTCTATATACTTAATGGCTGGAGCTATCTACTTGGAGTTGATCTTACCCTAGGAGATCCTTCGGGACCTTATGCAAATGTCCTTTTCTTTTACTTGTTTATCTTTTCTTTAGACTAAATTTTCTTGGCCAAAACTGACAAATGAGAGAATTGAATGTTTAATTACAAAGAAAGGATCCAAGGGGATCTTTTTATAGGGCCCTTAAACTTCCTTTGTCTTTGACAAAAAGTTACTATTATGTGATTATGCTTATCTCATTAAAAGTTTGTCAAGAACTGTGAAAGGCCTGAGATTTTGCCCTCTTGTCATTAAAACAAATTAGCCTGCTACAGTTTTATGGATGCTGACCAAAGTCCCAAGACTCCTGGGATAGAAACAAAGGACTTTATTACTCACGGCATAAGCTTCTTGGTGATGTTGGTTCCCCTTGTCTCCTTTGTTGGGTGATGCAGTGGGGCTGAAGTGGATACCATGCACATGATAGGTTTGTTATATGATGGGCTACAAGCAAACCTGACCTTTGCTCCAGAGACAGTACTATCTCTACCATCCAAGGCTGTTTGTTATACAAATATCCTGGAAAAAAAAAATAGTCCAGAGCAAAAACTGTCAGTGTCTCTGCTCTCAAGATACACAGAATCACAAAAAATCCATGGTGGTCTTGGTTAATAATCTTCACAATAATTAAGAGCAGGCACCTACCTAATCTTAATCTCAGAAAATAACAAGGGACAGAAAAGTCTTCTCTAGTAGGATAGCATTAATTAAGAGAAATGTATTAGGTTTCCAAGCACATATGACATTGTATTAAAACT
Organism: Tolypeutes matacus; assembly: GCA_026826555.1. Classification (NCBI taxonomy): domain Eukaryota; kingdom Metazoa; phylum Chordata; class Mammalia; order Cingulata; family Chlamyphoridae; genus Tolypeutes; species Tolypeutes matacus. The sequence goes on from JAKSZT010010858.1 coordinate 15,463,578, forward strand.
GTATCAAGCAAATTACCTGTTAAAAATTGGTTTGTTTCATCATTCCTTTACCTTAAATCTATTAATAATAATATTATAGGATGTGTTCATTAGCATTGCTGGGGGGGTGGAAATTCTGTCCCCAAAACTAGAGCAATAGGCAGATTTACAGTGGGTACAGAGAATAGTTAGATGACAGATGATAGATAATAGATTAGAGAGAGAGAGAGAGATAACTAGATAGGTGACATATAACTAGATTTTTTTTTCAGATCTCACACTAATGCAAAGCATTCACTGAGAATTTACTGATGGTCTAATATTGGGCTATGTTCTTGGGAGAGGACACAGAAGGGGATATGAAAGTAAGAGATATGATTGTTATCAGCTAGGATTCAATTTCTTTTTGTCAACAGCCAAAATTGTGTTTGTTCCTTAGGCTGTGTTCACAGACACATTTGGGATGACTGAACTCACCAATAAGGGAAGGACAAAACTGAATTTAATTAAAGATAGGTTGGCTAGTTCTGTTTAAATAAGCAAAATAAACAAAATGCCTGTTCAATAAGGAAGGCAATTACATCTGTGTTTTTCCTATTGGTTCTTATTTTTTTAAATACTAGATATATGGCTCTTTTACATCCAGTTTATATGTAAAACAATTATTAAAATTCCACTAATTATAGATGTAATGCATCTAAAAATTTTCATAAATATAAATGAAAATATTGAACTCACTATTGACACTGCTATGCATGAATCAGCAACATCAGAGCCCAGGGGCAGGCACCCGCCGAGGCCACCAGAATGCAAGAGTGGAGGCCTCAGATGGCCCATTTAAGTTAAAGGAATGGGAATATGGTAAGAGACAAAAGTCACGCTGCAAGTGTTTTATAGACTCAGTAAGAGAGAGGGTATAACCCTTTTCTCCATTCAGTGGGAAGCCAATCGTCCTGGGTCTCCAAGCTCTGAGCAAATCCAACAGCCCGTGAACAAATAGATTCAGGGACACCTCATTTTCTACCTCACTATATGTTACACATCTGACAGTACTGCTCTTACATGGCAGCTCCACTAGGTTTTCAGCTGCTCAAGCTGACATCTAAATTCTCTTTCACAGGACAATCACTCAGAATATAGCCAGCACATAGAGTACTATCTGTTTGGTAATTTCACTGATGACTCTGCAAAACTCTATATATGAACTAGAAAGCAACTATACCATGTTTACTGAAGGGCAAATAAATGAAGATCTTCAAATTTTGTAGTGTAACTGGTTATTTTAAAGTTGAATAACAAATTAAATTTGAGTATTTTGACTTGATTAAAATTTGTAGTTGAGATATTTGTAAGATTTAGCAAATTTTTTACAATAAGCAAAACTCACTTATAAATACATATATGCATATACCTATACCCACACACATTATTTATATATACAAATATACATATATGTATATATAGTATGTATATATGGTATGTGTATGCATACATACATTTAGGGTATATGTATGTGTATATATATATATTTGTATATACTTGCATGTATAAATATATATTTTTAAATCAGTAAGATTCTACAAAAAATTTAGAGTTGAAACTAATGACCGAAATTAAAATCTAACAATTATTTTGTTCTCCGCAAGGTTTTAAAAATGAAAACAAAAAAGTTCACCTTACCTCAGTGTCTCCTCTACACACATAGATACATTCTTAAGTTTAAAGTGCATGAAAACCAATAAATATACTGGAAAAAATTTCTTTTCTGTCAGAAGAAAAGAGAAAAATGTTTTATTTGGCTTTGAAAGCTTCAAGCAAGCATGTTGTGATAGTTCCATCATATAGACAATACTTTATAGAGCTTTCTGTTGCTAAAGAAAACAGAATGCCTTCGGCATAGAGCAGGCAACATTTCCTTACCAAGTTCTCTGTCTTTGGTAGGGCCTAGACATCCCAGTGATTGACAGCTGGGAGAATCTGAGATTGGCAGGAGACAGCAATACTCTGCAGCAGGATTATTTGCATGCTGACACTAAAAATCTTGCCAGCTTCTGTCTCTTACTTCTCTTTCCAAAATCTTTTATTAATAAATTTCTCCCACTGTTCTACCAGAACCATTAAACACATTACAGGCTCACTCTCCCAAAAAGGAGAAAGTAATATATTAGCTAAAGTATAGATTTCAAGATCAGCATGTCAAAAACTGAACTACACTGAATCAAGTCAAATTCTCTGGGGGAAGAAAGCTAAAAAAGACAGTACTCCAATTTTTCTTATATTCCCTTTCTGAAGAGGTGTGAAATATTCTATATCACTCTCCCCAACAACTTATTCTCTTCTATCTTCAGTCTTCCCTGACATGGGGTAGGTCTTGGATGTTGTTGATGGTGAAGGGAAGAAAACCCTAAACATCCTTCCAATACCAGTTCTTCCAAGTAAAAATACAGAGATTTTAAATACAAGATATGTTCATCCCCCCATTCCTTATTTTGTAACATAAAAGTATGGGGAATGTATTTAAGACGTAAACTACAATCCAGGCATGTTGGTTCTCTTTGTCTTCCTCAAACACTCTAAAGTGATTCCTATCTTTCCAACCGTTGCACCTTCCTGTCTAGAATGCACTTATCCCAAACCTTCTCATGGTGAACCACTGGGCATCTAATATGTTCTAAACTCATGAATAAATGAATAAAATAGGTTATAAATAGGAATTAAACAAAAAGACTCAGAACTTACCCAGGATTGCCTTCCTCTTCATGGAAAACCAGACAAGGAAGGTTTATGAGTTTTAAACATTTGAGTTTATTTCTAGATATCCCTAAATCTTTTCTGTAGCTACAAAAGAGTGATCATTAAAAAAAAAAAAAAAAAAGTGATCATTTTAGAAGTTATATGGCCACCAACAAACCTATTTTTAATTCTAAACAGACCTGATGTGACAAAATGTGGAAGGGTAGAGAGGAAGATCCAACTAAGTGAATATCTTAAATTCCTAGGGCAGCCTTAAAAAGTACCGTTAACTGGATGGCTTAAAACAGCAGAAATGTTCTATCAGTTCTGGAGGCTAGAAGACCAAAATCGAGGTGTTGGCAGGGCTGTGTTCCCTCTGAAATCTGTAAGGGAGAATCCTTCCTTGCCTCTTCTAGCTTCTGGTGTTGGCAGCAATCCTTGGCATTCCTTGGTTAAATGCATCACTCTGCCTCCTCCATCTTCACGTGACTTTTGCAGATTCTGTGTGCTGTTTCCTCCCCTCTTCTTATAAGGATACTAGTCATATTGGATTAGGGCCCATCATAAGCCAGTTTGACTTCGTCTTAACTCATCACATCTTCAAAGCCCTATTTCCAAATAAGGTCATGCTTATGGGACCTTTTTAAGACAAACATATCTGTTAAGGGGACACAGCTCAACTTATAACAGTAAACTAATAGTGCTTGCAAAATAATGTGAAGTAGCATTTCCAATTTAAGAACAGTTAGGAATATATTTTTTTCTCTCTCAATAGAGACATGGGCTATATGTGATGGTTAATTTCATGTGTCAGCTTGCCTAGGTCATGGTGTCCAGTTGTTGGTCCAGCAAACACTGGCCTGACGGTTACTGTGAGGGTATGTCATGGATAGATTTGATTGCATCTATGGCTGATTGAATCAATAAAAGAGATTGACCTCAGCAACGGGAAGGGGGATTTACCTCTCCCAAACAGTTGGAGGTCTTAAGAGCTAAAACAGGATTTCAGAAATCAGAAGAATTTCTGCTTCTATTTCAGCCAACCAGCTTCCTCTGGAGAACTCAACTTCACCTTTATCAGAATTTCCAGTTTGCAGCCTGCCCTACGAAATTTGGACTTGCCAGTCTCCTTGGTCATGTGAGCCAATTCCTACAATAAATCTATACATATGAATCCTGTAGGTTCTTTTCCTCTGGAGAACCCTGACTAATGCACCATATAATTTCTGATAATTAGCCTTTGATCTTGGGAGATGAGGATGAAGGGAGAGGAGCAGAAGATTCTACAGTGCGAAGAATAGTCAGCAATGCATATTGGCGAATAAATGAAGAAGAGAATAAGATTTAAAGAGTTCACCCCTATCATGAACCACGTGCAACACTGATAGCCCGAAATGCCACCACCAAAAGTCCTGCTGGTGTCCCCAGTCATTACTCTTGAATAAATAACTCAGACTTTAAACAATGTAAATCAAGGGGCTGAATCCTGTGGCTGGATACATGGGTAGCGAGTGGGATTTTCCAAAAGAAAAGGCAAATCTTCAATGGTGGAGATTAGAAATAGGAGAAAATCTCTCTCAAAGAGATGCATGGATACAATATCAAGGACACATTCCAGAGGACACTGGGAGTAAAGATATTTAAGTTCCAAAATGCTTTTAGGGTACTGGGAATCAAATTTTGGGTGTACAGTTTAAAGTTTTCGCTCCACGGTTAAGATCTTCTTTACTTACCGTTTGGAGAAGGCTGATACTTTGTCTTTGCAAAGTAAAGCTTTAGAGAGTTAAAGGACTGGGCAGTGAAGAGACAGGTGGTCCACCCCACATACACCTCTCAGCTAGCTCCGAAGGCAGGAAGCTGCATGAATTGAGGGTTCTTTGTCAAGAAGTTCCAGCTGGTGAACAGCAGTGAAGTGAGTGATGGTTTCTGGCAGAGCAGGGAACAGAAGGAAAGGGCAGATAATGTTGAAGAGCAGCTCCTGGCAGGAATGCAAGGGCAGCTGTGAGACAACCCCCCCCCCCTTTTCTTTTTCCTAATGAACTAGAGGGAGGGAGTCCTCAATGAGTGCGAGAGGAAAAAAAAAACTGACTCATGGGCTACACACACTGTAGAATCACGTGCTTCACAGTTTGAGATTTCTATTAAACACCAGCAAGAATATAAATGTGCATCAAGTCTCAGCACCTTGACATAATAAATGTGCTAATGGAGTTGGACTTAAGAGTACCAAGTTGTACAATACACTAATTGCTGACATGTGTACTAAAACTTGCTGCTTTAAATCATTTTTAGAAAAAGGCTTGATATTAGCTCATTAATTTTATGTAGTATGATGCTAATAAAACATCTTTTCCACAGAGTAGCAGTGTTAAGTGGAGATTTTAAAGTAATGAACAAAGTGACTAATAGATAAGGTCATTGAACCAATTAATGAAATCCATATTCATGAAACAGATTTATGAGGAGATAAATATATTTTTCATAAAATGACTCAAGATGTTCATTAAGAGGCTAAGATCTTTAAAACATGAATAAATTTCCACCAATACACCTTATATTTAACTTTTCTAAAACATTAGAATTTCAAAAAGAGAAATATTTCTGTAAATAGAAGAATTGCAGCCTTGCCAAAGATTGTTTATTTGCTACATGGAACACTCTGAAACCATTTCCCTGCTCCAGCCCTGAGGTGATGCCACACGTTGTCATTTGCCTTAACTTCTTCAAACACTACATCTATCCTGCTGTCCTTCTGCCCTGCAAACTCATTGTCTTTTATTGCTTATTAAGCTTAGATCAAATTTCTCTCCCTGGCATTTATATACTCTACCATATTTTTCTGATTATATATTGCTGCATAACAAATCATCCTGAAACTTAGTAGCTTCAAGCAATAATAATCATTTTATTATCTTTCACAGTTTCTGGAAGTCAGGAATTCAGGAAATGGTAGACTGGGTGGTTCTGACATGGGAGTCCCCCATGAGTTTGGAATCAGATCGTGGCTGGAGTTGGGATGGTGGGACAGAAGCAGCTCGGGGCCTGAAACGTCACTTTCTCTTTCTGTAGTGTCAGAGCTTGCCCGTGTGGCCTTTGGTCATGACCTACTTTGGGCTCATCACAACAAAGAAGCCCCAGGGTAGCTCGATTTATTACATTATAGCCAAGGGCTAAGGACCCCAAAGTGATAACTACAGAGAAGCAGGCAGAAGTTCCATGGCCTTTTATAAGCTAGGCTTAGAAACAACACAGCATCATTTTCACTGTATATTTTTTATTGACCAGTCCTAGGGCTGGTTCACAATCAAGGGGAGGAGAATATAGACCTCATCTCTTCTTGAGGGTAGGGTTGGTATCACATTGTATCTCTGGAAGAATGTGTGATACGGGAGATCTTGCTGTGGCCTTCTTGGAAAATACAAGCTGTAACACACTCTGATTTCAACTTAAGTGTTCAGCCTAAATTATATTTTCATTTGGTTTTTATCTTAGGCACTCATTTCTCCCTGACTTCACCAAAAATATCCTTTGATATTTTAGGTTATTGCTCATAAAATAATCACTCCTCTTCTCCTCCCACTGTGAGTGGAGTATATGTCACTCACTGCTCTATTGAGATAGGGTTTGACCATGGCCAATGGGAAATCAGCAGATGTGATATGAGCAGAAACTTGAAATGGGCTTGTGTGGTTTGGCTTGGGTTACTTTTTGAGATCAGCTGCTTTAACAGCTTGTCTCCAGTAGTGGATAGTCCTTCAGCCTGGAACCAGGACAAATTATTCATGCAACTGTCCTAAGCCAGTCCACAGCCTGGAACCAAGTTCAGTGACAATAACTTCAGATCAGAATTACCTGGTATTGCCTATGCTAGATCAGTCAAATCACAGCCAATAAATGCTTACTATTGTAAGCCACTGAATTTGGGGATAGCTTTCTATGTAGCATCATTTGGGCCAGAGAGGACTAATACATATCCCTTTGCTTCAGTTAGGCTAGTTTCTTTATTATATCTTCTAACTTTCCATGTGTTCTCTAGCCTTTGCTCTAGTATTCTTGTTTCATGGAATGTTATACCCCATGCGCTTTTATCCATCGTCTTTTCTTTCAGATTTCAAGATCTATAATATTTTCTCTCTCCCTAGAATTCAGGCTAGCTTACTAAATGATAAAAGGCAATGTGGAGATAAACTGAGACCATCCTAGACCAACTGACAACCAGTTGATATCATACATGTGGTAGAATGTAAGCAAAATTAGCAGTGACATCTACCCACCCACAGCTGACTACAGATGCATGAGTGCACACAGCACAGTCACACAGCTTACCATAGACTTATGAGCAATAATGAAGGACTGCTGTTTTAAGCTGCTGTGTTTTGGAGTAATTTGTTACACAGCAATAACTAACTGATACATGGGTGTTAAAATATTTAAAGAAGTCTAATGTTTGCATAGGTTACAATAAAACTGAATTAAATAAGAAGATTGCTATGCCTGGAACATTCTTTAAAAACCATCCAATACTCCAGTGAGAAAATTGGTGCTATCCTTGGCTTCTGTGTCTTTAATTAACTGCCTACTAAAGTACTTAAGAACAGGGATTATATCACACCTCCCACAACATACTTTTTCTTTTTTTTTTAATTAAAGAAGTAAGTTTACAAAAAAGTAATGCAAAACATACATAAAATACAGAGTTCTCATATACTTCCTTATTATTAATACCTTGAATTAGCATTGTATATTTGTTACAATTCATGAAAGAACATTTTTATAATTGTACTATCAACTATAATTTTACTATTAACTACAGGCCATCATTTACAATAGCGTTCACTATTTGTGTTGTACAGTCCTCTATTGTTGGTTTTTTAATTTTTATTCTAGTAACATATATACAACCTAAAATTTCTTTTATAGAATAACCTGAATGTAGAAGACTTTTTTTTGCCATCACTTTCACCTTCCCTCTCACCTTACACACTCTTCTCTCAGCAGAACCTACCTACTTCCACATTCTTAAATATGTCATGTTATTTGAAACTATAGCACATTTCTCCTTCCTGATTCCTTTGCCAGGAACCACTTTCTTCTTTTCTTTGCCTATGTAAGGCCTATCCTTTAAAAACTCAGTTCTAATATCACCTTCTCCAGGAAGCCTTTTCTGTCCCAAATTGGTTTTAATGCCCATTTTTTGTATACTCACTGCATTTTGAAAATATTTCTACCATAGCCAGACTTTGGGAGAATAGTAGCATGCTCTAGTCACTGCCTGAGAAAGAAATCACATGCCATCTGGCACCTGACTATTCCTGAAAATTGTCAGCTGCCCTTGAACTTTCCAAAGATTCAAATAATCAGTATCTTCACTGCCTGAGTAAGTGAGCAAATTACCTGATGAAGACCTGCAAGAAATGAATTAGCACAGACAAGAGAGTGCTTTATAATCCTTGAGATCACCAAGTATGGAAGTGCATCATAACTAGGCTAATAATAATATCCAGTTTGCCCAAAAACATCCTGATTTATTCCTGTTGACTCAGTAAAATTATTAATAGTTTCCCCTTTCACTCTCAAAAGTGCCCCAATTTAGCCAATAAGTCAACAAGGTTATAAACTTTAATGTCAATGGAACTTTCTGTATAACATTAGCAGTTCTTTAAAATTCAACATTAGCCAGTAGCCAACATTAGTAAACTCAAATAATAATAGACAACAATCTTTCTTGATATTTTCACTCTTTCATTACTGCAATTTTTAGTCCATTTACCTAAAGATGGATCTTTAGGTTGTATCCAGTTTGGGGCTATTACAGAATAAACCTAGTATGAGTATTTTAGTATGTCATCTTTTGGCAAATGTTCTCATTTTTCATGGATAAGTACATAGAAATAAAACTGTTGCATAGGTAGATATATAAGTAAATTTATTAAAACACTTGCAAACTCTTTTCCCATTGCTTGTTCCATTCTACACTCTCAACAGTAGCATACAAGAATCTCAGTTGCTCCACATTCCAGCCAGCACTTGATATTTACAATCTATTTATTTTTAGCCACCCTAGCAAGTGGATGTGGTGTCAATACTCTTTTGAATATTAATCACAACTAAAAATATTTCCAAAACTATATTCCAAATATGCAACCAATCATAAACACTGTAAAATATATTATGAGTCAACCAACTAAAGAAAAATAATGAGGATATGGTGACTTAGAATTATGAACACCAGAAAAAGATGCTTTTAATCTTAATCCATTCCTGTGAGTATGAACCCATGGTAAATAGGACCTTCTGTTGAGGTTACTTCAGATAATGTGTGGCCAAATGCAACAAGATAGGTTTAATTGTGTTACTGGACACCTTATAAAGAAGGCCACTGGTAGGGAAATTGGACACAGAGAAAGAAACCATAAGTAACAGCTAGAAGTTAATGGAACCCAGAGAGAAAAAAAGAAGCTGCCACCATGTGCATTGCCATGTGACAAAAAAGCTAAAGAATTCCAAAGTTTGCCATCCAGCCAGAAGATACTGTTCCCAGGAGTAAACAAGACTTTTAGCTTCTGAAACAGTGAGCCAATAAATTCCTGTTGTTAAGGAAACTCATTATATGGTATTTGTTTCAGCAGCTAGGAAAATAAAATGGAGAACTGATTTTGTTTTTTAATTTATCTTTATTTTGATGCTTTAGAATACATTTCTGAATACCTGAAAGGATTATATTACCAAAATTTTGAAAAAGAAATGGATAGGTTGGCAGAACACATGTATATTTTAAATGTAGCTTTCTTTAATTAAGAAAATGATGGGAAAATTCTGATCTTAGAGATTATTTTAATATATGGTTCTTATTAACTCAATACTCAAGGAGGTTTGGGAGTACATTTTCATGGCCAAAGCAGAAAATATGTTATTAATCTCAAAATCCTGAAGTTTGTAGTATTTTGTTACAAAGTCACTAAAAGTATATTCTTCTCATTTCAGTTATCTCACCAGCTGATGTCAGAGTAAAATGATTCATTAAACTATGCTCAAAGAAAATAGAAAATGAAAAAATCTAAGGCCAAACCACAAAGTTACAATTCTGTTAAATTGTTCTGTGCTCACAGAAGATCATACAAAATCTTCCTACTTAAACATGAGTTATAGTAGATAAAGATAACATGAATGCTTCATTTTTGGAGAGATTTTGGATCACAGAAGGGTCACAGGAGGAGGATTACTGGTGCAATTTTCAGTGATGGGGAGATGCATGGGAAAGTGTTCATCTGGGGCACGCCTCTAAGGCATATGAATGTGTTCAAGTGTTCACGAGGCATTGTCACGATGGGTGGTGAACCACACAATAACTGAAAGAATATAGAATTCCCATCCTGGGGAATTCTGCTACATTCTCTAATGAGACAGCAAGAATCTCCTGAGTACATGGGCAGTATCTAGTGAAGGAGGACGGACCATTATGCCACACCCTTGATATTGATGATTGTACTTATGAACCTTTTCTTTAAAAATTGAAACTTAACCTAGAATTATATACTGCCTCCTGAAAGCCTCCTTATTGCTCAAATGTGGTGTTTCTCTAAGCCAAACTCAGAATATAAACATACTACCTTTCCTCTGGTGTGGGACATGACTCCTGTGTATAAGCCTCCCTGGCACTGAGGGATTATTACCAAGCTCCAACTACCAATGCATCTGGAAAAAGGCCTTGACCAAAAGGGGAAAATGGTAAATACAAATGAGTTTTTATAGCTAAGAGATTTCAAAGTAAGTTGGGAGGTCACTCCAGAGGTTACACTTATGCAAGTCTCAGCAGAATCTCATTGACTGCCACAGTTAACAGTATCTCAAATAGAAGGACTCCTGAGGGCTCTAGAGACATCCAGAAACTATAACTGGTCAGAGAGCTCAGGAATTAAGCACCCTGTCACTGGGATTTACTTTGGAATTTATGCTCCCCAGTAAAACAGAGTTAAACTCATTTATAGGTTCTCTACACATGGCTTTTCTGCCCCTTTTATTTGAGCTATAAATAGCACTATACTTGATAAATATACATCCAAGAGACTTAAATCTTTGGTCTGCCCATGTGCTGGTTGAGCCCTGAACTTCAGAAGAGCTGGGTGAGTTCACTGGGCTCACCCAGGACAACTAACAAGGAGATGATGATGGACAACGCCCATCCCAAGGAACAGAGAGTGTCTGTTCCAGCAAGATAGTTCCATCCATCTGCTCCATGGGATCTAAGCTCCCTCTCAATTAGAAACAGTGTGACCATCACCATCCCAAAATCCTCAAGATTGGGGAATGAACAGTGGACTAAAGTAGACTTATTATTATTCTATTATAGACTTATTATTATACTTGCAATGAAAGAACTCATATTATTGATGTAAAAGCAGTGGCCACCAGAGGTTGTGAGGGATGGGAGAGGGAAGAATAGGTATAATATGGGGGCATGTTCAGGACTTTGGATTTGTCCTGCATAGCATTGCAGTGACAGATACAAGCCATTGTATATTTTGTCATAACCTACAAAATTGTGCAGGACAGAATGTAAACTCTAATGTAAACAGTAGTCCATGGTTAGTAGCAATGCTTCAATATGTGTTCATCAATTATAACAAATGTACCACACTAATGAAGGATTTTGTTAATGTGGGAAAGTGTGGGAGGGGAAAGGAGTGGGGCATATGGGAATCCCTTACTTTTTAAAAAGATTTATTTATTTATTTTATTTTATTTTCATTTATCCTCCTCCCTCCCCCAGATGGTTCTCTTGTCTGTTTGTTTATTGTTTGCTTGCCTTTTCCAGGAGGCACCAGGTGCTAAACCCAGGACTTCCGAGTGCCCAATGGCCTGAGCCACATCAGCTCCCTGTGGGCTGTGGCATCTGCTGGCTTGTGGTATCTACCTTGCTGTGACAGGTGTGGCATCTGCTCGTCTTCTTTAGGAGGCACCAGAACCCAAACTTGGGACCTCCCATGTGGTAGGCAGGCACCCAACTGGTTGAGCTACATCTACTTCTCTCCCTTATGCATTTTTTCCTAGAAAATCTTATATTTTTCTATGTAACATTTAAGGCTCCTTTAAAAACAAACAAAAAAATAATTAAAAATTTAAAAATGATAGCCTGAATGTATTCATTTTTAATTTTTAAACATTTGGCTATAGTTTTAAAGAATATTTTTATTAAAGAATATGAGAGAAAATGTAATATAGTGTTAAACTAAGGAATAATTATCTAAATTCAAGATAGAATTCAATGTTTGTACTAGCCACCTACGTAGTCAAGGAAGCAAATGACACAAAGGTAATTTACCTATAATCAGTTCAATAACTTGTGTGCTCAGGGGAGCAACCCAAATTAGTCAGTGAAAATCTATTATAGCCACGGCTGCTTATTATCAAAAGAGGAATCTCCATAGTGCAACATTGGGGTAAGTGTTCAATGCCTAGCATCAATCATCAATCACCACAGTAGCAGAAATCCATTATGTTGTCAGCCTAAGAGATTTGGATAAAATTCATTTGATGAGTGTTAATGAATTATATCCTCTTTGCTAAGAAAGCAATTAGAAACACAATTTTAAAACAAATAAAAAGTTAACCTTAACATTTACTTATCAATTTTATTGGTGTGTGAATTTATTATATAACTGTAAACACCTCGCTGCTCTAGCTTCCCTATACAAAATAGATATTTTTTACGAGTCCCTTCTATGCAGGCACAAATACAAACATATGAATATATGTAAAATTCTTACCATTTTAATTTTATCAAGGCAAAAATTAGAATATATTAGCTTGTGGGTAGCCACACAAAAGGATGCATGGTGATTCACCACACTTCACTGAGCATTATGTGTTAATAAAAATTCTGAAATTTCAGCTGTAGCAAGAAGCTGTAATGGCACCCAACTCTAAAAAGAAACAAAACTAACCTTAAAATGTCTTTAAAATACTTTGATAACAAAACACATAAAATTCAGAAAGCAAGGGAAAACATCTTTTGTTCTACCTGAAACGGTAACTGAAATCAAAATATGCTGCCATGGCTAAATGTGGCCAGCCATGGAAAAATCTAGGACTCTATGTGATTCCCAATCACCCTGTGTCCTTTTCTTGGACTCAGATGATTCCTCTATCTTGGAAGGAATGTGACACAGCACTCTCTCATCTTCACGCATTTTCACTTTTTCTCCACAACTCAGTAGCCTCAACCTGTTCATGAAGTTACCACCGTTCTTACATGTTTGTTCAAGTTAAAGTCTAAGATTTACTAAATATTTATTCATTAGAAAGTTAATCTCATCACTTTTACTAGTATTTTTATTATGGGGCTTCATGTTTTTCTTAGGAGGCTAGTTACAAAGATGCATATGGCCTGCCCTTGATCCTGTTTTTGTTATAAGCCCCTATAATTTTAATCCAATTATTCTGAAGAACATGAGGTTGTTTCAGGAACACAGATACTGTGTTATAGTAGATATGCCTAGAAGACACATGAAAATAATGACTTGTTAAGCATTTCAAACATCCTTAAGAGAGCAAAATAACTTGTATCTTAATATTTCTGCCCTAACCCGTTCCCACTAGACTCGTGTGCTCACACACACACACACACGCACACACACACTGAGTTATGCTCACGCTATCAATCAGTATGATGACCACATAAACCATTAAAAGAATTCGTTATAAATTCCGTGCAGTGGTAGGCACTCATATGAGTAAGGCAAGACCGACTCACAGGCCTCTGCAAGGTTGAAGTTTCGCTGGGGAAATTTCAGTGGGAAATTTTTCAAAACAATTGCATCATATGGGATATATTACAAGAGTTCAGAAGAGGAAAGATCACTGTGGGTCCAAACTGCAAGTTCAAATCAAATTAAGTACAATTCAGAGTAGCTGAAGAAACTGAAGGAAACACAGTCTTCCTGAAGGTCTTCCTGAGCATCAATGTTACTTAGTGGTGATTTAAAGCTTTAATTGTCTAGCTGTGAAATATGGCTGTGTGAGGAAGGAAGTCAGGTTTCAATATGCTTGGATGATTTAGAAGAGCTTTCTGTGGCAGGATGCTGTGGGTTCTGCCTGACCACCCTTTCCCTCCTCTTCTTCCAATATGTGGCTTCATTTCTATTTTATTTTTAAATTAGAAAAATGTCAAAAAATATTAAGAGTTTATTAATTAGTCTCCTTTGCATCCCACTATGATACAATACCCATCCCTACCTCTGCAGAGATAACTCATCTTCCTAAAGATGGCATATATACTTTCTGTCCATTTTCTTCATGCTTTTAGTCATATATATCCATCTTTAAACAATAGATAGTATTCCTTTTGGTATTTTACAAGTTCACATAGAAGAGATTATTCTATAGACTATTGTGCAGGTAATTTTTCCACTATTTATTTTTAACAAGATTCAGGGTTTATATATTGATTTCTAGGTCATTTATTTTTACTACTCTAAAATATTCCATTTTATGAATACATCAAAATAATTTCATCTCTTCTGCCTTTGATGGGTATTTTTCTCCATTACATGCAATGCTTCTAGGAACATTTTAATATGTGTCTCATTTCGTACATGTTCAAAGTACCTTCAGTAATAGACCTAGAAGTAGAAGTGCCAAGTCATGAGTTATACACAGTTTCAACTTTAATAGATATTACTAAGTTGTTCCACATACTGTTGCTTAGCAGCAGTGATAGCCGTTCCATTTGTGCCATTCACCAAATATATCTGTCTCTCTGCCTTCCAAACATTTGGTAGAATTGCAATTTCTGCCACACACAGCCTTAGGCAAACAATGTGACTAGGTCTAGCCAAGAAGTTATTAACACAAGAGATGTATGCTCTTTGTTTATCACTGTGTTTTGCTTTTAATTCCCTTGATAGCAAATAGAGACATTGTGCATTGTCTTATGTGCTTATTGGCCATTAAAGTTTACTGGCCACAAGGGTTTCAGCTTCATTGAATTCATATCATTGCCAGTTTTTCTATTGCATTGGCTACATTTCTGTAATTATTTGCCAGTAATTCTGGATTCTGAATACCTGCCAATTAATACTAGTATAAATTACCAACGTCTTCTTCTAGTCTTTTCTTGTCTTTTTACTCTGTATTAGGTATCTTCTGTCATAGGGACTTTTTAAAATTTAATGTATTCAAACATACCAACTCATCCCTTTACACTCTATACTTTTCACTTATTTAAAATAGATTTTCTTACCTCTCTCATAAAAACTATCTTTTATAATGTTGCTTCTTTTCTTACTTTGAGTGGTTCAGAAAGGGTCAAAAAAAAATCTTAATATGGATATAGGACACTCTCCTTGTCCTAGATGTGATTAGACCTAAAGTCAGCAACACATACGATATTTGTTTTCTATAGGAGTTTCATTTCTTTAAAAGTATCCAACATTGGTAGCTTAAAATATATTTTAAATATTTGGAGATAATCCTTTATGAAACTAGTGTTAAAATACTTTGAATAATGTAGAACCTCCTTTCAATTTCTTATTCAAGAGAAAATTTTAATGTCAGGTTTTCTAAAGTACAAAGAAATCATTCTAAATAAAACTAATTTCTGATACAGAACAGAAACAGTGAGCAAAATAATATATAGGGATACTTGTTTTCTTCAGGGCATTTTGTTATGTTGGTAGAAATTTTTCATGCTGTTTCATATCAAACTGTCAGACTTCAGCAGGACAAAGTGCACCAGATCCACTAAGCTCGGATTTCTTTTGAGATGCATAAAATGTATGACTCCACACATAAACAGTCCTGTTATTTGTGGTATTTCTGAGGTTTATGCACTTACAACATGGGAATTCCAATAAAATATATTTCACATGATTCCCATCAAGAGGGAAAATTGGTTGTTCATATTTGCTTAGTACATTTTTGCACATTTTGTTCATTAGTTCATTTTTGGAGGAAGAGCCTCTTTTTCAACTAGATATCAATGAGAAATAAATCTTGCATTTAGGTTTTACACATCTGACGATTAGAGACATTTTCCACAGACCTGCTTCTGACTCTGTACATTTCAGATGGTATTTCTCCTTCATAACCTGCCTATTTCTATGTGTGATGTGTTATACAAAATGGTTTGCTGAAATAGGTTGCAATAACTGAACTCTCCATCGACATGACTATGAACTACTCCCAAAAGTAGCCCTAAACGCAAACTTTAGCTGAATTCCAAAGGCTCCTGAGCCACCTTACTTGAGGGGAAATGTGTCAGGGAGGGAGGCAGAATGGAAGAAAATGGCAGTCTTAACCAATTGCAGTTAAAATATTTTACTTTTTTTTTTTTTTTTTTGCCTTCATGATGTCTGCAATAAAATGTGTCAGGCTGGAGTCTTGGCTCTTTCATTTTATCCCTCTGTTAGCGTAACACTTTTACCCTGCTGAAATGTATTTAAACAATCCTTGGCAGTTTGAAAAAGAGGATATTTCAATTGACATTATATCTTACTGCGACTATAAGATGAAGAAGCACAAGAAATAACCAAGATCATGATTTATTTAATCTTTCCTTAATTGTTTACAAATTTTAAAGAGATATTTGAAAATTAACCATCTTTATTTGGCAATCAGATGAAAGATGACCGCTAAATAAAACACAACATGTGTCCCCTGAAAGAATGAAAAATCTAATCTCCTCAGAAAATTAAGTCCAGAGTCTGTTATCGATAATATATGAGAAATCAAACTTTAAAGCACTTTGTGAGGTTGAAGCAAATAGTGGTCTTGGCTATCCAGTTTAAATTTAATCAAAAGGTCCCAAAAATAAAAATTGATTTGATTCCTAAATGTTTTTGTGAATCCCTTCCAGGTACAAAGTTTCCATGAGACCTCGTTGGTGGCACCGTATTGACACAGAAATCATTCTTCTGAAGCTCAGTTGCAAGATTTTGAAATCATTACTGCATCAGAAGGCTTCTATTCCTGGGAACAGTTATAAAATCAACATTTCACTTGATCTTTTTTCATCGCTAAAGCCACGTCATTAGAATTGCACATTTTTACTGCAAAAGATCCTTTGAGTGTTTGATATTTTGAATGGGTCAATTTTCCAGTGATTTAAACGGACAGATGCCCCACTGTTTTGACATCCACCCGCTGAATTTAGACAATTTCTCCGCATAAAAATTTTGTGTCCACTTATAAATATATTGAAGTTAATGTTTCAAGTGAATATATGGGTATTTAGTATAAATCTACAAGTCCTGTGAATCTCTGAAACTAATTAAATCAACATATATTTATTTAATTAGAAAGAGCATTCTGACAATATGAATATTGATGT
Organism: Tolypeutes matacus; assembly: GCA_026826555.1. NCBI lineage: Eukaryota > Metazoa > Chordata > Mammalia > Cingulata > Chlamyphoridae > Tolypeutes > Tolypeutes matacus. The sequence goes on from JAKSZT010010858.1 coordinate 15,480,619, forward strand.
TTAAATTTTTTCTTGTGTAACCTATCAGAAAAATATGTGTGTCTTCAAATATAATTTATATCATTATATGCTATAATTTTTGTAAGCTTAATCCATATAAAATATTTTCAGCTAAAACTCTCATATTTAAGGTACACATTAACTTTAGGTCTCTTCCAAAACCCCGATAAATAACAGTAAAAACACACTTTAAAAAGCCTTAAACAGGGGGTGGATGTAGCTCAAATGGTTGGGCATCCGTCTGCCATATGGAGGGACCTGGGTTCAATCCCCAGGACCTCCCGGTAAAATAAAAAAAAAAATAAAAAATAAAAATAAAAATAAAAAAATATATATATATATATATATATATATATA